>CAJQUW010003282.1:0-638132 GCA_907163375.1 Prostheceraeus crozeri
TCAACGCTCGAGAAATTTCGAAGGAATTCAAGTAGTTCAATACAAATGGATGTGGCGGTCAACAACGGTATGGATATGAAGCCACCAGTCTTCCATCCTGGTTCAAGCTAGAATTTCTTGAATCTTAGTGAACTGCAGCATCTGGCGATAACAATGGTGGCATCATCCGGAATTTTCTCGCCATCACGGCTGACCAACAGCTGACATGGCTCGAATACATACATTGTGAACGTGATGCAACACACATCCACCAACACGTGGATCGATGTATAGATATATCTCATTGTAGGATATTTGCAAGTCTCCCTACGTGTCCACACATTGCATTTGCGCTGCCACACGCAAATTCCAAACAAAATTAAAAGTCTTTGATTTCGATGTCTCTTTTATTCAATAGGGGCTTAAATGTTCTTATTCGCTATTCTGGCGCCCATTTTATATAAATTTGAATAATGTTCATCATTTCTTGACGATATGTTGACCATTGCCGCGTCGCATCTCTATGCGAAGTAATGACGGTTACCATGCGAAGCAATTAAGACAATAAAATTGGTTTGAAACACACCAACGTGAATTAACATCTATGCATCATTGATGTGATTATTATTTTAAGAAATACATAGCGAATCAAGTTAACATTCGATAAAAAGAGCATTCGCTGACCTTTGGCATCATAGATATCAGGTATTTGGAAGCTATTAGAGACGTAAACTAAATAAACCTTATTTTTGTAGTGAGGGATTTGAACATTTAATACATACACTTTCTAAGATAGGTAAATCATTAGAAAGGTGAGAGACCAAGATCACAGAAACCTAATTCGTCTGTGACCAGACACTTACTTTCATGCTCTTCTAAAGTTCAAGTCACTAATCAATCTATCCACTCTCGGTTTACTTTGCTTTACTTTTGTATTTTGAGAAAGTCCATGCAGAATTATGATTTACCTATCTTAGAAAGTGTATGTATTAAATGTCTAAATCCCTCACTCTATACAAAAATGAAGTTTATTCAATTTATGTCTCTTATGACTTCCAAATGCCTGATATCTTTGATGCCAAAGATCGGCGAATGCTTTTTGCGCAGTAGCTCTTTTTATCGAATGTTAACTTGATTTGCTATGTATTTCTTGAAATAATAATCACAGCAACGATGCATAGATGTTTATTCATGTTGGTGTGTTTCAAACCAATTTTATTATCTTAATTACTTCGCATGTTAACCACGATAGAGATGCGACGCGGCCATGGTCAACATATCGTCAAGAAATGATGAATTTTTTATCCTAAATGCTCTATTAAATCGTTTATTGCGAATCTCGCTAATTGATTTCAAGAACAAAAAATCAGTTATGACTATTTTGTCAACCAAGCTAGAATGACGGCAAAGATCTACAGACTATTTCCTATCACCGAATCTTTAACAACGAGGAGTGAGTATGGAGAATGATTTGACAACTGTTCCGTGATGATTCTTTAGTAAAAAAGGCAAACCTCTGGTCAGTTTTAATATGCACCACTCAAATAGTATCCTTTGCACAGAAGCCTCTCAAATTTCCGTGCTCTGCGGACGATTCCTGGAAAATTATTGGAAAAGCTACTGAGACACTTATCACCATTCAAGCTGCTCGACAACTTAAGTAGCGCATTATAGCACGAAAGAACATGTTGTCAAATCGTTGTCAACTCCGCTAATAGCTTGTCGCTTATCTGTGATGCATGAACACGTGCATCTAAATCCACAATATGTCTACCTGTCCTGAATCGCGTTCAAAGGGAAACTCTGACTTTCCTGGGTATAATGATCGAACTTTACTTGTGCAGATACGATTTCATGTACCCAAATCATCCGATGGAATGTGGCATAATCATTAACGCTGAGACTGCCAACGCCACTATTTTTCACGACGATCATCATTACATTACGTAACCGATGAAAATGAGGTAACTCTAAATTAAAATCTTTATTGACTTTACATGATAACTTCGAAATGTTAATGGGACAACATCAATGATAAACCAACTACTTGGATTTCGCAGTAACACTCATCAGCTGCTTGAAGAGACAAGGCTTTCGAATTGGAATCCTAGCATCTTGGTGATATTTTGTCAATTTCCTCCAAGTTCCATTTGCCCCCTGTCTTGCCGTTATTATTCCAATTCTTGCATGAAGCATTGCACAAATAAATACAGGGCACGAAAAAAGTTTCTCCCCATATATTTTCTCATCCTTTGAGTAACAAAGTGACCGCAGACACATATAATTAATATGAAGTAACAACTACACATTGACCATCAATGCCACGAAAAGTGAACACTGTAATCAATTATTTTGTGCTTGTCTTCACTTTCCATGTGCAAAAAAGTACTCACAGAAAGAATTAAGGTTAGGAACGCTTGGTGCGGTGGCACTACCGGAGAACCACTGCATCAAGCTTCTGACCATAAGAAAATAGTTTGATAGCTGAGATACAGAGTATCTCCGTGTTTCCTTTTCACATTTCATTTTGGGCTTTTTCCATTTCTTGTTTGCATGTTGCATGTACTGCAACTTAACAGTGTTATTAAATTCAAACATGGAATCCATGCTTATTCTGCATGCAGCACATGTGTTTCCGATTCAAATATTACTTTTATTAAACATTGTGGTGTTGCAATTTTTTTTACCAAATAAGGGTTACTTTAGCAACATCACCATAAAAAATGGTGTCATGATCACGTGCACATACATTATTTTGAACAATTTTTTAACAGGATTGTTGTCAGGTTTCATAAGTGTGCTGCTAAATTTGCATTCATATTCTTCAACTATTTGCAAGAGGCATTGGCCTACTTAACTTACCAATCAAAAAGCTTCGACAATACGTTTATCAAATGACATAGACCCACTACTAACCTGAAAAGAGTATCTGTCACCATCAGAATATCTACAGCCTCCGATTCAGCAGCATATTCTACACCTTTCACTCTGAAAACAAAGCAATGAGTAGAATGAGTAGTTATGCTTGCTAGTAAATTAAATGAATCTTATCTCACCCATACGCGGCACGGCTTGTATGAGCATCTTCGTTAATACCTTTCTGCAAGTCGTCTAGGAGTTTTACTTCTCGAAATGCCTTCGTTTCTGATATCCGACTTTGAACGGAGGGTTGCATAAGAACTTCTGCAATACAGAGGAAGCGCAGCAATGTGAGTGATCTTTATTGCAGTGCGTGAATTGGAAACACTATAGGGCAACCAATAACACAACGTACTTAACACTTACAAACCTCTTCGTATAGCGTTCCTCAAAATTATGCTTCTAAATTTAATTTTTACTTGATAACTATGTCGTGGTCACGTATTTATCGAACAGTAAATGCAGACCTATTATGTCAATGGAAGGCACGACATGTTTCAAGTAAACCATGACGAAGGGGCATGCCTGTCATTAGGCACATAAGCTATTACATCTTTTGGCCATGCCCATTGGAGTAGATACTTTTTTGTTGTGTTATCGCTTTACAAGAATTAAGTGGATAGAATAATTAGAAGCCTCTGAATAAGAATCCCGAAACAAAGACTAGAAAAAACTGCGGTTTCTTGACTGTTCCAATCACAGAATTAGACAGGTAGTTCAGCCTTCGTTTCCTAGAAGAGAAAAGTGTTGTATTATATGCCATAATTAAATGAAGATTCGGGTCCCACCGACTCTTCACAAAGCCCGTTGAGAATTATGGATACAAATATGCACCAAAAATGAATGAAATTATGGACGATGGCCTTGCTACCTCCAAGGGGCTCTTCGGCCTACATGCTACTGGAAAAGAGGCTGAGTCAACCGCGACAAGGCCTGTGACAGTCTATGACGTTGATGACACAAACCCATCTGGGAGGGTAGAAGCAAGCTGAGGCCCGCATTGGTAATCGTAGTAAACTCACCTTAAGGAACAATATGCGCTTAGATAGATGGAATGTTTAGACGCTGAACCAGACAGGAAAAATGACAAATATAATACGTGAGATGAACCGTTGTTGTATTCAAGTCCTTGGTGTGACCGAGACCCACTGGACAGGTGCTGGTTTCTTCACTGCCGACGATGGAGAAGTGATCGTCTATTCCGGTGGAGACTGACGTAAGGAAGGCGTGACCGTAATACTATCGAAAGACGCGTCAAGCAGCATGCTGTTATTCGAAGCTTTCAACAAGCGAGTTTTGTCCGTGCGTATCGAATGTTCACCTTTGAATATTTCACTTTTTCAGATCTATACCCTACAACCGAGGCTAGTTTAAGAAGAGATAGATTCCTTTCATGGAAACATTCAAAGGGCCCTGCAGAAATGTTCCAGCCAGGATATTATTTTGATAGCCGCGAAGGTCGCGGCCAACTCACATTTTTAACGACGTGTGCGGAAAATTTTGGCTAGGTATTTAAATGCAGAAGACTTCAGAAGACGATACACATGGCAATCTCCGGGGGACAAATATAGGAATCAAATCGACTACATACTGATAAATAAAAGATTGGTTAACTGTGTCACTAACTCTAGAGCATACCCGGGGGCAGATTGTAGATCTGACCATAACTTAGTGAGTGCTACACTGAGACTAAGGATAACGAGAGACAAGGCTAGATCTCCCAAGTTACGTTTAAACCTGGTTGCACTTAACGACCCAGATCAGAAAGACGCTTATAATGTGAAATTCAGAAACGAGTTTGAAGCCTTGCAGGGGCTACATGACGAGCGCACACCAGAAGAACTGTACAATGACATAAAAAAGGCCATTATCTCCTCTGCTGAGACAGTATTGGGAAGGGCTCCTAGAAGATTCAATAACCCATGGATCACGGAAGAAACACTACGCCTCATGGACTACCGTCGACCTCTAAAGAACAGGTGCAACCTGTCTACTAAAGACATGGAACGATATCGAGCTGCCGAACGGGAAATACAAAGAGCTGCTAGAAAAGACGAGCAAAATTGGTTGCGGTAAGATGCGAGGAAGTTGAAGAAGGACTCCAACGACACAATACCAGATCAGATTGAGATTATCATGAAACTCAGAAAAGGTTCCCAAGCAAAGCAAAGAATTGTTAAAGACCCTGAGGGACATGTATTGACTGATCTGAAGGACATTCTCCGAAGATGGAAGGAATATAGTGAATCCCTTTTTAACGACATACATGGTTCGCCAGTATCGACACACGAAACTGGTCCGATTCCTCCCATCATGCTATATGAAGTTAAGGATGCAATTAGACGCCTGCCGACTGGTAGATCCCTGGTATTGACGACTTACCGGTACTTTGTTATGCAAAAATTTTAGAGACTGGTGAATGGCCTACTGACTGGTTCATGTCTACTTTCATAACTATCCCAAAAGTTCATGGGGCTTCAAAATGTGATGATCATCGCCCTCATCAGCCACGCCAGTAAGATCCTCCTGCGGATTCTGTTGCAGAGGACTCAGAACATTGCAGAAGAGCAATTTTCAGAAGTGGAGATGGGGTTTCGAAAGAAGGTTGGCATTCGTGATCAGATTTTCAACATTAGAATTCTTATGGAGAAGGCGAAGGGATTTAACACTCCGCTTTTTATACAGTTAAAATGAAAGAAAGGACGGAGTTGAAGTCACTGCCACGGAAGAGCGAACGTTAATACAGTTTGCTTCTGGACACATAAAACCGGCCGCAATGATGCTATCATTGTCGCTTCGAGAAATGGTAGCAACATTGGGTGGCGAGCGCGAACCAGCTGCTTGAAGTAGGAGATCTTCTCGTTGGCGCGATCGAACGATGTACACGTCATCGTGTGACGCGTGACCGCGCTTGTCGGTGCTGCTGAAGATCGCCTGCACTTGTCCTTCATCAGCCATTGTGGAAGGTGTTCATCAGCTCGCTTGGCCAACCACCTCTCCGTGCGTCCGACGTAACTGTCACCACTTTTTATGGTATTCATTGATAACAAGAAGGCGTTTGATTCAGCGCGTCAATCGGAATTATGAGACATCTTGCTCAAAATGGATGTGTCTGGATCGGTCGTTTCCACATTGTCGAATCTGTGTCGCAAGCAACAAGCTGTTGTCAGGAGTTCAAAATGAAACATTTGAGTGGTTCCCCATTAAAAAAGACGGAAGACATTGCTGTCTAGTTTCCATAGTTGGGCACAATCCGTTAACTTTCTAAAAAAAGTTAACGATTACTTTAACTTCCGTTACTCTCATGGAAGTCCGTTAATCCGTTAACTTTTCTTAATAAATATGCGGCTGAGAGCTCAGCTCATGATAACGCCAAGCGTCATGCAGAATGCGCATCGGTATTTGCGTGAAGCTATTCTCTTCACACAATGAGGCAGACAGTGTCAGGAGCGCAGTCATACAAGGTCGATACAAAATCGATTCTGTTAATTCCCCAATGTGGTCTCATTTCGTCTACGCGTATGCTCCGAAATGCGGAACAAATTTCCTTATTGCAGGGAGAATATGTCAACCTTGTGTGCAGCCTTATGTGCAAGTATGTTTTATTCTTTACCTAACGACTCGAATGAAAAAGATTGATGGATAAAAGCTTTGTGGAATAATTCATCAGAACAAACGACTTTACATTTTGTAAGAAATATTGGCCTGAGAACTGCTGTGAGATGATTTAAGTTAAGAATTTTCTTCGATCGTCCTTCCGTTTTCAACGCAACACCGAATTTCTTTCGGGGCATAACCCAAACTCGGAAAAGCGGTGGTTCATGTGATTACGCTTATTCCATCGTTCATTCCTGGCTATCAGTCATTTGGAGAAAAGAAGAAGAATTCAGCGATAAGTTTTCCGAGATAACTGTCTTACTGAAACTTTTCAAGAAATTCAATACTAGCATACCGTCAAGTGTCTGTGTAGAAAGACTATTCTCCAGCGGCAAAGATGTGTTCAAAGATAAGCGGTCACGCCTTACGGACCGAGACATTGAATGCCTGCTATTCATGCGCGGAAATAGACTGGTGAAAATAAAAAACACTAGTCAAAAAAAATTTGACTCGTGTCCCTGAAGTGCGCAGGAATAAGTGTAAATATCATTGTTTAATATATAATATAAATATATTATGTATTAATATTATAAATATATAAATATAAACTGTTTAATCCTGATTGATTTTTCGATTTTTAACCAAGTTAACACAGTCTGTTATTTGAATCAACTTCTGTTTACCAAACTCGCAAATCGCGTGCAACTATCCTCTTACGGTATTCATTCTGTATAACTACAGTTCATTTGTTTTCTACAGATGCTATAGAATTTTTTTCATACGGATGTTTAAAAGTGATCTAAGTCTTTTTCGAGAAAAGCTGTATGGATAGCAAAGATGCAGGCTCATAAGTTTTCAGAAGAGGTGTATCGTCCCTAGCCGAAGAAAATTAAAGAAACTAAGAATAGCAGGAAATTTATCTGTGAAGACACAATGTTAACTAAAATACGATTTTAAAGATAACATAAAATTTAACGAATTAACGGTTTAACTTTAACTTCTGTTACTTTACTACCAAATTAACGGATCATCGTTAACGGAACTACATATTTTAATTAACGGAACAAAGTTAGTGGAACCAGCTTTCTTCTTAACGATGCCCAGAACTGCTAGTTTCTCCTATGCTCTTCAACTTCTACTCTGAGAAAGTTATGAGACTTTCAGTGGATCAGCCTACAGAAATTGTCGTGACTGTATGCGAACAGAACATAAACCATCTCCGCTATGCTGATGATATTTTTCTTATTGCAACTTCTCCTGCTGATCTACAGGTCTTACTGAACGAAGTTGTTAAGGTTTCCAGCTACCTCAATCTGGAAATAAGTGATAAAGACGAAGGTGATGGCAGTAACCCGAGATCATGTCGATCTGAATTCGTTGCCGAGGAGGACGGCTGGAACAAGTGCAGAAGTTCAAGTATCTCGGATCCTACACTGATCAGTCAGCAGATACCTCGCACGAAATCGGGGTACCATTGGAGTAGCAAGAACAGCCGTCAAGTCTCTTAGTACGCTATGGAAGGACCGTGCCCTCTTAAAACTTTCAAAGCTCGTTTTGTTGAGCACGCTTGTTTGGCCTCTTGCATTATATGGAGGCGAGACTTGGACCCTCCGCGTAGACGACATCAATCGCATCTAGACTTTTGAAATAACGTGCTATCGGCATCTGCTAGGTGTACACTGGACCCACCATCGCACAAACCAGTCACTGCTATCTGAGCTAAGAACAGAAAGACAACTGCTATCAATGATCAGAAAGGGCAAGTTGCAATACTTTGGCCATGTCATCAGAGTCAAATGTATTGGAAGGCAGGATTGAAGGAAGCAGATTGACGAAAGATGGACTGACGACATCAAGGAGTGGAGAAGACGCGGGCTAGCACATTGTACAAGAATCGCCAAGGACAGGTGTGGTTGAAGAGGTCTGGTGCATACGTCAATGATACCCGACACTCAACATTGAAGATGGGAGTAAAGATAAGGCATTCTAACTTCTGAGTGAGCGAACGAGATTTCGAGCCGTTCACTGGTGAACGCGTGAACTGAGCGAAAGGGGTTTTCTAAGAAATGCCGTTGAACGGAACTGAATCAAGAATTTGCCGTTCATGAACTGAAGAACGAACAGAACTGAGGTTTCTCAAATTTCTACAATTGCTCGCGGGAAGGGTGTTCTTATTTTGTCATTTAGCTATTCATATGTGAAGAACTAAAATAAGATTGAGGGCTGAATTTCAATACTTAAGTTGATGCGAGGAATTGGTCAACTGTGGTTTAGGACATTTTTATTTTTGTGAAGGCTTGCGAATCCATACGATGTTTATGTCAAAATGTAGGTTGCACTAACAAGTTTGATAGTTATAGGCCGAAACATTCACCCAAATCGTTCTTCCTGTTGCCCTAAATCCGATGCGGTACAATATACATGTAATATTTTCACAGTGACCTCAGGCAAGCACGACTATTTCACCAAGCCTCGAAAAAGACTAGGAGTAGGCCATATGAATGATTACTATTGGCAACTAAAAATAAATGAAGTTACAGCATGTGTCCACTAGTTTCTGGGACATCTTTCATTTAATGACAATAGCCGACTTTCAATACTGTCTCGATCTCCACTTCAGGCATTAAGTCCCCTAAAAAAGGATAAATAATTATGTAAGGACCAATCGTGAAACACGATTGAAATTCAAGTCTATTTAAACTAACATTGTACATAGTAAGGAAACATAATATTTACTAGACTCAACAAATTTCGATATAACCTGTAGGAGTTGCGACGAAATTAAATGCAGAAGTGGTCAGTTGTCAATTTAATTGTGGTTCGGGCACGTGAAACGGAGGACAGAGGAAGAGCCGATTCATCGCGTGCTCAACGTGGCTGTCGAAGGTCCCAGGCCACGTGGCAGACCAAGAAGATCATGGCTGCAGACCATCCAGGAAGACATGAAGGAGCTGAGGCTGACAGTGGAAGACACACAGGACCGCGCCCGTTGGAGGAGTCTCATCACGTCCAACCCTCACCAAGGAGGAAAAGCAGACGTTAAAAGGAGAAAGTAAAGTAAAGTAAGTAAGTTCGGAACAACTATATTTCAAAATTAATATAACAGCAGTTCAAAACAGACAACTGTTTGAATTCAGGAACAGATTTAATTTAGATTCTATTTTTGATAGTTGAGGAAGAGCCTAGTTTTCAATGATGTAATAATTCAATTAATGGCATGATTAATTTCGGCTGCTATTCGGCAACCATAATCAAATGAAAGGAATTAAACATAGACGCAAAAGAAATGATTTGTTCAATAGTTGACATCGGTCGGTAATTCAGCAAGAAAAAGCAAGATAAAATGTCTTCGACCGAAATTTCTCTCTATTTGCAAAAATGAGTCACAATAAAATGAATTAGATAACGTCGCAAAACATTTCGCCGTCGGCTTGTTCACTTGTGAGAATGCTAACGACTCACAAAAGGAATACTCTTGGCGACGTGCACCCTGACTTTTCGAACTTTCGATTTTTTAACCACCTTTTTTGTGAACGTCTTTTCGTTGTTTGTTCAAAAAAAACGTTTTTCAGTTTACACCCTCACAAGTGAACAAGCGAAACGTTTTGTGACATTATTCAAATTATTTCATTGAGACCTATTTTCACAAATAGAGAGAATTTTCCGTCGAAGACAATAATCCTGCTTTTTCTTGCAAAATGAATGAATTCAAATTTCACACTAGTTCAGGAAATAAAGGAGTAGGAAAGAAATCTAGTAAAATGTATAAAACTATGTCGGCAAATCCAGCAGGGAAAAAGAGGAAAAGAAATATGCGACTGATAGTATTGGGGTAGATCTTACCAACAGCAATATAACATTAACATGGATTTTCGAGGGCGATGATGTAGAGCGCGCAAGCGCCTGAAAATGCCCTACATTATTGCCCGAAAAAATCTATGTCAGCAATATTGTGAGTAATTGAAATGGACTGGGCAGCAATGTAGGAAAAAAGCAGGCAGGAATGCCATGATTATACAATCATGCAAATATACTCTAACTGAGATTTCTAAAACATCCTTCACATGCATTGATACAGATATCATCATCACGCGAGACATTGTTGCCGTCTACCACATTGTACCATAGCTGATTTACGCACAATGGTAATTGATTGGGGATTAGAAATTATATAAAATACACACACACGGTACATAAAAGCAAAAACCAAGATAGGTAATGTGAAAAGGATCAAATACTATTGATGACATGCTGCATATTTTACATAATTTAATGAGTCAAAAAATGAAAGAAATTAGATAGCAAAAAACAGATTTGATGCACTCCCTAATTTATTGGCAAGTTTAAGTAAAAGGTTAAAAAGAAATGTACACACCCGACGCTTCGTATCACAGATACATAATCATGGGTAGAGAAATAGGACAATGCAATCATTTAAATACAAAGTCAAGCGTTAAAGACTGTTCATCTCTTGTTTTCGATTCAACTTAGGACAATAGCGATCAATGCAGTTAGCTTCAGAGATACGAGTGCGAACAGGGTCAGATTGACGATCTAGAAATTCAATATCAAAGTCATCAATACTTAACAGACAGTTAGGATGATCATTCATGATGTGGTCCGACAGCGCACTTTTGTTATCAAGATTAACGATACTTCTGCGATGCTCATGAAAACGAAAAGAAAAAGGGCGGTTGGTAGAACCAATATAAGCCTTTTGGCATAAATTACACCTAAAACAGTAAACAATATAGCGCATATTACAAGACTGGTATTTAGGTAATTTCCCACAAATTTTACAAGAGCAAGTATCCTTAACAAGCTCGGGAGAAAAACAAGAACTTAAACAGTTTCCAGGTTTGCTAACAACATTGACTGGTAAATCGTACTTTTTAGTTAGTCTATTTAATTTACGAGAACAACTATCACTTATAAAATCCATTTTGAGATAGGCAACGGAGTTATTATGTTCATTCTTCTTAACATTTGGGACATTGACTTGTTTGACATTAGTTTTAAAACCGTTATTTAGAAATCTGTTATGTAAAATATTTAGAGATTTATCAAAATTTTGAGAGTTGGAGGAACGAATTTTCATCTGCTAATACTATTATGAATAAAGTTAGTTTTTACTACGGAAGGTACCCAGCTATCAGCTTTTAAGGTGATTCCTGAATGACAGTCCTTAGAATACCAAGAATAATGGACAGTGTCAGTAACCGAAATGCTAACGTCCAGGAAATTTAAAATCTTGTTATTAGGAACTTCTAAAGTGAATTTTATTTGTTCATTCACAGAATTAAAAGTATCCAAAACTATTGAGAAATTAGGACTATCGATAGAAAAAGGCACGAAAATTATGTCATCTATATACCGATAGTATACAGGAGGACATATGTAGTGATTATCGCGTAGGCGTTGCAAAGCTAATGTTTCTATGTGATGCATAAAAATAATAGCGAAAGGAGGGGCAAAATGTGCACCCATCGGGCAACCTTGGGTTTGTAAGTAGATCTTATTGTTGTATGTCACTTCATAATTAAAACAGACAAAATTCAGAAATACTGAAAGATCGTCAGTATTGAAACCATAATTATTCACTTTATGCCAGTGGGTTTTAGCAAAATCTAAGACGATTTGAATACCATCTACCAAGGGAATATTATTATAGAGATTACGCACATCAAGAGAAGCAAAGGTTATATTCTCACTACGAGAGTACGTGAGTTTATTTAAACTATCTAATAATTCAACAGTGTTTTTTATGTTAGATGGGACAAAAGCCACGAGTTTGCCTAAAAGATGGCTTAGAAGCCAATCAATTCTTTCCGTTGGAGTGCCTATAGAAGATGCAATAGGTCTCAAAGGGAATTTGTTATCAATTTTATCCTTATGATCTTTAATATTACAATAAAACTTGGCCGGTCTACTGTTACAAGCAATTAATTTAGTTACATTAATAGCACTTTTATCCTTGCAATGATAACGGATAATCTTATTAGCTTCTTTTTCAATTTTGTTACAATTAGATTTAAGCAAAGGTTTATACATGGTTTCTTCTGATAAAAAACTTTCAACTTGAGAGCTGAAGCGATCGGCATTTGTAATGATCAGACGATTGCTTTTATCAGAGGGGATAACTAACAGATTATGGTAATCCAAAAACGATTTAGTTTTTTGAAATAAGGTATTAATTGATTTAAAGCGAGGATTATTACGAGCAAAGTTAGCTTCATTTCTAACAATACACTTGGCCTCATATTGAAAAAGTTTTAGTTTAGTTTCTAACTCCGGATTCATTCTATCCGGAAGTTTGACATGATTTTTCTTAAATGGGATCCATAAATTATTCTTCTTAAACTTCCGTAGTAAAAACTAACTTTATTCATAATAGTATTAGCAGATGAAAATTTGTTCCTCCAACTCTCAAAATTTTGATAAATCTCTAAATATTTTACATAACAGATTTCTAAATAACGGTTTTAAAACTAATGTCAAACAAGTCAATGTCCCAAATGTTAAGAAGAATGAACATAATAACTCCGTTGCCTATCTCAAAATGGATTTTATAAGTGATAGTTGTTCTCGTAAATTAAATAGACTAACTAAAAAGTACGATTTACCAGTCAATGTTGCTAGCAAACCTGGAAACTGTTTTTAAGTTCTTGTTTTTCTCCCGAGCTTGTTAAGGATACTTGCTCTTGTAAAATTTGTGAGAAATTACTTAAATACCAGTCTTGTAATATGCGCTATATTGTTTACTGTTTTAGGTGTAATTTATGCCAAAAGGCTTATATTGGTTCTACCAACCGCCCTTTTTCTTTTCGTTTTCATGAGCATCGCAGAAGTATCGTTAATCTTGATAACAAAAGTGCGCTGTCGGACCACATCATGAATGATCATCCTAACTGTCTGTTAAGTATTGATGACTTTGATATTGAATTTCTAGATCGTCAATCTGACCCTGTTCGCACTCGTACGTGTATCTCTGAAGCTAACTGCATTGATCGCTATTGTCCTAAGTTGAATCGAAAACAAGAGATGAACAGTCTTTAACGCTTGACTTTGTATTTAAATGATTGCATTGTCCTATTTCTCTACCCATGATTATGTATCTGTGATACGAAGCGTCGGGTGTGTACATTTCTTTTTAACCTTTTACTTAAACTTGCCAATAAATTAGGGAGTGCATCAAATCTGTTTTTTGCTATCTAACTATGAATAACCTCCCGTGTATGGCTGTAAATAAAAAAATGAAAGAAATTACATCCATATGGGTCGATTTCATTGTTTCCAATAATTTCTTGCACTATTGAAAAAGCGGAAATGTGGTGCCAAATCACTCAGCAGATACCTCATTATTGTGGTTATAAACATAAGTTGTGACGATTTCCACCATGCATTATTTCTTAGTAGGCCTGTTTGCATTCTGTCAAGATAGTCCGATAAACTGTGAACGATCTCTCAACGTCCTTATTGACCAATAGAGAATTTTAACGCAGCAGAATCAGAGGGCGAAAATTCTTCGGGTGTGCGGGCATCCATCTTTTCATCTATCGTTATATCTGACAAAGTTCAGTAAAGACAACACCGGTATTCACACGAGATATAAGTTTTTTGGTGATTCACCTAAATTGTCGGTATCGAACGCAGAAGGGCTCATGCGTGCACACACACTTGTCCGTGGAAAAAACTGTCTACGTAGTTGAAGGTCGGCAGGAAGGGCATTCGGGCTAAAAGATAGCTAGAAGTCTGACTATGTCACCACCATCCAAGCTCCCATACACAGAGGAGTACTGATGTTAAACCATCACTGACTTAAGTGAGAGTAGGAAGTTAACCAGTTCGTTAATTCGTTGTTCAAAATGCAACTTCTGTAAATTAATGATTTAAGGGATTGTGTCCAACACTGCATACTATAGTGGAGCAAATTCCTAGAATTTTCAAGAACTCTTCCGGTCAAAATAAAAGTTCCTGATTCTTCCAGGTTTTCCAGCTTTCCCCGATCGTTCGACACCCTGAATTTCTAGCAAAAACACCCTTTCAATATTCCAAGTTGTAGTCCTTTGCATTAAGTGTCACTTCTAGACAGCGTCAGCAGATAAATGCATTCAGCTTCCTAAGACGAATCACTGCTTACCTGTAAGGGCCGCCTTGTGTCCACTCGCAGAATGTGAGAGAATGAATTTGCCTTTGTTGTCAAGAATGGCTTTCGCTGATTTCGAGTCTTTTCCGTCACCTGCTTCACTGTCCCGTTTAGCGTAAGCTAACAAATAAGTGTAGAATTCTTCTTTGATAAATCCAGGACTCGCTAACAAAACACATTTGCAGATGTCGAAATTGACGTGCCTTCGAATTCCATCTGCGACCTGTAGGAAATTGCATTGCGATGTTCAATGAAATCGCCAGTTGTAAAGATCAGAAAGCAGTTTCTTTTTTTACATATATCCATTGCCTTTCATTTTTAATTAGTGATTATTTGTGCTAACTTGCATAGTGACATGGCAAGTAGTGCCAGTGAAACTGAGCAAGATTGGCGGAGACCCCAATTTTATTCCCACCTATTGCAAAACATCGTTGGTGACAAGAATCAGGTGCATAATTCATACTACGATACATAGTTTATTAAAGCGAGGTATCATTCTGGGAATAAGATATTCGGCCGGCTTCATTTTATTTGAAATATCACACTGATTGATGATTTCTTGCTTAAAGGTATATTGCCATATTATATCTGACGAAAAACCGACTTCTTCAATAATCTGTAATAAAATCGATACGAAAAAAATTAATATATGATCATTTTCAGAATGATCAAGACATGACCTTTCTCAATTTCAAAAATGAACGACGGAAATCCATGGCGTTATGCTTTTCTGCCTCAATGCAGTTGTTGTGTAGTTTTGAAAGCAGAATTCTTCATTACGCTGTATTAAAAGTGACTCAACATGAACTTACTTGTCCAGCTAGCTATAATGAATATGACAGCATCATAAATGGCGGGCGATGTCGTCCATGTCTCTACCCACGTCCGTGTCACCAGTTGTTTGATGAATCGTAATCTGGGCTTTGCACTACCAAGACGTAGGCCTATAAAATCACGCCTATCTGACGCAAAGCTAATTCACAGCGCTTGGCATGAATTTGCTGTTAATTTTCAAGAAAAAGAAACAAGCGAGTTTTGAAGGAAAATTGCTAATCGATGTAAATTACGATACTTATGAAAAATAATGAGTGATAGCTGGTAGATAAAATACAATTTTTTAAATTTTGCACTATTTCCATTTATCGCAGATTTCATTGAAATTTTGCAAACGAGAATATTTAGAGGGCCAGAAAAGTATCGATTTCGTCAGAGTAGTGGGAAATTTTAAGATGCCGCGCGGCATAACCATCACTATCAACTTGAATTCAATTATGTTGCTTCAAGTCCTGAATTAAGTCGTCCAGCAGTTTCACAGCAGGAATCAGAAAGCGTTAAAGGCAAGAATTGACGCTAAGTCAATCTGAAGCATGCGGATTAAGTAACTCTTAACTTGTGAGAACCTCTAAAGAAAAAAATGGATTTACGCATGAGGATTTGATTAACTCTTCCAATCCAGTTAATACAACCAGATTTATTTTAGAAATCCGGCGAAGTCCGGTTCAGGTCGGATAACTAGTATTAAATTTTCAAATCCGGTGCACTCCTAGTAAATTCCAAGCGAAATTATCATCCATGACCCAATGCTGTATTCAGCTATTTACCTTCAGTATCCATGTTAATGACTAGAAGAGCTTCAAACTGCACTCGAAGTGCGAACTGAATTACCAACAGATTCAGATTATTTACAGCTGCAATTCAAGTTAGGAATTAATATAACCTACATACTGCAATTGAAGTTAATTTTACAGTTGTTTGACCAGCTCACTTGGGTATGAATGAAATTAAACCTGTGCAAATTAATGACCGACGTCGCCTTGCATGACTTCGAGAAAATTCCTCACATAATCCTTTTAAGTAATTACTTTCATGATATCATTACGCAAGGACGACTCTGGTGTCTAAAGGGAAGCATTGCTAATTACACGGGTGTCTCTCACAATCACAGACACTAGCTCACAGGGGCCATGAACCCAGCAAGCATATGTCAACAAGCACCCTGTCAACCAACACACCAAATGATCGCTGCCCTAGACACAGCATCCGCTTTTGAACTTGAGTGATCACATGATGCATAAATTAATCCATGACGAATAAAATTTTCGCGCCAATTGCGTGTTTCGTGCGAATTCGCGCCGGACTACGAACTCTGTTCCATAACACGAAAATAATGTACATACCTGTTTGAAGAATTTCTCCATTGCATTTTTGTGACTGTCATTGAATCCTTTACGTTTCCGTGGGATATTTGTTTCAATTTTCGCTCTCACGATAGTCATAACGGAAGTTATCAGACACAGATGTGCCAATCCTACATCCATAACAATGGCTGCTAATTCTGCGTTCTGAAATAGTAAACACCCCTTCAAATACAGTAATCGGATAGTAGATTAAGTTCGTCAAAACGCATTGAGTGCGAAATATGAAAGTAAATGAATGGACTAATCCGCAAAAAATATGCAAGTTCCTACTAACTCACCGCTTCATCCACTCAAGTAAAATGTTTGCATATATTGGATTAAAAAATATCCATAAATCGGTCATATATTTATCAAATAAGTATAATTTCTAGAGGTGAATATATTTCTTGAATAGGGTAGAAGATGCATTGAAATGAAAAAAGGCTTTACCTCATCATTATGATGCATTCGTTGGCACTTGCAATCACGACGAATTACATGCTGGATATCCGCAATATAGCGGCCTAATTCGCAACAGCCTACAATAATGACTTCATGTCGAAATTGCTGTAACTGCATCAAGCACATACATGTATCAAGACTGATCATCTGAGACAATAGTTGCGAGAATTAACTACACTAATTATCAATAATACCTTTGCGATATGCAGCACAAAATGCAACTAAGACACATTGGGTGCGATGAAGGGAGTTGACAAACAAGATTATATCTAGACTTGCTAGAGTGGCAAATGGTTCAAACACCCTATTTAAACAGGTATGGAAACATAGGTAGAACCCACCAGTTTAAACAGGTCACCCTGTCAAAACATGTCACTTGTTTTGATATCGCCGAATTTTGTATGATGCTATACAAAATTTTATTAGCCCGGAACTACTGGCGAATAGCGATACGTCCGATACACGCTCGCCACACGAAAGGACACAGCAAGACAATTTGATTATGGAATGCTAAAAATTGAAAGCTGCCATACATCGAATGCGGCTGTTGAGCGCGAATTCAGTTCGGCAGCACTGAGCCGAACCGCACTTAGAAATAAACTGAGGAAGTGGCTTCGAGGAAGTGCTGCAATTACTTCCGCGACTCATGATGATAATAAGGAATTTTTTTTCAGAATGTTATTTGTCATAGTAAAGTGTAATAATTTCGAAGATGAAATTATGATTTGATACTAGAACTATGATTGTTACGAGCGCATCTTGTGCTTGCATGAAATGATGATCTCCGTTATGGATCAAATTCTCGATTATCTTTTTGCGTAAGTGCAAGATATCACAATTATAAGGAAAAATACTAGAATTACTCTACAACGAATTCTTTTGGCGAAATATCGTGGCTTAAGAAAAAGTAATAAAAACTGTCCGACGTTTCGAGTCACAGATACATTCACGGGACTCTGGTGTGCCACCCTCTCAGTCAGCAGATGCCACCCTGAGAGAGTGAGCATGAGTCTGGTTTTTCAGCATGTTTTTCTTTGTATTTTTGTTTACTTTTTCTTAGGTCATACTATTTCACCAATGAAATATGTTTTAGAGCAGTTCCAGTATATCTATCTGACAATAGTAGTCTATCAACAAACTTCCCGTGTGATGTAAGCTCATAATTGTATGTAACATTAATGTGCAATTTATGTAAATTTTAAGTGTATATATATTATGCAGCATCTATAATATATCATATTATTACATATAATGATTAACTTAATACGGCAATTAGAATAATAAAGCATGATCATCATGATGTCATACTCATTGAATTGCGTGTACAAAATGGTAAATCTAAAAGTTATTTTAATGGAAGTTGGCATGCACATTTATTGAAAATCCGAATCACATTGAAAATGTTGTGCTTACACTTTCATCTTTATTACAATGTCTATAACTGCTATAATGAAATTTTTATTCCGCATGTAATGATTTCGCATTTACATTGTAAATGAATATCGTAACATTTTCAAGGGAAAATCAAATTCATTGCTGACAACTTGTGAGGGCCTCAACTGATATGAAATTGCATTAAATAATCATAAGAATATTAGATTAGTTTACCGGATATAAGAAGGTGCTCCAGCTTAAACCAGGGTTTAGGCAGGTTTAAACAGATTAAAACAGGGTGAAACTTGGCTAAACCTTTAACCAGGATAGCAGATGCCACCCTGAGACTTGCCCATTACCCCCTTACCACAGGTTTTTAACTTCAAAAAACAAATTTTCTCAAATAAGGTCATCGAAGCCTTTGTTGAAAAAATGGAATTCATGTTAAAACCTCAAAAATTTCATCACTGAAATAACAGTATTCTTTATCTTTTGAGTAATTTCCAACATTATTAAAAGTTCCCTTGATTTCCCAGGTCGACATTAACTGCATTAACAATACCTGCAATGCACTTACTTGTACAGGATCACATGCATCAGTTATTCTTTGCACAGAAACAGAATCCCACTGATCTTTGTAGATTGTAAACTTGCGATTCAACTCCAAATCCAATGTGTGGTAAGCACCCAATTTTATATGCTGATTTTCAGTCATATTTCTGCCCTTCACATATATAATCGCTGCCTGTGCATCATAGTCTATTGACTCAACTTTGATTGTCAAGGACATTATCATTCGCTGCGTACTGACACTTCCCGTATTGCTTTCATTGTTCACTTTCCTGCAAGAAAATTCGAATGAGTCATTGTTTTGGTAACTATAAAATCCGCCTATAAACTCTCAAAAAAGAGACGTTCTTAGAGTCATCCAATGAACACAAAAACGCTCGTCCAACATGCAGCTAACGAAAACTCAAATGAACCACACAAAACAAAAATCACTGAAGTTAGGGTCTGTTCATTTCATAATTAAATCTTTGAACAGCGTGTGAGCTCTCCGCGAACTTAATTTGTACAGACTTTCACAATATCTGTACGCTTGGGTTGGTAAAACCCAACACGATTTTCAACAGCATGCTATTTTGTATTATGAAATTTATTTGCTGCATTTTCAAATATTTCATCAAATATTCAATTCATTCATACCACCTATTAAGATTGCAACTGATATTTGAAGAGCTTGATCGCCTTTGATACAATGGATCTTTCCAAACTGAATTATAGTTACCTGAACTGGTAGAAGAAATGTTCAGGGTTGCCGTGGGGATTGATATTTGAATCCCCATCCCACCCCATACCCATACCCACAGAAAAACCTGTGGGTATCCCCACAGGATAAGCCCCTGAATACTATGCTGCTCTTGTTCGCATAGAATGATTGATGTCCAATATCTCCATCTCAAAGGAACTTCCGAAGGCCGTATTTGACTTCAGAGATGCGGAATGGGAGTCCTTGAAGAAAGTCACCGACTGCGTGTTGTAACTTTTATGACTTTTCTTTGCTATCTTCGGTATAGGCCTATTGCTCTTTAAAATTGTAATAGCCTATTTTCTATCATTATTGAGCCTTGATTCTGACTTGCCACCTAGAAATTGTTGTACCGAAAATTTAGCTAAATGCTCGTTCAAGTAAGGAATAGAGCCCGCTCTGCATACGTATTTGACATTTGATTGCGTTAGCAGATAGGTGTTCTTTATCTATCTCCACTGATTCGTAAGTTTTTGTCGTCTGCTGCCACCATACACGTACAGTTTACATAGATTATTCTCATTCCGCTCTCAATTCTTTAATGATTCATGAGACATGACACCCTTTTTCCATAAACTACCATAACGTAGCTTACCGTAAAAGTAATTCTATCTCGAAATGCTTCTTTTTAATAGTATGACGACATTGTCGTCATTTCCATGCTTCTATAACAAATCGGTTATTGATCAGCCTGTGTTTATAAAACTTCCTCTTTTACTCACTTTGGATTTTTGTTTCACTTAGCCTAGTTATTGACCATGTTGACCCTACTTCATTTTGCAGCAGGATTATTTTAAGGGTACAATTTTTGCATTACTGTTCCCTTAAAGGAAACACATTTGTATAAAAATTCAACAACTACTTGTAGACTAAAGGAAATATGGCCTTATTAAAATGTTGAGATGAAATATAATACGAGTATGTACTTAGTTCTGCACAACACTCGAGCATTGCATACTACGATATCTTGATACTTCGCTACTTTGGAATTTCGATGTTTCTTACATTCGCCTTTTACCGTTCGCTGTAATAACACTAAGCAACCAGTCTACATCAGGTTAAATCAAACCTAAGCTTACATCACATCATGTATACATGTTATGCGAAGCATTCTCAGGAAATATACACACATTCGTTTCAAAAGAACTATGCTTAAATTCCTCGCTGTAGACAATCGTGATTAAGACAGTCAGTTTCACAAAAGCAAGCACGAATATTCATTAATAAATCTATTGAAATTTTAACTGCTAGTTTAAGTCCTGAAGGACCTCAATGTTCCCACATTTCAGTCAGCTGCTTTTCGTGAAGACTCGATTTTTACTGCAATTCATTTTAGGTGCATGCATTAGGCTGTTTTGATAGATTATATACGAGTTTCACGTGTTCCTTTTGTGAGAATATAATCCTGGGCTGTCCTGTAACTTGGTATTTGGGGTTCCTAATGTGAGGATTTTTCATTCGTTTGGTTGTTTATAGTGATGCTATTTCAAAATAATAGGAAGTTCATCAACATACAAAGACAGGGTTGAACATAGATAAAAAATATTCATATGTTGCTACACTGACAATACTTCAAAATTGTCACTCTGTCACAAAAAAGTCACCTGTCAAAAATTCTTATGTAGGCTGTCACTATATGTTTGCGGTCTACCAATGGGTGTTATAGCCATCGTTTATTGCTCAGTGGATCATGCCATGTTCATGTATGTGAATATTCCCGTTAATTGATATCATTTAGTAATCATTGATAATTCTATCTCCATCAATGCCGATAAAGAAGTTAAATATCAAAGCGAGTTAGGCCTTTATGCATCTCAAGTCTAGAATTGTTTCGCAGTAGAAATCGACTATATAGGCCTACACGTAGTGAAGGAAAAAGCTTTGAATCAATCTAATCTACTATTATAGATAAAAATCATCCTGATTTTCTCGACCACTCATGTCACCGATTTATTGCACAAGAATTTTGAGGATGTGCATGGTGATGAAATGCAGCACAATGAACCATTTATTGAGGTACACTTAAGTGTGCAGTTAATGATGCCTATCAGATGAAAATGGAAGTTCTGACAAGTCTTGGACAAGTGAAAAATTTGAGCTTTCATTATAACTATGACTGCAATGCGAGTAGATGGCTTACAGTTGAATGATTTGGTGTGAGAAATCCTTATCACACTGTTCATGTATCCGACGAAAATCATTCAACATTTTCATGTGTCTTGCTTTGTGGGCTGGACCCATAGCGACCACCGCAAATTTTGAAAAAAGTAGCGCAGCCCCAAAAAATAGCGCAGAAACAAAATTTCTTCAATTTTGTTGTTAAGGTAAAACGAAACAATGATACAGGGTTCGGCATAAAAACCGTGACTAAATTCTAAAGTAGCATAACTCTCCAATTATCCAACAGAAATTAACAAATAAGGTCTTATTTTGAAATCAACACAAATCTTTATTACAATGATCAACATTGCAATTACTGCATTTGAGGATGAGAGTATAAGATTCATGCAAAGTGGAAGAACTCGATAGCCAAGAAACTAGATGAAAAGAACGACTGAATGGAAAAGCAAGCCTACTTCCTATTCTTCACTTCAACGGTTATCATCATGGCAGTCTTTCTGTTTGGCCTCACATCGAACGCAGACATGATACAAAGGGCTTTATGTTAATATATACCATTCATTCACTTCTATTGCGTCAGTCGAAGCTGTAGTGAACCTTGCGTGGCAAATTGTGAAGAATGCTTTAATGCACTTTCGGTCAAGAAAATTGATTTTCTAACTCATGTTTATACCACTCCTCCACATCGTATTTATTTGTCGCAATTAAACCTAGTACAGTATGATGTGTGTCTTAACTGATTATAAATTTCGCTATGATTTGGACACTGAAGTATGGGAAGTGAAGTTCATAGTAAGCAGTATAAAATGCGAATTTCTGCTATGTCAAGATATCTTTTGAAACTTATTTCACATGCGTTCAAACTTCAAGTACACCTGCTACAATTACTTTTTTGCATCGCTATTAGTATTATGCATTTTTTAAAGCAAAACCTCACGACATTAATCAATTTTGAACTGTTTTTTCTTCCTGATAAAACGAGTCTCAATTTCGTATGACATGTGCTCATAGCAGGCAATACGACGCAATTGTTCACATTTTTGATAATTCAGCTTATTTTGTGCATAAATCAACCAAACATTTTTCATTTATTTAGAAATTAATATGCGTATTGATACGCTCTAGAAGCACTGAATTACAAAGTAAGTCATTTTCCTTTCCCTAATTGATTAATGACATGACATCTAATATCTTTTTAATTCCCATTGCATACTATGAATGCAGTAAGAGAAGAAGTGAAATTCTTTAAGCTGCATTTGAAAGTCAATTCGAGGGCTAATATGATGTTTTAGGGTTGAAGATGTCAAATGTATTTCAGATGCTGACACATGCTATTTGAAATACCTCTATAACAGTCTACAGACAGCTGCTATACAACCAAGCTTATAACCATCTATAGAACATGTCTTTGTCAATAAGTCCTGTGAACAAGTACATGTACTGGACTTGAAAATGGCTCGGATTTCACGGTCGACGTCGTCCCCTTTTGCATAATATTGCCTTAAATCTGTCAAAAAGGATTACATATATAAATTTTTAGTTCCAATAGATCAGTGAGTTCAACATCGTGAGTCGGATGAGAAAAACGAAGCCCCCGTCCTAATGTCAAGGATCCAGATTATCTCGGCTGAGTACACACAGTCCGTGTGGACATTTTCACATGAGTTTTCCTCACCAAGCAGTAGAGTTGGACCAGAACGCTGTTTCGGAGAAAAGCGTAGCAGTAAACTAAGAAAGCACATGGAAGCAACTGACTTCCTTGTATGAAAACAGTAACAAAATGCAGAAAATTAATAAAACAGGCTCATAATGCTTTAAAGTAAACTTATAGGCCTAAATACTTGACCACACTTTTCTTGAGAATTAGCACTTATTAATCAAAGCTTCAAACGATACAAAAAGTGGTGTTTTTATCAAAAAAATGGTAAATATGGAATTCTGCATTTTCTCCGTTTATACAGTAGGCAGTTTTGTTAATGTTGCTATCGGTCATAAATATACTTAATCTTTACTACTCCCACTTTCAAAAATTCCCTGATTTTTCCCGGTTTTCCAGCAACGAATTTTTCCCTGATTATCCCCAGTTTTCCTTGATTTTTTTCCCGCGTTATGCACCCTGTTATGCCTCCGATCGGTGATGTAAACAAAAATGCACTTTAAGACAGTAAGTTCCAACCAGAAGTAAATCAGTGTGATATGCTTGACGACAAAAAATAGCGGTTTGATAAATAATGTGTTTAGCCTCTTAAACAAGGGTGCATGAACTGCATGGCATAGAGATGCTTCTCCATTTACCGTAGCTTTTCCTACTTAATCACAGAAAACACAGACAAAGGTCATTTCATCGAAAACCTCTGACAAGAAGAGGCACCGGGCAGACCTCGACAGATGTGCAGCTTCGTAGTAGCCATAGGGCGTGCATCATTGTGAAAGTTTAATTTTCAGTCTCATGTTGGTGGCCGACTATATGTCGAAGAGTCTTGGGTCGGAGCCGTGGCAGAGTCGGAGGCTGAGCTGTGTTAATTGGATCAAGGCTCCGAAACCCTGGTCTAAATAGAAAATTGTACGTCTAAAATGAAGCACAAAATACATGATGTGGTGATTAAGATGTAAAAAGTTTTATATGAATATCAATCTCAAATTGTCGACCCACCTGTCGGCCTTCGCATGTACTTGATCCCCATTAGCTATCAAATTATATATGTGCCACATATCTTCAGCGCATTCTGGGAGTAATGTTATTGCACCAGCGCTATTCTTGTCGATGATTTTCGACAACTGCCGCATTTTGTGTGCCTTCTGAAAAATAAAGAACACGCATTTACTGATGGATATTCACTAACTGGTAGATTTTATCAGTCACAAGTCATTAATTATATTCTGAAGTTAACCAGAATATGCAAGTCAATGGCCGAAGGGCACTTACAAGCAAGCGCTGACAATATATGTAACACAAAATAAACATGCGTTAAGTTTACATCATACCTATAATCCATGTGCTATTTATATTTGAGGAATTCCATGCGTAATAACGCTACATTGCAAGCATTTACTAAATTTCAGTAACATTTTTGTAGATGTTCCCAGGTTGGAATCGATCAACCTGACTAAATGGCTAACGGATTCCTTGAAATCGATGTTTGCGTGCTTTATTTGCTCTGCCATTCAGCATTTGTGACGCAGTAATTAATTTACGTCAAACGTAATGATGTTACACGCATTGGTATGAAAATCCAGTAGTGGTTACTTATGTGAAGAAGTCTCCGAATTGAAAGGTTTGATCGATACCATTATTCCATAAAATCAAAATTAAATATCATATATGTATCATAGAAGTTGTTGGAATTGAATTTGAGTATTACTCTAGTAGCAATCTTAAAAAAAGGAAACAACAAAGTTACAACGCCAGCGTAATACACGCACAAAATCAGGATTCATGTTTGGCTGAAGTGAAAGTTATTACGCCTTCACATGTAACAGTTAGCCTCAATGCAACACTTGAAAGTCCTCTTGTGCTCGCTTGGGTATTTCAGGTGCATGGTGAGATGCTCCTGTCGTATTGCTGATAAAAGTAGGTAGTAGTAATGAAGGTGTTTTTTCAATTATTTTGAAAAAACTTTTTCTAGGGAAACAGTAGATGAATGTGCATACAAGCTTTCCCTCGCCATTCTAATTGATTTCATATGTTCTTGTAGACACACTTAACTCAAAATACTAGTACTAGTGTCGTACTACTGATAAAAGTAGGCAGTAGTGATGAAGGTGTTTTTCTATCAATCATTTTGAAGCTGCTTTATCTTCGTAAATAGAAGATGAATGCAAGTTTTCCCTCTGGCCATCCAAATTGATTTCATAAGTTTTTGAGGACCTTTTAATTCAAAATAGCTGAGATTCAAAACCCTAATATTGCTTTAATAAACAACTCGGCATTCCAGAGACATCATAATGGTCAAGCTATCTGCTTGCGTGTTTTCAAGTCCACCCTTACATATTTCAATTGGTGCTAATAATTTACTGTGTACAACACGATATCTGTAATGAAACTATTTGGCAAAATTTAAACTCTGGTTAGATTGATTAACTTCAAAAAATGTGCTTGTACCAACTATAAAAACGGTTTCGTCGGTAGATTCACCCTCGGATGAGGCTTACATTTTCACGGGCAACAAATTTTAAGAAATGGATTCGATGCACTTGTACTACACGTAGGTGCCCCTGAGAACACGTCTGAAATCGGGACTCGAATAAATCAAAATTACAAATATCTTGAGAGCATGCGAGGCAAGGCATTCAACTTTTGCGTTCATGCAAGCTCAGTGACTACCGAAAGTTAGCGAAACAACTTGTATCTACCACCCAACGATTAAACACCGATGCCATCCTACATTCAAACTGCATTTTCTGTTGATGAAAACATTCTTTCTTGTCTTTAGGAGGGATTTTATATTACTAAAGCTTTTCTCCAACTCGCTTCCTCAGGAGATATGAGGTGACATGCAGTTGATAGTAGGTACTGTAGCGTGGAAAGTTCAAGAAGTCACATACTTTTGATCATGATTCGGACAGCTTAAGTTTTCCGTGGACGGTTGCATGATAAACCACTCAGTATGAGTATCACATGACTGCATGACATATGAGATAGCAGTCTGAAGGTTAAGTGTGGCTTTGAATCCTGGTCAAAACGCTATTTTCACGAAATGGTCTTTAAATTAGGTTTCAATAAACCTAATATAGGGAAATTTTCAAAAACAGAGACGGCCTCCGTAGCATCAATATCTATGTTTCTATTAATATCTTAGTCGGAAAACCAATAGTCTCTGACGGTCAGTGTAAGTAGGCCTACTTAAAACTGGTTTCAAACCTACTTAGACCTGGTTTCAGAGGCTACCAGTTTTCCGTTTAAAGTTTGACAGAAGCGTAGGTTTTATAAGTTGCTGAGAAAGTTTTTGTTATATGCACTTTGTCTCGAGATTTTTCCTGGGACAGTTTCATCAAAACCGTTTGAGACCATTTCACATGAGGATCAATTTGACTGGACTCCGTGACTTCAGCTATGCAGCACGTGCCTCTGCTAGGGCAATTCACGAGCTTATTTCCAACAACTTCTAGGATGCTGATGGGATTTCAACTTTGCTTATATGGTATAATAGTCTCGATCAAATCTGACAATTCGTAAACTTTTTCTCGTAAGCAGCCACTGCTCGATTTTCATAACAAGTCGTGTAACGTTGCCACGGACTTTCATTAATTACTGATTCAATTATGAAGAAAAGCAAAAAAATGGAACATGCAAACACTAGCTTAAGAGTATCTGCAGTCAGGGTTGGCATCCCATGGGTAAATGGGTGGGTGGGTGGGTGGAGAGGGTTTCTGCAAATATTTGAAAACCCTGTCAAATTGAAAAAACCCTCTCTACCCACCATTTATAGCACCAGATATTTTTTTGCCACCAAATATAGGCAAACAGTGCTTACATTTCTGGCCATCGTTCATGAAAGGATTTATTTTTGTCAAAATCATCGTTAAAAATAGGACGAGCAACACAAGGAACTTGTGACTTTCACAGAAAAAATATTGTTGTTACTCCAGTGTATACGAATCAGGGTTGGCCGGTAAAAACTACCCTGGTTTTTGCCACCTGGTAAACCGGTAAAAACCGCCAGCTTTTGTCAACATTTTTCGGCTAAAACTGGCAAAAACTGGCTAAAACTATTTTTCCAGCATTACTACTTAAGTTTTTTGGGTACATACAATATAAGGGATCATCGTCACTCCTTACTTTATTGATGAACGTTAGTCGCAATAAGTTTACTTTACTTTTTCATCATTCGACAAACATTTAGGCCTGAATTTTCACAATTCGAACCTATCAATATCGAATTTCAATCAAGAATATGTTCCAAGTATAGGTGTAAGAATATGAATTATTATAAAAAATATTGTTATAAAGCTGTTGTGCATTATTCTTCCAAGTGTGCACGCATTTTGTTGCTTTACGAATTTCATTCATTGTAAGATGCAACAGACGTCCATGCTGAAAGGAAATCACTTGGCTCTATATAAAAGATCAAAAACAGGCATGTCCCATACCCATTGTGACTACACGAATATTACTATGAAATGTATCCTGCACTCCCAGAAGGACTAGATTAAAAATTTTGCCCTTCAACATTTTTCTTGTCATGGTAATTTACCCTCACGTATATTTAGAGGATAAGGTTATGTTAAATGAATTTAAAACCGAAAGTAAAGTTTTGATTTGAGCTCAAAATATGGAAATTTCAATAACTTTAAACAAACCTGTATATCACAATAATGTCAAAATTGTTTGTCGCTCTCAGATTCTATTAGCAAGATCAATTTTACAGCCTACTGGACATGTTCTTTTGTTGAGATTATAACTGAAGCTGTTCAGACATACATTATACCTCACTTTATCAAGATTGTTGGTGCGAACTATGTTATTTAATTATCATTTGTTCTTACAAATCATGATTTCCTGCTACAGTCACAAGCATTAGTACAGTTAGTATATTTCTAAAAAAAGTAGAAATGCATTCCAAGTGACTGTTGCAAATTTCTTGATTTGGGAGGTGAGATTTTCCGGTGCAGAGACTTTTTGATAGAGCGTTTTTTCTGCGTTCTAGCTACTATTAAAATGCACTCTACATTCTTGCTGAACACTCAACACAGAAGAATGACAGTGGGATTATTGAAGCTCGTCCACATGAAGAAAGTGACTTGCTTAATTTAGTTCAGTAACTTAATTAATTCAGTTAAACCAGTTATATTCATATATTTATTTTCATTTTTTCATTCATTTGATGATAATTCTGCGAGTATCTAACAACTTCTGTTGCATGAACCAAAGAGCCAAATGATGCTGAAGTTTACATTTGTTCTTAAATCACGAGAAAAGGGCAGAGCAATCGTAAAGAAAGACAACATCGTTTGTCGTTCTTTATAAAAACATAATATGTGGTTCCATCACAGAATGAAGGTCATGTTTTGGAAGATAAGAGTTGCAAACTGTAAACCCGCATGCACCGAAATACTTAAACCCCAACTTGCTGTCGATCATTTCGTGAAGAAATAGACCGATTTTTCGGATTTTTAGTTTCAGCCGGTTCTTACCAGTTTTTGCCGGTTTTTACCACTTAGTGGCAAAAACCAGTTTTAGCCGGCAAAAAGCCAACCCTGATACGAATACATGAGTAATTCGCCTAAGCATAGAGTAATACCAAATACTGAAGAGATAATATATGTCAGAATGCGCCTGATGAAAAAGTAGATACAAATTCAACTGGTGCAATTAAAATGTGAAAAATGTATATTGCCTTAAAATTAGACCTAACACAAATTGTGCGATCTTGTCTGCGAAAATTAAAATAATTGTGGAACAACTGTCACAAGCACAATTGAGTAATGGGATCATTCGAAAGTTTCCTCCAAACCTGACTGACTGAGTTTTGTCTCGTAATCGAGAGAAAGTAGGCGAGAAACGGTGATAAGGCACCCTACCGTCTCTATTGATAACCGATTTCTCAGTGGGGACTGGATGGGGCCTGCAGAAAAGAAAATACTCTCGATGAATCCTGACGAGGGAGGAAGGGCAAGCACCTTTGCCATCATTTCAGAAAATGACCGCGGACGGGGCGCTGTGACGACCTTAGCCACATATGTGCAGTACTTGACTGGTGACAACATTTTCACAATGGGGGCGAAAACGGACTTTTCGGTCCGTTGACCATATAGTCCTACTTATCTTTATTCTTATTTTCGGAGAGCACCACCCAAGAAATTGAAAACCACAATTTTCGCGAGGCACCTCTCGTCTGATCAATCAGACATCTTCAGGCGTCTGCAGGCCTACATTTTTTTGAAGGAAAAACTAAGTTTTCTCTCAACCGAACATGTTTCGGAATGTAAAATCATTCCATCTTCAGCGGCAAACACAAGTAAAGGTAAAATCAGGGGTTTATATACAGAATTCATGGCGTTGATACAAATACAGTTCAAAGTAAAAGCTTTCAAGACAAAACTGCGGAGAAAGAGAGTCAGGGTGACAAATTCAAGTACAAGGGTAATGATCTGTTCCTTTCATTAGATAGCCAATCCGATTTTTCTTTCAGTATAATAGATTCCAATATCAATGGATATCTTGATATTCCAATGGTAGAGAAATTTTCAGCTTTAGGACTATGTTGATGCATAGAAATTTCACGGGCATCGATATATTTCGCCGGATCCCTACAATGGATGCACTCCGGAATGAAAATTACACATTTGACACGAGATACAGAATATCGTTAACGATCGTCAGACGACGTGGCGCCCAGCATGACGTCATAATGGCATGAGCAGAAGAAAGTAAGTAAACAATAATAGTCAAAGGACGGAATGAAATTACCAAGGTAAAATAAGATTTAATATTGTCTCCTTCTGAACACAGAGGTCTGGCTTCATCCTGTGGATGTAAAAGGCCTCGAGCACCCATAAATGAAGCTTCCCCCTACTTCGTTTGAGGACGGAGAAACCTTGACTGGCCCTCTCAATCTCTCCACATTGCAAAAGGTGTTTGGCAATGCTGCTGGAGGGTCGCTTACCACTGTTGTTGCCCGTCTTAAGCCACTGAGGGATATGCTCTGCCATTCTTTGGGACAACCTCATCTCCGTACGACCAAGGTATCTACTACCGCAGACACAAGTAAATTGATAGATAATGTTTGATTCAGTCGTAGGAGTGAGTTTGTTTGTCTTTGAGATTGGGGCTCCAAAGTCGGCGTGTTATAGGAAGGACACGGATATCAACGGAACAATACACCGAAGAGATTTCACTCATTTTCTTAAGCCAGTCGTGTTCTTGGTCACCCTTGAATGGCACGCGAAGAGCAACCACGGGTTTCTGAGGCCCGAACACAATTGGTTTCACAATATTTTCGGCACTATGTCGGTCGATGAATGACTCGGGGTAGCCATTTATTTGCATTATTTTTTTGAGTTGTATCAATTCCTTGTCTAAATTTTCGGATAAACAGATGCGACGAGCTCTGCTCCAGAGAGTCTTAATTATTCCGATTTTGTATGACATCGGAACAAAACTTCTGTAGTGAAGATACAGCCCAGTCCAAGTACTTTTATGATAAATACTTAAGGAAGATAATCCCGCTTCTCCACGAGTGACCATCACATCGAGAAACGGTAAACAGTCATTCTCTTCCTCTTCCACCGTGAACACCAGATTGCAATGTAGAGAGTTCAATTTTCTCAATACCAATCCGATCGACTGAGAAGTTTCCGCCACCATAAAAATGTCATCGACATAGCGAATGTAAATACTTGAATGATTGTTCAAGGTAAATTGCAGCTTGCTCTAAAAAAACCCAGGAATATATTGGCGAGCACAGGTCCTAGTAGACTTCCCATCGCTACGCCCTTTTAATTGTTTACTTACTTTCTTCTGCTCATGCCATTAGGACGTCATGGTAGGCGCCACTTCGTCTGACGATCGTTAACGATATTTCTGAATAGATTTTGGCCAGACATTTAAAATATGAATATTTTGGAGAGCCAAATTTTTTGATATCAAAATATTTAATTATCGATAGCGATATATTTCAGCTGCCACCAGCAGCTATCTTCAGGCAACTATTGAAGGAATATCGATACAAGCAAAATTTGAAATTTACACTGATTCACCTATTGGATAGGAAATATAAAATCAAATTAATTAATTTTTACTACTATGACATTCCTTCCATAGTTGCCTGAAGATAGCTGCTGGTGGCAGCTGAAATATATTGCTATCGATAATTAAATATTTTAAGGTCGAAAAATTTGTCTCTTTCCAAAATATTTATATGTTAACGATATTCTGTATCTCGTGTCAAATGTGCAATTTTCATTCCGGAGTGCATCCATTGTAGAGATCCGGCGAAATATATCGATGCCCGTGCAACCTTACTATGCGCTGTTCTTCCTGTTCAAGATATGTAATCGACATCATGTTTTCATAGAAATTTCAGTTTGACATGGGTATCCTTTTAAATGTTCCGAAATGCGAGAAGCAAAATGACGTCTAGTGGCGCCAACTTATCGCATAGAACAGCGATCACAAGTGTAGAGATACACAACATTTGATTTAACTGCGTTCGCAATCGAATCTTTGTAATTGAAATGATTTTGGATTTTGTTGGATAAAAACTGGGACTATTTTGGCTTTTTCAGACAACTTTCCGCTAATATCATGAATACGACGCATCAACATTTTATTAGTGGACTCAATGTAAGTAACAGACCAATACACAACCTTTTCATTTTAAGCTTTTACTTCTTTTGCTCTGCTTGCTTTCTCTTCCATATTGTTCTTCACTCGTAAAATTGTGCGTTCATCGTAGCCATTATTTTCAGAAATATCAATTATCTTATCAACCGCTTTTTGGTAATCACAACGGTTGGAGCAAATTTTAAAGGCGCGAAAAAACAAAGATCTCATATCATAGCTGCCATTTGGTACGAGATCGGCGCATAAGAACTCGAAGGAATATAGATTACAGTGTTTTCATCTTTCAAATAATGCGAGATATCAAAGACACCAGTACTTATACTCAGTGGTATCCAGAAAATTTATTGTACCACTGGAACTACATTCCATTGTGAAATGCAGTTTATCAACCATAGAATTCAGAGTTTCTAAGAACCGCTTGCCATCCACCACTGTTTTGAAGATGGCAACGCAGTCGTCCACGTACCTGCAGTATAACTCAGGCAGCTGAATATCTAGATCATCAAAGCGACTCTCAACAAGATCCATGGCAAAGGCTGCCATAGTAGGGGCCAATTTTGAGCCCATCGGCATGCCATCAATTTGATAATAATACTTGCTGTTAAAGGAGAGCAATATGTTAAAGTAAGCAATTTCTAGCAAATGCTTTAGAGCATTTTTCGTCACAGGAAAATCTTCAAAGTCGATCATGGATAATACATTCGACGATTCATACGACGATAATAAATCGTCGATTCCAATTCCGACTTTTCCAACTCTGCTTGTACTTGAATTTGTCACCCTGATTCTCTTTCTCAGCAGTTTTGTCTTGAAAGCTTTTACTTTGAACTGTATTTGTATCACGCCATGAATGATTCTACATTCCGAAACATGTTCGGTTGAGAGAAAACTTAGTTTTTCCTTCAAAAAATATTATGAAGTTGGGTCAGTTATGTTTGATATATATAAATATGTATGTATGATGTATGTGATTAATGTAGTAGCTTTGTTCGACAATAAGATATCATGGATTTTGTGCATTTGTTCGACATTTATTTTCATATCATAATTTTTTTTGTCGAAGAGAACCATGTGTCGAACAAAAACAATGTCGAACAAAACTACTGTCGAAATTTTGTCGAAGAAACCACGTATCGAGAAAAACTACATTATATATATATATATATATATATATATATATATATATATATATATATATATATAAATATATATATATACAGGGTGACTCCAAAGTCTTAATCGGGTTTCAAATTGAGATTTCTCAGTGAGTATTAACAGTACAAACTCAATTTTTCGTTTATACTGTAGAGGAAAACCCAGAATTTTAGTAACAGTTAACAATCGTGAAAAAATTAAGTTAAAGGTCCAGTCGAGCTCACTCATGTAATAGTGGTCATCCAATTTATCAGATGTCAAGAAAAACATGTTTCGCTTAAATTTTTTCTCATTGACTACAGCCAAAAATACTTCATCATGAAACCTGATTGATTGAGTGTCTTACAAAATATAAGCAAGGCTTGATGCAGTAACGTCCATTGAATTGATAGCGGGTGAATAAGAAAAAGTAATGAAGAAAGATTATAAAGAGGAAAGGTAAGATAACCATTTCTATTAATGTGTGCTTGGTACTTACTATGATGGTTATCAAACTTCAACATTGGCGCATTAGTTATGCCTGACGTAACAATGTCGTTGGATTGAAGTATTTGCCTAGGTATCTGTGAAAAGAAGGATTTCAAAAATCGTTTAGCACTAGTAGTTGATATTCACTTGCTACTCATAGAAACCAGAGTGATGTGATCTGTAGAAGATCGAATCAACGTTGTGTTGCTGATGGGTAAATATGAATCCATAACTACTCTCCGACGGCAGTGGAAAGAAATTTTTCATCAAAGCCACCCTCTGAAAGCACATTCCGATTTGTGTTTAAAAAATTTACCGAGACGGATGGTGTCCAAGATGCTGAGTGAAGTGGTCGCCCATCCCTTGCTGAGGTTGATGCTTTGCGTGTCAAGGAAGAGTTTGAAAATAATCCAAGATCACCGGTGCGGGATTCAGCCAATAAGCTTGATACGCCACGTAAGACTGTTCGAGGTACTTTGAAGCGAACAATTGGCATGAAGTCATTTCATATTTCACGTGTGCATGAACTGTTACCGGGCGACTGTAAACCAAGGCTTCAGTTTTGCGAAGGAATTAACCGGCTATGTGATGATCCCTGCTTCATCCATAAACTCTGTTTTTCTGACGAGGCCATCTTTCATTTGAATGGTAAAATTAACAGTCACAGCTGTGTGATTTGGGACTGTGAAAATCCACATTTATGTGATGAGATTCCTCTGAAGTCGAAAGAACTGGTGGTCTGGGCGGCCATGTTTTGAGACCAGATCATCGGACCGTGCTTCTTTGAATCCACAGTGACCAAAGACTCTTATCTTGAAATGTTGAAGGATTATTTTATTCCGGAATTAAAGAGATTGCGACGATTTTTAACGTTTTTTCAACAAGATGGCGCTCCGCCTCATTGGGGTATGAATGTCGGAGAATTTCTCGACATCCAATTCCCTAATCGATGGATTGGCCGAAACGGTCCCATTCACTGGCCAGCTAGGAACACAGATCTGACTCCTCTCTATTATTTTTTGTGAGGTCACATCAAGGAAATGGGGCATAAGAATACGTCAACCAACAACACAGAATTGCGAGAGACGTTTACTGAAGCAGCCCAGTCCGTGACGAAAGTCAAGACCATTCAGTCTTTTGAAAACTTCAAAAGAACGAGTCATTCTTTGTACTGAAGTCAACGGAACTCACTTCCAACATATATTGTAAAAATGCAAGTCTCTTTGGAAATTCTGGCTCTTTCTCTACAGCATTAACGAAAAATTAAGTTCATACTGTCAATACTTACTGACAAATCTCAGTTAGAAACCCCATTATGACTTTTGAGTCACCCTGTATATATATATATATATATATATATGTAAAAAAATTTTTTCAGTCTCAGCAATTGGTTTGATATATTGAAATAATTGAAGTGAAAACACATGGAATGCACAAGCGCTTTCTATATTCTTCAGGTGCAAAGTGAAACAAAAAGCAAGATCATCATAATTTCAAATATACATTCATCATAGATATGGATGTTGCAAGGTAATTTACATAGTAGGACATGCACATGCATAGTAAATAGAAAAATAACTTTGTTATAGTTTATTATGCTAAAATACATCAACGATATCTAATTTATGTATTAGATTGAAACATAGATTTAAGTATAGAAGAACATATATGCGAACTAATATAAAATGCATCTCATATTAAAAGTGAATGAATTCATAAGAAACGTATAAAAGTGATTCATGAATTTAATTTTGGATGAAAGCGATCGATAAAATATTTTTCTTTACATTTACGTTCAATTTTGTTTTCAGAAAAAAGCTTGTAAAAAGGAAATATTGACATGTTGCCCCTACCACACGTTTCCAGATGTTCACTTAATTTAATTTGTCTATAATTGGCATTCAAAATTTGTTGTTTGTGAACCCTTACTCTGGTTCTTAAGGATGTCCCAGTTTCTCCGATATACTAATTTTGACAACTGGGGCAGGTGATGACATATACAACATTACTGGTATCACAACTCATATTACAATTTACATGGAAAATGTGTCCATCAAATGTATAAGAAGATCCTTCTTGTAGGATGTTACAAGTACCACATCTCAAGTCATTGCATTTATTTACTTTATGTACTTGATCACTTTCAAATGTGGATTTACAAAGAATTCTTTTCAAATTTCGTGGTTGTCGTTTACTATTAATAAAAGTACAGTCTCCAAAAATTTCTTTAGTTTTATCGTCATTTTTCAATATTGAATTCACATGAGAAATAGCTGGTAAAATGTTCATGTTTCTAGGGTTGTATGTGTGTACAAAAGGTATGACAGAATCAATATTATTTTTCTTGTCACTTGTAAGAAAAAGTGATGAACGGTCAATCTTTAAAGATTTTGAAATGCTATTATCAATTAATGAGTGAGGATAGCCCTGTTGTAATAAGAATTGCCTTAATTCGTCTAGGCGGTTCCTTCGATTGATATCATCACTACAGATCATGCATATACGTCTCACAAGATTGTAGGGGATTGCTCTTTTAACATGGCGGGGATGGCAGGAGAAGTTTAGATATTGATGAGTGTCAGTTGTCTTATAGTAAATGTCGGTGTGTATTGTTTCTTCCTCTTTAATCACGAGAATATCAAGAAAAGGGATCACCTTGTCACTTATTTCCATGGTGAATGAAATGTTGATATCAAGATCATTAAGAATATCATGAAATCGGTTTAACTTTTCAACGTCAAATTTCCAAATAATAAAACAGTCATCCAAGTATCTTTTCCAGTTACTCATTACATCATTTGTAGTATCACTACCCCACACTTCAATAAGGCGATTTTTCAATTGAATTTCAAGATAGCCAAGTGTTAGGTTTGCGTAAATTGGGGCCACTTTTGTGCCCATTGCGGTGCCTTTGATTTGTTTGTAGTAGTTATTACCAAATTCAAAAGTATTGTTTACCAAAACAGATTTTAAGCATTCTAAAATAAATGAATGATTGAAGCGACTGTCAATTGCGTTTGGGAATTGTTGAAGCCAAAATTTTACCGCAAATAAACCTAGGTATGGGGAATGTTTGTATATAAACTAACAACATCAAAAGTCACTAACTTAGCGTCAATGGGTATGTGCTTAGGCAAAGCTGTTAAAAAATCAAGATCATCTCTTACATAACTTTGTATATGCTTGCATAGAGGTTTTAGAATGATATCCAAAAAATTGCTAAGGCGTTGAGTAGGAGCATTTGGGCTACCAACAATAGGTCTAAACGGTAAATCTGAAGGATTTTGAATAGCAACGTATTCTGAATTATGTTCAGAAATGGCATTCTTGATCATGTTTGATTTATGAATTTTAGGCAATCCGTAAAAATTACTGCTTTTGAATTCAAAATTAATCAAATAGTCTTTTTCTTTGCTGGTTAGATTATTTGCAAACAGTTGAATGGTTTTTTAATGTCTCTCATAATTTGTTTGTCTTCATTAGTTGGTAATTTTTTGTAAAAGCTTTTATCTTCTAGCATATCTAAAATCTTCTTTTCATAATAGGATTCATGCATAATCACAATAGCGCCTCCTTTATCCGCTTCTTTGATAATGATATCAGGATCGGCACTTAGAGATTTCAATGAATTTTCCTCATTTCTATTTAAATTAGACTTTGTTTTCATTACATTACTTTCCTCAGTTATGTTGATTTTCTCTAAAGTTTCACAAATGTTGTCTAATACCGTATTCCTTCCTTTTTGAGGATTGAAAGAAGATTTATTTTGAATTAAACTTTTAGGTCCATTCTGACCGACTTCGTTATTATGAACATAAAAATATTCCGTTAGTCTCAATTTGCGAGTATATTGTTTGATGTCCACTTTGAGTTCTTCACTATTTTTGCGAGGAGTAGGAGTAAATTTTACCCATTGATCAAATTCACATTTTTTCAGGTCTCGTCAATTACTGAAAAGGACTATTACATCAGATGGAAATTGACTTTTTATGCAAGTATTTAATTCAGATTCAAGTGTCTTATCCTTATCGATACATATTACATTATTCGTGGATTGAAATGACTCACATGGAGAGTTTGCCTCCCTCAAAAAAGGCACATGTATTCCTGGAGATAATTCCGAGTAGCATCGATAGTCATTGCGAGAATGCGAACGTATGGATGATTGATTGAAATATCTGATGATTTGACGGTGGAAATTCGAGAAAGAATTGGAACGTTGAGTACTGCTGCTATGGTGAGAACAATTATGTCCTCTCACAACGAAAGATATGTTCGCCGGGTTCGCGTATTAGAATCATTGTTTGAAGAGTGGGGTCATGGGTCTGTATCCTTTCGTTCACATACTTTGATACGTATTTCTCAAACCACAATTTCTCTTCGAATTCAAGTTATATTATGAGTACCAATCATAATCAAAACGAAAATAACGTCATCTGTTGTATGAAACTTGTTGTTGTTGCTCACATGAGAAATACGCTATCAAAGTATCTCGCACTGTTTCAAACGAAAGGATACAGACCCGCATGCATCATGTGCCTTCGTTGAAATTATTTTGAGAATTTTGAATCTCTCCTCTCATTCTGTTCATTGCCCATTTCCGATTCTGATATAGTCCTCTTCTTTTCTATTCGCAAAAATAGTGAAGAACCCAAACTCTTCAAACAATGATTGAGACTAACGGAATATTTTTATGTTCATAATAACGAAGTCGGTCAGAATGGACCTAAAAGTTTAATTCAAAATAAATCTTCTTTCAATCCTCAAAAAGGAAGGAATACGGTATTAGACAACATTTGTGAAACTTTAGAGAAAATCAACATAACTGAGGAAAGTAATGTAATGAAAACAAAGTCTAATTTAAATAGAAATGAGGAAAATTCATTGAAATCTCTAAGTGCCGATCCTGATATCATTATCAAAGAAGCGGATAAAGGAGGCGCTATTGTGATTATGCATGAATCCTATTATGAAAAGAAGATTTTAGATATGCTAGAAGATAAAAGCTTTTACAAAAAATTACCAACTAATGAAGACAAACAAATTATGAGAGACATTAAAAAACCATTCAACTGTTTGCAAATAATCTAACCAGCAAAGAAAAAGACTATTTGATTAATTTTGAATTCAAAAGCAGTAATTTTTACGGATTGCCTAAAATTCATAAATCAAACATGATCAAGAATGCCATTTCTGAACATAATTCAGAATACGTTGCTATTCAAAATCCTTCAGATTTACCGTTTAGACCTATTGTTGGTAGCCCAAATGCTCCTACTCAACGCCTTAGCAATTTTTTGGATATCATTCTAAAACCTCTATGCAAGCATATACAAAGTTATGTAAGAGATGATCTTGATTTTTTAACAGCTTTGCCTAAGCACATACCCATTGACGCTAAGTTAGTGACTTTTGATGTTGTTAGTTTATATACAAACATTCCCCATGACCTAGGTTTATTTGCGGTAAAATTTTGGCTTCAACAATTCCCAAACGCAATTGACAGTCGCTTCAATCATTCATTTATTTTAGAATGCTTAAAATCTGTTTTGGTAAACAATACTTTTGAATTTGGTAATAACTACTACAAACAAATCAAAGGCACCGCAATGGGCACAAAAGTGGCCCCAATTTACGCAAACCTAACACTTGGCTATCTTGAAATTCAATTGAAAAATCGCCTTATTGAAGTGTGGGGTAGTGATACTACAAATGATGTAATGAGTAACTGAAAAGATACTTGGATGACTGTTTTATTATTTGGAAATTTGACGTTGAAAAGTTAAACCGATTTCATGATATTCTTAATGATCTTGATATCAACATTTCATTCACCATGGAAATAAGTGACAAGGTGATCCCTTTTCTTGATATTCTCGTGATTAAAGAGGAAGAAACAATACACACCGAATTTACTATAAGACAACTGACACTCATCAATATCTAAACTTCTCCTGCCATCCCCGCCATGTTAAAAGAGCAATCCCCTACAATCTTGTGAGACGTATATGCATGATCTGTAGTGATGATATCAATCGAAGGAACCGCCTAGACGAATTAAGGCAATTCTTATTACAACAGGGCTTTCCTCACTCATTAATTGATAATAGCATTTCAAAATCTTTAAAGATTGACCGTTCATCACTTTTTCTTACAAGTGACAAGAAAAATAATATTGATTCTGTCATACCTTTTGTACACACATACAACCCTAGAAACATGAACATTTTACCAGCTATTTCTCATGTGAATTCAATATTGAAAAATGACGATAAAACTAAAGAAATTTTTGGAGACTGTACTTTTATTAATAGTAAACGACAACCACGAAATTTGAAAAGAATTCTTTGTAAATCCACATTTGAAAGTGATCAAGTACATAAAGTAAATAAATGCAATGACTTGAGATGTGGTACTTGTAACATCCTACAAGAAGGATCTTCTTATACATTTGATGGACACATTTTCCATGTAAATTGTAATATGAGTTGTGATACCAGTAATGTTGTATATGTCATCACCTGCCCCAGTTGTCAAAATTATTATATCGGAGAAACTGGGACATCCTTAAGAACCAGAGTAAGGGTTCACAAACAACAAATTTTGAATGCCAATTATAGACAAATTAAATTAAGTGAACATCTGGAAACGTGTGGTAGGGGCAACATGTCAATATTTCCTTTTTACAAGCTTTTTTCTGAAAACAAAATTGAACGTAAATGTAAAGAAAAATATTTTATCGATCGCTTTCATCCAAAATTAAATTCATGAATCACTTTTATACGTTTCTTATGAATTCATTCACTTTTAATATGAGATGCATTTTATATTAGTTCGCATATATGTTCTTCTATACTTAAATCTATGTTTCAATCTAATACATAAATTAGATATCGTGATGTATTTTAGCATAATAAACTATAACAAAGTTATTTTTCTATTTACTATGCATGTGCATGTCCTACTATGTAAATTACCTTGCAACATCCATATCTATGATGAATGTATATTTGAAATTATGATGATCTTGCTTTTTGTTTCACTTTGCACCTGAAGAATATAGAAAGCGCTTGTGCATTCCATGTGTTTTCACTTCAATTATTTCAATATATATATATATATATATATATATATATATATATATATATATATATATATATGTTTAAAAATGAAGGATAGAGCAAATTTACCAATCGAAAATGTTCAATTTTTTGATATCGATGCATTTCGATGTCCTTCGAAGAAATATGTTCACGATAAAAGGCAAACATGATACCGGTATGTATCATACATATAAATATCCTGTTTGCTTTTTATCGTGAACATGTTTTCCGAAGGACATCGAAATGCATTGATGTTAAAAGTTGAATATTTTCGATTGCTAAATTTGCTCTATGCTTTATTTTTAAACATAAAAATAAAATGGGCTATTTCAACTCATGTATGCGTACTGTATATATGCACTAACACAGACCTTTGAGATTGAGATCGGATCCGGAGCCATACAAAATGTGGGTTTGCAGCCCTGCTATTCTACCACATCCTTGATATTTAGTATAATAACTATATACTGTGCAGGCACATTCTGATGATGTTTATATGTCCCACTGTTGCTTATCTTGCCTTAAAACACAGGAAAATTATGTATATATATTTTTTTTGAAAAAGCCCATAAAACCCATCCCACTTTACCCATGGGATGAATTTTTTCAAATGTGGGTGGATTTTTCCCAACCCTGTCTACAGTAGGCGACACCAAGTTTTACAACACCCCTGATATTACAAAAATTTTAGAAGACACAGGTCGTCGACTTGGCATCAGATGACGAGAAGGGCACGAATGATCTCTGTCTTACTTTTTGGGCCTTGATATCCGACGTTTGACAATCGCTCAGAGGTTCTCGATAGAGTTCAGGTCCAATGATGATGCCGGCATCACTTTAACTCTAGCAACCTCGAATCTGTTCAATGATTTACTGCTAATATGGCAAAGCGCGTTATCTTGTTGAAAGCAGCCCCTGACCACCAAATGACTCAACCCAACTCTGGAATCTATCATCTTAATTCTTTATTTATCCATCGCTATTCAGGATTTCGTCCACCACATCAACTCGACCACAACCGCACCAGCTGACACGACGAAAGCATAACCTTCACAGGATGCTTAACTTTGCATCTTTAATCATCAGAGATGTCAGTTACATCTCTGTCAGAGATGTCCATCCACAGTATGAACAAAGATATCACTATCATTTGCAGCCCCGACAGTAGTCTCATTAACCCAAAGCACACTTCTCCAATCAGCAGTTGTCAAGACTCGTCGTTTGGTCTACTTCAACTTGTGTTCATTTTGGCCCCTAGCTGATGGATACATAAAGAATTAAGATGATAGATTCCAGAGTAATTCCACAAATGGTTGAGTCATTTGGTGAAGGTAGGGGCTGCTTTCAACAAGATAACGCGCTTTGCAACATTAGCAGTAGATCATTGAACAGATTCGAGGTTGCTAAAGTTAAAGTGATGCCGGCATCATCATTGGACCTGAACTCTATCGAGAACCTCTGAGCGATTGTCAAACGTCGGATATCAAGGTCCAAATAAGTAAGACAGACATCAATCGTGCACTTCTCAACATCTGGTGCGAAGTCGACTAAATCAGGGATTACCTCTACAACACAAAATCAGAAATGTATCGCAACTTGTGACATATGTGAATGAGGCGTACAAGTAGAAATGAGATGTGGCGATAGAAATGGAAGAATAATTGACTCGCATGACAAGTGCAAAAGAAACAAAATATTGCATAAATAATTTAACCTACGGAAAATTGCTGCGTGTCTTGCCGGATTTGAAAAACACCTCTGGCATTCTAGGCCAACGCCCTACAGACTGAGTTATAGATCACAACATTGATCCTCAATAGACAAATCTGCGTAAATTAATCAGATGACTTGATCCTCCAATACAACATTGTATCAACCGTTAAACCAAACTATTAGTAGCAACATCATGCTTATAAAACCAGTTATCGAATCGGTTAGATGGGATAAAAGAAGTATTCATTACTGCATGAAGCAATCTCAAGCACACTTTTTCCCAAAAGAGGCAGCGATATAACTCCATTGATTCTTTCCAGCATTATATCATTCACGTTAACTGCTAACTGACAAAGCTTGGTCTACCTTGTCAAAAGCGCAAACACACATTGACAAAATTTCGCGACAACAGTACCAGTGGCTGTTAAATTTAAGTCAGCTAGATTATTGTAGAATTAAACTTACTTTACATGCAATATATCCTAGGAAAATGTATTGATCATCAGTAAAGGTGTCTGATATTTTGATAATTTCTGTCAACGCATGAAGAATGAATTGGAAAGAAACTTTTGTTTGCACTTGTAAGCGTTAGTGTAGGCAAATTGACACAGTATAACAGTTTTGATGACTCAATCTGAAGCAATGAGTAGCTATGATTTTAGTAGCAATCTAGATATTCAAATTGATGCAAAACATAGTGTTCACCTAGCGCATTGCATTTATCATAGAGCAGACCTCGCCCGCGAGGGACAATGCATCATACTGCGCTGACCCTGCATTAGGTACTGCTCCAGTCTTTGTGCATGGACTACATGAAGGATGTTTGATGCATCAAAGAAATCATCAGAAAGACTTCATATGCTGAATAGTTATGTCATTTCAGGCATGCATATCTAGCACCATAGACATCGAATCTAGTTGTTGTTGTTCGATGTCTATGTCTGGCACCATCCAAAGAGTTTGATCGATGCCATGCGCAACATATGCTGCATCTGAAAGAACATCTCATTTGGAGGCAAAAAAGCATGGAAAGAAGCATGATTTGAAATAAGATGCTTTACTTGCCTCAAGGAAGCAAGCAGGTAATCTTTGCAGGTAAGTAATTTCAGTTTACTGCATCACCATAAAAAATTGTGAGCAATCGACTGCAAGCATATCTGTGCATCTTCAATGCTGAAATTGTTGCTGTTCAGAGAGCAAGGTGTCTAGATCTTTGGATGCAGGGACATCAGTTTCATAAGTTAAGAGTTGATGTGATCACATTGCTATTGTTTTAGCTGTGCCGTGTCGCACTTGATTTGAATGAATCCCAGCTGCTACTTATCCCAGCTGATTTTTAATTTGAATCTGGCTATTTGAAGCTTTTTGAGGCTATTTGAGTGTCTGAACCGGATCACTTTGATCTCCCAGCTATTTCCACAGCTTAGTCACGGAAGTCGCTCTAAGTACAGTGATAAGTAGGCCAACAAATGAAATTTCTCTAGTACCGTCTTAAGAGGGCGCTTTGAGTTAATGAATATAACCATTGCTTGCTAATGGAAAATCTGCATCTGAAATATTTCAGTGATGCATTGCTTTCTTTGATGATAATTGATTTCTGATTTGCCTACTTCCTCTTGGTTGCAGACTAACACTTCCATCTGTCGTGCGACTATGCTCGGCTATGCACAACTAGTTTAACTGTTCTCGATCACAACGGAATGGTTCACTGCGAATTATGATCTTTATTCTTAATGTGAAGAGGTCTAACTTGGTGAAGTTTGTGGATGAAGGGAGCTGTTTAGAATATATCTAGTGCAACATTTCGATTATGGTGTAAAAGAAGTACGCATGAAAAATGATATTTTAGAAATATTCTTGCCCAGCCGTGACCGTGATTCATCACCACGCTTGCTAGATACCGGCCTGTTAATGTTTGCTTTTCTGTCGGGATTCGGGAGTGATCTAATTACAAGGTTCTGCCAGTCTATTTTAGGTTCATGCCCACTCAACTGTTCTGAGTTGGTCTGAATGTATATATATATATATATATATATATATATATATATATATATATATATTTAGCAGCAAAGCAGATGAATTCTTTCATGCTTTGGTTTTTTTTGTGCTGGTTACAAACAACAAGCAAAGTCAGAATGAAAAATTGATAAAGTACAAGCATAGCCATAGCGGCCAAGATATTCACTCAATTAACGCAAGCAACAACACAAACTAATGCCAATGTTCCCAAAGGATGCGCAATTTAGTCCCCATCCTCCCGCATGCCCTGCAACGGACACAGCAGGCTCTCAAAGTTGACCTAATTTCACGGATTTTTTCGAAATTTAACCATCTCCTCTGCTAATTTCAAGCATAGCCGTTACTAAGACTGTTGCAGTTTGATAAAGAGAAATGTAAACCGATAGAATTTTTGTTAGAATAGATTTGAATAGTGCTATATTTTTCGAATGAAAATGATAGTTTTACACCGAGTCATTGTATTTGATTAAAAGCAAGTCAAATAGTAAAATGTCAAACATCGGGTTGTGGTGAGCATGAAAAGATTACATTGAGAAATCACATTCTACATAATATACTTGAAACACATGGGACAAGCGACTTTTTCATTTTGTCTGTGCGACAATAGGATTATGAAGCATGCCAGTGTTTGTAAGACGAGATGGAAGTAAGTCATGAATACAGTGATTTGGGTCCTTTTCAGCAAATGTGTATAAATTCCTGCTCAGGTCAATACGTCAATAAAAAATTTCATCGGTTTTATAATTGCATTTCCTTTGCCACAGATCTCAAAATGTGCTCGTTTATCAACTCTTTCAAGACAACGTGATAAATTCCTGCCTAAATTTACGAATACCGGACAAGCAAGCATATTCAATTATAGAACGAATGTATGATGAAGATGAAGATCAAATTCATTTTATAGATGGTTGTAATCGACGCAAAACATAAAACCGGCGGTTAACAACTAAAACAGCATCGACATGATTACGGCAACTCAGATGACTCATTGACACCAAGGATAGTGATATTCCTCATCAGTCATCATGTCGAATGGTATGTTGTACAATGTTGGATTGCTAAGCAACTTATTTTTCAAACATGACATCGCTGTAGATTTTGAAAAGTGCATAACCATGTGATTTTGCTTACACCACTTCTAATTCGCCAGTTATGTTCCTTACCGCAGAATCGATAGCAACACAATTATCATCATATATTGGTATCACAGCCGCTGTATCATCAGCGTACTTAACCCATTTTAGGCTGCTATATATAAAAACGGTGCTAAGTATTTCATAATGTTATAATTAATATTATAATTATATTAATATTAATAATCCATGATGACCAGCTCATTGCAATAACCCTTTCTTGGAAATTAAAGCTGTAACGATTTCGTCACGATGGCGTCATATGATGTCAAAATATACAAAAGCATATGTTTTTCAATTGTAGCTTATGAATTGCTCTTAACAATTCCTGCCGAAGTATTGAGTCATAGCCTCATCATGAAAGCTTCCCATTACATTTCAGAGGCATTTGTCGAAACTGTAAATTAACAAATTCAATCAAAGCCCTGTTTCATGCAACATGTCATTTCTGCTTTCTGTGAAATCGTTATCGCTGAAATGAAAATAAGTTTCCATATCTAGAATTTCCTGTCGAGAAATTGATTCTCTTACTGCGTCGACCACCGAGTCACTTTAGAGTTGGAGAAGCCTCGGTAATTCGTAATGTCCACTCAAATAAAGAACACCAAGAAATGAAAGCATTTGAGATTGTTCAGCATTATGTAGGCCTAAACAATTCTTTTGTTCCAGGTAGTCATTGGTTTCTGCTACTGAAAGATCGATAAGACCATCAGCACATGCATCAAGTATCTCATAAGGATTCTTGCCTTGAAATGCATCCAAGGAATGTTTGTCCTATTTGCGAAGATGAGAATCACCGATATTTGCCATTTTATTGACTGCTTCTTCTGTTCACTGAAGTGATCATTCAGGTCATCTTTCGTTAGAATCTCACACTGCCGTGCGATATAACTAACTAATGAGGCATCGTTTGTATGCTCATCATCAACTCATTATCGTCTCATAACTCCGGTAAAGCATTTGCTTCTGGAGGTTTTGTGGCAACAGTCATAGTCTTCGCTGGCATTATTGCATATTTCAGTTATTGCTTGATCCATACTGTATATTTATCAACTGTTTGGGCATGGTCTCCAGAAAGCTAAGAACTAGGTATATCTACACAGGTTGATATAATCAAGATTAGCCTTTATTTTTAAACAAGTAGGCCATCTGAAGCCGCTGGCGAGCCCTTGTAGGGCGAGATGCAGATTCTACGACTGTCTAGGAAGATTTGTCTTGAAATTGTTCAAGTCGGAGGACATCTTTGTATTCCATGCCCAGGCGAACTGGCACTCTGCAACCTTTATGAACAGGCTATAAGTGAAGATTTTCGAGATTTGATGTCTCTTTGACTTCCGTTCGTGCATGAGCCAACAAGTCTGATGTTGTGGAACGTACTATGGCAGTGGACTTCGGTTGGTTTTGTGACGGGAAAGCCATAGGCTAAAAATAGCAAAAAGCATCACACACACTTAGAGGACACTAAAAATACAATATTCCAATGTAATTGTTCGTTTTCAGTATTCGACAAGCATTAGTTTTGAAGAAAATTCACAGCACTCACCACTGTTTCCTTCATTTACATTTTTGTTGCATTTGACATTTTGTATATCAGATTGCGCCAGTGTAACTAAAACGCTACGGTTTCAAAAAAAATGACATGCCATGTCATGAATGAATATCTGAGGAAGTATTGATTTTCGGTATTTTATGAATAATGAGATCACGCGAATCACATAGATAGTAAATTACATGTGGACGTTCATGCACTGTCTTCCAATATAGAAGCAGATTTTATGTCCAGCTTTTGTCTAATTTCGTGATCAAATATAAGAACCAAAAAGTGCTAATTTTTGAATTGGCGATAGTTTGCCTAAAAATATATGATAAATCATGTATGGGAATTAAAACATTGTATCATATGTCGCAAGCTGGAAAAGACAGCAGATTCCGAAAAGTGCTGTAACGAAAACGCTACGCTGGCGCCAAATGGGTTAAGACAGCATACTGGATGTTGTGAATAATTAAAGTCGCCAAAATAGCAAGCAAAAATAAAAGGAGCAAGTACAGAACCTTGAGGTATGCCTGATGCATTTCTATAAGACGGTGACGTAACATTATTCAATCGGACACAGGCATGTCTATTGAAATGAAAGTCTTTGAGCCATAACAGGAAGCTAATAGGTAATCCCCATTTTTCAGACTTTTTTATAATCAGATGGTGATTCATTTTGTCGAAAGCCTTTTTAAAATCATATGTCAAGACAACTGGTCCGCGACATAAAGAATCGCCATAATTTTGAAACATGGAATACATAATCGTTATGAGAGCAATTGTGGTGGATCCATTTTTGCGAAAACCATGCGGTTGGTTTGCATATAGAGCAGTCATCTCTACACAAGCTCCTCAAAACAATTCGCTGAAGCAGTTTAGCAGGCAAAATAGTCTGGGATATAAGTGTAAGTGTTTCTATTCGCACCGGGAATTCTTTGGGAACCGGAGTAATTACACTTCTCTTCCAATCAGTTGGGAACTTTCTCTGGTCAATTGAGGCGTGAAAAATGTCACTGAAAAGCCTGAGCAATACTTTGAGAAAGATTCTTATAAATGACAGATGGAATCATATCGTCATTAGATGCTTTACTGGATTTGATCTTTAATTTAAGACTCGCGACACTTCATTCTCATCGACCTCTACTCTCCAACCATCATCAGTCAATATGGGGCAATGTTAATCTGACGAATAATGTTGTGATGATTGGAATTCTGCAGCGATTTTCGACAGAGTATTCTGCAGGCCAGCATTATCGTTGATGCATCTATCAAAATCACCCTTCCTTTCATCCTTTCCAGTGAAATAATTGAGAATTTTTCATTGCCCGTTAGATTTGCATTTGATTTCTTCTGCCCATATTCTTTTACATTTACATACCTCTTCTTTGACTTTCATCTTGAGATAGTTACATTTATCCCATTGCGTGATCTCTACGCAAGCCACCTTTCATTCATGAGCAGCTTGGTCAAGGGAGTGACCCATTCTTTATCGTTGGATGTTATGAAAACTTCACTGACGGGAATATATTCACTAATTTGCTGAGACAGGGTCTGATGAAAGTTTTTCCATTTCTCATCTATGTTGTCAGCATCCATAAGATTACCAATCTTGATTTTTGACCTCATCATTGAGTCTAGCGACGTTAGAGTATCATGTCCCCCGTAATTACAAAATTATACATAGGTTTAAATGATAAAAGATGATCATACATATTACATACACAATCACAAACCTCAGAGAGTTCATTCGACTGCAAGAAGGTGCAATGTATATGCATAACAAATACATACGCAATGATGACAAGTCAATCAAGTTCAAGGACACTTTGTCAGTATAATTAAAAGAGAAATTCACTGCTGTCGAAGGTAAATCGTTATGGATATAAATGGCAGTTCCTCCACCTTTTCTTCGAAGTCTGTCGTCCTTGTATAAATGATGGTCAGGAAGTTGGACTAAGTTATCATCCACTTCTGCGTGAAGCCACGTTTCCGTTAAATATGCGATTTGGCTTCCATACATGCGGCCAATAGCAGACAGTTCATCAACTTTAGGTAATGAAGATTGTATGTGATGTGACTGACTTTCTCACTCTCTTCTCTCTCCCCTGACTCTTTGTCATTGGCTCTAACTGTTCGCGTATTTCCCCTACTGTCTCCTTCATGTACTCTGGGCTATGGGCAGGGAATACACATATGTTTGTCCATCCACGCTGACTTGTTCTTCCTCGTGATTGCACAGCTTACTAGCAATTAGTCCCAACACATCAGTATGTTTACCGAAGACAGCATAGGTAACTTTCCGATTAGTAACGATTTTTGTGATATGTTGGATTACAAGGAGCTGCTGAAAATTTGAGGAGTTGCCGAATTGTGAATCCTCCTTAACAACAACCTGTCCCCTTTGAATCCAAGCATTTTTGCCCGCTTGTCTCCGAGTCTTTAGCTCTTTCTGCAACTTTACTCTTTGCTGTTGCTGCAAAAGAGTTAGATCTTGATTAATATAAACACCCTTATGCGTCTCAGAGTGCTTCAATTTTTTTGAATTTTGCAATACTATGCGTTTGAAGCACGAAGGTTTACATACAATTTTCAGGGGCCGCTGCCTCCCTGCATGAATACGGCCTATTCTTTGCACACTTTCTATTTCATGTTGGTTTGCACCAATAGCTTTAAGCAAGTCATTAGCCAAGGTCAAACCAATGTTTTCTTCCATCGACATTCCCAACTGTTTACTCCGGAATTCCAGAAATAATAAGATTACTTTGCCGTTGCATGCACAGGTGTAGCTCATGTGAAACTTTATCCAAATTATCATTCACTCTGGATTCTAGGGGATTATGCTTTTCCTCGAGCTCAACAAATTTCATCATGAGCTGAACATGCTCATCAATCAGTGAAGAGACTTTCTTGAGATGCGTTTCAAGACTTTCGCTTAATTTCTTTTCGATTACATTTATAATAGCATCCTTATTTACATTTCACATGTGTGTCGTCTGTCCGGCTGAATCATGTAAAATAGAAGAGCATCTTAAAGATCTTGTTTGGTAATGCTTGATTTCTTTCTACTCAGATCTGCGGCAGACATCGAAATCAATTTGCTTACATTATCCATTATTGAAATGCTTTGAAACAAAGAATGCCGGTTGCCTATACCTGCGTCAATTTAAATCATCAAAAAGCGACGATTCTCCAATCATACAATTAAATAACCGCTTGGACATGAAAATGACCAGGGTGACTACTCTTCAGATATAATTTTATACGAAATTAAGACAACACAAACGCTTCTTTGTATAGGTCAAAAAAGTAACTGCACGAGAGACGAATTAGCACAACCGTCGCAGTCAGCGTTCACGTATATTGTATGAAGGAACAATAGGGAGGCTGTATGAAGGAACGTTAGGAAGAATAAGAAATGTGTTGATATTTAGCAAAATTGTAATGTTGTATACAGTTACCAAATTTTTCGGTCGGCATGCGCAGACCATCTTTAGATGAAAAAGTAATTCCTTTTTACCTGATATATGTTCATAATCACTGAGTTAATCCTCGTTATTGATACCTTTGTCCTAGAGATCTTGTTGACATTGTTTCTCGGAAACACAGGTCAATGATGTCGGAGTAATTGTCGATTTTTTAAATCCTTTTTGTATCGATGAATTGGTTTAAATGAAAAATACAAATTACATGTAACGATAAAGAAATGATAGTGAAACAAATTAGTTAAGCGACCTAATCAAGCTCTTCGAATGTGACGGGGTTGGTATACAAGAGGCAATGCTCAAAGCATTCCGGTACCACGTTAGACTGCCATGCTCAGACGTTGCTGGAAAAAAGCTTCTTTCCTATGACTGTCACCAGTGTTCTAGCATCACGTCCCCAGGCACCTAAAATTTCCATTGGAAATGGACAGAAAGTATAGAAGATGCCAAGGCCTTCATATTTTTGTATTTTCTAATATTTAGCCTTCGAGGCCAGTATACTGCCTTATAATGAACTTCGAATATTGCTCGGAGATGAATTGTCAACACAAGTAAAGTCCTGGAGAAGTGGTCGACCTGCCTTTCAAGGGATGAGAGTTGCACGGTCTGGGCGTAGCTCGAGAAAGGCAAGTATCCCAGCAGATGCCAAAGCTCTTCAGATTATGTTATTTGTTTCACCATGGCGTGCGGAACGTCCGGTATTGCATTTGCAGCTGAGACTGTGAGCACCACAGATGTCGACTTAAGAGCCGCACCCGCATTTGCATTAATGGGAACACATAAGCTAGCTCCGAGATGAAGGGATATGGCGGTTCGTAGATGCTCATCGTTTAGCTTGAGTCCGAGAGATAGAATAAGGATTGATGTCAGCCAAACACCAGCGTCTGGAGAAGACACACAGCAATCGACATTAGAGTTGACGCAGCTTGACATTGGTGGTTTGGTCAACTAGGTTATGAAATTGTTCCTTTTTTAGTGGTTGATTCCATCGTCGTTACAGGGAATTTCGAGTACCATAATCTTTCCACAATGGTATTGCATCCTCGCGGAGAAGGTCTTGTCGAAGTGAAGCAGAATGTCAAGCATTGTCTTTCGAAAAGGCTTTGAACGCCGTGAGAGACAGTCAACATCACGACGCAAACCTATGCCATCATAGGATAGTGGGAAGAATGTTTATCATAAGAACAGGGAATCAATGAGTAATTCAAAATGATCTCCAAAGAAATTCTTTGCAACTCATCGAATCTCAGTAATAGGTGTGGGAGCTTGTAAAAGGGGAATGTTCACAATATGTGCTGCAATTTTTCAATAGGTAAAAAGCACTAAGCATCTATACCACCATGGCTATGAGTTTGCCCATGATCATCAGCTTCTCTTGTAGCGCGTTTTCTACACTTTGTTGGACACAGTGGAGACTGCAAGAGATTTTCGTCAGCCACCGTTATAGCTTTCATCGGTTGGATAAAGTTGGAAAGTGTCACAATCAGTCAATCTTAGATAAAAAATCACATTGTGCAAATTCAGAGTTAATCCAAGGACCGCCTGATAGTTCATGATGCTTTAAATATATTCTGTTACCCTCACTGGAAGGAATGACACTTCAAGGGATCTGCAAAAGATAGAACATTCCTTTTAGATATTCCCTTCCGTTTCAAGCAACAATTTTACTTGCTATGTGGCGAAAGACATTCCAATTTATATTCGTCGAACATAGGATTTCTGCTTCGATGAGGCAAAATGCGTCGGAGCATGTAAGCAAGGAATAACGTCACTGAGTACCTGCCCATTCAACTTAGGGTTGATGAGCTTTTTGATGGCTTTCAAAAAAAATAGTTCACCGCTTTCTCCTACAGATTTTCCCTTTAGATCCTTCAAATGCTGAGTATCGAGAAAATCCGGTTTACAGATGAGCCTGGAGCAAAACTTAGAATAGCCTGACGGACTTGCAGCTCGCTACACTGCACGGAAACATTGATATCTTTTACGTTGATAGGACTGTTGGAGAGTTCGCCTTGAGGCGCTAGTGGAGGATGTTTGATCATGAATCTCCCTAAGGTGACTTCATCGTCTGAAATCGGATGATCATCTGAAGAAATGACTCGTATAGCTCCTTGAGCATCGCCATTCCTGAGTTTTCTGTGTTCTATATTAGCTCGTTTTCCATTTCTGTTACCAGTGCCTTCATTATTGGAGGACCTGTTAATAACTTAACTTAACCTTTAACTCGGCATTGCTTTAGTTCATAACATTCTGCCGTATGTTTTCAACAGAGCCGGTAGCCGTCAACGTAGGACTTTATTTACAAAAATTGTCGCCTATAAATTTAACAATTCTTCCAAAGCTTCCAGGAAAATATTCCAACTCATCCATCATATGAAAAACTATGTTTCTTCACAAATTAATTTTCATGAATATCCAACGGTGAGACTTTAACTAGAGTTGACTGACTTCAAAATTCTTCATTGACTTTAGTCTTCATTGTTTTGTTTAGTCATATAATAATCGGTTAACCTTGAAGCTAAATTTACTTCTAGTTAGGTTCGCTAAGCTATCGTAAAAGAATTGAATGAATAGACTTTCTTTAGTCAATTTGAATATAGACTGTACGGCTTAGCACTTAGAAAAGTGGATGACAAACTGAGTGAAGAAAACAAGACGAAGAACGAAGAAAGACTCTCGCCTACCTTTGTTCCCAAGTCTATCATGTCTTTAAAGTAATATGCAAAATGTGTTTTTCAAGGGTAAGTTTTGTCTACCGCTCGAGCTGCGAGTGAATTCGATAGAATTTCAACAGAACCGCTCGAGACGAACGTCAGAGAACATTCGCTACTACCGATATTTATTGGTGAAAATTGTTTTCGCTTGCATACTGTTTTAGCTCGTGTGTGGATTAATGCCATGTTATGCACTTGTTCATTCGTTATTCATCTTACAATTCTTCCAGTTATCAGGTGGCCTATATAGTTCACACTATCAAATCATAAAATATCAAGTATCACTTTTCCCATATGACTTGGGAGAAATGCATTCGAACCTCATTAAGTATTCTAGTAATATCTAGCCAAAAAATGAAAATAAACTGAAATTTAAGAAAAACTTAAGTAAACTTAACTAGCAACTAGCTTGAGTAATTTTGATCGTTAGCATTTAGCCGAATATCAAAGGAAGTTTTTGCACCACCTGTGGTACAAAATTAATGTAACATGATGCATCCTTAATGAGACGCTACATGTAAGAATAAGACCAGAAAGTCTAATACATCGTGGGAACCTTTACAAAATGTTCATCTTTTAAGTTTTCACTACATTTTGTAGGAAAATGTACTCGGGAACCGAGTATACTGGAACCCTAGATGAAACTTCTCAAATAATCAATCAAGGAGCTGATGGTCAAATGGTAAGTTGATTGTATGTGCTTTACCCTTATAAAAATATGCTTTATACCATCGATCTTAATATCATCCAATTGCAAAGAATCCGTTGATATGCGTGTAATTTCAGTCGTTGACAAGAAATTGCTCATATCCCCAAAAATGTCGTCGGCCACCGGATGTAGCTGTTGTCCCATAAGTTTTAAAAACTTTTAGAAGATTTATATTGATCAAATGAACTCATCTATTTAAGTCCATCACCGCATAGTGTTTGATAGGGTGCCCCAGGAGCTCATCTGGCATGCTGTGCGAGCCCATCGTGTGCCTGAAGCCTATGTCGATTGGGTCAAGATCCTCTACCGCAACACCAGCAGTATTGTCAGATGCCCTGTTGGAATCTCGCCGTCATTCACTATCAGTGCTGGTGTACACCAAGGCTCTTCTCATTCTCCATTCCTGTTCATACTCTGCATGAACACAGTGACCACCGATCTGCAAAAGGCTCATCCCTGGACGCTCCTTTATGCTGATGACGCACTCCTGGCGTCTCTCTCACAGATGATCTGTAACTTCAGACGCAGCGTTGGAAAGGCCACCTGGACAGTGTCGGTCTGAGACTTACCATCAGGAAGACAGAGTACATGGAATGCTGGACTCAATCAGACGGTACCATTAGGATTGACGGAGAAGATTAGAAAAAGGCTACAGTCCTCAAGTACTTGGGCTCGACCGGAAGCATCGATGTCGGTATACAATCCGAAATTAAAGCTAGGGTGAGCGCAGCATGGTTGAGTGACGCCAGACAACAGGAATCCTCTGCGACCGACGCATGCCTGAACGCCTTAAGTCGAAAGTGCACAGATCAGTCGTACGCCCAGTCGCCCTCTACGGAGCAGAATGCTGGCCGACCATAGGGAAGCAGGAGTAAGCCCTCCACACACTACGGAAATGCGAATGCTGCGAAGGTGGCTCGGTTAGACAAAATGGGATCACATACCAAATGCTGACGTCCGAAAGCGATTGTGTATCGCGCCTATCACGAAGAAGATGAGAGAAACTCGGCTAAGGTGATGTGGTCATGTCTTTCGTAGTGATGGAGACTCTGTGATCAAAAGTGCAACGCTGCTCAGTCCACGGAGACGATGGTTGGATCGACTGAAGGAGGACTTGAAGAATGTCAACGCCAAGGAAGATGACGCCCTCGATCGTGGGAAATGAAGGCGAATTTTCAGAACTGCAGACCCTGCTCCGAGGCGGGATTAAGCGCAAGGTCTAACAAAATATTGAGTGGCTGCATATTTTCTCCATCATCAATCTGGGATTAGCTTGATTTCTCTGGGATACTTTGCTATATACTTTCCAAAACAAATTTTAAAACTTGCTTGCATTCATTTCAATTTCTTCTGTATACATGTCACAGTTTTCTTGAAAATAGTTATGGCACATGAATAGGAGAAATATATTGATAAAAAATCAGAAAGTTAACAACTTCTACTTAGCGTTTCCAAATCTTGAAGCAAGTAAGAAGAATAAGACCGTATAGAACGATTCCATAAATTATGATACTTTCTTACGATTTCATTAATTTCGATTTGGTGGCAACTAATACCCATCTGCTGCTTCCTGATACACCACAGTAACTTAATTCAGCAATGACAAAGTGTTTCCTTGTCTTACATGGTTCTAACTAGTGTTTTAATCATCAGCTTTTAAAACCTCTGTTTTTTCATTGAAAGTGGGTGACTTCATAATTTTGTAAAATTAAGACGGACGTTCGTTTCTTGAATGTAAAACAACGTATTTCCAAGCTATATAACGCCACATCAATAGAAATTTCATTGTTGTCCTTCTTCATGGACATGGGGGACGGCAATGTTTCTCAACGCACGGACACTCAAAAAAATATTTTTACTACTTTTTATGTTTTCTTGAAAAGTAAACGATGTATAAACACGCAACTTAATGTGCAAAGCAAGTTTTTAGTAATAATATATGATGGCAAGGTTGCAGCTCAGAACGACCGGATGTGTGATGGATTCAGCCGCAACGCATGGACACAAACATGTAGCGCACGGACATCATCCGTACGTTACGATTCCATAAAGCTGCATTCTTAGCATTTTGACATAAAAATCAATGGTGGGCTACAACTAAGTGACAAGATTCATTACCTGAACAAGATGAGTACTGTTCATACTACGCATATTGTCGAAAAACTGGTACAGATTAAGCTCGTTTTCTACATAAAAGGCTGTTTTGTTTAAATTCAATTCAAATAGCTCCTACATGAGGAGTGATTGACAAAATCTTGATACTATGAAATGGTCTGCATTTTGGAGAGTTGACAGAGAAAATACAATACCTTTATATCAAGTTGTTTGGAACAACGGGCTTGAGGTAGGTGTTATGGGCTACCTACCTGAAAACCGTATGCCTACTTTCCAACTCGAAAATCAATTTTTGAGCATATGGCAACGAAAACATTGTAAATAAGCGTATGGTGCTTCGAACTACACAAATAATCATTTTATTTTTTTGCCGCAAAAGTGGCTTTTACGAATATTTGAGCGCTGTTTTTGTAAATGTGTTTTTTCTTCTGAACAAGTCATGCTTGAGCATCAATTGAGATTTTGGCTGTGCAGATATAAGTCACAAATGTATATACCGTATTTTTCCGTATATAATACGCATTTTTTTCCTCAAATTTTGGTCGATAGTTTGGGGTGCGTATTATACACGGTAACAAGGAAAACTGTATTTTTCCAAGGAACTTTTTTCATCTCTACAAGTATACTAAATGCTAAAAAAGCAATATTGTAATTCCTAGCCTTCTGACTGGCACTGTATACGTTGAAACAATCATCATATTGGATACCGGCCGCCCTTTGTAATGAGCGAGAACAGCTTTGTACTGTGTTTACATGTATATATTTCTAGAAAGAATAAAAACAAATCAAACAAAATGCAAACTGCAGAATATAACAAAAACAGTCAAACAAAGGAGAACTTCCTACCGGTATACGTCACTGTAAATGTCTAATCACTTGAAGAGTCAGAGGATAAATTTCTTCTTCGTTGTACATCGCCTCTGTCTCATTGTCAATCACGTCAATTTCTTCTGGAGAATCAGCTTCGTCTTCCCAAAGCAGATTGTCCTCAGAGCCGTCCATCATATTCGTGAGACAGCACTTTTTGAAGCCTCGTCGAATTATACTGGGATCCAACTCGTCCCAAGCGACTTTGATCCAGTGAACAATCGTGCAGCTCAGGTTTTCTGGTACGACCAGATGGGGTGAAGGCATGGGCGTCAGAATGCATCCATTCGTTCCACAATGATCTCATTTTCTGCTTGAATGGACAATTGCAGTTTACATCCATCACCTGCAGTTGACCAGTCATACCACCTGGAATGATAACTAGGTCAGTGTCACTTTTCTGGAGGAGCGCTTTGATTTCTGGCATTCGATGACAACGGAAAGCGTCAAGGACAATCATGCGTCGTTGAGTAGAGCGATTTTTGAACCAAACTTCATTCAGCCAGTCTTTGGTGAGATTCTGATCCATCCAGCCCTTCTCTTGAGCACGAACTATCACACCTGCCGGCCAGTCGGTGTTCTTGGGCAAGGTCTTCCTCTTGAAAATTACGTAGGGCGGCATCTTCGAGCCGTCGCCGTAGGCCCCAGCATAACGGTGAAACGGTTCTTTTCGTTGCCCGTTGTCTTGAGGACAATTGACTTCCTCCCTTTAAAGTCCAGCGTGTGGTTGAAAGGAATGTCGAATGTCAATGGAGTTTGGTCAGCGTTTGCGATCATATCGTCGGCATATTGACGAGTTTTGCGAAGTTGAATGATGTAGCGTTGATACTCGACTAATTTGTTCTCAAAATCGTCAGGCAAACGCTGAGCAATCGATGTTCGACGGCGAATGGAGATGTCATGACGATTCATGAAGTTGTAACACCATTTTGGCGAAGCTTTGAATTGAGAGGACGGATCAATCTCTCTCATGACTTTGAGAGCATACAGACGAATTTGGACTGTCGTAACCGCAGACCCACTTTCCCTCCTCTCACGAACATACTCCACTAGCTTGTCTTCTAACTCGGGATGGGCTGCTCGTCTTCCTCTTGCACCAGCTCTACAAGTGCGATTTTGTTTGCTCAGAGTCTCTTTATTTTTCTTCCATAAGCGAATATTGCATTCATTTACATCAAATGTTCTGCCTGCTTCTCTAATACCATGTTTCTCTGCATGTTCGACTGCCTTGATCTTAAAGGAAGCTGTGTAACTCGCGCGCTGCATGATGCTGGCGGAGGATTGAGGTACTGAAATGGCGGAAATCCCCAGATGATGACCACGTTGCTGACTGACATAAGCGTTAAATTTAGACATCGTTGCTGAGGCAACGCGACAACCTCACTGAAAAATCACTGCCAGCACAACGCCTATCGGGATAACAATAGGGTCCGGCCAATAGCTGAAACTAATGAATTTCGCTGAGGAAAAACTATGTATTTAAGTTAAAAAGTATAACTATTTTGATGTTAAGTTTGGGGTGCGTATTATACACGGTAATAAGCATTTTTCATGAATTTTGCTCGGAAGTTGGGGGTGCGTATTATACACGGTGCGTATTATATACGGAAAAATACGGTAAGTCACAATCAGTATGGTTAATCATCTTCGAGAAAACAAAAACGGTTGACTGAAATACATTGCACATTTTTTAGTAACAGTTGATTTTGTAGCTGCACTTATGGTTTAGAGTTATGGGCCACCTTACTATTAACCGTAATGCCATGAAAATCATCAGAAAAAAATGTTTTCCGTTTTTCTACTCAAACGCGAACATAGCCAACAGGAAAATACGTTGTGGTGAAAGGTCACCGAAAGTTGAAGCGATGTAAGCAACAGGAGCCCTTACAAGTCGAGCCATTGGATGAAAAAGAGTGAGGAGTCAGAGACCTAATTCGCATGGACAGAGAGCCGCGTCTAAAGTGTGTTAATGAAGCCACGTAATCAAGCTGCAATATTGTCAATCAATGTTGGTTCATGTCAGTGTTTTATAGCATATCTACATCTAGTGAGGTTACAAGCTCTAGTGTTCAGAAATTGGGGTAGATAACATCTAGAACGATTATTATTGGGTTTCAAGCAGATTGCTGACTTCGCTTGGAATTAATGAATCTTTAAATAAATCGGTTGACCGGTCGATCAAATAAGTTATTCGCTCTTATGTGTAGGGATCATCTCAAATTTGACTGCTATGGATCATCATTGAATGTATGTCGCGTTTTTGCAACTATTGATGGGTGGTCCATAATATCACAGCAGGTGGTCCATAACTCCCGCGAAATTTTAAAAATGGAAAATTTGCCTCTATTCTGATAATTTCCTCTACAACAAAGTAAAGCGGGCATTATTGGAAAATATCACATGGAACCTTGCGTCTTTGTCCTTGGCTGGTGATTGGGCCAAACATTTTTCACAGGGCGGAAGTAGTGGTCTCTACAACCCCTTAAACTGAGGTGGCCGATAACACCCGTACTTCTTGCCTCATGATGGGGAAAATCCATATTGGCTGATGTCACCAAATAGATTTTTAATCAATAACCAGACAAGTTGTTATGCTCAAGATCTTTCGTATCACCACCGTTGGACACCATCATGCGAATGAAACACAACTGCAATCAAGTTACCGATCACTGCAGTTCAAACATGCACGAAGAGCAGCGTCGATAGAGATTGTCAACTGACATGAACACCAAAGATGTCGGAAGTAAATTGGAGGACATATCAATAGTAATCATATAGGGTTAAGAAGCGTAATCAATATAACACTGGACGGAATATCAGAGAATAGAAGATAAAAAAATAATGCAAAACCTAAAACTCTCAACTTTCACCAACTGATAACTTGACTTAGTTGTGCAAAGAAAATTCTCTTGTCCACAAGGCTTCCACTTGGATCATCCATCAATCACCATGGTGTGTGAAATGTCAACATCATGTCTATCATTTATACCATGCTTGGTCACTCCAGCAAATTCACAAGGCTTTCACAAAAAGTCGCTCTGAACTGTTCACAAAACCGCACATAGAAGAAGACGACGAAAAGCACATCACGTTTGTGGCTCCATACCATCCATTCTCTTATCAGAAGTTGACGTTCATATTTGTGAATAATAAACATTTCCTGTAGAATTTGCCAATCAAAGCACATTTATGGTTGAAGTCTCCGATGAGGATGAAGCAATACCTGGTCTCTTCTCAGCTGAAAAATCGAAATGCGACTCAGAATCCATTTGACTGCACTGGAGTTATATCAAAATGTAGCAACAAGCGATGTAAAACATGTGAAATGCCCCCCGACAACTTAAATCAGTATTAATTAACATTGAGGAAAACTTCAGTCATCATACGTGGAAAAATATGTCCATGCTTTACGGTTGATACTAATTAATCAGCGGCTAATTACGAGAATGCCATCAATTCACATAACTATTAGAGTGGTTTATTTTCAGATGACCCTAAGAACTTTCCATGGTGTTGATTTGGTTTTTTAAGTTAAATAATTCGCAGAGTTTTAACGAAGACGAAAATAATTAAAATACACGTGCGTTGCAGTGACCCTTTCACCTCCAATATCAAAAGAGGGGCTACTATTGAATATTTGAAAAGTGGTAAATATTTCAGACTAGCATGGCATGATATGGTGCAATTTTCATGAATATAACCGCATTGCTTCATGGTAAGAAATGACGACTTTGTGTCAGTTGGTCCGTGCATTATTTATGGAATCGCCCTATAGTGATGTGTACCAAGATGAGCCTACCAAGATGTGTAATATGATAAATACTCTAGTATTATTTTGAATCATATGTTGCTAAATTTTCAAATAAATACACAGCCAAGAAATAGAAGATGGTAATCTTGGACAGCACATTCGACTGACTCCTTAAGAGTCCTATGATATAAGTAGCAACAGTTACAGGGATTTTCTTCCAATTGGGAAGCATCCTTAGTCTTCAGTGAATGTCGCTACGGGCCTAATTCATAGTCGATTTTCTTGCAGACATTAACAGCTTACCGACGAAGCAACTTTAAAACTGCTGGAACATGGATTGCAATTGTGTTATCTGGATTTATACTGCGGCTTTTATTTTATTGGAAAGAGGACAAATTTTTGAAAGCAACTCACAATACTACTGAATTAGTTAATGCTGAGAAGGTTCTGATTGTTGTAAGTTTCACTTTGAATTTCAATCATTTGTTTCGTATATAGGCTATGTTTGAAATAATCAACCGGTTTGCCGCGGATGACTCCGGGGATCAGGAATGGGTGCCACAGGGCTGGCATTGAATTATATAACATGTAGAAACATCAATAATTAACTAAAACTATCTAATTGAGAAGTGCATGTATGTCCACTTGCGAAAAATAAGTAATTTGCGTATGCTATCACAGCGAATATTTTGCTTTTATTTCAGCCAGTATTTAATTTATCTACAAACTGCATTTATTTACGAAGGCAATGATATAAAAAAACGTTATTCAAAATGCACCTACATTCATAGACGTTTTTTAATTGTCGTTAATGGTAAGAGTAACCGATATCACCTTTAACTAATACCTTTATCGCTGTTTTTGACACATGACATAACCGGGGAGGGGGGGGAAGTTGGCCCTATCCTTAGCTTCTTAAGTGACTAAGGATGCTTAGTCTGTGAACTCTATAATGATGGTATTCACTTGCTCTAACTCACTTCGTGCTAGGTATAGTAATTGAAATTTTTGACAGATATCTGCAATGAAAAATTACTTATAAATAGAGAGAAAGATTGATTTGTGCATGTAATGCAACTCTAGCATGCGTACTCGTAGCCTATATGGAATGTGGAAGATTCCATTAAGATGACTCATTCCAGTGTATCTGTGAAATAACATCCTGGTTTTAAGCAGCTTCAACGTTGAGTAAAAGGAAGAAAGATGCGCGGATGCGCAAAGATTTCAAGTAATTAAGAGGAGACAGCAAAGACTACTTAAGTGTGCCACTACTACTTAAGAGAAATAATAGGCAGTAGTATTAACAAGACATTTGTATGCCTAATACTGTATTCGAGTTCAATGGTACAATAGATCAGCATGATACGATTCACAGATTCATATTAGTAAAATGATGCACTCAAAGTATAAACAGATGCGTTTCGTCAAAAGTTATCATTCAAAGTGTCTGCAAAATGCAGATGAATTCAGACCCTCGATAAGAGTGCTTTTCAAAAATAGGTCATTTTTATCCATCTAGTTTTTATGAAAAGCTTGAAAATGCGCTAAACCTAAAAGTCAAAAAACCGTAAGTCGGGCACCTTAGTTTTAAGAGGAACACACCAAAAGTGCGAAAGGAGGATGGACAATCTCACTCTGTGAAAAATGTAACTGAGAATTGTAACAAACAAGTGAGTGAATCGTTGTGGTCATGGTCACTGGTCATTGGCATTCAAGCTTTTGCTTTGATATTCAATCGAATACATATTGAATTCTTATGGAACCTTTTGATGGAAATGATAACAAAGACGATGCTGAGAGGTTAACATCTTTTCAGGAAAACTTTAACTTCCAGATACTTAAAAAAAGGATGTGTGCATTTTTCTTTTTTGTTAAAGAAGGTGGACATAACACAAGAAAAACGCCAAGCCTTTATGGGCCAAATACAACTAACAGAAGACACACACGTGCGTGTAAAATTACTTCTAACACATGATTTCAAGCTATTGACGAATTTTGTATAAGGGCGCCGCCGCAGTGAGGACCACGATCAACGGTGCAGCAATGAGACGGAGGTTGGGAAACATTGAACTATTTTCTTACTACCTGTGCATGAAACTGTATCTTATCATTGCTTAATGTCGGCAGATAGTTTGAAATGTGGCTTGTACCATACTTCCTTGAATCTACTTGCATTCTCACGAAGAAATGAATAATAGCATTACGATCTTGTCAGTGTCACGGCCAGCGCGGAAATTTACGCCCCGGTGTACATCTCGTATTTTGTTCGCAAATGCGTAAATTGAGGACTGTGAGCGTAAATTCATCATTTCATGGGGCGTAGATCATTTGTTGACAGTCTTTGATTTCTGCCGTAATTTATCAATGGAAACGGACTGCTTGACATCATATTTGCGAAACACCTCTCCGTTGTCACAAGGTCGCTTTTTAAATTACTTACAGATTACCTCAATGCGTAATTACAGGAATATAATGCAAACCTCGAAAGATTGATTGGTCCTGGGTAATGGGTTGACCTGGAAACTGGACTACTGAGGGAGGGTGCTGCTTACAAATGGTCGTTCAGGAATTACGTAATAGCCTAGGGGGATGGATGGGTTGTCGAAATAATTACGGGCGATTACGTAGTCTTCTGGAGACAATTATCCATTCTACGTAGTTTAGTGAAAAGTTTGTGTTTTCACTCACTTGTTTTTAAAAATGAAAATTACTGGTCAAAACTGTACACAAATAGAAGTTTCGTGACTCTCTCACACACAGCCTCAGTGCCAGTCAAAACAGAAGTGACGATAGTGCAAATGTGGAGTGGTTCTAATACTGTTCGGATTAAGGGTCGGAATACCGGGCTATCTTTACAAAACTGGTATTCCGATATTTGAGCGATGGTAGAACCGGTATTACCGGCTACAAAATGAAAACATGAAATGTCATCTATAACATCTATTTTCATCAAACAAATCGTGTTGATGGTAGCGAATGTATCAGGCATGCGAGTACGTTATGTTAAAAGTAGTCACAGTCGTCAGTTACGAAGATTTTCTTTCTGATACATATTTCTGCGAATGAACCACAAAACATCTGTTGCTGTGACCAGACAGTTGGGAAAACAATTGTGGAAAACACTGTCTCCGCATCCACTGAAGTCGATGGAATGTTGACAAGACGATCGTCACATACTACTATATTCTGCTGATGAAATTTCACTTGATATAACCGGACTGAAATCATTACCGCTATTTTCCGACGGATTTTTGTGCAACGATTCTGAAATTGCCCTTTCCAGATTTGCATTGTCCTCATCGCATATGATGATCTTCGCCTTCTGCTTCTTCAGAAGATTGACGATCGATCTTCGAAATTCTTGGATCATTCTGTTCTTTGGTGCAAATCAATCTCTTCAGTATTCGAAGCAGCATGTCTCCACAGCAATTCCCTTTTCTAGCATGGATTACAGGTTGTGAAGATATTGTACCTTGACCGATTGATTTGTGTAGTGATCTTGAAGCATTCTATATTTCTAGGCGTAGCAGTTTTCATTTCCATAGCATTATTTTTTCAGCAAAATTACACGCTAGATACAGAAGAAAATAAACCGGTATTTGGAAAACCGGTTTTCGCTATTTTTGAAAAATGGAAAACACCGGTAAAGTCGGTAATGGTATCACCGGTATTGCGACCCCTAGTTCGAATCGATCACTTAGTCGCCGGCATCCGTCAAGCAAACAGCTCCTGTTTAATATTCTGGACGCGCATGTACACAAAGTCGGCCTTACAAACGAACAAGAGGCCGAAGTAGGCCTACGCGCTTCGAGATTGCAATCGCAACTAAAAGAACGAAAAAATTCGATCCTATATGGAGGGTTGAACCGGTGATTACTTAATCGGTATCTTTTAGGGGGGTTCAATGGCGATCACAGAACCGATTATGGAGGGATGGGAGTTCGAAATTTTAAAGAAAGCACTTACGTAATTCTTGAACGACCTCTAGGCGTTTTGACAATTGTACATCTGAAATTCTATGATGAATGTATCACATTATTCGTCATCGATAACATGTTTGCCTGATTCTGAATAACTCTCATACTGCCAAAATATCTTTTCTGACGATGATATCATTTTGGGATAATGATTTACTCTTTTGATCCTCGATCACTGTTTTGGAACATCAAGTGATATAGTAGGCCTACACCGTAGAGTTAGCGGTCGTTCAATCTGGCAATGTCAGTGATGAATCATTCTCAGTAACCTAAGAGGTCTCGAACTCAAGTTATCTCTTCAAACAGCTGTGAATACCTCAAATTCACCAATAAGTGCAGGGAAAACTTGGTCAACAGTCTGTCTTTAACGTCAGCTGTGAATATGATAACCTTCAGTCTGAATATTGATTCATGTCGAGTTCTCCATGTAGATCAGCCATTCAGTCGCGATCACTTGTAGAAGCAACAGGCTCGCATTCGCGGTCTTCTAACACAACCCACATACACGATTATGATAATACGAGTACTGACAGTAAATGTGTGAATTTCTCACTAAGTTAATGCATGTACGCAGACATGCTTAAAATCAGTCTGCATATAATTGTTTATAATTTTTTGGAAAATAAATTCCACACCTGAGACCTGAGTGGAGTCCATTTGATTCCTTTTGCTATCTATCTTGCTTCTACTAATTCAACTCACATGAAGTACTTGAAGCACTCCATGAAGAAGTATTGTCAAAAATGATTATTTTACATTATTATGAACCATTGATAAGTCATCAATGAGAAATGCAAAATAGAAAAACATGGCTCTGGGCTCCACAGGGTCCAATCAAAACTGTGAGGGTTAATGCGTTTGTGCTCTATTTTGTTCGCATGAACTAACTTTGAAATATTGACTATAGTCTCCTCGAAAGCATGATTTGAGGCTTTCCTACAACTGCACGTACGTGTATTGCATTGGTGATCACATATCATCCGTGGAGTTGTCGCAGATACATTCATATTTCTTGCAAAGTGATTTAAAAAAAGCAAAATCATAATATCAAGGAATTTGCAATTTTGTTTTTTGAATTCGATAAATTTCAACGAACGTTTCTATCTTCATCGTGATACATGCATGAGTTGTGGAACATCATTTATAATGTATAATATTGTGATTTTGCTATTAAATTACTGCTGTCCGCAGTGGGCGTAAATTTGATGAAAATCCCTGACCAGGACACTGGATCTTTTATATTTCTTAAATACAGGTTGGCGGGCCGAGAATTTTGTTGGGGTACAGGAATCGCCCTTGAATTTTAGCGAAATAGCCAATTAGCGCTTAAATATCCCGATAATGCCATTTTGTGATTTTTTTGCTAGTATGTTAAGCGAGCATAATTTCTTGATTTTAAGTGCTACTATTATGACTTTTATCGAGCCCACCATTTCTATTAAATTTCTTCGAATATTAATTGAAGTTACCAATATGATTGCACATCTGGGTGAAACACGTATGAGTACATGAATTTGTTTCGTTTTCATGTGACTGTAAATGATATTTGTGAGGCGATGGTTATGTCGTAGGTGCGTCGCTTATAATGAAATCGCTAATGATGAAGCTTTGCAAATAAGTAATGTTACATCTTACAAAAACAATGCTTGGCTATTCACGTCGAAGTCGATGGGTTGACTACAAACTAATTCGTATATGCAACTATAAACTCGCAAAAAATAGTTTTTGTTTTCTTTGTTTCTTAACGAGCTTACATGCAATTTCGTAACAGACTCGTAATATGGAAAATTGGCACATTATGCAACCTCTAGTGATGTAATTAAAGTTGCGAGTTTTAGACACTAAAAAAGTCATCTAAATCGTCGTCTATCTTCACGTTACAAATTTCATAAGTTGTAAGATACTATGCAAGTGCAAAACCTTTTGAGCAATAATAGCTTTATTTAACACTGCAGGTTACTTATACGCCTTCACCCACACCAAGTTGCGGAAGGATATCAGTCCAAAATCATGCTAAAAAATTCAACCAACACTGCCACTGACAAAAAAAGTGCATCAAAGTTTTCTTTGGTATTTTGAATACAAGACTGGCTAAGCTAAGTGATGATTTCGAAAACCTCACATTAAGTCGCGACAAGAAGTCCACCTAAACCAATGGAACTTATGTATAGGCCACTGCTTCCAAATATCAGGGTCGCGACCAAAAATATGGTCGCTAGTAAATAGAACCAACCATTTGGAGCTTCTTCTAGCGGTAGAGATTTTGTTCTCCTCTCCGGTCACGACTATACCAGAAACGCGAAAAATAAATCAACAAGTACCGTTCTTAGCATCAAAGCAGGCAAATTTTCAAGCAAGCTTATGCCATGTGCCTAGAAAACAAAGGTCTAGTTATTTAATACCTGGATGCATGTACTTGACCGGTTAACCTCGATATGCACGTATGCACACACCTTAACACACACCGCATTACTAATTGACGGTCAGATAGAATATTTCAAGAGTGCGGGATTGGCTGATAGTCCATCAAACATTTGATGACATATACATTAATTAGTAAGCATATGTATTGTTTTTGAAAGTAGTCAGAACCATGAATGTTTCTTGAATAAACTTACTTGGGCCTACACATTTAGCCGGTTAGCTATTTTTTAAACAAACACAGGTGATCACGCCTTTATTCTGTGGTTTGTAGCGTGTGAGGTATTCATGAAATCTAAATGATTTTACAACGATAGGTCTTTTCGTACTTTTTAACAATCACAGAATATTTCATTTTCATCAACTGATTCATATAACGTGCTTTTTTCATATCATGGCATGAATGCGCTGTAGCTCAAAATGACGTGTTCCAAAATGTAATTGCTTCAACTAAACATATTTGAAAATTGGGGCCTGAGTACAGCTAAATAGAAATACGGATAAAAGACTACTTTATAGAATTTTATGAATCAGATGATGACAAGGCATTGCTTTGTGATCGTCAGAAAGTTCAGGAAGTGAATTTTCCTGTCGATATGAAATCATTTGGATTCCGTAAGTAGTTCACTGGCTGCAGGCCGTAGAGGAAAGTAGATGGTTTTCATCTTAAGAACCACCGCTCACAGAATTTAAATAATATATTAAAAACTGAGGTCGATTGAGTTAAATATTGTTCGCGTCAAAATTTGATGGCAAAATTCAAATAGGAAATGTCCAAATTTTGCGATGAAAGCAGTTTAAAGAAGTGTCCCGATAATTATCGAGTGGTGTAGTTTGAATAATATACCTGGTCAATATTAAAGAAATGCCGTGGAAAGTCGATGAAATAGCCCGGGAATTTGAAGCTTGAAATCTGGCCGCCACCCTGTAAATCAGGGGTTCCCAACCTTATTAAGTTGCGTACCCCCAAAGTAGAAAATCATAGGATTTTTCATTATTCCGCGTACCCTCACCTATACATGTAAAAAATAGCACAAAATCAACCATTCTTAAATTTAATTACGGGTAGAATGTACGAAATTCGTAATTTAACTACACAAAAATGTAACTAGGCGTAACTGATGCGCGCTTGTGCAACAACACAAGCGCATCGAAACTCATGCTCCAACATAAAACGAACTCCTTGTTTGCTGTTAATCATTATGAAATTGACGAATGATATTGGTGAGTAAAGCTGTTGTGGATACGCATGAACTAATTGAAAAGAAGCAGAATGTCCTTGTCTTTGGTGTTGAGGAGTCTGTGGGTTCAAATGATTTCCATCAAGAAAGTGAGAAAATAGAAGACTTGTGTGAAAAATTGGAAATCTCAAAAGTTGCAATTTCTAGTTTCGCGCGCATTGGGAAGCGAAGCGGCTCTCATAAGCGTAGACCAATTCGTATTCGTTTTCATTCTACTGATTTCAAAGTTATGTGTTTGCGCAATGCATGGAAACTACGAAATACTGGGGATGGTAACTCAAAAGTGTATATTCGCCAAGATTTAACTCGCTCTCAACTGGAGCAAGACAAGTTATTATTGGAAGAGCTTAAAACTCGGAGAGAAAATGGTGAGAATGTATTTCTCAAGAGAGGCAAAATCGTCAATAGAGACGATTGACATGGATTGGCCTACAGCTTTTTTCCGTCGATCTGCTTCTTCAATTCGAGATCGATTAAGAACAAATTGCATGAAGTATCGGTATTTGTGAGCGAAGATTCCCCTGATATAATTTCAGCTGTTGAGACATGGTTGGATCCCACATTTCCCAGTGATGCACTTCAATTAAAAGACTATAATTTTTTCAGAGCTGATCGTGATGACCAGAAGGGTGGCGGCATATGTGTATGGTCGAAGACTTTCTTTCATGTTGATGTCATAGCTACAAAATCTTTGAATCCAAATGTGGAATGTCTTATTCTTTGCGTTAATTATGAGAAATTCAAATGTATTTTCGCGACACTCTACTTTCCTCATGGATCTACTCTAAATCAGAGTGAAAAAGTGTTGTCATGTGACGGCATTTCATCCATCATCGACGATTATCAAAGCAAACATCATCATGTTCCGGTTATAGTTTGTGGTGACTTCAATCATGTGCCTTCATCTACTTTTGAGATAAATTACAATTTAAACGATCTTGTGCAAACCCCTACTCGTGGCGATGCTTGTCTAGACAGGTGCTTGTTACCTTGTGGATTTGGCACCTATTACTCTGGTGTTACCATTTTTCCACCATTCGGCTCGAGTGATCATTCAGTAGTGCTCATTAGACCATATCAAAATTCATCTTCAGTGCAAAATGTCTATCATCCTGTTTTGGATCTTCGTCAATCTCACTTATCTCCGGTCGAAGCTTCTCTTGGAAGTGTGGATTGGGAATCGAGACTTTGTGGCAAAGATTTAGACGCAGCCTTTGACATTTTCTACGATGCTATTCAAAACTGTTTGTCGTCCATTCCAAAGAACTACATAAAAAGAAGCGAGAAAGATAAGCCTTGGATAACATCTACAATTAAAGTACTTATTAACAAGAGTTATCATGCTTATAGAGAGAAGAATTGACCTCTATTTCGGCATTTCAGAGATAAAGTGAAGTCTGAAATATCCATGGCGAAAAAGTCGTGGTCAGAGCGTTTGATGGGACAAAGTCGGTCTGCTTGGGATGTCTATAAAAAGGTGACTGGCTCTCATGCTAATAAAGATTGGCTCAGTCAATTATGTGCCCGCATGTCTACCAACATTGCCGATGCTGTTGAGAGTTTAAATGATCAGTATACTTCTAATCTTATAGATGATCCTATTGATTATGTTCAACTTCCCTGTTTGAGAAAATTACACACAAATTACTTATTCATAAAATGATGAATACAACCATCGATAATTATGTGATTATGTTACTTCAAAATTATTTTCTTGACAGGCAGCAAAGAGTAAAATGGCTCAACAATTTTAGTTCGTTTCGCAAGTGGCATTTCTCAAGGGTCTGTCTTTGGTCCCTCACTTTTCTCCTTCTTTGTTCGTGATCTTGAGCATTTTGTACAAAGCAACAAAGATGTATTAATTGTTAGTTATGCAGATGATATTACTATGTGTTCTCCTGCATATTCAACATGCACTACTAGTCCAGTTAGCAAGGCTTTTTCTAATCTTAAGCAGTGGACCTTTGATAACAAAATGAATATCAAGTATGACAAATGCACTCAAATGTTCATAACATGCAGTAGCAAATTTGATTGTCGCCCGTATGTTCTTGCAGATATTGAATTGGTTAACCATACATGTATTCTTGGTGTGATAATTGATCAGAAACTTTCATGGTCCCAGCATACTGAGAAAATTTGTAAAAAGGCATCCTCTAAAATAGCAATTTTGAGACAGTTGAAGCCTTTCATGAGTAAACTACAGCTGTGCAAGATTTACTTCTCATGTATAAGATCTGTGATCGAATATTGCTCGCTTATTTTTGTAAACCTGAATTGTACTCAGAGTCATTTGGTTGAGCGTGTGCAGCAGCGCTGTCATAAAATTATTTGTGGTAGTAGCAGTTGTAATTGCTCCTACTTTGTACCTCTGGACTATCGCCGTGTTGTGCAAGGATTCAAACTTTTTAAAAACATTGCCTCCGATGACGATCACCCCTTGCACCATCTGATTCCTGAAAAATTGAGATACAGTGGCAAATACGTTATCCCTTCGTGCAAAACAGCTGCTAGACGTAATTCATTCTTCATTACAATTGCGAGGTTGGCTAATGATGGCTTCTCTTTGTAATTTTCTTTTGAGAGTTGTTTGTACGCGATGATAACTTACGTTGTACTGTAGTGTCGTTCATTCACTTTTGTTATTGACTTTTACATATGCGATGTCATTGAATATTCTTATGTTACACCTCACGATTCTCATTAATGAGGTCTTGAAAATAAACGTTATTATCATTATTATTACTATGGTGGAGAATCCGCATTCATATAAGTATGTGGTTGGGGTCGAGTTGGTGGTCGCTAATTAGCTACGGTTGCTTTAAGGCCAGGTGATGACATCCAATGCGGAAGGCGCACAAAGTTTAACACTGACCCATTAACAGGAAAGTAACCAAAGTAAAATTGAATTATAATAAATCTCCCATATTTTACGTGCCCCAGTGTAACCCCCTCTGTAAATAGATCGAGACCGCTCATGCACGAACATCATGTGAAGTTTTACGTCGCTAGTTTATTGACCTAACGCTATACAGTTATGTAAATTTTACAAATACTTGTGTAGATTACAATAGTGATAGGGTAATGCGATCACTATTGCAAAAGTAATAGGGTTTTTGATAAAACCGAGCGCTTGAATGTTCTCTATAAGCTGGTGACGCTTTTACTGGGACAAACTGTATATGATCTTTGTTCTCATTACAGGATCAATATCAACGATGCTTTGTATGCGACATTGTGACTGTTACTCCAGATGGGAAAATGTAAGTGCAATTTTGTGTCGATTTGAAATGAAGTATGAAGTTTCGAGCACTTTTGTGCGATTGAATGTTAAAGAATCTTATTACAGATCCTTTTACATGGAAGATTTGACAAATTATTTCACATTTCATATTTGACTAATTATTTCATATTTCACACCAATTTCCTGTCGATTTTCATGATGTGCATGTTCAAACAAATTTCAGGTATCTGCATATTGTGCTATTTTCCCTAATGACATTCGATGTGCCATAACTCAATTGTACGATATTATGCTAGATTATACGAGGGCCAAGTCAAAAGTCCGTGCCAAAATGATACAGCTCCGATATCTTTAAAGCGATCAAGTTCTTGTTTCATCCCGTCAACTATACACACATCGCTAGGTGACGTGCAAAAATTTCAGCGCGTTCATAGCTCCTGTTTTTGAATGAGAGATCAATTAATCATGTGACTACTTATTGCTGGTCAGGCACGTTCAAATTCAAATGTTTAAAATTAACAATGACAGAAAGTCATTCACTGAAACGACGAACAATCACAATAATGCAGTTCACCGATAAGGAATTATTCAAATTTCATTTCTCTAAAATTGTCGGCATACAGGAAATCTCAGCTCACCTCTCAGAAGCATGGAGAGAAGATGACCTGAAAAAAGAACAGGGCGAAATGAGTGTCCGGATTGAAGACCAGCGAGAGCTCAAAATCAGATCTATCTCGTTCTGGAAGCTGTCCACTGAACGACGAAGGCTGCGGAGGAGATGTCTACTGATCGTCGCTGGACATGCTAAGAATCATCCTCAGCATTGGGATTTTTTTAGAAGTTAGTCTACCGAATTCTCACCAAGGGACTCAAGATGCGCAAGATTTGTGATCGCTGGATCTCACATTGTCTCACACAAGTGCAAATGGATGGTTGATTGTGAATTTCTCGTCACTTCGACTCCAATCGGCGCGAAGGGCTTCGTGCCAGAACTGAAAAGCCAGTCTGCAAAACAGAGACCTGTGGAATACCCACTCCCCAATGCCAAGACTGAAGAAGTTTTGCCAAAATCATTCGAAGATGAAGGTGATGTTAACTCTGGCCTACTATTTGAACGGCATTCAGTATTTTGGTGCATTCAGTGCCTCCACAACGAACTGTGAACGCCACCTACTAATCGAAGATTTCTCCAGAACCGTTTTCGGACTGTAATCCGGAAGAAGAGACATCAACGAATGGATGACGTCATCGTTGTGCATGACAATGCGTCATCACTGTTCAAGAGGTAATTGATGGGTATGGCTGGGAAGCATTGCCACATCCTCCGTGCTCTTCCGACCTCAACCCCTCTGACCTCCATCTCTTTCCTGCCTTTAAATGTTCCATGATAAGAATTTGTTTTGAGTCTCTGGAGCGGTTTTTGCGTCTGCCGACCGATGCATACGAGATTTGTTCATTTCAAGGCCTATTAGATGTACTTGACAGCTACCAGAGCACTGGAATCGCGTAATTGAATCGGTAGAAGTAAAACTTCCATTTTGAATGAATTAAATGATTTTTGAATTCTGTAATGTAATTACTTTTTTAATGGAGAATGCTTAGTGAGATCTCGCATAATATCTTTTCAGTCATTCCAATTTGTTTATAGCAAAAACAAGAACGTGAGCTCAAGAAAATGCAAAAGAGAGACAAAAAAATTCAAGGGTCATAGTAACCCGACGCCCTAGCCAAAACCAGATAATGTCGGCCAATCTCCGTCATATTCACAGATTCGCATCGAAACAATGGACATGTTTCATGATGGCTTCGCGTGAAGGTCGTTGAAGTATGCGTGGAGAGTCTGGAAGCAACCCTGGAGAAAACGTTCGGACTTCTTCTCCCCACGATCCATGTGCTGTGACCGATATCGGAATACATGCCCAACCAAGCTCTTCACATTTGTTGTCGTTGGAGGCATTATTTCTTTTTTCAGCTGCCAGCAAAGTTGACTCGTTGTGCTCGCTCCTAATTCAGAGTTGGTGTTGAGCGCATGCATACCAGTAAGGTGAACTGCTACTGGTAGACCAAGACTCCAGTCGAGCAGGAGAATGTCTGCTGGTCCTCTGTCAGTGTCTCATTGATCATGTTTTCCCATCCGCATATTGATGTAACTGATCACGCACAGAATTATGTGACTTGCAGCAAAATTTCCCCGCTCAGACGGTAAAGAGTGATGACCTAAAGAATCCTATGGAACTCCTGGACATCTTGAGCACAGAGTTTCAACTGGTGTCATTGGTAAGCCGAACCAACATTTCATCAGAACTTGAAATTCGACGGGGGATAGTCTGAAGCCTAATCCAAGTGATGGAGCAGTGGTTAATCATTTAACCGCATGACTTGTACTGGTCCGTGAAGTCTTAAGCAGGCTAGAGTCAATAGAAGCTGACATGCAGTTTTATAAAAGCAACGATGAAATGAAGGAATCCTTTGGTTGAAATCAATAGTCGGCGTTGTGGCATTGTTCGCATTGTCTGGTCTGTTATCCCAAATATCACCTTTTGCCTTTTTAAAGCTGTAAGATTTCCACCTGCTGTATATGGCACTGTATCAATGGGAGACTTTGTAGAAATCAGGAGGTTGACCAAAAGGCTTAAGGATGTGGCTAAATTTGTTGACAAAACAGCTTCACATGCATTGATCAAGTGTTGACCCCGAAAACCAGACGGTCCACAATCTGTAGCCTGTGGGAACGAGCGTAAAATATCCATAGTGTCAAAAGATATAGACAACTGTAAGAATTCAATCTCATTGGAATATTCTGAAACGGCTGGAGGAGGGACCTTGGGACGCTTGTCATTCAATTTGGACCATGTGTCATTTGGGCATGACCCGCGGGAGGGCAAGATGTGACAGGCTTTCCTATTTATCCATCTTCTGCCTTATCAGTGGCCGCTGCTTTTCTGGCAGCATTTTCCTCTTGAAAGCTTTTTAATCTTGGTTTTTTAGCAATATCTGATGTTTACCATGTTTTCGTGGCGTGATTGCAAATAAATCTACATGCACCGACATCTACAATAGAGATTTGCAATTTCTGTGCAAATTTTCCTTACATTGTATGATGAAATTCGTCGTTGACTCAATGGTGTAGATCATCCACGTTTATACATCGATATCATATTACAGGAATATTATTTATTTCGATTTCATAGATGTATTCAGTAATTTTTTGTCTTCAGCGAGAAATGCAAACAGAAAAGCAATTCTGGATCAAGTAACGCTCTAAATAGGAACGAATCAACCCGACCTCTTCTGTCATCAGTCCAAGTAAGTAAAATTCCATTCTTGTAGGATAAATAATTTCAGTATAGCTAATAATTTCCACTGATACAAACGAAGGAAAATATTTCGTACAAAGCAGATATTATTTACATCTTAGTGACGACGGCCAAGGCACGGATTTTCTTTATAAACTAATTTGAAATACATCGGTCTGAATTTATGTGCTCTACCAAAGCATTGAGAATACCTCATCCGTTTCAGCAAATCATTCTAATTGTGCAATTGTAATCTCCTTTTGGAAAAATAACGCAGAAAAATGCATAAATGCATTTAATTCATTCTAGTTTCCATTTCATCTCACTTCTACGCCTTCTTTTTTTCACCATAAGGATTCAATGACATTAATATTACAGTAGAATCCGCTTAATAAAACCACCTGGTTTTTGCAGCCAGATGATAACAGTTCCGAATTTACCTGTGATAGTTGTCGGATAGTAAAGCTAAACTCCGCTTATTAAAACCATCCTGAAATGGCAAAACATGTGTTTGTAGGCCTATCACCAATGGTTCAATGAGATCGACAGGGCGCATGCACCATAATCGCTGAATGCGCTATTCTGAGGGAGAAGAGTCTCCTATTGTCATTCACATTGTCTCCGCATTGTAATGTCCTCGGTTGAAAAGTACGTCTGACCCGGGCGCACACCGAACGATGTGTGTTTTGAACAAATGAAACGGTAGATAGAGAAGCATGATAGGGCGAGGCGCTTGCGGCACTGAAACTCTTGAACGAGGACTCCAGGCGACGACTGATTACCCCGATTTCAATCAATACAGAAAACTTCAAAAGAACATTATGGATCATATCCGAGTGAAGTTTCCCATGAAGCAAATTACATTGGACAGCTTCTTTAACTTATGATCTTTTATAGTGGTCATTTCTAATGCATTATGTGGATAGTACTTGTTGCAGTCTTCTCTTTGAGTTTTCCGTAGTGTATAGTAGGTAATCATGGAAGCTCTGGTCAATAAAACCGCCGGTTAATAAAACCAATTTATTATAGGACGGATGTGGTTTTATAAAGCGGATTCTACTGTATCTGTAATTTTCCAATAAAATCCGGGTGTTTTTTTTATTCATTGTATCCGAACTCCAACTCAGTATAGTTGTGAATCTGACTTACGCATTTGTGACATGATTTTGGCTTATAAGTTCTTCGACAGGAAATCCACAGAACTCCTGATTCGTCAAAAAGCGATTGATGAATAAGTAATCAAAACCATTAAAGATTCTGTTCATTTTCATTCAAACCACACTATAGGTAGTGTGTAGTCCAGGGTTGTAACCAGCCCGGCCCTGGCCGCAAATTTTGAAGACCGGCAGGCCGGTTAATTTAATTAGACCCATGTCGACCGTTGACCGTTCAGTCGAGAATAAATTGCTTAGTCAATCATTGCAACATTATGATCACAAGAGGCGTCAAGAGAGGCACACAAGAGCGTCAAGAGACGTGCAGTCAAGTTTGGACGTCGCAGACAAAACATTGCGCAACATCGGTTCTCAGTCAGTAATCAAAATTATTCATCTCAGAACTTCATATTTGTAACTTAGAATATAACTTGTAACGTGTTATATTGGAACTTAGAATTTGCTTACCGCTCAAGCTTTCTTGTGGAGGCGGGATATCAATTCCGGTTTGGGTCATTATTTTGACTATCTGTTTTCAATTTGCCTGTGTTGATTGACTTTGAAAATGTAGTTAACAATGCTACAAATTTTAAAGATGACCTATAACTCATTAGATTAGTAAATATGTCATTACGCGTATTACTGCTTGTCGCACAAAACATGATATCAAAGTGCGAATAGTTGCATTGTTTGATATTGTATTGTAATAGGTAACTCTCACTTATCCGGAGTACCAAATGACCTACCATTTCATGCATACTATGTGAAAATTGAATAATGTCTAATGGCATAAGTTGACCAAATAATGGCTGATGATCAAGGCCTTAGCCAACCGGTACAGAGACGCCAGACACCGTCCCATCCCCTATCGGCAGGTTGTATTAAGCCAGCTGACGACTTGCAGGTTTTGAATATGCCAACCAGCGGCCCGGTCCCGGCCAACCGTTTTTGATGACACCGGTCCGGCTCCGTCCGCTTCCAACCCTGGTGCAGTCTGCTTTATCAAAGTATGTTGCAATATTCTATTTTCCAGTATAAACTGAACAGCACATAAAAATCCAGGCTGCTGCAATTGAAAAATGAAAATCTCAATCAGCTTTTGCAATGCTGTGATGGTATCTTCTTCTTTGTACGAGTAATTGGATAACGTCTCTTCCGTCAGAAGCATTTAATGCTCTTTCTTACATGCATGCGCTGAGAATGAGCACATTTGTATAGATAATGTATCATAGCATGAATGTTGCTGCTAACCATCATCGGAAAAATGCAAATTTCGTGAATTTAGCTCGCAATTAACTGCGAATTTTATGATTTGAAGCGTAAAATATTTTTGATCCAGTTTGCAAACTAAAAGAATATCAGGCCTACCAATCGAACTTTGTTCCACACTTAGCAGCTGACGGCAGCTCGAGTCAGTTAGGCACCGTTGCTTCCATGATCATTGACGAGTGCTAAGTATAGCGCATTAACTTCTTATCGTCCAAAGCAATCTAACCCCACTTCCAAAATTCAGATAGCCATGCTTGCGACGTGAAAATTATCTGGTAATAAGGAAATATGCATTTTGCAAATTGATTTTCAGAAGTTCGTAGAAATTGATAAAAACCTAGATACGAATAATATCGAGGATCCTAGGTAACAGCATCGCAATAGAAGGTGAATGCTTTGGATTTGAATAAATATATGAATAAAAGGGTAAACCTGTCAAACAAAATAATGAATGTTACACATTGATGACACAAATATCAATATCTTGTCCATTCCACACAAAACTGAAAAATATGTAGGCTATATATAAAATAGGTACCGTAAAATGGGGTAATTCGGACACCGTGGGGTAATTCGGACACTTGGTCACTTTTTATCTTTAATCTACTAATGAAAATTGTTAGATGCTTCTAGTGAGACCGAAATGCATTTTTTTAGTTAGATACATTAATCAACTGAAATTTATCAATAGACGCGAAATTTTTTTAAGTGTATTCACAGCTGCATTATATTTGAAATTCAAAAAAGTCGAAAAAAACTAATTTTACTATTTTTCATCAGGTTTGATCTACCACAAAGCTTTGTTGTAGGTTGAAATGGGCTGGCTTGCGGAAGTACCATTAGAAACCCTTACTAATTCAGTCACTCGTTTGTAGCTGGTCAGTTGTTGTACCCAAATACAGACGACGCGAATTCTTGGAATTTCTTGCGCCGGTGGGTGCAGCAAGCAAGGCTAATTGATACTGATCAATCTGCTGAGACGGCATTTCTCACTGTCTATTGTTATCGCACGCGAGTATGTTGATGAATCACGCGCAAACTTGTTCAGCGATCAAGGATTCAATGTATGACTCACGTGACCAAGTGATGAAGACGACACATGCGCAAGCTGTTCAGTCGCCTTTATGAAGTCCAGTGGACCGGACTGGATCCAATGTGTTACTTGTGCCGAGTGGTTCTGTGGCAAGTGCAACGATGGAAGCGTTGATCCCTTTTTTCGAGTGTGCCCAGTGTACATAGACTCATTTTAACTTCAGTTTGCAACATTTGCATTTGATTTAGATCGTTTCTGTTCAGTTTGAAATACAAAACTTGTTGGTGTCCGAATTACCCCATTTTTTCTTTTTTTTTAAGTACCGCTCGTAGAAATTATCCAGACAAATTTCTACAAGGCTTGAGGTTACCGGGTCATTACATATTGTAAGTAACTCCCCATTTGCGGTTCATGTAGGATTATAGGATCATAGCATCATTACAAATGACAAAAAAATTAAAAGACCCTCAATAAGGTGTCCGAATTACCCCCATTTTACGGTATTCGAGAGAAAAGTCCTCCATTGTCAGACATTATGACATAATGGAGAGGAGGATAACCTTTGACGGAAGGAAACAAAACCAAATCTTAAGGCTAATTGCGATGCATTTCGGCCATGATCACACAGAATGAATGCACAGATACTGGTGGACAGGATTAACACAAATCACGAATTGCAGCGAAGCATCAAAATCAATTACTCTGTCAATGGAAAAGCGACAACAACTCAATAACTGCGAAGAATTATGAAGTGCCAAGACCTAGTACTATAAAAGTAATAACAAGCATAAAGCATCAAAAGTACTTCACAGAGCATAAAAACATAGAAAATAAGAAAAAGAAATCACAAGTCATGAGGAACTGAACCCCACGACTGTCCAACCGAGAACTTTTCTTAATTGCCGCCCCTTTACACGACCATAAGGGTTCCTTTATTATCCTCTCTCTGTAATTCTGTGCACTGTCTATAATTTTGACGGAATTGAAATTCATATTGTGGCTGGTACTCAAAGCGTGGTTCACTATCTCCGATGATCCATCAAGATTCATCAAGGACCCCCGATGCTCCTTCAATCTCTCGTATATGGTCCTCCCGGTCTCACCTAAGTATCTCTGCTTCTGATGATGGCCTAAGAGGAGGCCAACATTAATAAAGTATAAAAAATAAAATTATTGCCTTCTTGTCTACTTGGTTTCCCAGCAAAAACTGTCTGCATCCACACTAGTAATCTCCACACTCAACGCAGTATACCACGCCTAATTTCTTGGCTGTAGCTGGTCTCATATTAACTGCGGCACTTCTTGAAGCTTGTGTAGACCTATTAACCTGCACTGAGTCCAAGCTGTCTCAGCTTACGGCATATTAACTCGTAGATGTGTGGGACATATGGAAGGACACAGTCTGGCGTCTTCCGATCCTCTCTCATTTTCTGCGTAGGTGCGGCAGGATGAAATACAATCTGTTCTCCAGAGTGTCTTCAACAGGAGCTGGGTCACTTACATGATGTGGTGCTCAGTAATGATTTCTCTGAGAAGGAGGCCAGGCGTGTATTTTCCTTGATGAATCTTGATGGATCATCGGATGTAGTTAACCAAGCAGAGTTTGAGACTTTTTATTTCCTTCAGAGGATATTTAACTTCACGAAGCAATTTTACGCTAGATGTGCATGTAGAATTGCAATGGAATCTAAGTTCATATTTAAGTGTGGGGCCCTTCCACTCCTAAATGATGAAGTGATGACTGGCACCCCTATTCTAGGAGCCAATTTTTTTCAAGATTTCTCAAAATCGAAATCAACAAATTGTTGTAATTCTTAAAGATATTCGATGTTCTCAAGTACTGAAGCACCGTAATTGATTTTGAATTTTTCCATAATTTTTGAGTAGCTGTCCTAAAATTTCTTGGCTTTTATTGATTAGAGTTGGCCGCTCTAAATTCATCTTCACTGCTGGTATACGTCGCTTTTTCATCAATGAAATGCGGTCTTATTATGTAGTTCTATCAAAAGGTCGGTGCTTGCATGCATGCAGCTCCGAATTCCAGACCAATGCCAAATCCTGCAAAATTATTTCTTCTTGCCAATCTGTTACGGACTTTGTTTTCTTCTCAGTTAAAAAAACAACAGATGACCACTGGATCTCCACACAAGGTAAATTTGTAATCAAGAGTTGATTGGGAAATCCAACATTATTGAAAATTTAGCAACAAATGAAGGTATCTTAAGCGCTTCTAAATTTATGCAATTGAGTGGCGTTTGCAGTCGATATCACATTTACATGAAATCGAAATTTTTGATATTAATAATAGCACATGGAATCACATAAAATGTCTAGTATTTGACGTCATCGAATTTATTGCCGATTGCTATCTTTCATTTCGTTTGATATGTTATTCGTTAGTACTCTTTTTCTTACCGTGAATTCCATCTGATCAATCAATGCATTGAGTTTTGATCAAAATAGTTTCTCATAGATTTTTCATTCTCTCAAATTTTAAAAGTTTTGGGTCTTATTTTGAAATTCTGAAGTCATTGACGAAATTACGAATGTTTGAGTTTTCGAACTACGAATCTATGTGACTCGATTTTCAACCGTTTCAGCAGGAAACGAGGTCGAATTTGAGACTTCCACTACGTGATATACATCAAGCTTGTGACGTAGATACTAGCCTTTCTAACTTTTGGCTACTTCACACATGAATTTACTGTCTATTTTCGTTCCTGTCATAAATATTTTCACTACAACATATTTGTCTGTGGTGGCATTTTATTACAGTGTTCATTTTTAGCCACAAATGATTTCATAATATGACAGAATCTGAATCATAATAATTTCTATCTAAAAAATGTAAACCAAGTTATCTGTATTTATTTTTATCGCAGAGAAATACTAAAAGTTATCCAGTTATTCAAAAGTAGGAATGTTTATAAAGATGATAGCCGAAGAGACCTCATTATTATGCGAATTTTATTCAGTTACCACATGTTTCAGTCAATGAGACCATCATAATCTGTGAGCTCAAGATTTGAGAGAATGTTCATAAGTTCTCTGTTAATCTGCAACTGATGATGGTCACATCGACTGAAACAATTATGGTAATCGAATAAGATTTCTCATAATAGGACTTATCAATAACACATAAACTAATATATTTTTGTGTATCAGTTTAGATATATTGGAGCGTGCAAATGAATAAATAATCCGTTTTAGTGTTCCCATGCTCCCCTTTGTTACAGTTATCACTTTGTTGATTTTCACAAGCTAGATACTCGAGCTTGTGGCATTTTTTGTTCTGAGTGAATAATCTGTACATTAGCTTTTACATATTCATCAAAAATCATTGATGTCGACATTTTTAGTTTGAATCTGCCAATCACAAATGAAAACCTGAAATATGCCTTCGTTGGATCTTCCATCATATTAATTTCTACAACTGCTCTCGAATGCAGATCAAGTTCATGTCGATAAAGTGTGGACGTCACGTAACCGTGCTTATCCCATTTTTTTAGTTAACCAATAAACTTAAAAAGTTGCAATTTCAATTAACAGCAGTAAAAAAGCCCACATGTACATCAATGGGTTCCGAAGTCCAATCGTTGAAAGGAGGAATCAATAAATGCTATGGTGGATTGATGTATTTGCCATACCTTGTAATATTATGTGCTGAATTATCATGATCTAGCATCCAGGGAATAGCATAATTGAATGAAAAAAATCCATTATAACTTGCTAATAGTATTTCTTCAATTAATTCGATTCTAAATTCATCATCTTCATACTCAGATTAATATACTTTTGAATTCAATTTCTCAATTTGTGGGCAAGTCCTGTTGTAGAGCGACTAATTAGATAATTGAAAAAAGATCGAGTAAGTAGAAAAAGCTTTTGGCTCGAAAGTGCAATTCTTGCGTTATAAGTATTTTACTCAGCTTGATGGTGTAGTGATCGTCAACCGTTTTTCCATGTTGTATGTTTTGCGCTACGATCTTCAATATTTTTTCATACTAATGATAAGCGTTCGGATGGAATCTTTCACGCAAAATATTTCACGAAGGATGTCTTTTATTTCCTTCGAAGCTCATCAATTTTCTTCAATATAGATGACCTTCTGTCCATCGATTTCCTTCGAAATTTTCATTTTTATAATCTTCATCTACTTCCGCTTCAGTCGAAGTATACCAGTATTTCTTTCGATATCGAGAATTTCATATTTGACAATTTCTTTTGAAGTTTTTTCTTTTTGTCGATTTCTTTATTGATTACCTTCGAATTTAATTGGTAATTTAGTTTTTCCTTTTTTCAAAATCGTAATACATCGAAGTCTTAAGTTACGGGTGTACTGATTTCCCTTGAAGTTTATGAAAGTTTGTTTGCTTTTCTAAATGGAAACATTTATCTATTTCAGTTTCCTTAGAAGTCAATCGAAGTTCATTTCTTCTACATTGAAATTTTTATCTGTATCGATCAATTCACTTCATAAGCACCATTCGTCCATTTACTGTGTACATTGCAGACAGGCTAATCGCCTACTAATGGGACATAATTCGATGCCTCATCTGCTATACTCCGGCGGAGCATACATCGCAAACTGGCTCTAGATTTGAGAAATGGCTACATAATGTTGAAATTCATAATTTCTCGCGGTCTCGCTATATAGTACCGGCATTGCGCACTTTCGCTAATTTCTTTTTTATCTCAGTACTTGGTCTGTCACGTACCATAGTGATTCAGTAGCACTAATAAGATCATCTGCCTTTCATCAAAACTGTATTTTCGGACATAGTTTAATCGATTTTACAACATTGAAATGAAGGATCTTTCTTCGTCACGTATGAGATGTTTTAATGGCAAGTTCTCAATTGCCTTATAAATTCATTTGAATTTTCAGGCAGGATGGAGTAGCACATCGGTAAATTGCCTTCATATTTTATCTTGGTTCAAATTATTGTGGAACAGAGGGTGAATGAATTGATTCAGATTGATTTCAAAGTAAATAACTTTGAACTAATAATAAGTAAATAACTTTTAAAGTAATAACTTTAAGTAAATAACTCGTTTTTCCTCAAATTTCATTCTTCCATTATTCATATAGGCGAACTAATGGTTACTACACAACCTGTTCCTGTGAAATGTGAACAATATTTGGTTTTAGAAACTTTATTTGATAAATGTGAAAACGGCATGGTAATCAAGAACACAATCTACATTTCGAGGGGCTTGTTGCACAAAGCTTTCAATAGTATTGAACTATTGATATCAAGTATTAAATCGATAAATTCTGCTGCATATAACACAGTATTGAACTTCAATGCTCAATAGTCTGCTTCGATAGTGAAAATAGCGGCATCCAATAGAAAGTGTTGCATAAAACTTAGTAACACGTCAATTTCGTTTCAATAGTTTCAATAGACTCAGATAATTTTGAATGCTACTAATATACGAGTAGATTCCTCGAGTTCAAGTGATGATGATTTTGCTGTAACAGGAACGCGGCGACAGATGCGCTTCAAGTCGCACATCTACTTCGATATTTCTGGCTTCGATAGTAATTGCCGATTTCGTTTGAATTATGCAATCTGTACGAATGTATATCACATTCGAATATTTACCAACGAATTTGGTGTACAGCAATGATTCATTGTGTAAGTAGAAAAAATCGATTTATGTCGTCAGTCATTTAATATAAGCTAAAAAAGATTGAATATTGCAGTGGGCGAACTCACCCCACAATGGACGAACTCCTTCCCCCTCCACTATACGATATCTTTATCTACAAATATTCTAGAATTGAATGAAGTAAAACCCACACTAGTAGGGAAGAATGTTGTTCGAGCTTTCTTCCCTACTAGTGTAGTTTTTACTTTATTCATTTAACTACGAGTGATAGTGCCTCAACATTACAACATTCTAGAATTGTTTCTGTATTAATCTCGCGGCCCACAAAAAATCTTTCACGGGCCGTAGGGTGTGGCCCTCGGACCGTATGGTGTGCACCCTTGAATTAGTGAATGGCAGTGTAAATATAGGAGAAGATTATGACCTATCAGGGAAACGAATATCATTCGTGGTTGAATCACCAAATAGCATCTGCAATATTGAAACTTCGTTCAATGATATTGAATTTCAACAGTCCATTTCAATATTCACTTCTTGCAACACCTAAATTGATAACTATTGAACCATTCAATACGGATGAAACGCTATTGAATTACTGGATTTTATGCAACAGGTCCCAGATCTTTAAGCACTGAAGCAGTAGTTGATTGCATCACGTTTGATAGATGGACTGTTCTCGATCAGAAAAATTTCATCATTTTTACATTACCAGGATTGATCTCCATACTAGTATGCCAGTTTGCAGTCGCAGCACGAAGAGTAGCATTTCCATTTTTTACTTCTATGTATAGTTCTTGAATGAGTTAGATTTTTCAAAATCAACTGTATCACAAAACGTCTTGTGTAAGTTTGGATTCTCCTCTTCCTCTCTACAAATTTATGTGTAAATTTTTCATCAAATGATGCAGTCATACATATTAGTTGATTAAAGAGGAAAACTAAATGCAGAAGTGTACCTTATCGAACGTTTGATTTAAGATTCTTCATTGTTAGTTTTTTGCGAGTAAGTTGAATTTTATTATCTTTGAGGATATTAGAATATGATTTTCTAGTTCTACTATTCACCAGAATTGAATTATTCAGATATGATCAGAAAATGCGAAATTTAGCTTTGAAGAAAATTATTATAGGTCAGGAAATGAAAAGTTGTCTAAGTACTACCATTTGGTCGCGAAGTTATCACAATTTTTTTCTTTTGCTAACGATTGTGTTATGAAACACAACTTTTTCCAATTTAGTAGCAAGGGTTGACAGAGGCAACGTCTTCTTATAGAATGACAAAGTCTTGATGGAACTACAAAAATTCGAAATTTGAAATCAATCAGGATGAGTTGCTGTTGGAAAAAGTTCATTGATTCCATATTTTCCCCAGCATTGGCCGCGCCAGGAGATAAATGTACGAGTTTATTACAAAATGATGCAATGCGACATGTAGACACGTGTTCTGAAGCGCGTGCTAGCCAAATTACTGCACCATACATAGCAGCTTAAATTCATAATTGAGTATCTCATGTGGAGAATGTGATTGTTATTTAATTATTGCATTTATTCGTTATTTACACGTTGTATTTGGCATGTTCACATCAGTTAAACTTTAACAAAGCATTTCCCATAGTCAACAATAAATAGTTAAACCAGGTGTACATATCACTGATATAGTACAAATAGGCCAAAAAAAGGCCATCTGAAAGTTCCATAACATCATCTCTAAAACATTAACTCAAAAATGCTTAACCAATCACACCAACGCAACTGTAATATACAGTATTTGACTTAGGAGCTTAGAAATTCAATGAACACAATTTAAGAAATTTATTATTATTTGTTCGATTATACATTCGCTTTCCACACATACACACACATCTTGAGACAACGATCATTCTAAGTCTTGAATCCGAATTCGAATCTAGTCGGGACTGTAGGCACTTAATTCTCAACAGGCAACAAAAATGTTTTCATGCAATACAATTTTTGGGAAAGTTTTCTTCGCGCACTCGCTATGTTGCCTAATTTTGGTCAGGTGCCCGAGTCTTCGCGAGTATGTCATTGAAAATCGGAAGGAAGGGCTTTTGAGATCAATGATATTAGAGTGCTGAAGAAAATTAGGCGCTGTGAGTCTATTGGATACAGCGCTTTATAAATTTCCTGAACAAATAAAAATTGAGCCATGTCATAATTGTCCAAGCCTTCAATGATGGGCAGTATTAAAGTTCAAGCTTTAGAATTTCATTTTTAAGGCAAAATCTATCAAAATGTCATTTTGCAAGTAAAATTCATATCAACTTGTCTCAAGACAGTTGAACTTACTGTCTCACACGTGAGTGTTTGAGTATGATATAAGAAGCATTCTCCACTTGTAAGAAATGATAATCATTTTTTCGACCGTTTAATGAAAACAAAAGCGATCAAATGCAAAGCCCTGAATTTTTTGGCGTGCACTTTCGACAGAGATGGCAAACAAACTGTTAACACACAAAAAGAGCATTCATTGTGGACCTTGAATAGAAATCTCGGCAGCTTCCACCCTGCGACCGTCAGTGGTAAACATATTGCTATCCCGACCGATTACTTTAATGGAGATTATTCTTCACATGATAAGTATCTTCACAGCCACTTCAAAGCGGTAATTATTTTACTAGAATAGTGAAGATTGCTAGAGGAAAAGGATACTGGGAAAGATACGCGAAAGTTACATGATTTCGTTGTTGAATATTTGCTTGAGGCTGCGTTGGCATGTACTCATGCCAGCGCAGACTCTTCACGTACTCCTTATCCGTATGTTTCTGTTAGCAATTCAATTGAAAGGCTAATTAAAAGAAGTGAGGGCAAAGTAAGGAAAATGAGCTTTTCGACTTCCTAAATGATTGTCAATGTTGATCTCAGGTCTCATAACTATCAATATAAACTGAAATTTCCACAATATATTTAACAGCATTATTATCAAGGATATGCTCTAAATCTGATCTTGATTCAAAAATTAAAAAATAATTCTGATCAGCACGAAATTTGCACATTCATTTCACTATTCTAATGAAATTCCCCTTAGAAGTTCGCTGCCGGAATTGATTCATTTACTTCCTGTCTATTTGATTACTTTTTACTAATTGTCATGAATAGTTTTACTGAACATAATTTTACTGATAGCCTTTTTTGAATATCAATTTGTATTGCAATGATGAACTCAGTTTGCTTGATTATCCTTTTACTAACAATCAGACAAGTTTTTTATTGCTGATATGAGCAGATTATAAATCTTAATTTTGATTTTCTTATGCAATGCGTGGATAGCCTACTTAAATCTTGACTAAATTCAGACCGATTTTAGGTCTGATGATTTGTCTTTGTGAAAAAAACAACAGCTCCCAAGTGATTATGCTGTCAAATGCTTTTCTTTTTTATCCGACTTTGTGTTATGCTTTTGTTTTCAGAACGTCAGCAGCAATGCTCTCATCTACTTCATTCATGAGGAAGTGAAATATATTCTAAATCTTGAGAATATTAGCTTTGAACGACTTACGTGAGTAAAATTGTTTTTCATTTTTTTTCATTTTTCATTTTGCTCATTGATTGTTCATTAGGGGTTTCCACATAATTCATGTTCCGCAGAATAAGCCTGCACCATTTGACATTTCCAGGTCCAAACGGGGTGGTGCTGTCAGTTTTATACATTCGTTTAATGTTAGGCGTTTGCGTTATTCTCTCTTAAAACAGTATTAATTTCATTTACATGCAAGCGCAATATTTTGGTTGTTGCAGCCCTAATAAAAGTGTTAAGTAGAAAATGTTGGCAAAATGGAGTACTGTAACATATTCCATGCTAAGACAAGTAACCTGGCAATTGATAAATTTATCAAATCTCAACAGATGTAGCCACCACGAGACACGTTTCGGCTTGTTGGGCCTTATCAGTCGTGGGTAACTTTGAACCAGCGACGTTGGAGCTACAGGACGTGCAAGCATGCCCTCTAACCACAAGGCCACCGCACCATCTGTTCAGAGCGTGAATTAGCCAGGACGGCAATGCTTTAACGCAGGCACGTAGAGGGCGGATTGCATTCTGCAATCACTTAATACCGCACCCGAGATTCAGGATGCGGTATTAAGTGATTGCATGGTCCGTTGGCCTTGTGTTTAGAGGGTATGCTTGCACGTCCTCTAGCTCCAACGTCACTGGTTCAAACCTACCCACGACTGATGAGGCCCAACAGGCCGAAACATGTCTCATGGTAGATGGTGGCTACATCTGTTGAGATTTGATATATGCCATGGTGTGTATGAATTTCTATGTTGGCATTAAACGACATTTTCCCGGGGATTGGAAGTGAAATATGTGCAGTGTATTGACACTTACTGACAGTGATTGAACCATGATTGTCATAAACTATTCGCACGAAACAGTGGATTATGCCTATATTTGATAATTTCAGTTTTTGACAATATCATCTTTTAATCGACTCGAATCCATATTTGAATTGGAATCCGCGTCGAGTTCGTGTAGAAACCTTGTGGAGTCCATTCACGCACAAAAATGTTAATCCATCCAAGTTTTCATCATTCGAAATTTCTGAGAAGACCTACTATGATTTTCACATTCAAGCTGTCTTCTATTAAAAAATATAAATGCTAAGTGAAGAACTATCTGTACATTTTGAAGGAATTTTCAATCAATCAAGAAACAAACCTGCAACTACAAAACTAAATAAGAATTTCATAAAGGATTGTTAGATTATATTTTTTCACACGAATAGCCTCTATTGGTACATTCCAGTGATGTTCTACAAAGAAATTAATACTCTATTCTCTCTGATGAATTTCAACTCCAGCGAGTAATTTCAAAAATTGTGAATTGAATGGACTGCACCAGAGGTGAACCGGTCGAGATGTTTGTTACCCGACCGGCCGGTCACGTGATTCGACCGGTCATTTCGTAATACCGATGCATACTCGTGTGCCTCACTGATGTATATACAGTGCTTCATAATCTTATACAGAGTAGGTACGCACATGCATGTACAGTGGGTAGGCCTAACTGATTATCAAGAAACGCGTTGAGAAAAATATGTTTATTTTAACGTACTATAGTACAGGCTAACTAATATTCTTGCCTCGTTCCTTACCAGTCCCTTCTGGGCAATTTTTAAGAACCAAGATAAATTTGTGATTGTTTTTCGGACATGCTCAAATATTTGTATTTCAATAATATATCTAGTACATTTTGTCACGTCAGCAAGCAATGAAGCTGGCTCTCTTTCCAGGTAAATGAATTTTGATTGATATTAATCTTATGTTTCGTTGTAATGTTAATTAACATTGTCGTTAAAAGTAAATATGCATGTCATTAGTGTCTCACAGACAAGTCAACGCCAATATCAGTTTCTTGCCTTCATACGGGGAATGCGCGCGCGTAGCAGGAAAAAGAGGCTTCCCGCTAAACGGAGAGTAGTTCATTTATCCCTTTCTAGATCTGTGATTTACATATCCTACTGACATTAAATAAGTGATAACAAGTAAGAGGTGATCAAGTTAAAGAGACAAGAATCCCCTTCAGACACATGTTCAACAAAGTAAAATTGACCGGTCTTTACCGGCCGGTCGAAACCAGTCAGAGACTTGACCGGTAAACCGGCGACCGGTTTCACCTCTGGACTGCACATAATGATAACATGAATGTGAACACGAACTCCTAGCAATTCCATCATAACTAATTATTTTGGATAACATTTCATTTGCAACGAAATATGGCGAGCCATGTGAACATTGAACATGTACCTGAGAATGAAATCGGAGATATCGTTAATTTTAAAATTATCAGGTCGGGCTCCGATAATCACTTCTCTCGTTGAGCTCTTATTCGGATTTATGAACTTTGCTACTCTGACCTGACTGCTGCCTGTAATTCCGAAGATGAAAATTCAACAGTGAGAGTATCCCAACAGAGGATATAGTCAAAATGCATAAATGAAATATTGATGTGATTTTGCAGTTTCATTACGTACCGTCATGGCACAACCTAAGATTCCTCAAGTTGCGATAAAAAGTAGAGGTCCACCAGATTTTGCTGATGTGAATCCGCCAAAACTCGGTTAGATTTTCATTTTATGTATCATGGGGTCATAGTATTAATTAATGTGACAAATAGTTCGATTGTTTCCTGTCACTATATTTGTATAATAGGTCTACAGGTATGTCAATATGCACTGTGCTTGTATGTGAGAGCCAAGCCAGATGCGATAAATCAAATTTATCTTCTTATTTTTGTCTTTTGACCATTTCCTGATGATTTTGCCAAATGCAGACCTGCCAACTGTCCCGGATTTTCCGGGACAGTCCCGGATTTTGGAGCTGTCCCGGATGTCCCGGAAAAGTTAAAATCCTGTCCCGGATTTTGAATTTATCAACCTATGATGAATTCTAGATCGTTTAAGAACGCATATTTCAAAAATTTGCGCTGCCTAAGATAAGGAAACATGCATGATGAAGTTTGTGGATTTCTTAGTGGCATTGTCTTTTGGCACTTATCCATATCATGACCTGGCTTGTGTCATGCTGGGAATTCTTTCCATTTTCCATAGTAATGCTGATTCAGAACGAATTTTCAGTATGGTCAGAAAAGTTAGGACTGAATCCCGAGCTTCAATGTCCGTACCTACCCTCGAAGCGCTTCTGATAAATAAGATGGGATTCGGTGTACAATTAACTGATTCTGTTATGACGAAGTGCAAAAAGGAAGTGTGAACTTTTTGAGGAGGTGATCACCGGAGACTTTTAGACTCTTAGACTCTCTTAGCCTCTTAGACTTCTTGTCCTCAGATTAAATATAATATTTTGTTAAATATGTACAGTTGCGGCCATGAAGTCTGCAACACTGCCTTATGAAGTGAAAAATTACTGCAACTTGTTGTGAGTCTATGCATCCTTGGAGTGAACGTCTCTTAGCTGATTTCTATGCCTGAGCTGTCAATGCTGTTGACAAAGTTTTGAATAGGTAAATAATAGATATCTCATTGCATTCTGCAAATTCAAATTTGAAAGCAAGCTGTGAATTCAGTTTATCTTCCATTTTGCACGCCTGCGGCATCATGGAAGGACGCAATGAGATTCGATGCAAAATTATAGCACTTTTTGAACACACAGAGAAGTCACAAGCCGAAATTGCCAATGATTTGAACATCAGCAAATCGACAGTGAGCAGAACTATCAGTCGCTACCAACAAACTGGATGCTACGAGACGAATTATCAAAATTGTTGACCCAAAGAAAAATTCAATGAAAGAGATTTGCGCCGAGTGAAGCATTTGGTTGTCCAAAATCCCAGATCGAGTGCGAAGGACATTTTACGTGACTATCAAGCTGGGGCATCCGGTGACGAATCCATCAGCATCAACAGCGAAAGAACAATGCGACGTGTGTTGAACATTGCCGGATGTAAAGTTATTAAACTTTGTCGACGTCCTTTTTTGAGCAATGCTCAAATTGAGAAGCGTCTCAAGTGGGCTAGAGAGCACTAATCGTGGAGTGAAGAAGATTGGCAAAATGTCATCTTTAGTGATGAGACTATTTTAGAAATCAGTGACAACTGTCCTCGGTATGTGAGAATAGTAGATGGACAGCCTTTGAGACCAGAACACTTTAACAAGACGACAAAGCATCCTACCAGCGTGATGATTTGGGCATGTTTCTCAATTCATGGCACCGGACGGGCTCATGTTGTTGAAGGAAACATGAACAGCCAGATGTACATCGACGAAATTATTGACGGACGAGTGGTTCAGCAAATTCGTGATTGGTTCCCCAGCGGAAGCGGTATTTTTCAACAGGACAACGCTCCGGCACATGTGAGTAAGCTCAGCATGCAACACTTTTCTCGTCGAAACATCCAACTTCTCACCTGGCCTCCTTCGTCTCCGGACCTTAATCCGATTGAAAATCTATGGAGCATTATTAAACGTCGTGTAAAACAATTACCAGCCTCAAACAAACAAACTCTTATTGCAAACTTTCTCCATATTTGGCACCATAACGAAGAAATCAGTGATTTTTGTGCAAAATTGGTTCATTCCATGCCATCAAGAATTAACGCTGTCATCAAAGCGAGGGGCACCCAAGCCAAGTACTAGCTTCTTCATCGTTGTTGTTTTTTACTGTTCTGTTTAAAATTGTTATGAGTCTTTATTGGTTACATGATTGAATAATACTATGTTAAAATCTACACATAGAAAGGGAAATGTTGTTTTTTCTACTCTATGAGACGGTGTTGCAAACTTCATGGCCGCAACTGTATATGCTTTGATTTGTCCAGATAGATGTATCTCAATAGTTTTGTTATCTTTTATTAAAGTAATTTACCACTTATGTTCACCACTTCCATTCTGATTAGAATAAACAAATCGCATTTTGTTTAATTTTTTGCGTTGTTGCGTGTACAGTAATAAAATCTTTTCAGCTTATTTTGTTGCTTTCGTTGTGAAATTTGCAGGACATGATCAAGCCAAGTACTTTGAGGAATTTCTCACAGAATTCGAGACATAGCGACACTGGCAGATATGTCAGTAAAGTCTCATGTCAGAAAGGCTTTACATTTGAACAGGTTTTGAATTCATTGCACGGCATCCTAGATAAAAGCGTCCGTAGCTTTGATCTTAGAGTTTGGTTTCTCGAACCTGTGGGTAGGAATCTGAATTTAACCAACGACAGAGATTTAACTTAGGATTTCAAGAGTTGCTCTATATCGAAATGTTTATTCATTCGATCATTTGCCATCACAATCGACAAAATTCGCCAAGTCTTGTAGACCTTTAGTTTAACATTTTTTATGGTCCACAGTTGCCTTGCTGTTATGAAATATACGTATTTATCATTTATAAGTGATATTTTTCTACATTTGATTACAAATCATAAATGGAGTTGAAAAGCTGATGAAATGGGATTGCTACTCGACCATTTTGGTAATACCGTAAATACCCGCATATAGGACGCACTTTTTTCTTCAGAAGTTGACCTGAAAGCCCAGGTGCGTCTTATCCATGGACACATTTATTATAAAAATAATGCATTTATCAAAAAACAAAAATTTCCTATAAACATTTCATACTTGCAATATTTGTCAATAGTTATCAATATATCAATATTTTTGACTGACAGGATGAGTGAGTCATGAATCAGCACACACTGTGATCGTAGCAATTGAATGGAGATGACGTAACTTAATGACACCGTTTCTATAAAAAATAATGGAAATTAAGGATTAAAATTAGGATGTGTCCTATACGCAGGCGCACAGTCTTTCCATCGCTTTTGGGGTCAAATATCCACTGCGTCCTATACATGGTATCGTCCTATACGCGGGTAGTTACGGTAATAAAATTTGTCCCGGATTTTCATGTTTCAAGGTTGGCAGGTCTGCAAATGTCATGAAGCTACCTGGATAAGTGCGTGACTCTGAAATTTATCGCTGTGTAGATAAGTAGACTGTCGTCTAAAGTTAAGTGCCCTATTGAGTGAACATGGAGAAGACTCATGTCTTCCGTCTTCGACGATATCAACATCAACGGTATGTCAAATGATTCAGTAGTTCCAAGACAGTTCGAATTATACCATTACACGAGTATATGCAATAGTTGTTGGCCAAGACTTGCACGCGCCATTTAAAAGCAACCTCAGTTGAATGGCATCTTAGGTTGATGCACACCTGTGTTTGCGTAATACAGGTTCTTATAATCGATGTGTCTGCAGTAAATATGCACGTGACAGCGCTGCCGCACATTCTATCTCGGCGGGTTTAGGAAGGTGCTTTCCTATTCTCATACGCTTAAGGTGTCATTGTGAGCAGGAAACATTTAAAGAGGTCTGATGGCATCGCCTTATGAAAGTCTGATATTATAGCTGAAAATAGGCCTTACATCTCTTGCTGCATGTCCTGATTTAAGCCGCTTAATGTTAAACTACTTAGACTTAAGTTAAATCATATTAAGCCATCTTTTCTGCAGGATGTGACTTACATCGTACCCTAACTACTGGGAATTTGACAAACTTACACATGTAGATTTCTTCCATTCTTCAATTCCGGCAAATCCGGTCGGATTTTCATCTGGTCCCTACCAGATGCAAACTTTTTTAATCCCAAATATCGAAATACATGAAATATACGTTTAGCAACCTCTGCATTTGCAATAGACATTTATGCACCGCATGAACGTCAGGTCTGGTGAAGCACCGGTACAGTGAAAACATCGCCATAATATAAATACTATTACAATGACTAATACTCATATCCGAATGACCTGTCAATAAAGAATAGAAAACCATTATTTTTACTTTCAAATAATGAGGATTTGCAGCCAATGCTTATGAAATGGAATAACATTGGGGGGACAACTTAAATATCGTGGGACATGAGTAAATATATATTTACTGCGATCACATCAACTGCTGCTGGCCTGCCGGGAACCATCTGGTACTCGGATGGAATATTGATGCCTCTTTCGCCGTCCGGCACGGTACTCGAGCTATCGTCTTACATGCACGCTTAGATTTCACGAAAATCACGTCTCTTATGCTGTTATGTCGGTTCACTGCGTCATCATCTAATACAAGGAGATTCCGCCGCCCCTAAACACTATTCCGCTCTATACAGGTTTTATATTTTACCAACATAGAAAATTCAAAGTTGGCCTATGGATGCCATGTATCTGATATTTTTCAATATATCAGATACATGATGTATTTGATATTACAATCACAATGCCTATTATTTGATAACTCTAAAGGCTAAAGGAGGCTTGATAAATACCATGAATTGGAGATACATCTTGATTTAATTTGAAATTGCCTTTTATGTTTAGCACAAATAGAAGTTCTTAAATCAGGAAGTAAATAACTTAAAACGATAATTAATTAGGACTGTAGGCTGCATTTTGCGTGTAAGTCCATAGACAATTTTTGACAGCAATGCTTGTGCGTGACCATTCCACGCAGGATAAATTTGATGTCGACTAATTTGCACTAATTACAGACAAATATTGTTTTGCAAATTCTTATTAGTACTAAAAAAAGAAAGTTGAATTTGCATGAATATTAAGGTAAATTCATAACACGCTTTGGTGTGTGCAACCATTATATTCTGAAATAGCTCCATCCTATAAAGCATAATGTTGCTGAATCATATAACTATTTTGAAAAGGAAGATTGCAGATACATACACAGTAAAACATTCATGTATCCACTGAGCATTGGTTCATGTAGTAAAATGACCATGATGGGATTGATGAATACAACACGCGCGGGCATGATCATAATGACTTTCAACTCTCGCACACCTAATCTCCATTGATTGTTACGTCAACCGTCGACTTTCCCTACCGATTTGCTCTGTGCCTATTGCTCTCATCGAAAAGAGAAGACTGACTACGTTAATGAATGAAGCCATCTATGAACGCCATCTTGGAAACTGGAAATTATTAACTTTTTATGGGAATCAGGTGCACGTCACCTAGCGAGTTTTCGTCAATATTTTCTATCTTTTGCCAGTTGTTTCTTCTATCAAATTAGAATAAAATAACGCCGCAATGGTGATATTCCGCATTCACAAGATTCCACCAAATACGGCTGGCGACGGAATCTCCTTGTGTTTGGTCATCATATCTTTGACAGGCTAGTGCATGATGGCTAAGCCGGTCCAGTGATGACGCTAGATGGAAGCTACAATTTTCAACATTTTCATGCAGCGCAAGCCGTAGCCACTTTACGGCAGCATTCATCTCATTTGGCTCTATTGACAAGTCAAACGTAGAGTTCTACAAAGTTAGACACAACATTATCAAGTTGAACAAAACAGATTTTCGCAATGATTTGAACATCTATCTCATGATTGTTCAATTTATTTCATCGTGAGTTATTTCATCCAATGTACGAGTACATCAGCATACAGACGTAATCACGTGATCTACTCAAAATGATAACATTATGACGACTAACTTCGTTCGAAAAGTTGAGTCAAGTTCTACGTATAGCAAGTTTAACCCATCACTAATTTCGATTACGTTAAGTGTTGTTGTCAATTATATCTTCAAGATGGAATCAATATTTCTTGGAACCATGAGCTCGTTGTTGTTTCCGTTTGCTGTATAGGTGATAAATACGTGACTGCAAAGTCCTAATATGACCGTGGTGTGTCATGTCAGATAAATGGCTTTTGATAAGCAAAGCAGTTTCATTCAATGCGAAATATCAGAAGTTAGTCTAAATCATCTTCCTAGCTTTCGCTGAATACTTGATGATATTCTTGGAATTGATATTCGATTATGCTCTTACCTGTGGAAATACTGCATCCTGTTTATGGCCTTCAAAGACTAGAATATTGGACAGGAACGCTAAGATTTCCGCGCTAAAACTGATTTTTCCACACAGTATAGCTTTGAAATCAAAGTCTCTGTGTACGACCAAAAGCTGTGATCAGTGCACTGTCAAAGAGGTATTAACGCTTCCCTCTACATGAATCCTGAAAAGAAGTTTTCTTCAGCATCGTATACTCGTGCCAACGGAGGTGGCAGAGCTATCAGCATTTGTCAGATTATGTTGTTTTGTTTCCTAAATCTGTGTCTATATCTGTAATGATAGCACATTCAGCGGATAAGGAGAACATCCGACCACAAATGTTTGCTTTCTAGCATTCAAAAAACGAAATTTTCTTAATTCTTATTCATCTATAATGCAAATAGTATAAACCTTTGTTTTTGTGGCTCTGCTGTGGGATCCCTGTTAGTGGCCATCCCGATAAAGCGACCGGCTTTTACAGTCGCATAATTGCCTGTTACATTCAAAGGTGTCCTGCTAGACTGATCACCTCTCCATGTTTCACTACCATGTTTTACAGGTTCTTTGATGATCGCTTCAAAGAGGTTCCACTGTATTGAGCATCATTAAATAAATTTCTGAGTATTCATCTAAAACTAGTTTTCAATATTAGAAAATTAACTGTTAAAAAATCAAGGAACCTCTATGGCAGTGTGATTACGTTGAAGTTATGTGTTAAGGCCAGTGATCTTAGGGAATTGAGAAAATTAACGGGATCAGAATTGATTACACTCGGCATTTTGAAGTAGCTATCAGTCTATATTCAAGCATTAATAGTAACTCCTGTTGACGGTATGTATTTCACTGATGGTTGGGCTTGTTTTGAAACAGAATGTCTGAGCATATTTCGATTTGTATTAATGTAAATCTTGAGAAATTAGCAATTATGAGATGATGTTTAATGTTTGTAATCCTATGTTTCCTTCCTTTGAATCTAATTTTAAAGCAATGTCTTTTATTCATGATTTAGCAAAACATCTACGTTATGGCCATGCACCACCACCTGTGGTTTGAAGGCATAGTGCGCCAGGATGATTGTAATGATTGAAATGTAAGGCGCTGAATGATAACTAATAATAGGCCTTCCCTAGATAACGTATTGATTATATAGACACTATGTGTCATATTGCACGTTCGGTATTTGATTGACGGACACATACTGAATAACAAATGACATTTTCCTCCGCAAGGATGGATTTAGATGCGTTAAGGCTCTTTGAACTTTCTCTACCCATACCTCAATAAAGTAAAATACATTGCATGTAAATATAATGAATAAACAAGTGCTTAAATCGTGCTAAAGGTCAGTTTCGAATTTTTTTTACCTTTATTTGACGGTATGATCCTTTTACAACGGTTCACATTTTGAAGGGGGTAAATTAGCATTGCATATCGAGGATTGAACACTTGATGAGTGTTTACATGTATATTGATCGACTGCAACCGAAAATGTAACCGTTAGATTTCGACTTTCAAAATGACATTTGTTTTTCATGCATTCTATTTATAAATGATATTATCTGTTATTATTTTTCCATGTGACAGAGAATTTTATTTCAGAACTTTTCCTGATGCTACATGTGCAAGCTTCACAAATCGCTTACCTTTGACGAATCAGCACGCAAAGCGACGAAATTTGCTATATGGTGACAATATAATCCGAGTGCGTTTAACCCCATTTTTGAAACTCATCGTGCAAGAAGTAAGCATACGTCCTTGTGCATCTCGATGTCTCGCACCCAATGATTGATTATTTGCTTTTTAGATCCTCCATCCTTTCTACGTTTTTCAAGTGTGCAGTATTATACTTTGGATGTTGGACACATACGAAGTCTATGCAACTACGATCCTGATTATATCTATATTGTCAATCAGCATCACAGTCTACGAGACACGAAAGGTACTGTACATTACAACTAGAAAGCTATAAACTTTTTCAAAATCACCTATTTTTGTGTTCGATTTCTCGGCATTTGCAGGTCTTCTACAAATATTTCCTCTCTTATTTCATACCCCTTTATGTAGTAGTAGTAGTAGTAGAAGTGTATTATTTATAAGTATGATAATCATCAATTACAAGCAAAAGTTACAATCACATTATATACTCAAGAAAAAAAGTCATCAGAGAACGTTATGAACTAGCGGTTAACTAATACTGAGACATACGGTATGAAAGAGTTCTTGCGCTTCATTGTTCTGCATAGAGGAAGTCGTATCTTCTGTGAATACACAAGTCTACCCGGAATCAGATGGTGCAGTACATGCGAGATATCCTTCTCTGCTGTTAGGAAAAGTTTGCAACTCTGGGTCTCACGCCTGCTCTTGAGCGTCAGTTCGTCACAGCTGCAGGTGTTGCGTTCAAATGGATGCATGATGCGGTGGCCACGTCTTTCTATCCGGTTTAGGCGCTCCTCATCTCTTTTACATAGCCCAACAAACACAGGTGACGCGTATTCCAAGATGCTTCTAATGCTGGTCTCAAACACTTTGTGCAGATTACACTGGTCCACATAGCCTCGGATCTTCCGCAGAGCATAAAACCGCTGATGTAGTACTCGTATTACTTATTTTGAATATCTTTTTACAGCAGCTGTGACAAGGGTTTAAAAAGGGGTTCAATGTTTTTGTCACAGCCATTCTTGTCGTCACTTTTCTGTTGAACAGTCTATTAAATCCTTGATCATGGCCATGGGTCGATTAAATATATGAAAACATGAAAAGAGAATATGCCTCACAACCGTCTTATTCAAAGTTATAAAGAGATATTTACAAAGAATGTTAAATAAATCTATAATTTATCGACATTACGGCGTTCGTATCTATTGAGACAGGTTAGAGATTATTCTGAAGCAAACTGTTCACCATTAACAGTGGTCGGATTTGGGAACGAATTCGTGCCCGGGCACGAATTTGTGGAAAGTGGGCACGAATACACGAAAAATGAGTGTGGGCACGAAAATTGCACCTTTTGAAATTCATGCCCATCTTTTTCTGAGAATCACCTGAATTTTCGAACACAATTTGTATTAATAACTGTATGCGTCATGCATTAGCTCATTGTATGTATGTATTCGAACAACTTAATTCGTTGCTGATTCTGGAAAACAAAGATTTTTCAATTTTTTTTCCACAAAAAATTAAACGAAATAATACAAGTATGCGTCATGTTGACGTCGTGTTGGCGTAGTTCAGGGAACCACTTATGACTCTAACACATAATTGTTTCATTTACGTACAGAAGAAAACCAATCAGAAAAATGATAGATGACTCGGGTAATTTGACGGTAAACTCTACTTAAAGCTAATTTGATGGTATAGCCTACTCTTCCAATTTGGTGGTAGTATTTGATTATAAAGTGCATACATGAAAAGAATTACCATGAGATTGGTATTATAACTATTTCTTTGCTCATTCAACTTATCAACAAGGTTTTACCATTAATTTTTCTTGATAATTGATGGTGCCAATGAGTAGTAGGCCTGTGTCGATAATCTGAACCTCAACTAAATATCCCATAACTTCAGAATAGAAATTATCAACACAATAATCCATGAATATAACTGATTTTTGATTGCCACCGGGCACCTAGATCCTCTCGCCATTTAAAGTCTAGCTCCATCCAGATTGTATAGGCTTATGAGATGAGACTTATCTTCCAGATGCAGTTCGGCTCCCTAGTAATTTTTGTCGAAGGAGTCGTCCATCATAACGCGTTTCGCAATCGTTTCTCGATAGTGGGCTATTGGCTCGAGCGCTATCACTGAAATATTTTTACGTCTTTTGAAAGAGGACCGCCAGTTCCAGCCATTGACGGTTATTTCCAGACATAGTATTCGCAAAACGAACCATATCGATTTTTTTCAATCCGAACCCTAACCGAACCATATCCGTCGAATAGTACTTCATTAACTCTCGCTCCTGGCTGTCGATTAGGGATCGTGGGTTACCAGCAGCAGCTATGCGTGTCTACCGATCCATCGTCAACCATGTAATGAAAAAATACTTGCTTTTCAATGAATTACCTAAGTATCTAGCAAGTGTAATTCGATTTAGGTCGATTTGCATCGAGTTTCTAACTTGCAACAAATGTTCAGTCAATACATAGTTGCCTGTCGGCATTATATCACAAAATGTTGAGAAAATGTTGACTTTCCCACGATGTGTATGCATGAACAGCGAATTTTTGTCACATATCTATGTTTATCTATATAAAGAATATCGTGTAGCATCACTTCCTCTGTAGAATTTTTGATCATTCTAACATGATTGACGTAGGCCAGCATACTACTAATTAGATATCCATGCGTGAAGTGTAGAACTTCGAATTTCTTTAAGTAAGAAAATTATTTGATCAAATTAAATGCCTCCAAAATACCCTACTAAGATGCACGGGTCTCATCAGCAAGCTGATAAATTGCCTACATTTCGTTTCGGTTCCTGTAACATCTTGGACGATCAGCAGCAGGGGAACCCACGACCAAAGGCATGCCCCACAAAGCTTGAAGTAGTACAAACCAACTTACAAGCCAACATTACAAAATGAACAGAAAAGAATCAAAGATGATAAAACGAAAAGACTCATATCAGGAAGATATGACGAGACTCAAAAAAGTCTGAAGGATGCGGATGCAAATCTGAAGGTTCTTCTGAATGAAATGTCGAAACTAATGGATGAGAAAAATCTGTAATCAGACAGACTAATTCAAAAGTTCATGAAAAGAAGGATCAATGTTTACCTTGACAGTGACGATGATAATGCTGTTCCTAGAAAGAAATGATTTTTATAAACTTTTCCACGTAATATACGTACTACGAATAATACTCGCACTTGTAGTTAAATACAAAGTGCATTTCTAGGCATTTCGGTATGTTTTCAGTTGACTAGTTTCTATTGCATGTACATTGTACATGTATATGCAACGAATGTGAATCTATGGGCTCAAGAAAACAAAATGAAGATTATGCAATTCAATTACAATGCGATATATATAGTCGTGCATATGAAGAAGTTGGTAGTGCATGGGCACGAATTTCGAGGGGTGGGCACGAAAATCCTGTAAATTTTGAATCCGACCACTGCATTAATTCTGGCAAATATATTTTCGAAAAAACAACACTTGTGATCATAAAACAGTCGAATTTTCGCGAACTTTCGACCGCTCTCTGCTGTCTTAATCATGCAAAGTGAATTTTGCGTGTACAAACTGAACATGCATTCAAGACTGACTACATCTCATCACGTGACATAAAATTGAAGGTTTGCACCTTAACAGTTGAGGGTAAATTAAAACCAAGTGTCATGAAGATACTACTTGTGAAAATAAATGCAGGAGTATCACAAACTAACGTCTACATGTTGCTACTGATGAATGCAAATAATTAATATGAATAAATAACAATAAAAGGTAAGAGTCAATGAATAACAAAGTTATTGCTGTACAAAGAAATAAGTGGATTCCAAATATCACTGAACTGATAGTCGCCATCTCGGTTGCAAATCCTGTCACGATTTGAGTGGATGTAGATTGACTCCTTGATTTTTCTGCGATGCATGTTGGACTCTGTAGAAATGACTTCTGCAGGAAAAGCAGGAGCATGGGAATGTTCATGGACATGTTGGGAGACTGCTGATCGGTAATTAATTGATTTTATATCTCTTTTTTATGTTCCTTGCTTCTGGTGCTCAATTTTCTGGAGCTTTCTCCGATGTAAAAATACGGGCACTCAGAACAGCCAATTTTGTAAATAGTTCCGCTCTTGTCATCATCCTTTGGCTTTACTTTGGCAAGAAGATTTCTTAAACGGCAGCCAGGCTTGTAAACAGTTTTGAAACCATAATAGCGACATGCACGACTCAACTTTTCACTAACACCTCTGTAATAAGGTAAGTAAATTTTTTCCTTCAAAGAGAATGATTGATCTTGGTGAGCTATCGCACGCGATGCCTTCTTCACGCAATTTCTTGGATAGCCGTTGCTTTCGAACATCCTATTAAGAAAAGACCATTCTTTATCCAACAAATTGTCTTCACATAAAGCCTTTGCACGATCCACGAAACATTTCACAAGACCAGACTTAACATGATTAGGATGATAGGATTGATAAGGTAGGATGTGATTGGTATTACATGGCTTTCGGTATACAGAAGTTGATAATTTTGAGTCATTTTTGTGGATCTGAACATCCAGCATCGCAATACGATTGTTGCATTCGCATTCTCGAGTAAACTTAATGTTCGGATGTTGACCATTCAGATGCTCAAAGAATGATGTTTCTTTTCCTTTATCAATAATTACCAAAGTATCGTCGACATATCTGCAAAATAGCTTTATATCATGCTCAAAAGTTTGTAATGCCATTTCTTCAATTGTAATAATGAAGTCATAACGAAAAACTACATTTCTAAATTAATGTGTAGAAAATAGAAATAGCATGGGACCGTGTACTACATAATGCTGCTTTGAATTCTCTTGCGTCTAGTAAGTTTATTCATCCTTTGCTTAGATTAGACGAAAAACTCCTCAGGAAACAAGCAACTTGAATTGACAGCGGTTTTCTAGTGTAGCAGTCAACAGAGTATTCATGTGGAATTTTTAGGCATCCATCTGCATGGAGATAAGCGAAAATATGCGATTGAAGCTTTCACGGGTAGATACGATAGCCCCAACATTATGCAATGCAGAGATTCTTCATTCTGAATTTTCTTTTTTGTACGTCACTAACATTGCGGCAAATTAGGCATCGGTCATGAACTGTGGCGGGCTTAATGTCATGTTAGATTTGATAAAACGATGATTCTCCTGTGCATCATAATGATTGCATTTGGGTTAGATTTGATTAAGAGTGGTCATTCCTGTAAATATTTATGAATAAGATATGCCGCTGGCTAAATCAGGAATCAAAAAATCTTGAAGTCGATATTTCGGTATTCTTCTTCAGGACCAAATAACAACCGATAGCAGGAACAAGGTGAGAGATTCACACAGCCAGCTAATACAACTCAAGACGTGCACAAGCTATCGATCAAAGACATCAGAATAATCAGAAACACAGAAAATAAAATACCAACTATTTATAGAAGATAGCATCCCAGGAAATTCAGTGTTCGTACTGGGGCGCGAATGCGCGAAAAATGAAGGCGGGCGCGAAAATTCCGAAAATATTTTCGCGCCCCAATATTGTCCCATATATTTTCGCTCCCCAAAAAATATTTGACTATAATATATCACTGGGAACTGTTAGATGTGTCTACGACTATGTATCAGATTGATGACAGTAATAGAATTGAATATTTTCCTTCTTATTCCAGAAAATACCTTCCTGACATAACACTAACAAATAGGAATAGTGTGTAAAACTACTACGACATACCGTAATCATCACTGCGTATTCTACGGACGTAATATGTTGGTCAACTCGGAATAGAAAGAGAGATGATCATCAAAACGTTTCTGACTTACGACGACTAAAAGCTCGTCGAATTTCGATCCTGCCTTTCCTTTTTCGACTGTCCTTCAAAGAGAACCATGTCCGGTACGTTTTTTATTTCTTGATTTCCGAAGACAACTGAATGATCCTGATCATGTCCTTAATATCGGTCTTGTGTTATTCCCCAGGCCGGTTGTGAATTGTGATACAATGAACAATAAATTGAAACTTATGCTGAATAACAGCATGTCAATATTTTTGAAAATCCCTGATTGTTATTGAATTCCAATTTATATATAATGAAGTAATTAGTTTCGAACTCATTGTTTTGTTATTTGCTTTATGATCATGTACTTGGTATATACATAGGCCTATACCTAGTAGTTTGGGATCAGGAATTGAAAATTGCAACGGATAAGAATGCCTAGTGAATTCATATCGCTATACATTATTGAAATAATTGATTAGGTATTGTTCATTAATAAAAATAATAAGTCCATTCACAGACTATGAAGGCAAGTGTCTATCAAGGCGACGGCCATCCTGCCATAACTCTTGTGGCTCGCTGACTTGGTAGTTTTATATTTACCGTTACTTATATGGTACTTATATTTTACCGTTAAAAACCCATATTGCTCCTTAATAGAACATAATGTTTAAACAATTTGTAGCGTAGTTGCTTTACCGTGATTTTCAGATAATGAACACTGGCTCTTAAAACATGGAATAATTTCAAAATTCATAAAATATTTCAAACAAGAATAATTCAAACAAAAACATAGACCCTGATTTTGATGCATGTTTTTTATTGAAGGTAGTGATCAAAGAAATTTTCTATGAGACATCCTGTGGCTGTAGGCCATGTATTAAAGAGTTGCCGAATGTTCTACTGAATTGTCAACATCAGATGAGATCGAACACCATACATCAGTTTACTTACTAATGATACTGATAATAATTTGAAAAATACATGTACTGTTCGAGTATGTTATTAAGTTCGTGTATTACATATTCAATGAATGGCTTTGTTGGTATGCACTCAGACGGTTCTTATTTAATGATGCAGGAAAATTTGTATTCTGCTTTTATAATCCTGTTTAGCTATCATAATGACTCCAAATTCAATCCGATTGCGACATCCAAACAGAGAGTCTATGTGTGAATGATTTTAAACTCTATTTCAAACGTTGCATGCATGAGGCGAGATCATAATTTTAGTGCATCTTATAAAGCAGTACTACCAAGACAACAGCTTAGCTTTTATGTAACTCGGTGGCTGGTCGCAAACTCAATCATAGGAACAATAATCACACAAAACAACGTATTTAACTTTGCATTGGAGTTATCGATATAATCTCTTAATTTCCAAGTCTCAATTTCTCTTGTACAAGCCATTTAAACACTGGAAAGAACTAAAAAACAATCAAAGTCCAAGTCATTTCACTAAATCAACGAATCAGACTTGACGTCAGAAACTCGAATCCGAAGTTTTCAGTTTCCGAAAAAGTTATATTTAGGAAGTTCAACTAAAACGATTCTACCTTGAATTCCTAGTGGATGTGCTTGGACCTTTAAAAAAGTTCGAACTTTTATTTCAACAAGTAAGGCGTTAACTGTTCTGGTGTACACTGAATTTTACTAGTATTTTAATGCTTTGCTTATTCCCTTTTCAGGAAGGATGCAGGGGTTTTGAGCTGCATGAGCATCTGCTGCATCTCTTCAAACTATGGTTGCTGCGATTCCTAAAAACGGAATCTCTCCCAACGCCCTTTGGAAGATCGACATCAGTGACAGCTCCATTTGGCTCGGTCCATACCATGTATCATATGGCGAACAAGCCCGGCGGATTTTTGCCGATTTATCGGCCGATTCTTCAGGAGGGGAACTGAAAAGCTCCTCAAGTACTTACCGTTTGAAAATGATGTGCTTCGATCGTGCCAATTTCTTTCCCCACATCATTCGAACGATGCTGATCTGGAGAACTGGGCGAAGACTCTTGCGAAGTGCTTTCCCCAAATTGTTCATCAAAACGAGATTTCTACTCTTGAAGTTGAAGCTCGACTCCTCCAAGGTACAACAGAGAAGCCAATGGACATTGGAGAATACTGGCAGAAAATGTCCTCAAAGATGCCAACTCTGAGTCGTGTGGCTCGAGTCACGATGACATTACCCCACGGAAACGCAGAAGTGGAGAGGGTGTTCAGTTTGCTGCCTGATCCAGTGACAGAGAAACGGAGTAACCTGTCCGCGACTACAATAAATGCGATCGTCGTTATTAAGAGCGTCATGGCATCGAATAATATCTCATCGCTAAACTTCGAAGTGACACAGGCACTTTTGGAGAAAGTTGCCAAAGCCAAACAAGCATATGAGCTGCGTTTGAAGAGCGAGATGGAGGAAGAGGCAGCAAGGAAGAAGAAGGCAGCAGAGAAGGATATATTAAAAACTTTCGAAAATCAGAAGAAAAATGATTCAAAGCTGAATGAGTTAGAGTCCGGTCTCAAAAACAACGAAAAGCGAATCAGCGATATCATGAAACGGAAAGAAAGCTTCGTGAAAATGCAGGAGGAGGCATTACGGTCATTAAAGGAAGAGGAGGACCACCTTAAAGCTCTGCTTGATGAGAAGGAGAAGATAGAAGAAAATAAACGAGCAGTAGCTGAGAAGCTCATGACTAGTACTTTGAAGCGAAAAGCACATGAAGAACTGAAAGTTATTTCTCCCAAGAAATTGAAGTGATATTTTCTTTATCAGTGCCTAGCGCTTTTAGACAGCATTTTGATTCAACACAGCTCGATCATCATGTACCTGATTGAATGAAACTACTTACATGTGTACTTTCATTTCTGATCTTTTCTTCATTTAAATCACAAGGAAAATAGGGCATAAACTCTTACGGTGTATTAATGAAACTTATTATGTTACATTTCAGTACCAGATGGAAAGTGTAGCGACGTTATTTTAACGAAGACGTTGACTACACCGAGAAAATGTCAGGTATGACAGGCCCTAACACCCCGATTTTAGTCTTTGGTTCGGTTCCATTTGGCCCAGATTTGGTTGTAGTGATTTCGGTCATTTTTCTAAGGCCCCACAACCAAATCCTAGCCAATTGGAACTGGAAAAGGCATTTTCGGGGTTCCTTAGGCTCATTTGATTCAACGTTGCGGAAATATTATAGTACCGAATTAGAATGAATACATTATAACGTACTTATATGTTCGTATATGATCTCATTAATATCATATGGTTGTCTGCTCCATGCAGGGCCATCCACTAATCAATTATGTTTTCATCTACTCCATCAAAGGTATCTAATAAATGCTGTAAATCGTCATAGACCTATGAAATTGACCCGTAAATATGCCTATATGAATTCCATATATGTTTGAAAAATGTATGTATTGACCTTACGCTCGTGCATACATGTATTTTAGACCAATTAGTTGGGGGCGCGAAAAATGCGAAATCGGCCAGTACGAACACTGGAAATTACTCATAAAAATGAAAGTAATGTTTCACCAGAACAACCATTTACCAGAGAACTGAAATTGTCACGGAGATGAAGACTTTCCAACGACAATCTAGCGTGAAAGTTGCGCTCTATGTTCAGAATCTTCCACATAAAACACTGGTCTGGAAAACTGTGATGCTCATGTGCCAGATGTTGGTAGAATGATGATGATGGTCTATCTTCTATAAATAGTTGGTATTTTATTTTCTGTGTTTCTGATTATTCTGATGTCTTTGATCGATAGCTTGTGCACGTCTTGAGTTGTATTAGCTGGCTGTGTGAATCTCTCACCTCTCTCTCCTGAAGAAGAATACCGAAATAACGACTTCAAGATTTTTTGATTCCTAATTTTGCCAGCGGCATATCATATTCATATGCATTTGGTTACCCTTATCAATTAAGCATATAGTGCATGTGCAAAATATTTGAGCTCATTCTAACCTGGAAGCAGACGTGCTTTACTTGGTCAAGCACTTTAATTTTTACTTTAGTCTTTACTTTAATGGTCAAGCTCACCAAACCATCATTAAGCACGATGATGATGAACATATGTGATAATGGAAGAAATTGGCATTGTTGGTCTCAAAAATTTGCAGGTTCAAATGAAAACCTATTTTTCGGTGTAGACCAGGAGCGGGCAACGTCCGACCCTTGTTACTTTTCTGTCCGGCCCACAGGTTGCTTATCAATTGACATGGCGTCTGGCGCGACAGACATGTGTTTCATCTGTGTTTTAAATTTACTGGAATTCTGGTTCACTTCTTAATCGACATATAAGGCCTGAGATACCGACTGGCTATGACACGGTTGAGCTGCAGCCAATGTTATGTAAATAGCCCGACGTCATGGACGCGCACACATGAATTGAAAAAAGGGAACAAATAAGGACAATACACGTATGACGTGACGTTTGCATACTGTCTTTATTGAAGCCGTCACATCATTGCTGCCTCTATGAAGCAGTTTCAACCTTCAAATTAATGCTTGAACTGTTGTGATGTTTAATGGATGATGAGAAATCATGGAAGATATTCGTATTTTTTATCATGACCCAAAAATTGCCTATGGAGTTATGTTGTGGCCTACGCTATGAAATGGTGGCCCACCTTTGGTGTAGACGAATGATAGTTCTTTTTCATAACCTTTCAAACTTGACAATGTTTCAAATGTATTATTTCAAGATGTCAAAAAATACATTGCAATAAATAACATCTTTTACGCTCATTTAAAATGTTGATTTGTGCCATTTGGTATATCTGAAAGATTAGAGAGGCGGCAGCGAAGAGCTCACAGTAATTTGCGAGGATGGTTGTGATAACCAATGCTTGGAAACCTTAGCATCCCGTCGAATTAGATCTTCTAAAAGACTCCTTGACAAAAGCCTTCATGAGTTCAGCACACTAAATTGCTTTCTGCCACAGTCCAGTAAGTGGCGCAATTCAATACTTTACGTCGATCGTCCTTCCTTCATCTTATGGATTTGTATGATCAATACGAAAACTTAGGAGCCATAGAAATTCGTAAATTATTTGTTTTCAATTCGATGTCTGACTTTTACTTTGTAACGTTTCGTGTTCAATGCTTGATTTTCATTCTTTTGACTTGACTAAATTGCTTAGGCTACGAACGCCCTTTTCCTCCCACCAGTCTGCTCCAACGGCTCCAACTTCCCCTATCCTGGACTTGGCGTTCTAAGGTGTTATTTGGCAGGCCCGTGTCCGTTCGTATTTGGTCCCTCCATCTTTTTGCTGGTCTTCTGCGCGGTTTTGGGTTGGAGAAGTCCTGTTTGAATGCCCTTGAGACATAATGATCTGACGGTCTTCTCGCTACGTGGCCAAAACAACTTAGCCTTCTCTTCAGAATTAAATCTACGATGGTGGTGTTCATGTGCTGGTTCCGTCTGATGGTTTCGTTCGGAATGCGGTCTCGGATGCTGGTTCCATAGATGGCACGTAGACACCTCATTTCGAAGACCTCCAATTTTCTTTTCTCTTCACTTTTCGGTGTCCATGTCTCGCATGCGTAGATGGCTGTAGGCATTATGAGGGCTTTGTACAGTCTTATCGTAGGAGTACGGCTGATACGACGCTCGTTCCAGATTGATTTTCGTAGACGGCCAAAGTCTTGTGAAGCTAGAGTTGTCATATTAATGATGTCGGACGAGGAATCAGGGTCAACGCTGCCCAGAAAGGTAAATTTCTCCACGCTTTCAACTGGCGTCCCGCTGAGAAGGATGCGATCATTGCTGGGTGGGTGGCATAACTTTGCATTTGTCGACGTTGATCTTCATGCGCCACTTTTTACATGAATTTTCTAATTCTGTTGTGGACAGCTTTAATTTGTCGAAGATTGCTGAGATTAGAGTAGTATCATCAGGGTAGCGGATGTTGAAAGAAGAAGAGCTGCTTAGGCTGAGGGAGTAGTCTAGGGATCTTGCTTCTGGCATCACCAATTCTAAGAAAACATTGAATAGGGTAGGAGAGAGCAGGCAGTCTTGTCTGACTCCTACATCAACTTTGAACCAATCTGTCAAATGTCCATCTATAACTAGTGCACATTCGGTTTCCTTGTACATGGATTCTATTATTCTGACTATTTTCTGATCAACTCCAATAGCTCGCATCATTTTCCAAAGCGCTTTCTTCCACTCTGTGTCGAACGCTGCCTTGAAATCCATGAAATTGAAGTGGAGGGGACGTATCTGCCGCGTAATGAAGATGGCATCGATAGCTCCTCGGTTAGGTCTGAAGCCAAACTGGCTTTCATGAAGTCCTTTTTCAGTTTTCTCCTTCATTCTGTCTAGTAGGATGTGACAGAAGACCTTCCGTGGTATAGAGAGAACTGCAATCGCTCTGTAGTTATCGAGCTTAAGCTTGTCACCTTTTTTTGTGAATTGGCGTGACAAGCATACGTGACCAAACTTTCGGAGTCTTCTCTTCATCCCATATCAGATTGAAAATTCTTTCCAGTATGTCCAATATAGGTTTACCGCCTGCCTTTAATGCTTCTGCTGTTATTGTGTCTATTCCGGGTGCTTTGCGATTTTTCAAATTCCCAATAGCTTTTTCAATTTCGTCCTGTTGATTCGGCCAGATTCAGTAGACGCTGTAAGGGGATCAGGGATATCATTTAGAGCATTTGGATCATGAGGAAAATTCTTTTGAAACATGCTACTATTATCATTATACATATACATGCATGTAGGTCTAATAACATAAATTGATAATGGGTTTCTAACAACGGGTCTGGTGCTAGCCATGATTGAAGAATAGAGCAAGTTGCGCTTTGATTAATGTAACGATTTTTTCGTGGGTTTTCGCGCATAACATAGCCTAGAAAACGAGTATCGATACTTTCAGAATTAAAAGGTGCAATCAGCTATCAATGAATGGCTACATTGACTTGACGCTGGAGTGCACATGCCTTAATGTAAGGTTGTTGCATATATAGATGTTAGGTGGCTGTTCTCTGTACTAAATATAAGTTGTCAACGAGTTTAAGGTACATCAAATGATCAAATCACCATGATTGAAAAAAGTAAAATTTGTTCCTTTACTGAGAGGAAGGCCGAAAACGAGGGATGTTCTCGATGTCATTTTTATTGGTGAGACCTTTCAGTCGCTACTGGCTGTCTTCAGGCTAATATTCACAAACAATGCACGACATGACTATCCGCCTGAACATAGCTTCTGTAGCGGCTGAAAGGCCTCGCCATCGAGATGTCTTTGCGGGAGGTCGAGCCCCGAAAGTGTCATTGGAAGTCGTCAGGAAGGGCATCCGGACTAAGCGATCACAACGCTTCAGATTAATTTCTGACTGTGTCAGCACCGTCCAAGCAGCTAGTAAGGGGGAGTAGTGATGTTAAACCATCATTCTTATTATTTGTAGAATAAAGATATCACTGAATGTTTTCACCACTTCTTTCAGACGGAGAGAGCTTTGAAAAACATGGCTAGTAGCAATTTAAAGATGATGACAAGAGTTATGCGGAATGATGGTAATTTCTTCTCTTGAAAATCTTGATGTGTTTTGCATGAATTAACATTTCATTGCAGGTTTCATTGAAATGAAGACTTCAGAACTCGTGCCGGGTGACATCATCGAGATTCCTCGAAATGGATGTGAAATGCTTTGCGATGCAGTTTTACTCTGTGGAAATTGCATCGTGAATGAAAGCATGCTGACAGGTAACTGTGCTCGGTGATGTCTTTTATGATGATTGACCTGCGAAATGTATTATTTATATGTAATGAATAACTACTTGCATTGAAACATTGTATAATCATTACAATCGTTGAAATTTAACTAAACATTCTTGTTTTTCCCAAATCAGCAATGAACTTTAACAACTTTTTTTTGATAATGATATGTACACCATTATGAACGGTAAATTTAACAATGTTTGCAATAATTGTCGTTCGTGTCCATCCATCCATTTAATTTCTAACTTTCATCGCTGCATTTTTTTCATTCTAACTACGGATACCTGAATTATATCAAAATTCAATCAATTCTTGTGACTTCCAACTTGTAGTACATTTAACATTCCATACATCATTCCACAGCTTCATTCTCAGCTTCCAAAATAATACATATTGTGTATTCGTATCTATGATGGTGCATGCTGGACAATTTTTCAATAGGCATGTGAACACGAGCATTTTCTGGAATTTCTTTTGATATTTTCTTATAAAAATCGGTGGATTAGGAGAGAAAATATGATACTTATAATTTGTCACAAAACTTTATCATTTGTATTAAAGGAGCCCACAATGATGAGAAATTCGCAGTTTCAAGCTTAAGATAGTAATGCTGTCTCGTTGGAATCTTTTCGGTGTAAGGAGTGAGAATGTAATGTGTCTTTCATGGTTCATGCCGACCAGGGAAAAGTCAAGGAATTTGAAGGTGGTAAGGGAAATCATAGCAAAGTCAGGGAATTCTCCCTTGAGGACTCGTAGCGGATGGACGCATTTCGAGAAGTCAGGGAAATCGACGAAGCATTTTCAGTATGAAACATGTCTTTGAATATGTTTTGCATATATCATGCCTTTGAAGTATATTTAGAATTCATTTACATAAATTTAATTAAAATCTGCTCAACGGTTGCCAATCAAGCATAATTTTCTTACGACCTGTGAAATCAGTCACTTTGTTCCCTATTCGAGCACTTCACATGAACTGGTGGCCGGAGACAGCATGGAAGTCACCAATCAAGCAGGATTCAAGAATTTTGATTCTGCTTCGTTGACCCAGCTCAATAAATAATGGTGACTAATGTGAAAGGATTGATGAAAGAATGTTAGAAAGTTTATTTTTTAGTTCATTCATTTAACTTATATCTTAAATGCACCGTGTATGAGACCTAGCACTACCTCCTGATGTTGTTCAAAACTATGAATATGAGTTCTCCATAATTATTGACTTAAAGCGTCTGGATTTTATATATCTAAAAGTATCGATAAACTCTCTCTCTCTCTCCAAGTCCACAGATGTTGATGGACAATACAGTGCATCAAAGCAATGGTCAGGAAACACTCTTTCCCCTGGTGATAACGTCTAGATTGTGAAATCTTTATATTTTGATCACTGCCCATAGTGCGGGATAATAGACACGAATTTACGCATGTAGCAGGCTATTTGAAAGTTGATGATATAAGTTCTTGAATGATGTATTGAATGTTAATACATGACATGTAAATTGATATTTTAACAAATACACCGCATCGTGAGACGGAAAAACTATCTCTAGAAATTGTCAGATAATGAGAAGATGTGCAGCATACTATTCGCAACCTTGTCTTCCTTTCGGTTGATGCATGAATTTTGTTATTATTATGTTATCATGTTGCAAGTTCGTCATGTCTATCTCGTTCATGTTTGTCCAAATAATTTGGCGATAAACAACTTATGACTTGTGACAAGGTTAAAGGCACGAGAATCGGTTGAACTTTGACATGATCCAAGTAGCCGTTTTATGTGATCATCTATGTAACCATTGATTATTTGCATTTTTTATGTGAATCCTTTTCTTTTTGCCACCAAATTCAGGTGAAAGTGTACCCGTTACTAAAATTCCGGTTGTCTCGTCTGAGGAAAACTTTGAAGTAGCTCGTCATTCTCGTCACATCCTGTTTTGTGGGACACGGGTTATTCAGACACGAAATTATGAGGATGAGCCAGTAACCGCAGTCGTTTATCAAACTGGATTTCATACCGCAAAAGGTGATTTGGTCCGTGCAATTATGTTCCCCAAACCTGTTGATTTCAAATTTAACAACGACGCATTCAATTATGTAAAAGTCTTGTCCGTTTTCGCTCTGATCGGATTTTCATTCACAATTGCATTGATGGTAAGTACTTAGTAGTCACTTTGAATGGCTACTAATAATTCATTCAATTCAATATTAACATTCATGTTTACAACAATGATTGGTCTCCGTGGCACATTTGTTACATGCTTGGCCTATTGATCTTTTGGTCCAGAGGTCGAGCCCCGTAAGTGTCAATGGAAGTCGACAGGAAGGGCATCCGGACGAAAAGCATCGCTCCAGAAAAGTCTGATTGTGCCAGCAACGTACCAGCCCCCAGTAAGGTAGAGTAGTGACGTTAAAGCTTCATCTACAGCAATTATTTGAATATTTTATAGTATACATTTCAATAAATGCTTTTTCAACCATCGCTTTCGTAAATTTAATATATCAACCCTTTTAACTTATCAGATTGAGTATAATGTATTTTCAGATGAAGCCAACATGCAGACATTACGACTTATAAATATAGAAAAATGCATTTCTACCAATAGTTGCTATGGTGCCCACTATTTCGTCGTTGGCCAAAAGCCATCTCAGATCAGTAATAACTATTAGACAATTAGTTCCAACAACATATTCGCCACCTACCTGTGTCTGAATTTTAGACGCATTTCCAAATGGATAAAGGCGATTTTCACATCTGACGTCATCTACATTATCACGAAAATGGGGAAAAAGATCTTTACTCGCTAGATAATCTTTAGACATTAGTAGGAGACGTTTCCACAGGGCATTGATGCGAATCTTCTGGTGCAACTAATGACTGCATCAACTGTTTACGGTTAGCAGCTTTAATCGCCTTTTTGAGATGCTGGTGGGGCAATCAACTTGTCATGCTATAACGTGATTTTGCAATCGTTTTGATACCATTACGGAGCAGCTTCCTGAAATAAAAGGTCTATTGGTCACAGTGCTCTTTCTGCTTCAGTAAAAATTATACATCTACTTTCTGAAAATTTCAACCTATTGCGAACGAAGCGCTTGAAAATTAATATTGGTGTAAACGTAAATGCAGTTATTTAAGTATTACTGATCTCTCATATGTTGCACTCATCCCTCTTGTCATTCCATTATCTCTACTTCAAAGGAAAAACAAATGGCAAAAAGTGATTTATCGACTTAAACATATTACTTATTGCGTAGATTGAGTAGTAACAAGCTAACTGTAAAATCATGAATTATTTTCCAATTCAAGCTACTGAAATAGTGAATTCTAAAATTTTGAAGAAATTTGAAAAATGTTTGTTCGAAGAATTCTGCGACCGATTTTGCATGCAGAATCAAGATGAATATATGATGACGTAATTTCATTTCTTAGTCAAGGTTTAGCATGAATGAAAATTATCAATTAAAATGTATGTATTCTCCGCCTCTTACTCAATATCTCATTTCCACCTGTTTTCTTCAGGTAATGCGGAAGCAACCAATTCACGACATCGTGTTCCGATCACTTGACATCATCACTACTGTTGTTCCAGCAGCACTACCAGCTGCAATGACTGTTGGAATTGTTATCTCACAGAACCGGCTGAAAAAAGGTCGTATATATTGCATTTCTCCTAACACTATCAATGTATGTGGAAGTATCAATGTGGTTGCATTCGACAAAACTGGAACATTGACTGAAGATGGTTTGGATCTTAGTAGGATTCTTGTTGCAAACGAAAATCAATCCAAATTTACCGACAATAAAGAATTTTCTCAGGAACTCGTTTCGCCCTATCTATGGGAGGAGACTGATCCACGGAATCTACCGCTCAATTCTACCTTATTAACTTGTATGGCATCTTGCCATTCCCTGACATACATTGAAGGAGAAATCTGCGGAGATCCCCTCGACCTGAAGATGTTCGAAGCTACAGGATGGAGATTAGAAGAACCAACGACAACCAATGGAGATGCTAGAAATTCGGATTCATTAAATCGATTTGCAGAATTCATACCTCGAATTGTTGTCCCACCAAGTTCACCCGAAAAACAAGACGTGAGTCTTTTGTACTTGTCTGTGGGACATAGACATGCTACATGTCATGAATGCATGCGGATAGATAAGAGCTTTGTATAAACTACAGGCGATGATCTCAACATTGAATTTGTGCAGTTATATTGTTGTTTGTCCTTTTCCACTTCTAGCGTGGTCTGAAGTTAAGTCCTACAGCAGCGGCGGCCCGTCCATATGGGCGCCTGGGGCGCAGCCCTCCATTAGATGATACACCAAAATTAAAATAAATCATCATCAAGTTAAATGAACGCTAACTGAACGGTCAGTGGCTCAACCTGTCCAATAACCAAGAATGCCCAAACATCAATCAGCGCGTTTCAAGTGACTCAGACGTCACCGTCTCTATGTCTCATGGATGGGGCGCACATCAAATGCGCCTCACTTCATACAGGTTTTGCTGATCATACATTTACATACATCAAATATTTCTGGCTGCATCACACGCATAAATTGTGCTGAGATGGGGCGCTCTCACGATGTCCCTCTGGTACAGTTTCGCGCATTCTTATTAGTTGTAACGCTGCAGTGTGTGTATGGAAGTCAAGCTAACGTCAATTTTATTAAACATGTGCAAGCATTGCAGACTGCAGTCGAAGCGCATTCGGATTCGGTCACTATTCATTGATGTCTCTCGTGTAGATTCGATTGAAATTCAATCAGATTATTTTTCTCAAGCAAGACTTTATTTCAGCATTTCATAAAGAAAAATTCGTATTAAGAAGTATTGACTCGCCAAGGTTACGAATCAGTGCTCCCACTTCGGCCCGAATTCGGGCATGGCCCGAATTTCATGCCAGTTGGCCCGAAAGTCCGAATTTTCTAACCTCGGCCCGAATTTCATTTTCCTGAAATTCGGGCCGTTTTGGTGAAATTGCCTGAAAAACAAGTCTAGACCCCTATACTTCATTCCCATGGAATGCAAGAATTTGGGATGTTTCATGATATTTTGTTTAAAAATTCTTCACTGGGAGCTATATTGAACAATGATTCGGGCCGTTCATTGAATATTGACTTGACTTCAAAATTTCCTAAAGGGGTTGTGTTCTAACAGACTTACGCGAATTTGACCTGAAAAGAATGACTAGGCCTACATCATTCAAGGCATCCTACTTGGTCACTGGTTTTTGCTTAGTATGACAAATGATACAGTACATGATCAGGTAATGATACAGGTCACGTTATCAGTTGACTTCAATGCTGCCACGATTGCATAGTCACACTATTGGGTGGACTGGGTCTTTTGTATGCACTTCATAATAACTTCACTATTAGATCCATTCCATATCATAACTAACAGTAATTCTTGCGATTTGCAATTTGTTCTAATTGTTTTGAATGATTTTGTGAAAATTCCTAAAATGCATTGATATATTCGAAGCCATTGATGATGTAGTTATTATTTCATTTATGTACAATCGTGCATATGGGTCTAGGGTGTGCACTTTCTTCTAACTTTTAACGAAAGTTCATCGGACAGAAAGATGAGCTTTGTCCGAATAGAAAAAAAAATTTCGAAAAAACCTCTCCCCGAAATGTTCTAATTCTAATTATGACAGCCATTTTACTCCAGCCAGTCTAGTTGAATATATAGAACTGAGTATGCTCTAAACAACTAAAAACGGCAGGGGCCTACACATGCGGGTATGAAGGCCTGGTGAAAAAACAATTACAGCTGGTCTTTATAATGCACGGTATCTGTGTTTGTCTTTGATCAATTTTGATGCTTTTGAGTCGGAATATGATGCTGTATTTCATAATTTAGTTTTTCTTTAATCTTCAGTTAGATTACATACTGGTTTAGATGTTCTGATTTACTAGAAATGGGCTTTAGATAGGTCTCCTATAAAATAAGAATGGAGGACCAGTTACACCCATATACTGGAGTATTATTGGAAATACGTGTATATCACATTTGACTAAATGCAGTTAATAATACTTCGGCCCGAATTTTCGCACCCGGCCCGAAAATTTGGGCCGGCTGTGAGTGGGAGCACTGTACGAATAATCAGGAATCACGTTAACGTTTCACAAAACCTTGTCTGTAATCTTCCGAATTTCAAATGAAAAAGTTGCTCAATAGTTTTGACATATTTTTGCCTTGAAAGCCGATTTAGCTTTAAAAAATTGTGAATAATTTGAAATTAAATTGAATGAAAGAACTTTACAATGTTTTTTTATTTCAATTGCCTGTTCCGAATTCAAACATATTTTCTATTTATTCTTGATTGAGAGTCCTTATTATAAAAATAATTCTTTATTTTTAAGGCATCGCAGTTAGCAAATGGAACAATTCAATTTTGTCATGTCATAATTAAACACTTTCATATAAGTCTAGGCTTACATGTATAACTAATAGTAATTGTAGTATGTATAGTTAGCTGCAACTGAGACCATATTAGCTTATGAGCTTAAATAATGAAGTTTGGACTGCGCCCCACTTGAGCTGAACTGCACGAGCCGTCACTGTCCTATAGTGTAAGTTTTCGTTGATTTGTGTCAATACACACCGGTTTAAAAAATGCAATATAGTCATATAAGTCGCCTTGTGCGTGTACTCCAACTAGTGATATTGACAGACCTGTTACGTGAATATATTGCGCAGGAGTAAAAACATGTAACACAAAAACTTCGATAAAACATGTCTTCGCTGTTCGATTTTGCGCAAATATTTGTAGAGAACAATCTGATTTAGCCGATATCGACTTGCAATCCGATTTGGTCACAGAAAGAAGTGATAGAGCAGTGATTTAGAGTGATATGGAATCATCCTCAGCTTTTACGTAAATTTGGATCAGTGAAAACAAAACAATGGTATTTCCTTCACTTACCAGTTGAGGTAAAATATCAACAATGCAGAAATGTTGGGATACATGAATTTTCGTCAGACTCGGACATTGTTTGCATGTGATGCCAAGCCGAGAATTCATGTACTTCGACATTATAATATGGAGTAGATGTACCCGACAATATTTCGCTTTTACATTAAAATTAATTTCTCGAACCAATGCCATCAGTATCAAGAGTAATGCTGATTTTGCAAAAACCATAAATGAAGTTTGAATGCCTAGATTTTATTTTCCGTCATAAAATCATAGTACATAGAAAATATAGAATGAACAGGACATGAGTTGATATTATATTCCAACATAGGTACTAGGGCACAGGAAGGTCTGGGAATTATTCCGGAAGCTTAAGATTGTTCTTAAAGAAATACATATAACTGAAAGTAATTGTATTTATTAACAACACTCATAATGCCAAGTACATGGATGAATGAATTTGCAAGCAACTTGGGTTGAAATATTTAAATTACATAACTATTCTCCTTGGGATCGTGTATAGGCCTTCGTCTTCACTGCGGTTCATGTCATCATTGGTTCCTTTAGTTAGAAGCCGTGCCAGTTGCTTCGAGGTCTTTCTTATGGATTGCATCCCTCGGCCGCACCCGGCATGAAGGTCTTTGTCAATTCTTCGGGATTTCTTCTAATCATGTGTCCCAAACATTGTAGCTGTCGTCGAATAATCACGGTGCGATTAATGGTATCGTACATACGTTTTGTTAACTGCGCGAATTCTACGCATGATTTCTACATTTGCTGCGATGGATGCTCCGATTACAACGCATTCTAAATGCATGAATTTTCCGCTTAGTTTGCTCTCGTAGAGGCTTTGTTTCACAACCATATAATAACACACTGAAAGCGAAGTTGTCAAAAAATTTTTAATTGGTTGTCAGCGACATCTTCTTTATTTTCCAGAGAGTCCATAATCGGTTCAAGGCAGACGTAGCGCAAACACACATCTTCTTTATTTCATTGACATGATGACCATCGGCTTGAATCAGCTGACCTTGACATGTAAAGGATTTCGTTTCTTTAACACGAAATTCATTCGAGATTCTAATGTTATCGGTTGAGATTTCAGCTCATAGTGTGCTGCTTTTTTCCCCCGAGTCTGTGTGTTTGTAGTGCACAAGTGTCTCGATTGTCAGTCATAAGGTCAATGTTATTTGCATCGTCATTCCTTGGATATACCATCATTTGTTGATACCATCATAGCTGTTTTTGATTCCTGATTCGTTGATGTCCTGAAGGAACAGCATGAAGAGGAATGGACTCAACCAGCATCCCTGTCGTGCTCCTCTACTTTGTGTAAAACTGTGCAACAAGTTGATGTTAAGTCTGATGAAGCATTCTGAGGCTTTGTACTGCTGCTTGATGAGATTTGGGCATTAGTGAGTATTCATATAATTCATATAATTTTAATGTCTAAGTAAAGTCTTCGAGACCTTTGTCCTAGATATTAACATGTTCTAGGTCAGCATCGCTTGAAGGTGCATAAATTTGAATCAGGCCCATCTTTCTGGGTTTAGCATTTTTTCTAGCATGGATAGTTCTGTTCGATATAGCATTGAATTCTATGATGCTTTTTTAATTTCTTTATGGATCAGCACTTCGACACCATGTCTTCGCTTGTCTCGATGTACAGACCAAAGGTACAAGTTGCCACTGCTGGTTGTCTCCTGTCCTTCACTGATTCTTCTCGTTTCACAGATGCCAATAACATATCCTATTCACAGCCTTTGAGATCGTGTTTGAGGCGGTCTAATAGTCATTCTTTCAATGTTCTGACATTGCACGTCACAATTTTGAACTGATGAACTATATTCTAGAGTTACTCTATGAATGAAGCTGAAGTTCGTGAGAAGTTTTGCTGACGGCATCCTTGTACTCATCAGCAGCCTTCTGCTGTTGACACCGTGGTCCTCGCGCTGCCTGCACAGACTACTAGACTGAAGGAAACCGATGTATTAATCCGCCGTCATCTCCCTGAAATCTTCCCTCTGTCATGATTCGAAACAGAAAAAATCACTCCCATCTTGAGTAAACCACGATATATTGTAATAAGATAAATAGCTAAAACTTTGTACAGTGGCATACGTTTCGCGACCCAGTCGCTGCCTCAGTGCCAAATAAAACTAAAACGGAAGGGATTTTTTCTGTTTCGAATCATGCCTAACTACCTCCCGTACGCCACAATCAACTAACTTCCCTCTGTCGTTGACGCCGCTGGTCGTAGCCCTGACCAAGGGGGAATGCGTTATACCTCGCAACACTAGATTCCTGGAATTGCCACTGTATGTAATAGAGAAGATGTCTCTATCCATCAGCAACCGGCTTTACCGCCGAGCATTAGCCACGATAGACGGCATGGCATAATAGTATGTTGAACACTGATTAATCAATACTTTTGTTGAGATGCTTCTTTAAATACTATTTTACTTAAGTAGTCTTATTATTTTGACGATCATTTACCTATCTATGAGTTTGTGGCATTCCTCTTCGCTTAACCACGCAAATTACGAATTCTTCTCTAATGGCGATCACCAGTCCTTTCATTTATTTCAGGTGAACGAGCAATCATCAGATTATCCCCTGGAAATTGGTCTTCTTCGTGAATTTCCATTCAGTTCATCTTTGCAACGCATGGCTGTTTTGGGTCGAATTCTTGGTGAAAATCATTTCACACTCTTTCTTAAGGGCTCTCCAGAAATGGTATTTTCTCTATGCAAACCAGAAAGTCTACCTCCTGGGTTGAATGAGCGGTTGTCAGAGTATACTCGACAAGGATATCGCGTTATAGCCTTGGCATGGAGACCTGTAACAAAACTCAATGTAATTCGTGTACACAAAGTATCACGGACTGAGATCGAAAAGGATCTGACGTTTGCGGGCCTGCTTGTAATGGAAAATCGACTGAAGCCGGAAACTATTCCATCCATTGCCGTCATTAAAAATGCAAACATCCGAACGTTGATGGTAACTGGTGAGTTTCTTATCATATGGAATTTCGCAGTCTCGTTTAAGCTCCTGATGAAGTGTTATCTGGATTTTTGCAGATAAAATTTGTATTCGTATTTCAAAATATTTCTATGCATCTGAATTCGGTCTGCATTCGTCGGAAATTCGCCATCAACTCAATTTTCAGTTAAACACGACTGACTGCACTACCTCAACACGACACGAACACGAAATTCAAGCCGCCTTCGTCTAACACGAAATTCATTTTGAGAGTAATTCATTAAAAATACTATATACTATTTAATACAAAATAGTTCACTAATAATGATAAATACAATAGTTGAGGAGACTATACCAGCTTAAAGAAATAACAGAGTAATTTGAATTAGATTAAAAAGTTCAGTGATTGCTGTCAGAAGACTGTTTGTTGGCGATCCAATGAAAAGCTGATCATCAAGCTGCTGTGGACTCAGAGTGCGCCGTTTCTTGTCTGAAGCCCTACTGTTGAAAGTCCACTTTCGGTTGTAGTGGAAGTAGCTGGGGTGGCAACTCTGTTGTGCACTAGGCATGCAGTGCTCTGTTGATAGACAGCGCACTCGGGCCTCCACCAGAGTGAAGGACCGCTCAGGAGATGGTTGATCATCGTGGTTCGGCCAAGTATTTGTCAAGTGTATGCATGTACATGTGTTGGTCAACTGTGTACATATACATGCATGCATTGGTCTTTAGCCGATGCAATAATGCAACTACATTAAAGGAATGATGTTTATTAATCCTTAATATTCGTGGACTAAATAACTTGTTTTAAACTAGAACAGGTGGAGTGTATAAAAATATTATCTTAGTTATAAATTATCTAGATTTATAAATTAGAATGAATCCTTATCAACACGAAATAAAACGCGACTCTAATTGTCAAAGCGCGAACAGGAATGACAAGGCTCAACACGACATGCAACTCGACCGTGTTGAATTTAATTGTATTGAATTAATGATTGAAAATGCCAGATGTCTCCATCAAACATTGAATTTTCATGCAGTTATAGTTTTTAATGCACGCGCATGCGTGATCAATGTTAAGTAAAAAGTAGCCATTATTTCTTGGTATATCATTCAATTGAAGCTATGTATCGTGTCACGTCATCTACTTGATTCGTGTTTTGAATTGTGAGTTGCGGCGTTTGTGCCATATCGAATTATTTTTAAACGGATGCATGTAAAACTGTGGTGTGCACTACGATTCTTTCTCGAATTGATTACTGTAATTCGATTCTATATAGCTGTCCAACATATCTTCTGGATGAGCTACAGCGTATTCAAAACAATGCGGCAAGATTAATTATGCGTATTCCGAAATACGATCATATGTCGTGTCATCTTTCTGATTTACACTGGCAACGTATCAGTCAACGGATAAACTAAAAAATTTTGTCATGTTGTATAAGATTCTTCAGGGCACTTGTCCGTCCTATTTGTCACATCTCGTGTCGATCCGTATATGTTCCTGGCGGTCGTTGCGTTCATCTGATGATGACCGAATTCTGGAGTCTCGTAATTATTGGACACGTTTTGGAAGAAGATGATTTTCCAATGCTGCATCCGCATCGTGGAATTCCTTACCAAGAGATGTAGGGAACTCTGAATCCCTATACTCCTTTAAAAGATCTTTGAATACATACTTTATTTCTTGCAATCGCTGACGTATTTATGTTTTTTGTTTACATGTAATGTTGTATGTCTCTATTGCGCCATGAGCTCATCCAGTAATGGTGCTCCACAGATACACAGTTATTATCATTATCATTATTTCCATGAAATCAGTGGAATCATAAATCATGATTTCCATAATCAACGGAATCATACGATCATTGTGATGTAATTCGCATGCGACCAAATAACAGTTGGTTTTATAAATCTGGCTAGTCAGAAAACATGCATGGATATTTTCGCGATGCAGTATTTTTTTCAAGCTGTCAGTCTGCTTCTACTCGTTTCCATGACTTCCATCATGCTTAGTGGGCCCTTCTGCATCATATGCCGTCCGGATGAGGTAGATTTGCTGCATTCATGTGTCGCATTGGATTCGTGCCCAGTGACGTCTTTAGATCACCACAAATAAGTGGCCGTGTTTTTCTGCGAGACAAAGGGCATTGAAGTTTGGCATTGGTTGTATCATGCCACCTTGAAACTCTGATGCTGTGTTTTTGATTTTTTGTGCTCACGCCGTATGTAAATTCATATCTTCTGCGAAGCTACAAATATACACTGCGCCTAAACTAACTACAGTGTCGATTAGTTTTTTCATCAGCTCTTTTTCTGTAATCTGATACCCCTCCGATTGAATATTAACATAACTTATGTGAGACATCAAATTACCAACACCAGACGTCCAATGGCAGATGGTCACTTCTAGCCGCTTTTACGGCAAACAGGGGAGTGTTGGCTTTATTCTATTCGGTCACAGGGCCAAATTTTGACATTTTGGAAAATTGTTTTCTTTTAGTTCACAATTTTGGAATCATGTCGACACTCTGCATGCGTTGATTGCAATGCAATTCGCATGCGACAATTTTGCACCTCGTGGAAATTATTCTCATTCTCTGACATTAAGGGAAAGGTCTCTGACTATTTCCTTCTAGGACCTCCATTAAGGCACTATTTAAGTGTCTGTTCGTCCTAAACCGGGATCTTCGTATTGTCAGTGACACTAGCATTCATCCAATCATCTTCCTGCTTTCATTTGAATGATCAGAATGTCATCTATGCATAGGATGCCATATCATCGCCACATGCATCAATTGTGCCATGTGATTGTAGTAGTTTCCAACTCATTTAAAATTGAAATAAATTTTTATTCAGTGAATGCAGAAAATTATTTGTTTAAATCTGAAGGCGATGATGAAATTTGTTTTTAACTTATTAGAGTATGTATTTCTACTAAAACATTAAACAATTGCTCTGCTGTGTAGTGCATTCATGTTAGAATCTCTATAGAGGATGAAGCTAAATTGTGACAATTTATAGGCTGCCACTGACTTTCACAGAAATGAAAAGCACGAGATTTTTGTTCCTGTGAAAGCCTGAGGTAATTTTTAAAAACTTATGATCTTCCAAGAATTATGAATAAAAACATCAACCGTGTCAATGAAATGTTACCCGCATATGCATGAGAATGTACAGTATGTATGCCAATTTACTTTTGATACTGCAGTTTGTGGAGCTAGGAAAAGCAAATATTGCGAGTTAATTCTGCATTACTGAATTTGCCAGATATTTTTAATTGAACTCAGTAATGCTAGACCTTTCTCTTCAGGCGACAATATTCTAACTGCGATCTCCGTCGCCCGAGAATGTCGTATGATCGATCCTGAAGTGCAGGTCGTTGTTGTTTCCGCCCATATTAACCCAAATGACCTTCTGGAGGTGGAGTTCCACCATGCACAAGACCTACAAATGATTCCAGCCGAATTTCACACTGTAGAAGATGAAGAAGGCGAAGAACACTTTGTACTGAGCAGCGGTGCTAAAGCACAATTAGCAATTTCTGGTAAAGTGTGGCATCTGATCCGCAAGCACCAACCCGACATGTTAAAGAATCTAGTGGTAATGGGAACGGTGTTCGCGCGATTCTCGCCGGATCAGAAGAGTCAGCTGGTGGAAGCTTTACAGGAAGTGGATTACCATGTCTGTATGTGCGGTGATGGAGCCAACGACTGCGGGGCTCTCAAAACTGCCAATGCCGGCATCTCATTGTCAGAAGCGGAGGCTAGCGTTGCAAGTCCTTTTACTTCCCAAACTCAGAATATTAGCTGTGTACCTGCTCTCATCAAGTAAGTACTTATTGTCGACATTTACAAAGTTTAAAAACGTTTAATTCTCGAATCAAGCGATCAGACGTGCCAGTTTAAGGAAAGGAAAGCAATGGTTGCTTTTTGTTTGATTTAAAAACCACTCAACCGGAGCAGAAGACTTATTTTACATCTCGTGAGACAGCAGCTATTCTGTAGATGCGAGCCAGATTTTCGTTAATTTGAAAAAAGTAAATGATGTCAATTGTTCAGAAGTCTTTCGAGCGTATACTGCAGGTATTCCTCTTGAGTTTGAGAGCATTGATTTCTGACGTCTGGAATATTGATACCGTTGTTCAAGAAATGTAATGTAATTCGGTGCTTCTTCCTTGCAAGAAGGTTATCAAATTCTATTTTCTGTACAGTTGGACAGGGTGACCAAAAATTCTTAATTTTTCTTTACTGTCAATATTGCTTAACTCCTTTTTAAGGCTATATTGCTTGCTTATTAATACTTGTGTTACGTTTGCATTTGTGCATCTGATATACATGTAGATCTATCGACCTAGCATGCATCAGTAAAAGCATATAGACTACAAGGGTTCTGTTAAACATGTACACATATCGTAGATTTATTTAATTTACTCAAAAATGTTGCATCAATTGCAGTGCAGCAATGCAGTGATATCCTCCATTTAAGCAGAATCCATCGCGAGACAGATTCCTCAATTTACATCTCGTTCTTGAATCTGCTTGCCAACAGTTTCCCGTTGTCCAACAATTGATGCGATTGGACAGTGACAAGAGTCATTTCATGGATTGTTCACAAATTAAAATCTTCAGATTCACATGAACCAGTTCGTCATCAGTATGAAACCAATTTGTGAGAGTGACTCAATCAATGAAAGGAAACATCACGACTTGTTGCAGATGTAGGTGAAGTTAGTTTCGAAATCGCTGATCCGAATGAGAGGGGACAGCAAAGGATATTGCAACAAATTATGCGAAACGAACAATCTCGTCTGTGCAGTTACAAGACGCGTGATTTCAGTTACTCAAAAGACTGTATGTCAGGTCTCCTAGGCAACGGTTAAATCCTTAAAAGCCGTAAACTTTGCTCAATGACTAGAAAAATTTAATGATACTTTAAATTTATATAAGGCGTAATTTATTTAACATGCTTGCAACTAGATATACAGTGCATGTGTTATAGTTCATAATGAATGTACTGTATGGTTTTATAATGGATGATAAGCCTGCTAATATAAGCCTACTAAAATGACGCCCTATTCATGACTTATCTAAACATGATTGAATTTAGCAATTGACGATGGCATTACTTTCTCTTAGGTAGAATAACGCAGATGAATGCCGCTCTAGGTCATTTTATGAATATCGACATTTCGAAAATTTACGTACCATGCCTTCTCTGATTTCGCTCAAAATGTTACAACTGCTTGTTCTGGTTATAAAATGGACAAAATAGCATTTTCGTCTTACCCTCCGAGACCACAGGTGACCAACATGTTGGTAAAAGTCTGCCCATTATTTTTAATTGCCCATTGTCTGTCTGTGAACTCAGATCTCAGCGTATTTTAACTAAGGCTGCGATTTTTCATAGGTCTGGCAAAATTGAGTAGGACATGATGTAGTAGGCCAACGCCAAGTATCGTTGGGCTGCGATCATTCAGTCGGGAGATGCAGGTTATCAAAGTTGGCCTAAATTTCCTACTAATTTGTTTAGTTGAGTTTGAATTTTCAATTTTTGTCTATCGCTGATATAGCTTTAGAATTCTGAGATTCTCATGTTCTTATCCAAAAACGGCATCTAGTCAACATATGCATCATTTGCTCAGTTACACGCATACGTGTACTTCATCAATCACTATAGAAAAGAATTCTGATGATTCTTGTTCCGATTTGTTGAAATACATACCCAGTAAATGTAAATATTCATTACATAGTTATAGAGGGTGGTTTATTTAACATTGATTTACAAGTAACCAACGATTTTCATTACCTCAGTTCAGTCAGACAATTCCATTACGACAATTATGTAGCGGAGCCCATGCTTGAAACAGATAATCTAGACACGAAAACACGCTTTGAACATCGTATCGGTACAACAGAGTATTGCATTAACATACTCGTGCTTATTGAATCTTGCAACTTGTATGAAATACGATGGGCCTACCCTAAGCTGCATAAGAACAATGTAGAAATGCAGGAACTTCAGCAAGTGGTGAACAAAAGCAAAAATCTTCACATCTCATTTTTACGAAAAGTGGTGATTGGTTGTTTGCACCATAAATTTACAATTTTCGTTACCTCCGTTTTAAGCAGTTTGTATGATACCATTATGTGATCCGAATTTGGGTTCTCGTGAAGTAGATTGTCTGTTGAGTTACAGGCTAAGTGCAACATTTTGATAATTTTGATAGAGAACTCTCGAATGCATTTTTGAAATAGTTACTCAATGTGATGTTTTAAAAAGTGATTGCGTTCTATCTTCAGAGAGGGACGCTGCGCACTGGTCACTTCTTTCGGGGTCTTCAAATTCATGGCAGGCTATAGTTTGCTTCAGTTCATAAGTGTCTTGCTGCTGTATTGGGTACGTATTTGCAGCATCTGCATTTTCATATTATATTATATTTGCTATTATTGTTTTCATTTCAGTCATTTTCTAATCTCACGGATTTCCAATACCTATATATCGATCTTCTGACAATCACCACCTTGTGCATTTCATGTGAGTGTGAAAACCACTCAGTAATGTGTAAATATCTCCGTAAAGCTCTAATGCAAGGTATCTTTGACATTGAAAAACCTTTTTAAGTTAACCTGGAAGACTTTGAAAATCATTGCATTTTGCCACCAAACTTTGAAAAATGAACCAATGATGTTTTTAGATGCATCACAATCATGATAACTGATGTGGCTCCAATTCCATGCTGCTTTTAATTATTGATATGATTTGACTTAACATACACGTATGAATACGGTCTGGTACATAATCAGCTGCTTGCAAGCGAATATGTGAAGTGCATTATAATCATGATTAATTGGTCGCATCACGAAGCCAAAATTTGATGCTTATTACAGCTATTGCTTATTTTTGAATGGATCAATGCTACTCCATTTTCTTGCTATCATATTTCAAGAATTAAATATTCTCTTTAAAAAAAGCAGAGTTTTGTAGTTGGAAAGAGCCGGGAGTATTTAATGTTGCTATTATTGTTCTTATATGCATGTACAACATTTTTCGACTGCTATCCGGCAATCATCTAACTAACCGTGACTTGACTTTCCAAGTTCACTCTATCTTAGTTTCCTTTTTTTTTACATGTTTTCTTCTTTTTTGTTTTGAATTTTGAATTTACTGTATTTAGATTAGCATGTCACATGTCGTGATACAATATAATACAATATATATATATATATATATATATATATATATATAATATATATATATATATATTATATTATATATATATATATATCATCTTCCTTCAAGTACAAAGTAATCTATTGATGTTAGTAGGAGTTTCAATGTACAAGAATAGTTTGAAAATAATAATGTATAGTAAAAATGATAATAATATCAATAATAAAGCTGAACTTGACAGTTATCGTGATTTTCTTTTTTATTAATTGCATTTCTTGACCTACTCTACTAACATAGTTCATCATCTTTCATGTCAGGTCAATTATTCTTTTTTTGCTACAGGTTAAGTTATGCAACCCAGTACAACGTGTTCATATCTACTTTGTGTCACACCATATCTCCCCATTGTAAATATCATTTTCAAAGTAATCTCGTACATTTAAGATGGTATATGACAAGATATAGCGTGAAGCATTCATCATTAACAAATATAAACCAACAGTAAATAATAGAACAGAACTTGACAGCTACCGTGATTTCCTTTTTTACTAATAACTTGATCGCTTCCTCACTACGTCATCTATCATAGATTTCATCCATCCTGTCAGGTCAATTTATTTTTGCTACTGGTAAAGATATGTAATCCAGTGCAACCTGTTGAAATCTACATTCCTTCATATCATATCATCATAAGTCGTCATCTTCTCATATTGTAAATATCATTTTCAAATTGCTTATAGTTTAAACCTCTACTAACCCTAGTATTTTGTACCTGAAGATGATAACTGGATGATAATCGAAAAACTTTGTACAAAGTAAAAAAAGAATATCTCTAAAAACCTGACTCTTTCCAACTCAACTATTACACAGTGACTAGTCAGGACATTTTCCAAGTAAGATAAGAAATATGTTATTAGCTCATGTTTTTTTGAACCTGCATGGTTATTTTCTAAGTATCTCAAAGAAATCAAAAGACATAAAAGTAGAAATTTCATTTGGATTACAGTTGAGTTCAAAACTGTGGACTCGAAAACATTGAATTTTTCTGCTGATCTGGCGGGGACATCCTGAGAGCATTGAAATTGATACAGTATTGCTAGTCCATGATGTACTCATAATATCAATGCATCTTTCATTTGCAGTTGGCTATACACCACCTTCATCTACGTTGCATTCTGAACCGCCTCCCATGCGTCTAATGAATATGCCAACTGTGATTGGCTTGATTCTTCATGTCATTTGCTTCTCTAGCATACTTGTTTTGACACTGATATACCTCTGGGCGCAGCCATGGTATTTCAAGTATAAAGCAAATGATGACGATCCTGCATGTTACGAAAATGTTGTCGTATTCTCCGTCTCTTCATTTCAATACATATCTCTTGCCGTTATCTTCTCACGAGGAGAGCCGTATAGAAAGATATTGATTCGAAACAGTGAGTAATGACCCACCTTTTTTCTGATAATGAAGTGCCATGTTATCGTAAACTCATAGAATCTGGTAGTCATTTTGCTCGAAGACACATTGGAACACATTGATATCCACTATCAGCATAGTATTTTATTAATATTCGTCCTAAATCATATCATTATGCATCTGTGCCACTGACATCGAAAACAGTCTTGAATTTAACTGATAAAAGCTATTTAAATACTTCTTATGAAAATTAGAGAGAAAAGGATCGGTGAAAGAGAAGCAGGTGTTTTCACAGAAGTTAGCCACAGAAAAAGATAAATTGTTCATCACACGAGTTCCTGTTGTTGGAAGCTTGAACTCTTTTTGAGACATGGTCACGTATAGTCAGACAAATCGAGGTGATCTCCAAGAAGTCTTCCGAGAGGCATTGGTTTTATGGCGGCTAGAACACCTTCAGGTGGTTGGCATTCAAATTGGCCCGTGTTTCCTCTACACAATCATGCATGCGTGGTTTTGGGTGTTGCGCTTCGATGGATTACATGGACAGTTCACCAGAAGATCGTTAGCATAAGCATACAACTGGAGACGACAACATGGAGTGATGAGATGCAGGTCAGCAGCGTAGAGAATGAAAAGAAGATGGGCCTGTTGAACAAGACAGAAAATGAACGTCGTAGAGTTAGAGTTACTGTATCGGAAAGTGTATGCTTTCGATCCTTAATAAAGGAGCAGAACCATTGAAGGGCAAGACCGGTTATTCCGAAACTGATTTGCAATCGACGTAGGAGACTATCATGAGAGAGGTATCAAAAGCCGATGATAGATCAAAGAGGAAAAGGAGAACGACATTGCCTAGATCGATAGCCGAAAGAATGTCGGACAACACTTTCAGCATCGCTGTTTCAGTGGAGTGGAATTTTCGATATGCCGATCGAACAACAGAGAGCATGTTGTAGTGACACAGGTGCTCTCGCAGACGCAGTTGAGTAGAGACTAGAGGCTCCAGAAGGAGGAGGAGGAGTCCATTCTTTCTTTCTCAAAGACAAGAGCTATTTGAAGCTTTCCAGATTTCAAGCATGGATTCAGAAGGTGAGTAATAAATGGAGCGAGAAAATCGATGTGTTTGATAGGTACTGTATCGATGCACCTCACTGACACTCTCTCACTGGTGAGTGATTAGAGACCAGAGAATTTCCAGTCATGAGGGGAGACAGCGAAGACTGGAGGAATAATGTAACCAGCGCAGGCTCGGATCTCAATAACACACTGATTGGAGAATGTCCGCTGCACTGATGTCAGCATGAGATGAGTGACCATGGCCCAGGAGTGTGTGATGGAGTTCCATAACTGATGAGGAATGTTGCGTTCTGAGCTAGCTTTCTCAAGCCAAAAAGATTGTTTCCTCCTGCGAAGGAGATCACGTCAAAGTCATTGATACATCCACGTGGGATGTATTATGCTATGTGCTTCAGAGTCTGATTGCGGCATTTATGATTGCTTGCATTTGATGCGCACGTGCATGTATGTATTTTCACCGTCACATATCATGGAATCCATTTACACGTCAGTCACCTTAGACATTGCAAATTAGAGAATGATTGAATATGTTCGAGAGACTTATTTGTTAAGGGTATAACTGCATTTTTAAATGAAAGTTTCTGTTTTTCAGAATGGTTTGTGTTGAATCTGATATTCCTGTATGGTGCTACAATTTACGTGGTAATGGCAGGATTTGAAGGACTCCTTCATTTATTGCAGGTATGTAGACGAAAAAGATTCCGTGTTGTAATATCGCATGTTATGTCTTCTTCTATTGTAGAGGATAAAGCTCACATTCGCTTATTTCAATCAGAGATCATATTTATAAGGAACATTACTTTTTTGAGTGTCACCACGGGCATTGACAACATCTAACATGATTCTTATAAAAAAAGCCCGAGTACTAGAATTAGATGCTGTGGAATATTTGCTATGATTTTCGCATGTAGTAGAAGCTTCGAGTTTCGGTTATCATTTTTAGAAAATAATCTTAGTGATCAAATCCTGGCTATCGTTCCGTCGTGACAGACACTCAACTCTACCTGAGTGGAAGCATCATGTCACTTTGCTAGGGATGTTGAGGACCAATCACATAGAATAACAGGATATTTTATGAATTGCAAAATTGAATATTTGACGTGAAACCTGCTGCATGTTATGACTCTTAGCCACTTGACTTTTTGAATGTTAAATTCTCAAAAAAATAGATTCCCCAGAAGTATTCAAAATTCATTTATGCTTTGTACACTCTATAATACCAGCTGTTACAAGATGTTTATCAGATTTATTTCCATTTGTTTTCCATGTTAATTTTTGATGGATTTATTTGACGGTCTTTTTTGTTGAAATATCCAACTGTGAAATACACACAGTTAAAAAAAATTGCTGGTTGTCCATTATTAAGTTGTCAAAGCATATGCTTTCAAAATGGATGAGTAGTGCGGTAACTCAGAGATCATTTTATATTTCAGATGTGGAATCTTCCAAAAACTGGTCACATTTCATACATGTTCAAAGCTACTTTGGTCGGATTAGCCATGGTGCATTTCTTTCTCGCAAGTTTTGTGGAAATGTTCACGACCGGAATGTCATTACGACGCTGCATGCGGAAAGTGCGCATGAGAAAAGCAAAAACCCACCGAACATTAGAAAATCAGCTCAGTTGCCATTGGCCTCCTATCTCGCGTCGTTTAGAAAATGTTGGCGAACTGGACAACTCTGTGTTTGCCGGTGTTTCAGCTAGCTAGCATCCCGAGAATATTTTTAGCTTCTCAAAAAACCTATTCAAGTTACAGGCAGTATTACGTGTTTCAATGATTGACTGCCAATTTTGTAATTTTATTGACTTTGTTATGTAGCTGTTCAACAGGTCTCGAAACCATTGGATAAGCGTTGTTGCCATTTTTACATTCACTTTTTATTTTTTGTATTAGCTCTACGGTGATGACGTGAATAATCTTCGATAGATTTATTGGAGCATTAAAATCTCATATGTCTGTGAATATTAATTTTTCATATGAGGAGTCCGCAATGATAATCAAGTCTCTGATATTCGCTGACGTTTGAGTAGGTGCAAGGCTAAGTCCACAATATACGATGAAGGAATATTAGCATTTCACTTACATATCCCTCTTTCTGGCATGAAGAGAATGGGCAGTGGGATGCCACTTCCGTAAAGTTTGAATTCTGCAGAAACATCACAGATAGTGATAAAATTGTTCGCCATGTTCTTATTCATTCATGAAAATTTCATGATAGAAAAATGATAATGTCATTGCTGTCGCAGCTAATGACTTTTCTATTTGAAGCATAGAGTAATGAAGCCGAATATGCAATCCTGTTCTAATAGAAGCAGCTTTCAAGGCGTTCATTCCTCTGTGTTTAAAGGCTGATTTATCAGATGCCATGTGCTGAAGAAAGGTGTCTAAAAGTGATTGCATGCAATATTGACCAATTTGCAAATATTGCATATTTGATAAGCGACAATCTTGGCTCTATTTCAATTCCACTAGTATGCGAATTACATCATAAATTTGTCACGTCATTATCATTCACGAATTACCAATTTTCTCATGTTTCACGATAAATGGTATTGTCTCATTTTTTGCAATTAGTGATTGGATTATATACTCTAAATTTTTGTCTATTACGCTAAATTTTACATGAATCGATATTTTTAAATTTAGTGTACTGTATTGTGCATCTAACTTGAAATTGGAGAGATTTCTTCCGTAGTATGCGATTGTTAATGATCATTTAATTTTTGCATACATTTTGGTGCTAATTGTCTTGAATTAGAGGAATATTTATAATCAGAGATTTGCTGTTCTTATACCCTAAACTCATAAAACTGATTGTATTTTCTATGTCCAATACAACGAATCTGTCACAAGTTGATTTTTGATTTTTCGGCTCATCTGACGCATGATAGTCAGTTAGATTTTGATCACATAAACACAAGATTGATCATTGGAGTTTCTTTTCATTATAATAATAATAATAGTATTCATAATAGTAATTTTTGATTATAACTTATTTTCATTAATAGTTAGATGATTATCAAAAATTGGAGTAGAAGCTGCTTAAAGCTGAAATCATTGAATGTCTCTGGAAAGATGCCGTTTTCAACGATGGAATTATGAGAATGCATGTGTGCAATCCTAATATCATAACTTGATATTGTTGCAAACTATACTGCTCCATGTATTTCATCATCATAGTCGTTCTTATATTTTTAAGATATGAAGCTTTGACCATCAAATCAGAGGCCGTATCTATGTTAGCTAGTTTTTCCGAAGTGAATTGTTCTTTACATTTGACACTGAAGTAATAAATGAATGCTAATGTGTTGTCAATATATCACTGCCTATTCAAGTCCATGGAACAGCGTGTGAGTAAATCCACTTTAAACAGCAACATTTGACAAAAGCGTGTTTTTCTTCTGCAAAATCCTTAGTTCTGAACCGATTTTCATAATTTTCCTTTCGTCTTGCCTTGGGATCTCTTTTCGGTCACGATAAATTCAAATCAATTTCGGCAAAGGTTTCTCCATGAAAAATTTAGCTCGCAGAAAAGAAACCAAAAAAACCTGTCCCAAGCAGAGGTGCCGGTAGGCCTGTTCTATCTTCGGCAAGAAATTTCGTTGCGATCTAGGCCTATGCAAATAGAGTTATGTAGGTCTAGCATGTGAAAGCTCATTTACATAACCGTAACCAGATTATAGCTAGGTAATTGAGGATTGCATTCATAATGATTTGGGACGTTTTTCAATTAGCCATATTGTCTTCTGAGTTCTGACCGATGCCATTTTTGCTGTCTTCTGACCGATACACATTTCGAAACTTAAAAAAGATTTCATTTTCTTTATGCGACGTAATACATAATTTGCGTCTCTATTTTATTTTATTCATTTAGTACACCAATAAGTGCAATGAGCACCAAGGCAACACAGGAAATACTCGTACATTCAGGAGGGAACAATTAGAAGTTACAATAAAACATAAAAAGCTTTCGTTTAAACTGTTTCACTGTTCACAATATCGTCGGGGAGGCGGTTCCAGTCATCTATGATGCAGTGGGAAAAGGAGGATAGGCGACAATTCAGATTTGTTGGGTGGCGGAAAATTTTATAGTTATGTCCACGGGTTCGGGAAACACTAAAGGTGAAGAAGGAATTAGGATCATTTGGAGTAAGGTGGCTACATATTTTGAACACGGTTGTAAGGTCCATAATCCGATGACGACAGTAGTGTTGGGAGCTTCAGAGCTCTCAGTCTTTTTTCGTATGGTAACGAGGATAGGCCACGGATGCTTTTGGTGAATCGACGTTGTACACGTTCGATTGCCAGAATGTCATGGTTCAGGGATGGATTCCAGACTAGGATGGCATATTCGAGGTGAGGGCGGACCAGTGTCTTGAAGAGACGAATAAGCAGATCGGCGTCCCGAGAGACGAATGTCCTGAGATTCGTTACACCAAAAGGAAAAATTAACTATGGATCATCACAACTGAACAATGATACATTACTGACAAGCTCACGGCACGCCTAGCCTGAAGTTGTCCAAACAAATAATTGAAAGGAATCGAGCAAACATTAGAAATCAGGGCAATTTCTATCGAACATATGCCTAAATTACATGACAGCATAAGTAGGAAATTGTCATAGTCAAAAGAAAGTCAGCCGATAAGGTCATGTCTGGTCGGCCATGGTCAACAGAAAGAAAGTCCCAAACAATGTCAAACGAGAGCGTCATCATTGACGAATGACATCAGCAAGATTGACATCAAGCAACTTATTGCTGCTCTCGAAGAGAAGATTGTCCACAGATTGAACACTATTGATCATAAAATTGATGCAATGTCAAATCGATTAAATAGTATCCAAACCGAACAGATTCGCATTAATAATGAAATTGAGAATATCGAGGCTATCATTGTAGATCAACAATGAATCATAGAATCTCATGAAAGGGAAAAACGAAAAATTAGTGTCGTCGTATCCGGATTATCCGAGACTCAAATAGTTGTTGGAGACGAGAATTTGAATAGTGACAGTGATAAGGTGATTATGTTACTCAATCTGTGACTACTTAGATTCCGATAGAATATGAAATGCGAGCGAGACCAACTGACCACTGAAAGTTGATTTGGATAAGCGAAATGAAATCCTGCATAAACAACGACGATTGAGGTTAAATTCTTCACAAAATTTTAGGAAGGTATATTCATCATGTTGACATTATTACCAAGAAAGCCGCTTCACGACTCTGCATTCGGAGACAACTGAAACCATCTCAATTGTCAAGGAGCAACAAATTGTCACTATATACATGTACTAAGCCTGTTTCAGGAGCCTGCTTGAGTATTGTGCTCCTGCGTTTGCAGGGCTAAATGTCAAACAAACGGCATCACTAGAAAATATGCAAAGACGATGTCATCGACTAACATGAAGATCCAGCAATTGTGAATGACCTTATTTCATTCCTCTTGACTATCACTGCATTGTGATGGGTTCGAGATCGTTTTCAGAAGTGATTTCGGATCCAACTCATTCACTGCATGATTTCTCACTACCTCGCTTGCCTCATTCTCAACATTTTCGGATTCCCATGTGCTCAAATTCGATGCTCAAGAAATCGTTCTTCGTGGTCATGTCAAAACTTAGCAATAGTGGCTTCAAGACTTGACCAACCGTCTGCATGAGTAAACATTTGATTTGATTGTTTCTTTGCTATTGTTCATTTATATGTACAAAATTCATGTTTATGTTATTATGTAATAAGCCTCACGATTTTCAATATTGGGGCATAATTCAATAAACGTTTTATTATCATTATCAGGGGCCTTTTGAGGTTTTTGCTACGGGTCATCTGATCATTCCCACGGGTAACACTAAAATCGTCTCAAGATCGACTTTCATTAGTGCACGCCTAACGCACTCAGGATTTATGAGCAAAAACAGAAGTTATGATGAATGTTAGAATGTTATGAAGAATGTCATGCAGTATAGCATTTAGCATTTAGCAGTGAATTGTACTCGCGATTCTGCATGTTGATGAGCTATCTTGAGATGAATTCTGGTCATTGATAGTGTTGGCTATGGCTCACTACATGTAGCGGATGAACGTTCAAAATCCACGGTACAAGTCGAAAATTCCACGGTGCAGAATGTGACCCGTGGAACACCTTAGCAAAACACTGTCATTATTATCAATTATGAAAAATATATTACATGAAAATCAACACAATTAATGGCATTACAAAGCTGCATGCAAAAACTTTGAAAGTCAATTATAGAAATGGAGATCAGCTCCAGGAGCTGGACGAATTTCCGAGACACAGGCGCAGTTGCCTATCTGAATGGCAATAGCCAAGCGTTGACGTAAATAAAGAACTGCGTTCGTTTCGCAAGTCTTGGTGGCGATTCGAGAAACCAGCTTTTTTAGAAAAGTGAAGGTAAGTTCTCTATAGCCACCATAAGTTCCGACGGAAACAGGTTGAAGGAAGAAGTCGATGTCAAGGTCTTTGTATTTCGTCAGTTTTCTTCTTTCAACTGCATTCGCCACCGATAATCCAGCCGAGGTCGTAGAGGCCCATGATTTCGCAGACGGATGCGCAGACGTGACATCCCTGGGGATAGACTGATGCCGTCGGGTCTGATGTTCTGGTCTATCAACAGTCCAGCAGGTTCCAACAAAGTTGGCAATTGGATGGAATGCATTACCCTGTCCAGGATTTTGGTGAGTACTGTGATTGTGGGTGACTTTAACTATCCGAATATAAATTGGTTATCACCTGATAAAGCGGACTTGCCGGTCATGTCATGAGTGGTATCTTACAAACTTTTAGCACAATTTGTTGATGTGTCTACCTGACCTTCATCAAGTAATATCCTCGATCTCGTGTTTGCAACTTCAAATTTGTCTGCTAACAACTTGCAAGTATCAGAGCAATTTCATAATTCCGATCATTCCATGCTGACCTTGAATTTCGACGTATTATTTCAGAAACCTAAATTGCACGAAATTGCACTAAATTGCACTAAATTGCACTAAATTGCACTAAATTGCACTAAATTGTTCGAAAGCACAATGGAGGAAGTTAAATGAAATGTTAAGCAATCACGATTGGAGCAATTATTTGTGCTGACAATATAGGCGATCTATGGACAATTTTTCTCGATGCTTTGAAAAATATGGTCGATATCTGTATCCCTATAAAGCTGAAACGAGATTGGTGTTCCAGCTTCCATCGCTACGATAGAACTGCTTTACGTCATCGCAGGCGCTGTTTTGCAAAAGTAAAACACAACCCGATTATCGTAATAGAAAAAATCTGATAAAAGCGAATCTACGTAAATCTTGACAAGAAATGCGGATAGCAACTAAAGAACACGAAGCTAAAGTGGCTCAGAATTTCAGTTCAAATAAGAAGTTATTTTGGAAATTTGTAAATGAAGAATTATAATCTACTTCTATCCACAATACGTTTTATGACTACAAAAATTATCAGTGAGACATTTAATCACTACTTTGCTTCCTCATTCATATCATCAGATAAACAATCGCATCAAGTTAACATGAAAATGAATTCGTGGTATTATGATAAGTCGAACCCTTCGTTCTTACCTGATGCAATTTGCAAGGTCCTTTCCGCGCTCCCGAACTCAACAAGTCTGGATGATGATGTTCTACCCTATCTTATAATCAAAAAATGTATGCCTAAACTGCATCCTTTATCATCGAGAATTTTCTTGCATTCATTTGAGTCTGGTGCTATTCCTAATGGCTGGAGAACAGTTATGACCACGCCCGTGAATAAATCTGAAGAAAAATTTCAATTTCAAATTATAGACCCATTGCCATATCAAGTGCTATTTGTCGTGTTATTGAAGGAATTCTTAGCCGCAAATTATTATTGGTGACTGTTGCGCTAATGACATTATATCCTCTTCGCTCGCAACATGGTTTTCTACCGAAAAAATCGACCGAAACAGCAAGTTTAGATTTTTATGAATTTATCACACGGACAGTTTATGAACGAAATACAGTTGATGCCTTATTTCTTGACTACATTAAAGCATTGAAAGAGTTTCTAATGATTATTTGATTACTAAATTACGGCAAAATTCTTTTGCTGATCTCTTGATCGATTGGCTTGTTAAATATTTTACCGACCGCAATCAAATTGTTATTTACAATGGAATAAAATCTTCTGCTCTGAGTATCCTTACTGGGGTCATTCAAGGCTCTGTTTTGGGCCCTACTCTATTTGTGTTGTTTGTAAATGATTTTGAAGACAATCTGATTTTTTCCAAAGTTGTCAAATATGCCAATGATGTGAAAATTGCATGAGTTAGCCACCAACCTCTGCCGAGCAAAATTATTTGCAAAGTGACATCTAACAAATCGAAATATGGAATAAAACAAATTGAATGAATTTGAATTTACGAAAGTGCGCCACTATGTGATTTGGTAATATGGATATTGAATACTCATATTCTTTATCTGGAATAATCGTTCCTGTTGTTAATCTCGGAATTTTCATTGATGATGAATTTTCATTTGATTCTCATGTAGCAATCATGATCGATCATCGTGCATGCAATCGTGCTCGAAGACAACTAGGACTGATTCGTCGATCCTTTAACAATTTAGAAGCAAACGCTCTTGTTTGTTATACAAGATGCACGTTCGTAGCGTTTTAGAATATTGCAATATTTTGTGGTGTCCGCATTAAGTAAAAAACCTCAAACTGATCGAGACTGTTCAGAAACGTATGTCTAAATCTTTTTATTATATCAGTCATTTGGATTACCGCGACAGACTCCGCACTCTTAACCTGTTGTCATTCAAAGCTCGTAGACTACACGTCACCATCTTATTTTTCTGTACAAAATTTTTCGTAAGCAAATTGATATGAACATACATGACTTTTTTGAGATTTCAAATATGTCTATAACCTGAGGCAACCATTTTCGTTTGTATCCAAAACGTCATTATCATAATTACAGACAATATTTCCTTACGGCGTACACGTATGTCTACAAATTTTGGAATAATGTTGTCAGATAAAGAAATTAGTGTTCCGTCAGTTTATCTTTTTAATAATTGAATTCAGAATTTTTTTGACAAACTTGATATTTGGTGATGGCTTACCTCAATGTAACATTTTTTTCGTTGCACAATTACACTGTAAATTATTCCCAAATGTTGATGTAATGATATGATTTCCTTTGTTATGCCCTTTAATTGGGTATTATGTATTTTCTTGTGAGATACAGCTATTATTATTATTATTATCATTGTCGTATAGGGGAACTATTCATTTGTAAGTTTTAAGGAGGCAAAATTAATAAAATTACCTGATTTACCTCTTTTACTATGGTTTCTGATGCAGTTAATTAATTTCATGAGTCGATCGCATTGTCACGAAAGCATGTCGAGAATCCATGAACTCTATACATTATTTGCCTCGTATAATTTATATTTCCTTTCTTCGCAGGTCGAGGATATTGAGATGTCCGAAATTAATGGATTTGTTTTGCGATTTGTTAATTAACTTGAAAAACTTCGAGGCTTATCATGTCACAAAGAGTGTCGCTGTCTGAGAAGTCTTTGTAGTGCTGAAGCACTTTATTTTGAATTGGTGGCAATAATCATTAGAAGGTCTACTATTTATTTTTTTAAACTTCCCGAACTCATTAATTCATTTGTAGTCTAAGTTATACTCCATTCAAAGCTAGCAAAAAAGTGATTTCGCTGAGGCATCGAGCAATTCGTGAAATGATTTGCTTTGGCTTCATGAAAATGTTTGTTCTCATGATTCCTGTGAATAGTTAAGTGCATAATAAAAATTGTCTGAGCTAATTGCTGAAATAAAATAGCAATTCAATATTCTTGATTTATATTTCACAACCATTTTGTCTTTATACAAACAAATTGTATTACAGCTAAGCTCTATAGGAGTAATCAAACAAAACTGAAAGTTCATCAAACATGCAACATTTTTTATGACAAACCATGTGAAATACAGTTCTATGCAAATCTTCAACTAATATAAATATCGAAAATCAATGCTCTATAGTGTCATCTGCATAAAAAGCGATTCAATGATAGAATGGATTCTATATGCTGATAGATATAATATCTTGCCATGTAATCTTCACTTTTAATGGCATGATTATTTGTTAAAGGTTTTCAAATTGCTTATCTTCCTTTTGCAGGTATGGCGACAATTTGTTGCATAACACTTACAATATGGAATAACGAATATTAATCAGCCTTTTACTGCTATCACTCAAAAATTACATTATGAGCCGATATTTCAATTATTTTTCATATAAGAGTTTCACAATATTCACAGTAACTGTGTAAGCTTTCACAGTATTTTCTAATGTAGATGAAGAAACCCTGAAATTTACAGGGATGCTCATGAACGAGCAGACCCACCCCATCTCTCGATGTCAGTCAATTAGAGACCCATGGGAATCCCACGGACCTGCGGACTTCGACACAACAATCATCTTCAGATGTTTAGTGTTTTAGTCTGCAATGCAATTACATGAATGCCCAGGCAATAAGTTAAATCTGTAAATTGCAAATAATGAGGGAAATGCATGTCCGAACTATTAAAAAGTCACTAGTACCAAAATTTTGCTGATATGCATGCGAGAAAATTAATTGCGGGTAGGGCCTGCACACAGTCACAAATGGACATTGGATGCGGTAGTTAGAACTTTGAACGATTGATTCCCGGACTTATGAAAAGCAAATTTCTAGAGTTGCTTGAAGACGACTAGCATTCATTTCATCCCACTGGTTCAACCATTGACGCCATTGTTGACATTGATGATCGCATCACCTAACATATGAAAGATTCTCAGAACATCTGTGTCAAAATTGCATGCCTTGATTTCAAGAACGCTTCAATAAATACAACCCGTTTGACAAATGTGCTCATAATATGAATGGATTTAAGTGTGAATTTATTCAGCGTCTGAATTCCGATTTAGCTAACCGCTTCCAGAGAGTGAAAATCAGAAGCTGTACTGGTCCATTGATAAATGATTTATAAGGTGCAGGACAATGTAGGGGTCGTTTTTGTGCCCTTTTATTTCCTTGCAATTTCCATTAGTGAATAATTCTGCGTTGATAAGGCGGATATGCCGACGATCTCACAGTCACAGAGCTGGAAAAATTCCACTGAATTTTTTTAATTCCAATTCCAATTCCAGAGCAGAAATTTCAATTCCAATTCCAGTCGAAACAGTTCAAATAAATTCCAATTCCAATTCCATAATAAATTTCAATTCCGATAATTGCATGACGCGTATAGTGTATTATGTTAATGTATCTAACGTTTGTTCGTTTGAATCTTACCAATGTGCCCTTATCCTATCCTCATTGTTCCTGTGCGCCGTTCCCTGCGTCGTTCCTATATTCGTTCTCATGTTCATAGTTCATATTTCTTGTGTACATGTATGTATGTAACCAGTCAGCCTACGCCATTTTCGTTTCGTAAACGAGATTTTCAATATCTCGTGAAAAAAAGAAAAGAAAATTAGCGGTCAGTAAAGAATCAAACGCTGGGAGAGAGAGAGAGAGAGAGAGAGAGAGATGCGAATAAATCTATCAATAAACTGACAGAAGAAGAAATTCAATGTGCGAATAACGTGATTGTTGATGAGAGAAAAAACGACGATTAAAGTGATATCATGAAAACTGATTAGTGGTCCATGTTAAAAAAGGAGATTAAAAATTCCGTGATAAGAACGAAATGAGGTCGGGTCGAAAGCTAACGAGCAGAGATTAAAGGAAACTCTTTCAATTTTCAAAAGAAAGTGGATTTATCGTCAAGTCTCAAAAATTTCTATAAATTAGAAACGATGAGAAATTGACACAACAGCAACTACCAACAACAACACATACGACATCTTCAGTAGCTGTTAGAATAACTCCGGGCTCTCGAGGTGTAACTTAACTACAGAAGTAACAGCAACAACTGCCTACCAGCGAATAACAACACAGCAGCGTATGCGGCAACACATCAGCGAGCGCGATTGCAGACTGACAGTATAGCCTAAGTGACACTGAGATTCATGATAGTTATGATATTATTTTGGTGAGTCCGATCGAATTGAAGTGAATTCAACATTAAAAAGTGAACTGTAAGTGTAAAGTTTTTCTTTTATCGTTCAGTATCGTATCTGTATAACTATAGTCTTGAAAATTTATATTGTTAATTGTTGTGATTGGAAGTTGAATAATAGTTCATAAATAATTAATTCATTAATTATTAGAATAATTTGTTGACACTGTCTATATTGTGATTTGAACTGACAGGGTTGCTGCCCTTCAATGCAGAGTTAATTTTCCTCTTTCCAAACCTATTGTTTTTCGTGTGTACAACAATTAAGTTAATCTTCAATTCTTGTGCTTATCCTATCAAGAACTAAATTCAACAATTGTTTTATTTTGATTTATTATCTTACTTGATAAGTAACTAAATAACAGATTGAACAAAGATGATCGTAATTTCATTGTTTGCCTAATCGCTGAATTAACATTGTCAGGCCCATCGAAGTCACAATTAACACCCTTTATTCAACAATAGAATAAAGCTCTCTCTTTCGATCTATATCTCTCTCTTATCTCTGCGTGCAGTTAACACAACGGCCGAATACTGCGATTTCAAATTTTGTACAAATAGATTTATCAAAGGTCTATCGAAAAAGTGGAATTGAGGTTTATCAAGGTCAATTCCAATTCCAGTAGATTTAAATATCGTCAATTCCAATTCCGACGAAAAATGGAATTTATTCCAATTCCGACTTTTCCAACTCTGCACAGTCCTCGAGTCTTGTTAGAGAAATAGCTCACATCCATCTACTTTTAGAGGTTCCGTGGTGCTAAAAATTATGATTGTGAAAATTGTGATAATGTTGTGTGTCATGATGGCATCCAAGTAACGTAATATGCTAATATGTTGGACTTGTCATAAAGGATGATTTAAATTGGTCATTTGCGCCGAATCCAGGCGCTTGCATCTTCTGTGGTCCTTGAAACAATTCATCTCCAAGAAAATCTGTTTGGAGTTCATTTGTATATTATTCAATCAATCATCATGTACGCATCACCTTTGTTTTGCAAACTTAGAGATTCAATTGCACAAAAAATCAAAAAAAGACAAAATGGAAGAGCCCATGGCATCATATGCAACCCTTTAGAACTATATATGCATTAGCATACCTGACATCGTTGTGATTAGAGAGTGGCTCGCTAATGACTATCTCAGAAAATGTAATATTCCCGATCATCAACTCCAGAACAGTGTTCCTGACATTTTGCAACGCTCTGATCATTATTCAATGCAGTTATGCTCCACATCCAGATGCTTAAATTCGCTCTTTCCGTACATTTGCTTCCTGACGACCCTACGAATTTCTGTTCATTAATTCGCAAAGAGTTGCAGTGCTTGCCCCACTGCTTCCCTACTTGAATCACTGCGTCATTTTTGAACTTCTGGTACTCAGAAATTCAATTTACATTATCTCACTTTTGTTGTCATTTGAGCAAACAGCTTATTATTACCGGTATACTCGTAAGTATTATAATTATGTTTCCAAGTTACTTGAGATGCCGCGTAACATAGCAATTTTCCCGCTAAAATGAATGAGCATTCACATGGTTATATTTGCGCCATCGCCTCTAATATGCAAGCTGGATGTCCTACTCAGATGAAATTTAGTCTGCAGCGTGTATGTATCTTCATTAACTCTGATCTATGTTGCATTATGTGACGATTGACTGAGTTTGATGCTTCCCAGATAGACTTCAGTATTTGCTGAATATATAAATAAGATCCATCAGTCCTTTCGATTGACAAGTTTGCTAATCCGATGTACTAGAATGTCCAAAATGTCAAAACATTCAAAGATTCAATTTAATACATTGATATTGGATTTGCTTTTAAAATCCACCGGCCCATAAATCATTGGCCATCCCTGGAAATTCATTCACAGAAGCATTTGTGTTATAAGTTGTACGTACTTTTAGATGTAGAACAGTGTGCCAAAGACAGACTTCATGTTATGTGGTAAGAAAAAAAAATTTATGACAATTATCTTGCTCGCAAGTTAAAGTGCAACAAATCGATTAAATATCCAAATTCTAAGTGAAAAATGGAGAGCTGTAAGAGAAGACTGGAGATGGCACAGATGCTGAAGCTTCGATGCTGTATGAGTGATGATGCGATTCAAAGCAAGATATATCGAGGATATTAGAATGATTGTCCAAATGCAACAACCAGCAGGACAAATTGAAAGACAGGCGACTACAATGGATCGGATGCATTCGCAGAAGAGAAAATTCATGAAAAATCATCAACAAGAGAAGATTGACATGTACGTATGCACTAAAGAGAGTGAAAATCCAAAGATGGGGAAACGAAGGTGATGAAGGCCTAGGCTAGGAGACGATAGTGTTATTGCTACTACGAGGACATCAAGATGCGTCTGAGCGAAGATGAAAGATACCGTGGACCGGCAAAAAAGCAGAATCAGAGTCCGCGCCGGCAACCACTGAACGAGCGAATATGCCAGTGAAAGAAAAACTCTCGGTGAGAAATGGAAAGTGGCATTTTGCTCTTTTCTGCAAATTCGTTGGAGCTGCGGTGACATCAATGTGCAATAGTCAACCATGCAGGGGTTTTGTACAAACCTCCATGATTTCTCATCGGTCATAGAATTTAGTGCTTGGGTTAGGTCTCTTTACATGTCTGCATTTCTGGTTTCCCACTTATGTCCACAAAAGATCCGCCCGATCATTTACACAGGCGCTTAGAGGTCAAGGCTGCGCGGCCTAAGTTTCCTAATATTGAACCTTTCTTCCGCGCGAAAGGTGATATACCGCATTCTAATAGTGGAATTATATTATTATACATTACCATGACTGGGAGCCAATAATTTCGGGCAGCTAATCAATCGACTTGTTGATCATAAAATGAGCAACGAACTGTAATGTACAAGCAGCCCTCATGCACAGCACATGGACCGCACATAAAGGGGTGGGCGATGCAGTGCAGACTAAAAGTTATTCTAAAGTTCACAGCAAGAAAAAAGTAACAGCGAACTACGCAAATGAAATGTTGTGGTGTTAAAACGATAGTAGAATTGTAAATTGTAGCTTAACAAAGACAGCACTCAATTCTGCATAACACCAGGCTTAATAGAAGAGTTTGAAATTCATAAATTGAAATCACAATGCAAAGCAACACCTTTTTTGCGAAAACATAGAAAAAAAGTGAAAGGTTGGATCAATGTTAACTGAATGGGATGGGGTGGGAATTCCTGTGTTTTTTTAGCAGGAATGGGGCGGAAAGTGCCACTCCATAAAAAAGCATGCTAAACTCTGTCTGCTTTGTTACAACTTTATTTCTAAAGACGGACGAGCTCCGTTTCTGCAATGAAATTTGGGATTGCTTATCAAAGATATTGTCATCTGATACTTCATAAGTTTGTATAATCATTTTTTTCATTGCTGGCCTTTTCCGTCTTATTGAGGAGCTAGACATCTCAAGCTCTGAAAATGTAGACCCTACGTATTAATCGTGCTTCCATTATACATTTCACATGTTTTATTATGTATATTTTTTATGTATATTTATTATATTTATTTATATTTATTATGCATGTTTCATATATTTCATTATGTATTTTATCAATTAGATGGGTAATTTTTTTACAAAATTAATGATTCGTGAATATGAACCTGATCCAATCACTCAGATACCACAAACTGATTGAATAACTGAAAGAAGAAAATACAGTTGAGAAAATTTTGTTATAACTTTTATTGTTCATAAATTTACCCATCGTTTTTATCATCAATAATATAAATAGCATACTATAGTCAAGCGACATAATATGTAAAAAAATTATGAGCCCTGACATCAATCAGTTGCAAAAGTGGAAGCAGACTTTAAATGATTAATCGGCCCGTTCAATATCTAATTCATAACTACTATCACAGCTATGAACAGTATGGACGGCAGGACTGCATGAAGAAGTATTTGAAATCATTTGTCTAATATCTTGCGACTGATGCATGTAGGCCATAAAGGTCTGAAATGGGACTATAAAATATACCAATTTTTGTTTATTAGTTCAATCTCATGTAATATGTCCTCAACATCTAATTATCACTGTCCCTTCATTACTTTATTTCCAAAGCTAAAATTCATTTTTATATATTACGATCAGCTACTTTTTCGAAATATATGAATTTCATTCTTGAAGTAGGAATATAATTTTGAAAAATAATGAATCTTGTAATGTAATTTTAATTTCTGCAATTTTTAAAATAAATTTGATCTCAATAATTCGAAAATACTGGATTGATTTCTAGAATAACAACCGTTCATAACTTATAAAGACTAAAGTCCTATAATTAATAAGAGTTAGCGCTCAATATCTACATATGCATTTTCATTATGTGCCTATAAAAGTGATGCAATAGGGCTCTTATTTTTGCAAAGTATTATGTGCATGTGCATACTGTGCATCATTTATGAATGGATGCATGAATATGCTATTTTATCCATAATAATATCAGTGACATTTTTTATACTCTGCTCAGATTCTCAACCAGAACTTAATTTGAATTAAAATTTATCAAAATTCTTGGTTAATGCCTCCATTTTTATCACCGCAATGCTTGCGCATGGAACTTGCTTCAGTGCTTGATTGCTTATAAGAATCAATTCAATTGGACCTACCAAATTTCTATCAATTTTATTAATAATCGTATGTCTACTTTCAAAAATATGATTTTGGCAGTAGTACAGGATGGATGCTAATATTTGTGCAGACAGCAGATTTATGAATAATTTTATGACTGCAGTTGTACGATGCGCAAGTGTGTAACTTCATAAAAATATCTCGTTATTTAATTGTCAATACTGTGATTAAATCCACCTAAAAGAAAATAAACTCAGTGTTTAGATTAAAAGACAAACTCCAATTGACAATTCAAATGTAAACTTTAAATACAAGCAAATTGATATTATCATCAAGCGAAGTAACGCGGTAACCAATCATTATCATATGATAACTACCACTAGGGCCTATATATAATTGTTTGAAAGAAAACTAAAAATACCAGTATAAAAAAGCTGCTATATAGGTGTCGCATGATATGAGCTACAACAAATTAATTGAATAATTTAAAGAAGAAAATGCATTTTTGCCATGAAAATGCAACTTTTATTGTTGATAAATTTATTCATCGTTTTTAAAATCAATAATAAAAATTATATACTATGACAATAAGCTACATAATTTAATGATACTTGTATTATTATTAGTTCGAAGTAATTCAACTTAAGGGGACCGATGGCTATGTTATCAGTCTTGTATCGGATTGGTTCAATATAATGCAATGAAACATTATGCTTTGTCTTTTGACACAATAAATTTGATTTCATAGTTATGTTCTACCGCATCAAATAATGAAGTCAATTTACTTAGTGCTTTGATTACTCCTTTGCAGTTGATGAGGTCAGGCAAGATAAATAAGTGCTGAATGAGGAATTGCCTCATTATGTGCTCCACCTACGTATGTATTATATCGCCAATCCTTTTCAGAGGGTCGAAACTCGATTTTTGGCGAATTTGAGACAATGTGTCCATTGCAATAATCGTGAGATCATCCGCCAATTAAGATGGCACAATGAAGTTGTTCTGCAATCTGTATTGTCCTGGGTGCAAATTGTTTTTCCCAACGGTAGAATCTTAATAATCGGTAAGCAAGCCCACATCGGTATAAACATCGATCGCTTGTGTTACATATAAATACAAGTTGCATATATTTTGATTTGATGACATTCATTAATGAATGGTAACAAAAAATGAATAACCTATTTTTAAACGAATTAAAACTACATTTTGAGCACTCACATAATTATAATTCTTGAGGTCTGTTTTTGGTTTTATTAACTGGCTATAATACCTTGTAATAACATGGATCAAACCCAAGACAAAATGGTATAATATATATGCTTAGAACATTGAATTATGTTTCAATGTTGCTTTCACATTAATTTTCAAATAGTCGAATAAATGCTGATAGAAGCTATTTCAAAATAATCCAAGCAATCTGCAAGAAAAGTTGGAGTATGTTCTGAGTTTAAAACATTTTCCATCACTGTCAAAGTTAATGATGTCAATATATCGGCCTTTATGTTAGACATCACAAGTAATTCGACGCATGCGTGCAGAAAAATGTTGAATACTCGCATGTGAAGAACATATCCTGTATTTTTGACTGTTGATTTGCATTGTTAATAGAGCTTAATTAATTTTTGAAATATTGAGACATACCCTACACATCGATTTGGTGGGCATTCCGAATATTTGAATACAGTTGATTTTATAAATCCTTTCATAAATTGCAGATGCATTTTTCTTCTATAGTAATCAAAATCAAGATAGTCTACTGAAACATGCAGTTTCCATTCCATAATTTATCACCCTTGCCATTGAAATTATAAATCTAAATAACAATTATTAGATTATGAAATTTCATCGAAATTCTATCGGTGATAGCAGTTAATTTAATGTATTCACTGTAAAGCTGAAGTTTCGGTGTGTAGTCCACTACTGAAATCAAAATACAATTGGACTTTTTGAAACAGACATGTCTATATAATTGAAATTGCTACAAAAACTTTGTATTATTTGATTCACCCACTAACTGCTAATTGATAGAAATTGTATTTTCAGCGACACAATTTTGGCATCAGATTTGTTTCACAAACAGATTTACTCGAATATGTGCGATTCGTAAGAAGCATTATTGATCTCCAACATGTACAGAAAGTAATGCTAGCTACATTTATTACGCCGCTAGAGCTGCGATTAGGATTCGACACTTATCTACTTCTCAACGTTCGAGAGACTGTCAATGAAAATGTACCCTAATAGACGGGAGATGTAGAAATTGTAAGAAAATGTCGTTTACAAGAGCAAAGACAAAAGTATTTAAGTTTCCATCATGCATGAACTTCAAAATAGCAATCGATGAACATGCGATGAAGTGACTTGTATTCTATAAAAATTCGCCAAATACCTATGATAAATATTCATTGATATAACCTACTCTAAGTGATAAATCGATGAAGGCTGAGTATGTTGGATATTATCAAAAATTTTGACATGAACATTAATTTTGAAACGATGAATAAAGTTGTTGAAATATGCTTTATTATAATATTGCAAAAACTACCAGAATGCACAACAGAGGCCACTATGACCAACCATGTGCTCAGAAAATATACCACTTTCACCGGTATTGCTATTATCAGTCTATTCATGCAAACTTTAACATATTCTGCTTTTGGATAGGCTGTCCTGCATGAAGGTTGTTCTTGTCACTCTAGAGAGTAATGAAAACAAGTACGCAAGAATCCTCGATGCACAGTATTTTGATGTTGTTAAATAATTGCATGTGCATGCTGATAAACAATACAGAGAAAGATAAGAAAAACCGATGTCTAAACAGTACGTCTAAACATGGTCAACACATCTGCATTTCGTTCTTCTTCCTCTTTGTGCCTACATGCAGCTTAAAGCTTAAAGCTTTTAAAGCATTTAAAGCTTCAAATTCAGAGTGTATGTATATCTCACAAGACATTTATATGCAGAGTCAATATTTACAAGAATATTCAAACGAGCAATCGCATGCTGTGAAGCGATTGCTCGTTTGGCTTTTTGCTATTTGGCTTGAGACTTAAAACATAAGAAACTTAAGAAATCTTTTAAAAAACTTTCATTTCATTTAGAAATTTCTAGACGATTATTTTCCCTTCGTTCACCTGCTTGAAATGCAGCCTTCAATAAAGTCTTTGCAAAAACAAATTGGATATGAATTGAATTACATTTTCTGATCAAAATTTCATCATCTCGTTTCTATTTTATAAACAATTATGCCACCATAAGGAAACTTACAGCATTTATCTTTGCGTTTGGAAATCATGTACATTTACATAATTCTAATATTTCAAAAGCAAAAGCTTGAGAATAGTCTGACAACATCCCTTATCGATTCATCTTACCAAATAATATTGTTCATCATCACCCTGACCGATTGTCAATTCATTCTCAGGATAAAATGTTATCTGACATACCTAATAGAGAAGCTACACTAAATGATCCACTGTTCGGTTGTAAGTTTATCGTCGGAGTGATAACCAGACCGTCGCTATTTGGACTATCTCGACTTCCAATGCTGCTTTGACTGTATTCATCAGTACTTTGGTCGAAGGAACTTGACAAACAACTCTTATTCAATTTTAGATTGTTCTTAGCCTTGTCATAATTGTTATTGTAGCCATTATGATTTGACATTATTGATCTGGAACTGACTTCTTTTACTCCTTTTCGTACCACTTTCTTTTTCTCCATTTCATCGCAGTCTGATTCTTCGCTGGTAAGAATTGAGCTTTCATTTATTTGTTTCGGTTGTGTAGATGCTGCATTGATGGGAGATTGTTGCTTGGGTTTATGCCATCTCTGATGACTGGCCAGATTAGCGGGACAATGAAATACTTTGTCGCACTGTAGACAACGGTACTCGATATGTACAATACAAGGACACCTATGCTGAGCCAACTGAAAGGCATCTTCAAACTTGTCATGACATAACCGACAGAGATAATCACCCAGGCGGTTTTCAATTTTAGCTAACTCTGCTCGCGCCTCTGGAGTGACTTCTACACAGTTCAAGCTGCTTTCAATGTCCCCTTTGAGAACAGTTTTGCAACTACTGGACTCCGCAGATTCTCCGTTTGAAATGCCACCCGTCACGGAAGAAGACTGTCTGCTACTTTCAGGATTAGAATTTGTCTTTGGAACCTGCCGAATAATTGTTCCGCTAACAGGCGAATTAGTGGTTTCAATGAAAGATCGCTTCGTAGGCCGACGAACCCTCCGAGGAATTGTTGATCCGACAGTGCTTCTGGCTACATTGTTGCCGGAAGATCTGCTGCTGTCTCCACATTGCATCGCAGTTTGGTTTTCACATTCATCGCGGAAGCTGACACTTCGTTTCAACGGAGCACAGAGATTTGGTGTGGGCATTCTCGATCCAGGGACATTTGGTGGCGGAGGCATTGGAATACTTCTACTTGAATTGAGAAAACTCTCTTGTGAGAACTGTTTCTGCATCCATTCGTTACAACCTGCCATGAATGGTGACCAAGGCCAAGTCAATGATGGGATGTTCAATGCAGCCATAGCCAAAGGCGTTAACCATGGTGCAACGGATGATGGACTTTGCTGGTGAGGAACTTGAGGAGGAATCGGTAGAATTTTTCTTTGCTGCCTGAGAAAATTGGTTGGGAGTCCATGTTGATCCATATGAAGCAGTGAATTCGTGAGACCAATGCTACAGCGTGGATCATCAGCAGATGGTAGTGTTCGAAACATTCTAGTAATCACAGGCGATATACTTTGTGTCAGGGTAGAAATGTATAAAGGTGATTTCCCACATTTCAAATATTATCTGCGCCAAACTCTGAGCACAGATTGGCTGAGTAAAGAGTGAGCATGGAACAATAAGAGTGCGAGCGAGAATTGGGGAGTACGACGCGCGCTGTCACTAAAACAATTGGAGAGGGAGCGAATAGTTGTCTGAATTGTCTTGAGGAGAATGTGAGCAATCTTTGAGTAGCATTCAGAGATAGGAGAGCATGTTTGCAATTGCAAATGAAGCTTGAAGTCGGCTTATTTGCAAAAATTAATTCTTGTCGACATTAAAACGCCGCGATTACAAATAGAATTTCTAACTTGCTGACTGATGATTTGATCAAAGAAAATCATGGAGGTTTGAGGTGACAGGCGGAGAAATTGTTATCGTCTACATAGAAATTGTTGTTGGATTTGATTACAATTAATGTGAAATGATCTTTTTCACGCATTTCTTCATTATATTCGAATATACCTGTAGGAGCCTACAATCGCAAAATAATATTATGAATGACAAGATTAATTCTTTCTGTTGTCCGATAAATTTCAGATACACACTACCAGTACTTATCATCGGAGACACTGAAAAGCAAGGATGTAATAAGTCAAGTCAAGTCAAGTAATCGTGTATTTCAAAATCAATGGAAATCATGACAAATGCTGAAAATAATGGTGGCGACTCACAAACATGAAGCACTAGGGCAAGACAAACTGCACGTATACATATCGGGACGCACTCACAACATGAGGTGCACGAAATCACTATTTGAAATTCATTCTATATGCGTATTGTTAGTCATGGGAAGGAATGAGTTACGTCCCCTCGATGTTTGACATAATGGTTGAAAGAAACTTCCCGAAATCTGCGACAGACCTGAGCACAGACAATGAAGAGGATGAGAAGCGCTGTCTCGAATCTTTATCAAAAGCTTTATGACTGCATTCTGCCGTTGAACTCTTAATTTTGGGAATGAATCGCAAAAGCAGTTTGGCCCGCAGATAAGTCGATGTAAACGTCGTTGAAATTTTGACAAAGCGTCCTAATCTTTTTCCAAAAGACCAACCATCAGGGGAGAACAGTATTCGATAATAGACAAAATCAAGCCTTTGTAATAAGAAATCATTTCGTCTCGCTCAATCAAGGGTTTCAGAATCCGTAACGCATGCATTCGTCTGGAAGCACATTGATGGATAAATTTGACATGGGTACTCTGTTTAAGATCTTGTGAAAAATGAACTCCAAGAATTTTTCAATCATTATTTCAACGCATTGTAAACCTTGGATAACCTGAGGTAAAAGTGTTGTTGACTTAGGAATTTACTATCGTTTAGATGCAGGCCAATACTCGAAGACCAAACCAGCATATTGTTGTGCTCTCCTTGAACTCACAAGCATGAGTTATGATCTGTCACAGGGATGACGAATGTACATTGTACAATCATCCACGTACTTGATGATTTTCGTGGAATTATCTATAGGTGAAAGGGAACTCATGACTAGATTGAAAAGGTAGGGGCCAAAAACTGAACCTTGGGGAATGCCTGACTGAACGTACAATTGCTTGACAACTGTACCTTGAAATTGAACGGATTGTGAGCGGTCTATCAGATAGTCAGCAACCCACTGGAAAATCGTTCCCACTAAGAAAATACACAATTTGATCGTGTCCAAGCTGGTCGAAGTTGATAGTTTAAGTTAATAGGAAGTAAATATGTTAGTCAATGGTTGTGCATGTGGAAGCAGTCCAATTTTAGCGGCGCGCGGAAGAGATATCGGAGTCTGCTATAGCTCTGGTTGTTTAATCCGGTTAGTGGTTATTCAATCTGATTAATCCATCCGCATGATATCAAGAGAATAGTGAACGACTCACTGACGTGCTCTCTCATGCAGGGATCATAACAAATTAATTGAATTTCAATTAATTGACTACTCAGTAATTCCAGTCTCAATTGTATGATTGCTTGGTAAATTCCTATTTCAATTTAACGTAATTCAATTAATTAATTATTTTAATTCAATTTAATGACATAAAATTTCAATTTTTGATTAATTCATTGATTCAAATTACAACTGTAATTTACTCATGTACAAAGCATTATCTGTAAATTATTTGCTCATAAGCTATTCTGCTACAGTAGATATAATTGTCCAATTGTGCTGAAATCAAGTCTGCATCATTTAGGTACTAGTGCATGATTTGCATGCCTCTTTAATATTGACTGACTGACTTTTCCAACATAGCACTTGGTCATACAGAAGCAAATGTTGAGAATTTTACAGTGTCTGGGCAATTTTTGATTTTCAATGGTCCACTAGGCAATAGCATGCGCCTTCTATTATCTAGTAGTCCACACAGATTATTTAGTCAGAAAATTGCGCCAAATTCCAGCTGCAAGGCGTCCAATGTCTGCTTTCAGTACTTAAGTGTTGTCTAGGATTCCCAGTCAATTATTTACCGCTGATGCACTGGGGCGGGGCCGGCTGCGGACATCTCGATTTTTGCGGGCAGCTGGTATTCGTCTGCAGGCAGGGGCGCGGACGCGGGCACGGGCATGTACAATAATGGTTTAATCTGCGAATTCATACCTGGTCAGTGGATATGCAAGTAGGGATTCATAGCGGCATACATGAGGTAGGCCTAATGTGGGCTAAGCTTGTCATATAATTGAATCTAGTCACTATCGAATTTGGTCACATCGTATTCTTAAGTCAATATTTCTGAAGGCCAGACCTAGGCCTATGTCAGTATTCTACATATAAGCCTTATTATCTTGCTGTGAACGATGATATTTTTAGAATTTCGCTCCACAATTAACAGGCCTATATTATATATATCTATATATCTTCCTTGCAGGCATATTCACACAATTGAAAAGTTTTTAGGCTAAATAAAATAAACAGATTACATTAGACCAAAACAATTCGGTAGGATCACGCCTAGGTTTAATTCTCTAGTTTGATTGGGTTTGATACGAAAGGCGTGTGTCACGTGTAACGTCTGACGTCGACTATGTTTCGCATTGTCATTGCGGGACAATACCGACAACGAAATTCCCGACGATGCAGCTTGTATTATTTCGCGATGTCAGATGCAAGAACATCCTGCATTTCCAGCTTCCACGTTTCTCGGAAAAAACCGATGTTAGCTATAAACTTTGCATACTAAGCTCAGGAGCAATAATTGAACTGCGGGCAACGGTGCGGACACGGGCAAGCTTGAGGATATGCACGCTAGCGTGGTAGCGGTAGCGGACCCCACCCCAGCTGATGCACGTCATCGTTAACTAATGGCAAGAAGTCAGCAGGGGTTATCAAATATCAATTGATGTCAATTAGTTGATTGCTCAGGAATTCCAACTTCAAAAAGTTTCAATTAATTGATGGTTCACGGTAAGTAGTTTTCCGAAGAAATCTTGTTATCATAAAATACTTACTTTCAACCATGAACAGTCCACATGAAAGCAGTATATTTGGTTATGTCAACTATTTGATGGCGTTGAATTTCAATTACTCGTACAATTCATTGATTTCTCATGAACATCAAAAGTCAATTAACTGATTGAAAAGGAGCAACTAATTGCAATCAATTTCTGAAAATCGATTCTCTCATGGGCTGCCAACACTGCCTGCCACATCCCGTCGGCTCGGACATTGGCGTTGCACCATTGCCTTCATAAACCTCTGATTTATGGAGCCGAGAATGTCGCCCAGTCAGTCCTCCATCTCCTACTTGGACACGTGTCCTCTGAGCAATGTGAGTCTCATAATTTATGATATCCCAACGAGCAGGAGTTTATCCATCGGCATTGAAGGGCCATGGGTGGACATCCAAATGCTATCTCTTCAATATCCACGTATAACATCTCGCTCGTTGGAATGCAATATGTAATCGATTTTGTCCATTGATTTTCAGTGTTCCCCCTTCTTTTACGGTATGTCTGACATTCACCTTTCCATTTTTAGGTGTGCAGCTTGCAGCATATGTGTGTCGATGGTCGCATGATGCTTTCGTGGAATGTTCAATCGGCACAAGAAGTCACAGCTAAGAGCTCACATTGGCGGAGAACTTCCTTTCGGAACTGTGACATGATAAAGTGAGCAACTGTATGAATCAAATCAAACCACATAATTCTTTTCGTTGAGAATTTCTGTTCATGCTTTCCTCCACGAGGCTCACTTCAGCAATGCCATAACAAAGTGAGATTAGTCAAGAATATGCATTTGTTTTGCTAGTGAGCTTCCGTCAGCTTCGGACTATGAAAAAATAACCGCTACAGTAAACTGAGATTTGGGGATTCTTCAATCATGCTTCGATGTACCATCGGAGCCGGTGTCGCACAGCTGTGGGCATGAGTGAGAAATTGTAATGGAATTGCGTGAACATTTTTAGATATTTTTGTTGCCATTGTGAATAATATTTGTATGCATATATTTTCTGTTTTCAAATTTATATCGAAAGAAATTATTCATTGTATTGTGCACGATATCCTACTTTTTTCAGTGAATGTCTAGAGTTTAAATATGGTAGGATATGGTAGCCTATAGATTTTTTTGTGTGAAGTCATCTTCACCATGCATCAATTTAAACTTTCAAGATTGACATTCCATTCATCACAACTTAAGGAGTTTGGCAGGCATTTTTGCAATTTTTGATACAGTTGCCTACTTAGATAAAACACATGCATATGCATAATGCTAACCGCATACGGACCACGGTTCTCGAGATGCTACATAGCCGGAACGGACCCTTGCCTGGGTAGAAAATTTGAAACGTTGACACCGATGGGACCGAATTCGGGTACTTGGTAGACGCATACTTGCAACATTAAGAATTGGAGAGCATATTTTAACAAAGATGCATGTCTCCCTGAGTTTGACCCTGATATATTTCAGCTGGTACATGCATACATATGCACTTATGTATAGTCCTAATGAAATTTCATTAAACATATTGAAGTAGTTTTCAAAAGCTAATTGTCTAAAACATTTTCCATGTTTGCACCTTTAATTTTCCTATATTAACAATACTTGATGTCTGTAAATTTGATGCTTAATCAAATTTAGTATCTAAGTCATATATGAGCTACATATAATGTACATATGCTTGATGCAATTTATAGACAAAGGGATTCTTATAATTTCGAATAATTGCATAAAATCGAAAATATGTCTGCTTATCATGAATTTGACATGGACAGAGCATAAATGCAACTTTAATCATGCATTTCAAAATAAATCATTCTTTCACAAAGGTGAGGCACAAAACCCCTGTGCATTGCATATAGCAAATTCTGGTGCTTCGCAGTAGGCCTAAAGTTTTAAGAAAAAAATTACATTGATGCCTGGACTTGCAAATGCGTGGAGCAAATTGTTCTGATATCTGTATATGCATTCATCTTCAAGCTGGATCAGATGATTCGAAAGATGATTACACTCATCATTACCGGGCTATAGTTTTGTTGTATAGTTGGCCTACTTAACATAAAATTGCAAATCATCTCAGCTCGGTCGATAAATCACCAACGATCGTACCATTTTGCCAGGATATAATATATGGAGAGGATTTAGAAGTGTTTATAAGAATGCTTCTGCAGGAAGAATTAATCTGTCATTCGATGTTTCTTTGAATTAGACTAAAGAAGTCATATTCTTATTGGATGAACGTATGCCTTATACTCTTTTAAAAGTTACCATAGTTAAATAGAAGAATTTGTTTTCTAGACTTGAGTGAAATGTGAACGTTTGCCTAATTTTTTTTAGTTTTATCTTACTTTCATGATCAGCTATTGAGCAGTAAATAACAGTCCATCCAGAATGCAATTGCTATTTCAAATTGCATTTACAAAGCTTGTTTATTCATATTCATTTCAAAGTGATTCTTCAAGACTTATTCAACACTATTAAGAATACCATTGAACTGAGGAGGCTCACATTGTGAAAGATGGATTGCTACTTCATCGTTTCAGGTGGCCATATCGCCTATTGTTATAAAAAAAGCTTATTCTCTTCGAATGAAGTTTTCGAATGAAATTCTTGTGATATTTGACTTTACTGATGATTTATCTTAATTAAATTATGCAATTATCGAGAGTATGTTATATCAAGTCAATAAAAAAGTCAGGGATTTCACATTGAAAAGGGAAAAGAAAATTCTTATTCTTAATTTTCACTGTTGAATAAATACAAATTCTAAAAGCACAGTTACATAAGAAAAGAGTCGTTTCTTTTAAGCCGAGCAACCAAATGAGGTGACTAGCATCAAATTAGATAAATGTTTCAAGTTTGTAGATCTTTGTCATGAAACAATAGTACACGCCACTCTTATGTTTAAGTCTGCTGAAAGGCGTTAGGTTGCTAAAGCTAATTCTTCGCGATTAGTGTGATTTAGCTATTGTTAAACACAGATATCAAACATTGAAATTTTATGTTTAAAAAGTGAGAGATAAAACATTGCTAAATAAATACCAACTAATCGACTCTTTTGTGGTCCTCATGCTATTGACAGGATGAGTTAGCTCAATACTAGAGGGAAATTGACTCATATGGACTTTTAAGAAATTTTGTTTGATTTTCAAGGAAATAGTTTTGATGTTTTTATTCTGAGTATCATATTTCATCAAAAGTGATAAAAAATACTCTTTCAATAATTTAATGAGGGAGTCGGCTCATTCATGTTGAGCAAATAAATAAACCTCTACTCAGAAATTGTTGCCATCATAGACTTGCTTGTTTACTTATATTAGTGCCTTGGCAAATTTCAGATAAGACCAAGTGATAGTTTAGAAAATGTGAAGCTGATAATACATTCTGATGTATAATTAATGCTATGAAAATGTTGGGATTAATATTTGTATCAGTGCATTCGAACGAGGCCATTTTTCAGTTCACTCAGTCTCTCGTTCATTTTAATTTTGATTCAAGCCGATGATTCATCGTTCAGGAAAAAGTAAATTCGCTCATTTTTCCGTTCACTTCATGCAAGACGGCATGTTTTTAGCATTTCGAACTTTACACACTTATCGACCGCAGAAAATCAAAGAGTCAGTGCTCCACGTTATCAATCATTACAATTGATTATAACGTATTCTAAGCTGTTTTGCCTATCTCAATTGTTTATATTTAGATTTGTTGAAATGCCGCTTCGAAATAGGCGGAGTAGACGATCTATCTCAGCGATATTCAATTTAAATATTTGAAATCATATTTACTATCGCATTTGTCAAAAGTCAATCTGCCTATTAATGCCAAATTGACAGCGAAAGTGACTAAATTGATTACCATTCTCATCAATTTGAAAATTGAATGTGAGTGTCATCATAAAAAAATCATCAATATTGTAAATATTCACTGCTGTCGACTTTTCATTGCTGTACAAGCTTAGTTACTTGGAAGCACAAACTTATATTTCCTGTAAATCCCTTATTTTCAACAACATAGGTCATAGCAAATACTGAAGTGGGGTAATAATAATAATCAATTAAAACGATTGCTTGATATTCCGGTGCATTTAGACCCTACGCATTTTATTCACAAAAAACAACGAAACGTGGAAAGTCATACACACGGTGGTGCCTCAAGTCATTCACCTGATAATCTTTTCCCATATTTGAAGATACCAAAACGGAGAGAGCATTTTTGGAATCATTGTTAAAATTCCTGACATTGATTTTCTCTCAATTAAATGGTGCATTTACATTTTGTTTTAAAGTTTCTCATATACCCTCATGTAAATCAAGTAAATTTTTAGACTTGAAATTGCAATCGTACTACACAATGGAATCTCCCATTCATTGTATGTGATTTCAGGGTTTTTTGAATATCCGAAGAGGGTAAATTTAGAGTGGAGTAGAAGTTAAAGGTGGTTATTATCAGTTTATAATTAAATTGCGATTAATGAAACGATGTCCTGTCAACTTCAGGACATCTGTTGTATTTCCATTTATGCTAATTGTCATCAATAATCATTCACATTCTCCAGATGTTTCTCGACGATCTGGTGAAATTGTAGAATACCTCAAGTCACACTGAAAATATTTTGATCGCATCAGAAATATAGCAACAAGAAAAACGATCTGGGTGATTATTTTGCCTAAAATTGCCTAAATACAATACATTTTTGTCAAAAGTCCATTGATTCACCCCTGTATGTTGACTTAAAGTATCGCATACCGGTACTAACAGAATGATAGTTAATGTCTTAATATTATGTGTCATTCCCTCGTGAGCTATCAGCTGCAGCATAACGGAGACGACTTCAAATCGAGTTCAATTTCCAGCATTGTCCAAATAGCGAATAGCCCGAATGTGAGGGAACACTCCTCGTTAGGAAATGCGGAAATTTCAAACACCTCAGTTCAGTTCGTTCTTCAGCTGATGAGCTCCAAAATCTTACTTAATTCAGTTCAGCTCATTCGTTCACTCACTTACACAATCAAAAAGAGCTTGAATGCACTTTTTATGTACTTCTTCTTGCTAAAATTACAAGCGTTCAATAATTCATCGTCGCACCTATGAGTTTGATTCTTAAGAAATTGCCTCTGACTTTCGCAGGAATAAAAGACGAGATTTTTGACTGAATTCTTGCGAGATTATTCAACAAAATGGAATTCTTCAATTTTAAAGAATCTTATAGCGTTGAATCCAAAATCTCTCTTATTCCTGCAAAAGCTAAAGGAGTTGTTTTGGATTAGGATCTTTCAGGAATGTCTACTAAGAACCGTAACCATCTCTACAGGAATGAACTGGATGAAGTGCAATGCCTTAATTAATCCTGAGTCTTATAACACGACCTCAGAAAGTAGCATTCTGTTCGGATTTTTGCTGTGTAAGTATTCGGTATAGCAGCATGCATGCTAAAGCTTGTGGAGACAAATAAATAATAAGCTCGTCAAAAATATTTCTGGCTGCATTCATATGCATCATTTCCAGCTGCAAAAATACAGCTGATTACATTCAAGCTTCATTCTTCACTCACTATCACTAAGAATAGCCAATAGGTTGTTAGTTACTCGTACTCATCACTGCTGATCTTCTACTAAGCCTTCTTCTGCGACAGATAAACAGTAAAAGTAAAATGATCATGATATAGATGCATTACAGATGCATTGGCAGTGTGAGTCAATTTTCATAGGTGAGCTATCCTTTCATAGAGGCAACGAGATTTATTGTATTGCGTGTAAACTTAATGTACAATTTCATCTCAGTACCGAATCTTAAATTTAAGTGCTAAAGTGATAAAATCAGTTATCTTTTATGTACATGTACGCTATAATGGATTCATTATAATGGCACATTCAAGTTATCCTGAAAAATAGAATTGATGAGTTTGAAGATTTTGAAAATTAGGAATGTAGGCACTCCAACATCTGTGGCGAAATTGAATTCACAGCACAAACAGTTTTCTCTTTCAACTCCTGAAAATAATTTTGGCGTCAAGTTTTCTAATGTATCCTACTATCAACCATCTTCATAGTCAGAAGTAAAGTGGAGATTAGAAAATGTTTACGGTAGAAAGTACGTCGATTTACTCAAAGAAATAATTCATCCTGAAAAATGCCGAAACGGACATAAATGGATTGGCTCTATCCCTATACAATTGTAAAATTTTCAAATCTTCTGAATTCACCAATAATTTTCTTCCTTACGATGGCCAAAATGGAAAATAATCGAAAAACTTTGCTTGCTGATTGGTTAGCCACTATTCCTGTGAAAATTTCCAAAATCCTTCGAGGAGATTTGGAGAAAAATGCAAAAATTTAATTTCTTGCATTCTACTTTTTTTGCACTTTTTTGTCCGTACATGATAAAAAATATGCAAGGGGCGAAAACTGCACGAATATTTTCTAAATGCATTCAAATGTGTTCGAGTCAATATGAAGGCAACCAGTCCAAAATATGTGAACTTTTCAATAAAGTAGTATAGTAAGTTTGAAATGTGGCTTGAAAAATATACCCGACCTGCAATCAGGAGTCTAAACTGACAATGACCTAAATTGCTTATAACAAAATTTTCTAATCTACTATTCGCACGGATAGTTTTTGTGTTACTTGACTTTTTTCACAACAAGTAAAATAAGTAGTATAGTCATTAGTATAATTCATTTTCCTGAAAATTTATTTAGATAAATATATCTTATTTCAAATTTTTACCAAATGATGATGAAACCAAGATGAACGCGTGTTTTGAATTTCAACTGATTCCTGCTGATACTTCTCGAAGTTTTGGAAGTAAAAGCCGGACATCTCTAGCTAAAATTATAAAACTTTGACCATATAGTTCACCTGTTGAGACGAACAGTATTCTTTCTCTACATGCACCACAGTAACTTGAATTGCAGACGCGGCTTCCAAGCATGCATGTACAATGTACATATGGATTTGCATGTGTACATGTATGTTGATGCCATCAATGAATAATTTGCACACTTCTGTATAATGCTAAAACGAACAAAACCGGTCTACTTGATCTATGACCTGCATTAATTGATTTCACTCTATTCTATCACCCTTCAGCAAAGTAACTACTCGACCGATTTCTTTCAAAATTGACTTGAAGGCATAATAATGTACTTAGAAAATATTCCTACAGATGTGACTCCTGGTTTATTAAAAGTAGCTTTTTGCATTTTTCTCTAAAACTGCTCAGAGGATTTTGGAAACATTTCGCGGGGTTAGTGAGCTAACCATACCCAATCAGCAAGCAAAGTTTCAAGACCGGCATGCTTTTTTCGATTATTTTCAGTCTTGGCCATCTGCGACCTACAAACTTGTATCTACCGACTTGCATTCACTTGCACACATAGTAGACCAGGTAATCTACAGCGCAATACACTTTAACCTGCCACAAATTGCAACAGCTTCAAAAAAAGTTCATCTTGAAGAGAAAAAAAATCACATATTAGTCTACCAAAATTTTAGGAAAAGCTAGATTGGAACCTTTTGAATTTTCCAGTTGAAGTCATGAGTCTTTTCGAAATATAATTGCATGTATGGAGGACTCAGCAAACACATTTAGTCAGATAAAATTTCTGATGAGCATCGAAACAACCAATCAATTTGAAGAAGATGGATGCGTTGTAAAAGTATGTCTTTTTGTTCAAAATGACCTCCACATCTACTCTGTCAAGCAAGTTCCAAAGTGCCATTACATGTAAAGACGTGCAGAATTTAGCTGGGCCTCAAATCTGCATAAATATTCGCATCAATTAACACAGTATTGGTTTACTAGAGCGTGCTCTTCGAGGCTAATATGTGTAAGCGTGTCCGTGGTCAAGAGACTTGAAGTTTCATGCGCATTCATATGAGGAGTAGATGTAAAATGTAATCGCTTATCGATGAAAAGCATGCAGAATTAAGGCCTAACTTGTACAAATCTTCACATAAAAGGTACTTTGGAACGTGTTCGACAAGCTAAGTGTAAACGTGTTTTTAATCTAGTAGCTTGATCTTCTATGCGCAGGGCCTACTGATCAAGGAGAAGATGTAAAATGTAGTCGTTTTTAGATGAAAAAGTTCGTATATTTATTGGCTTACATTACATAAATATGCACATTTGTTTACATCTACAGAAAGCTATATGTGTTGTTGAATTATAACTGAGAAATGTAGTTGCTTAAAAGGAAATAAACTCAATTCAGGATACACTAATTATTGGTGATGCTAACAATGTGAAAATTAATTGAACAATATGACAGAGTTTTGCAACGCATCTACCTTTTTCAATTTGATTGGATTGGCAACTTCGATGCTCATCAGAAATTTTATTTGACTAAACGTGTTTGCTGAGCCCCCTCCCCGCCATGTTGTGGAGGCCTAGCTATATTTCGAAAAGATTCCTGACTTCAACTGGAAAATTCAAAGGGTTCAACCACCTAGATTTCCCTAGAATCTTCATTACTAATATGACTTTCTCTCTTCAAGATTAACTCACTTTTGATACTATTGCAATTTGTGGTAGGTTAAAATGCTTTTTTTCTGGATTGGCATGTTACTTCAAAGTTATTTTGCATGATATAGGAAACTGCAGGTGGTGTAGATCATAGCTTGAGATCAACTATACAATATGTTTCTCAAAAATGTGAGCTTGTCGCAGTTTTATCTCTTGCAAGCATCCAAGTTTTCTTAGAATAGAATTCTCGCTAGTGAGCTGGAATTCGTTATTAACTATCTTAACAAATTTTTCATTAAGCAACAACATTCAAAATTAGCGCATATCTCCATTGGCATCGCCAAACCACAAACGTGTGAGCAATATTTTCTTGAAAATATTTATTATCACCTAGGTATGTCAATTTCTACAAAATTCCACTGTAAGGTATTGCGTAAGTGATGAAAAGATAAGCCATAAACATCGAGGTGACAACAGACTTGTGATCAGTTGATTGTTCAATAAACTAGTGTTCATTTAGATGCAGACTTTTTAGACCTTCTTACAATATCGAAGTAGAGGCCTTATCGAGGTCGGGGTTATGTGTTGCCAAACATATGTTTATATAAATCAACAAGCTAAGTATTCCTTGGCAACCGAGGACGATGCGCTTGTCCTCCAAGGACTCAACAGAAATGCTCCTCAACTTTTTACGACGAATACTGTGTGCTTGAGTATATGTCAGCTGAGTCGGCTTTTGCGTGTATATCTGCTGGATTAAAATAGATTTAAGAAAACTAAGCAAGTGTATTATAAAACATCAAATCATAAAAAAAATTGTCAGCGCATCTGCTTGATTTAAATAGATTTTAAGAAAACTAAGCAAGTGTATTATAAAACATCAAATCAGAAAAATTTTCAGCGCATTTCATCAATAAAATGTCCACATTTTTTTCAAGATTAATTTAACGTTATCATTATTGCAGTATTTGGAATTCAAATTGGACAACAATGATTTCAATTTATGCCAGTACACATGCTTGTTGTACATGTGGCCTTGTCTAAGCTTGCCATTTGTAGCTAGTTTTGCACGGGCTGAACCAGAAGAAAAAAATTATCTTCTAGTTTATTGAGCCGCATAGCCTATAGCCATAAAATACACAAGATCACAAAAAGTGTCCTATTAAGTTAATCTGAATCTGAGCGAGTTGCAGAATGATTTCGAAGACATTTGCCAATGTGGTTTTCGGTACGGATGCAGCGCAGATGTGGATGTGGATCGAAAATTTGGAGTTGTTGCAGATGTGGATCTTGAAAATTAAGTTTCGTCCAACTTTGAGTAGGCTGCTTGAATGCCTAACTTGCAATACCGTCACTACTAACCACCTCATGGAAGCCATCACACCTTCAGTGATTTTCTGAGATACTATTAAACATACATATTACTAACGGATAGCTTCCACGATTCTGGAGTACTCCATTTCTCACGTGGATTTCAGATAACATACGCTTAATTTCAGGAGCAAAATTACACCGCAAATGTAAAATTTTAAATAACTTTCGGCTATATTCATCGTTAGTACGAATTTCAGATAAAATTGAGCAATTTTTGTGTTTGTGAAATCTCTCGCTTGAGAGGGCTTTACTGAGAAAATTTGAGCACGATTAAAATTTTGCATTTAAAACAGCTTGGCTTATAACTTTTAGAGCATTTTTCAATTTACAGTCATGTCTGAAATTAGATTCCGTCATCATTTCGCTACCATAAATTGCCGCAGTCAAAATTGAATTTTAGAATCGTTAATTGAATTTTGAATTCTGAAAATATTCATGAAGATGAAGTATTTCATTTAATAAACGCTGCGGCTTATATTTTCAATCACCCACTTTAAAGTGTTGTGCTTACTAGAGGGCGGCGTTTATTAAAATGCACGGTTTTCTACCTGAGATTTTCCAAATTGAATAACAATTTTTTTAGAAAAGTATCAATGTCAGCTGAAAACCCATCAAGTATTCTTCCTACTGCATTACCAATTTATTCATTGCCCACAAGGCGTGGTGACTAATTTCTTGAACTACTGGTATAGTGTTTCTATTTGCTACTTCTTTCCCATGGTCACTTGAAGGCGAGACTCACACAAAACTTCAGCTTGATGGATCATGACTCATGACATAGCTTTACTAAGTTACCGAATCTGAATCTGATTCAGAATAGGATGAAATAAGACATAGGCAATTAACTATCAATTAACTACAATTAACTAATTTAATTAATTACAATTAACTATCGAAATGGTTTGAGTGAGGTTGAGTGTGATCCTATTATTATGTGATATCTTTTATAACAATAGAGACTAAAATCAGCATATCATTAAACATTCCAGTGATGTTAGTACACTACATCCTTGCTTTTTACTTAGATGTACTAGATGTGTACTACACCTAGTTATTCTCTTCTAATTTTCTTGATATCAAAGGTGCGGCGTTTATTAGAGGAGATGCGGTATTTCAGAAAAAGGCTAATTTGATATTTTTAATATCTGTGAATCATAAAATGCTTATTATAGAAGCTTATAATTTCCTCCATTGAAAAGCTGCTGTAAACAATTGGCATGATTGGATTGTAAGTTAAGTATTACAGTATCAGTCTACATAAATATTACAGTCTTAGCCATGTTTTTCGAAAATGTAAATGTGATTCATTTCACGACCTTGTAAGTCATGTGTTAATCGGAACATTCCTGAAATTGTTCAAAAATGCCTTATTTTGGATAGATAATTTATGATTTCCCTCAGATTCCATATTTTCCATCAGAAATTGGTACTTTTTCGCAAACTAATTGTCAGAAGAATGGAGAAACCCTTATCAAAGCAATTCCACTTGGCTATCAATGAAATACTTTTGTTGCTTTCACGAGTAGAATGCACTTAATGTTTTTCACATACTTCTCTAACACCAAAATGATACTTGAAGTTTGTCATCCTAGAAATTTCTTTCTTCTGTATATTGTGTACTTCATTTAAAAACTGCACTCTAACAATGGCCCACTTTCCTTTAATTAAGTTCGCGCATGCAGCTATTCTCTCATCGAGTTTAAACTCTGAAATCAAATTGTTTGTTGATGCCTGCAAAACAGAAGACCATGATATAGAATCTCGTGAACTCTTCGCTTATTATGTCGCTAAAATGCTGACTTAAACATCGTTTGTGTATTCATTGCTATCTATGAAGAGATATTTTGTTGTTTCAGTGAATAGTTCACGTATACTTAGTTTGCAATCAAATTTGAATAAACGTTATCAGTATATTGCAACATTTTTGCACGAGACGAATGAATTTTTGGACAGATGCGAATCCTCACATACTAAGTTAGCACTTAGACATTATAGGAACCTCCCAGAATGCAACTTTCAATATCAAGAATATTACCGCTTCAAGTGACAGTCAAGTCAGTGTATCAGTCACTCTTCGCCGAAATGTTATTTTAGTCTGGAAATAGCAGCCTTAAAATTGTGTTTTTAGCTCAAATGCCATCACTGAGCAAATTACTACGCTCTTCGCAGATACTATTTCAGTGAATAATTGATGAGCAACTCGATTGTTTAGAAATTCGCCTGAAAGAATCAAAACATTCATTAATGCGTAGGAATAAGGATGTTAGAATTAAGTAACTGAACGTGTGATAGATGCTTAGATATAGGGTGAGTAACGTAAAACCAAAAGTCAATACTTCCTTTGATCTGTGCTGATACAGTCAATGTGGTCATACACAGATGAAAAGGAAATCAGACTACCAGTAACCAAAGTTTCCGGTAATTACTCGTAATTTCTTAGTTCTACTTTCATGGTGCTTATCTCTATCAGAAATGTGTATGACTTACAAAAGTTATTGCGTACGGTGCTGAACAAAACAGAGATTTAAGTCATCGTCGTCATGATCATGAGATGGATAATTGTTATTCATTAACAACTAATTCAAAATGACATTTTTGAAAAGCGACATTACCAGCTGTTTGTTTGATTGAAATTCAGTGGTATTAACCACCTCTTATTGTGAGTGATGCATGCATTGCATAGTGCCTTACATTTGTAAAAGGTAGGCCTACTTATTGCTATGCATACGGGAAGCTGATCTCAACATACGTGCGTTTGATCTATTGACGTATTATGTCTTGTATTCAGTAATATCGATGGTTGGTTTCATCCTATCCAAATATCAGTGGAGAATAAATTTACAAAGTTCATGGACCTGTATCATAGTTGAAATACGCAGATCGCCATTAGAAACTGTGAAACTGTGATCGTAAGGAAAACCTAATCAATAGAATTATAATGGACTTTTGAAAGATAGAGAGAGAGAGAGAGAGAGAGAGAGAGAGGTCTTTATTGATTCCTGAATTATAAACGTGCAGAAACTAGGAGCTGATTTTTGCTATTAATACAATATAAATGACAAATGTCGAAATCTTTACTAGATAAGTTCATGTAAAGTAAAAAGCCTAACTTTATTGGAATTTAATTTGCTCTTACGATTTCGCTTTTCAGAGTGTAAACAAGGACTGGATGCCTAGCAAATAAGTTGACTTGTTGGAGCAAATTTTACATCAAAACATTATGGGTTACTAACTTGCCAGATTACCTTTTGAATGACTATGAGCGGCGTTACAAGTCTCTTCATTTTGCTATGATTGCTCATTACATCAAGTTCAGTAATTGTCTCATGCAAGGTTGAAGTTTGTGCATCAATTCAGCTTCACACATCTACAATAATGGTACTCTAGCATTTTGAAGCATCTTAAGCAGGAATGAAATGTTTCTCAGCAGCCTTTGTAAGGTTGCCAGAAACCTGTTTGTGCGCGGATAGTAGACAATATTCCGTACCACTGATTCAATAGATTCGTCCTGGAATTTATGCAACAGAAATTGTGATTTCTATCTTTGCATTTTCGATGATGATATTGCACATATTATGATTCTCATATGATGATGATTTTCAGAAAAAATGCAAGTTTCTTGTTAACTTATCATCAATAATTATTATCATGCTACGAGAGGAAGCACACTTTTCACACTTTAATAGTGTCATTAACCCTTTAAGGACCATACTGTTTGAGGCCATCGAAATTGAAATTACTCTTGCGGGATCTTTTTGCCATCACTTCAATATGAAACTACAAAATTTCATCCAATAATTCTCTTTCGTTGTGAAGATACAGGGTGGTACATATATAAACCACTTGTCCTTAAGGGTAAAAAAACGCTAAAAACTATGCATGAAAGTCATAGAAGCAATTCCGGGTTGCATTCAAGCAGAAGCTTTTCTCACATGCTGAGCATGTCACATTGCTTCTGCAGTCATTCTGCTTCCCTGAGCACAGGAAACAGCGTCTGCACTTGGCTCCGAAGACTGGCAGGTGATGGCCAGGAACCACGAAGTGACCCGGGTTCTTTCTGCCTTGATGCTGTCTTTGTCGAGAACTGAATTGTCCAGCAAGCTTCCGAACGACTGCTTATCGGAATTGCAGCAGTGTTGGGGATTTCATGCGACAAATTTCCATTTTCTTCCGGTAGATGATGTGAGCATTGAGGATGCTCAAATCGATGATGTCGAAGAATATTCGCAGATAGAATTTTGACCGGCTTCGTCGATCGATTTGGTAGCACTCCTTCAGTTGGTCCGTTAGGTCAACGCCACCCATAATTGAATTGTAGAATGATACCTGTGAAAAAAGAAAACGTCAATATGCTTGTGCATGTAGGCCTACATGCAAATATTTTTGTGCGTAAAAGGTATGTGATTATAGAAATACGCAGGAAACAAATGCCTACTGCATGCACAATCAACAAGTTATGTAAGCACTGTCATGCAGCTTAGTTGTACACGTACGAGTATACCCTCCGTTTTAGAGTGAGTCATTTAGGAAATGTCAAAATACATGTACTTCGAATGCTTTTACAATAGATTAGCTCTCTGCGAATTGTGTGTATGACCTGCGTATGTAATTGATATGCACAAATCGATTTCATAAAATTGAAAATATATTTCGTGTAGGACTGTAGACCTGTTGTGATACAGCTTCATTGATTCACGACATGATTGAAGGGTTGCATGCACATTGCACAATTATGTAATAGGCGATATCTGATATTTAAATTCAAAAGGAGGAAGAATCAATATACTTTCATCCAGAAGTCCACATGCACAACGGCTTCCTATGAATGACAGTGCCGGTGCGGCACTGTAAATTGATCTTGGATTGCTATGATTTGCATTGTTCTTTGATTTGCATGTACATGTACAATTCTGAACAAAATACAAGTCAACATAATACTAGCAAACAATATTATCACTTGTACACATCATGTGAGGTTTCTATGTCTGATAGAAAATTACCACTGAATCTACGTGCGTATGTCTTGACCTGCACACATTCTACATTTGCGCATTATGTAGTGTAGGATATGCAACAACGAAAAAAGTCAATGCTTAGATGAATAATGTCATAAACAGCTTGACTTTGCACAACTGTTGTTGTCTGTGCATGATTAATATTAGTTTTATCAGGTACTTGAAATCTAGAATATAATAGAGAAAATTTACCCTTGAGGACAAGTGGTTCATATATGTACCACCAAAATTCAAATTAGTCTGTACGGTTTTCTATTGAAAAAATCTTGCGTCAAGTGGTCTAGTCTGCTAATACAGGTTATTTTCTAGGAGAAAATACTGATAAGAGTTACACAAGTGCTCACGGTGATTATTGAGAGATTCGTAATATAAGGGAAAAACTTACCTCAAGATATGGCAGATTTCAAATCGAAACCAAAGATAAACGAAACTTTGTTGAAACGCAATTTTTGTTTGTATGAGTTATTTTTTATGCAGATAAACAAAATAAGGGTTGTTGGGTTATTTCAATTGGCTTTAAAGTATAGTAATCCAACAAAAAAGAAGGTGGTACATATATGTACCACCAGTCCTTAAAGGGTTAAAGGGATTCATAGAAAAAGTTGGGAAAGCTGGTTAATTTTTCTAATCAATAAAATCTATAAAGCTTTTTAAAATTAATAATTTGAAGTTACTCTAGAAATCGAAATGACATTTGCATACTAATTCATACTATGACCAATGCGCGTATACTTGATGACGATGGCAAACTTCTTTTGCAAACTTTGAAATAATGCAGGTGCTGCTTATTAACTATCCAATCAACAGCACATATTTGGCAATGAAGCGACTATGAGATACTATGGAAATGGAAACAAAACTAAAGTTTTTATTCAATGTGACAACTTCAAAAATGAGCCATAGATTTGCAGAGTCTTCACTGATTGCATCAATCTCTGTGAGCTATATTATTGTGCAACCATAGAATTTTTTTGATTGACGAAAACCGCCATTCCATTGTTGAACTTTATAACCGAAAGAATTATTCGCCTCAAGTGACTTTATACTCTTGTAATGGCGTTTTCAAGATGACTTGAGCAACATGAGGGTGTTGTTTGTTTGTGAGCAAAATTCATTTCATCCCAGCATTTCGCCTCACGATTTTCTTTCCACTCAATCATTCGACTAGCAGTCTTCTGTAACTATAACCGTCTTCCAGCCATTATTAATCATGACCCGAGTTCCACTGGATTGCCACTCCACATTTTAATAAAAGGATCAACTTTTCATAAAGAATTTGTACAATTCTTAGTGAGTTTCACGCGTTATGAGGAATATTCAGTTAGGAAAGGCGATCCGTGGTTATTGGTTTCTCGGCCTTGGTCCTGCTTGCGTTCCCCACGTCATCATTTGTGTAGCTCTTCTAACTGTCAATAGACGAAGCGGAAATTGTTATCATGTCGGGGAGTCCGGCGCTGGTTTGAAGTTGCGACGCGCCGGAATTCGAGACAAGGCCAGGGGAGTGAGCACGCCCTCGGTTCCGACAACATGAGAGACGCCAATATACTGTCTCCCTAGCCCCACAATCCTCGAAACGTCTTCGTCGTTCTGCTCTCCCATTTAGACTCTTAGCATTGGCGTCTTATGAGCGTCTTCGATTGTTAAGGTTGTCGCATGTATTGGCCTTGTAATTGTGATGGTTTGTTTATTTAACAGCTTCACATGGAAATGATCGAGTTCTATACTCGTTCTGACAGTCAATATTGAAAAGCCTTTGGAAAGATGAAGAAATTACAAGCGCGATAGTAACAGCCTTTCATATTATTCGACAGAGGTCAGATTCTGTGATAAGATAGCGATGTTTTGTTTTCTTTTCAAATTATAGGCAACTCAAATCAAACTGGCCGTCGCCACTCTCTAGGCAGTTTGCTACTTTGAAATTTATTAAAATTTATTTAGTCATTAACGTCATCATGGAAACAATGCAAATGTAAGATTGATGTCACAGTTGCAATCAAAGATAAAAGAAATATATCTAGCCAACTTTAAATAAGATGAAAATTTTTATGTTAATTTAAAGTCATCCTAAAACATTTCAGTTCCTGATAAACCATTTAGCCGTGGAGGATTTTTACTTTGAAACATTGTAGTGAAATACGCGAGATTTAGAATGCTAGAAGCTTGCCGGTTTTCATTATTTCGAATGAGATCATTTTATTGTGTACAGTATACCTTAGTGATTGGCTGATCGAAAAACCTTGCTCAGTGCTGAATATATTTCGCAATTGAGCCAATATATGTTTCTGGGCTTTCTTTAGTGGAAATGCATTGTCTATATGGAATCATGTTTTGGAATGCTAAATTTCTCTTCGACATTTTTATCAGAATAAATTGGCCTGTTATCGAACCCTAATCAGACGGAGACCATAACCAAACGTAGACATTTTATCGTCGAAGTTTCCATCATGTGCATTTATTTTTTAAATATATAGGCGATAAAGAAAACCCGCTGTAAAAGCACCTCTACCATGCGATAGCTCTGTGCAAGATGATTTCGCTTCTTTTGATTTTTCCATACAACAAAAACAATTTCGGGGTGAGTGTTTTATTGATGCTGTGAAATTATACAAAATATCGAAAGCTGTTATGGAAGTAATGTACAGTAGAAATAATGTTTAAAGCAAAATCAACCGCGCGTGCTAAGTGCATTGAAATTTTGTTTTGAAACGGTAGGCCTGAGTCGATATATTTTGCAAGTTTGACAGACCTATCAGTAATCACGAATTCTTAATCTATAATACGCAACTTTACATGAAGCTTACAAATCATAACATACATTAGGCAATTGATATTTATGCTACGATGACTGAACCAAAATGCTGATTTGACTTCTTAATTTTCTGTCAAATGGCTGTGTAGAGAGACAGTTTACACTGGAGGAGAAAAATGTCAACTTCATTTACTATGCCAGTTCTGACTTTTTAGGGCAAGACAATTTAATAATGTACCGAGCATTTTGTTTAGATTGTTGACAATCATTTAACTTAGGCTCAAATGTTAAATGCAAATAAAGTCAAGGTATACAATCTTTAGATTTAAACATTATCAATTCCTACTTTTCATTCAAAGAGAACTGATCAAGTTTTATTCGAAAATCAATTTTTCTAATTTTCCATATTTTTGGGAAATTCTATGTTTAATAATAATAACCGTTTATTTCATAAAAACCTCAATAATGAAAATCGGAAGGTTATTAAAAATTCAAAAAAAACTTTACAGAAAGTAACAGCACAACAAATTATCAACAAAATTTATCCATAAGATTTGACTCTTATGCGTGCGATTCATGCAAACTAGAAATGATTTTGATTTCATAGGAGAATTACAATGTGGCTCACGGAAACTTTTGAATAGGGCCTACTTGTTAAAATAAGGACTCACATGAAGCCAGGGATCATGGGTATCATCTCTTTCACGAGGGACATGAACCAATAGTGAACTAAAGTCAGTCTGCAGAAGTCCAAGATAACAAAATTTTCAAAAGGGCTGAAGCATAAATAGGCTATCACATATTATTAATCGATGTGCCAGTGAACAAACCTTACATTGAAATTTTGTGCTTGAAGAGTTTTAATATATATTTTTCCTTGCTTTAATTACAATCCTTGTGGAAGATGGGTCATCAATCTAAGATGTTATACAATATTAGGAAAAAGATGACCTGTATATCTTGGCATGAATGAAAACCAATCAGCAAGGAAAGACAATGAAGAACGTATTACATAGTTGATCATAAATAAGAGAAAAATAACAGAATTATTCTTCATGAATACAGAATTGGGGAATGTGATTTTGTCTCCTTTCTTTGTGTTTTCAAATCGATTTGCATGATAACAGCACTTTTCACAGCGGTTTGATCTTCACTTAAGATGTGAATGAAGAAAGGGGAAGAGAAGATAAACACGCATAAATTTGTAAATGTCCATTACTCTGCTGAATTGGAAACGATATGTTGAAGAATGCTAGTGTGTTTTGAATTTTTCGGAAGAATATTCAGAATTTTCGGAAGTACTGTGTTTGTGTCTATAAACTAATGTCGTAAATTTCACTAAAAAAACTTCAGATCAAACTCACAGAGGATTTTTTAAAATCTTGTAAGGACATTTCCAATCTTCACGCAATTGACATAAAAAATTGACTAAAAAATCTTCAAGTGATTGACCAAATTTTTCAATCTTGCTTGATTGTGATTGCAGTCATATCAATGAACAATTGGGAGTTGCAGTCTAGAAAATTTTCGAGGAAGCTTTCATGAGACCTTTATTTCAAATTGAGAAGCCTTGAGCTTCTTCAACAAACAGATTTGCTGACTCCCAACTTTGCGAAGACATGCTTTTTTCCTATCCCATTTTTGGTCACTCTAAATGATGAAAAATTGATTAATTAAATTCATTGTTTTGATAGCGAACCACGGAGATACACGTATACTGGGAACATTGAGGCAGAGATTTTTATGATCTTTTACTGTTAGTCTACTTTTACTTTCTTGTGGTTTAGTTGAAGTCCTTTTGATGGAGAAAGTGCCATTTTGAAATATATACATGTATGTATGTCAATAGTGCAGTTCCATGTAATAGCGGACACTGGTTCGAACGCCATTTGAGCCAAATGCAATGTTGATAGTGTAGCTTCCACACTTTTATTAGCTGTACGTGTCAAAGGAAAATTGAACTTAAATGAGTGCCGAAAAAGTTGTCTAACGCCTGCTCGCGGACGTAGTCGAATTTTGATTTTCATTTGAAGAACTGTGATTTGATTAGGTCAATATATATTTGATAAGGGATTTTTTCAAGAATCCATATCAATAAGTGCTACGGACACTCGTGTTTTCACTTTCTTATTTGTTTGTAAGTCGCTCTAATGCTCAAATTCATGGAAAATGTTTTAATTGATTTCCCACCGTTGCCTCGCAAAGCGCTTGATTTTCTTCCTGTTTTCGATGATCTGTAATTGAACTTGTCGAACAACATCAATTAACATTGATAATTACCAACTAAAAATTTGAATTATCTGATGTAATAATACTGTAGCCAGATTGTAGGCATTACAAAATACTTTGCGTTTCTACAATCATGAAGATGCACGTGCATAGAGTAATATCCAGAATAAGTATGTAATGGTAGTGTCAACTCAAAAGATGTCAACATACAGTGAAAACTTTTATAAGATTCAGCTTTTTGGGGAGATTATGTTCCTGATGTCTAAAACAATATCCTCGATCAATTTCTAATAACAAAGTTGTCGCAAAATATTCCTGTGTTTACAGCAATTTGGTGCGTACGAGTAAATTGAAATATTATATATATCGCTTAATTAAAAGAAAATTTAGCTGATTATCAAAGAAATTTCATGAGCACCAAGTCTTCATACTCAAATTGAAAACTTATTCTGCGTCTTGGCTCACTTTTCAAGCATACCAAACTTGGCAAATTAAGCCACAGCTGTTCTTCTAAATGTTAAATTGATCTTTTAAGTTAAAGCACTTTTACAAATTATCATCTACATGTAATGAACTGAATGTGTTCTTCGGGATGTAAAATCAATAACATCGATTTGTAAATGATTAGAGCTGTAGGATTTCAGTATCTTACATGTGGATGAATTCAATTTTCCAGGGTATGATTTTAGATGTCATGATTCACAGAATCAAGTTATATTTTTTGCCTGAATATTATTGCGGACTATGATAATTTATTTTTTCAATGTCAGGTAATTTGTAGTAGGATGAGAGTAGTAAGCAAGTGACAAACACTCGACCGGCGCCCCCCCCCTCTGGAACGACAGAGTCTGTCGTGGTGTGCCGGCCAGGTGGGTTCACAACATGTTCGCTGACTCCCCCCCCCCCTCTGCAACGACAGAGTGTGAGACTCGAGTGAGTTGGTCCGACCGCCTGGTTGACTTGGGCGACCGTCTAGGTTGACGTGGGCGACCGTCTAGGTTGACGTGGGCGACCGTCTAGGTTGACATGGGCGACCGCCTAGGTTGTCTTGGATGGTGAAACGGTGGCCAGATTCGGATTCAGCGTCAAATTCTGCATCTGTGATGTGATTTCCAGCTCAATCGGAGAGAAAAACTGTTTCTTCAAAATTTTGGCAGAGTTAAAATGTGGGACGTTTTGGTGTGCAGGGCCCAAACGAAGCCTCGGATGAGAAAACGGAGGCCAGATTCGGATTCAGCGTGAAATTCTGCATCTGTATGGTGAATTTGAAAGCAATCGGAGAGAAAAAATTTTTCGCTGACGTCCCCCCCCCTCTGGACAGCTTGCTTCGATTTTGGCTTCCAGTGGATGGATTTTGTCGTGCGATAGCTCGTTTGAAAGCTAAGAGTGAGACAAATTCAGTGAAAGAATCGGCTTGTTCCTATCTGTCTTCGTTTAGATGTGAGACGCCATTTAAGATTTTGGGACATTGGTGAAAAACGACAGAGTTAGAATTTGGGACGTTTTGGGCTCTAGCTTCAAAACGAAGCATCGGATGGGAAAACGGATTTCAGATTTGGAATCAGCGTCAAATTCTTTATCTGTATGGTGAGTTTCAAGTCAATCGGAGAGAAAAAATTTTCAACATTTTTCGAAAAAACGACAGAGTTAGAATTTGGGACGTTTTGGTGCGTAGCGCCCAAACGAAGCATCGGATGAGAAAACGGAGGCCAGATTCGGAATCTACGTGAAATTTTGGGTTAGGAAGGATGTTTCCAGCGAAATCGGAGAGAAAAAATTTTCACTGACGTCCCCCCCCCTCTGGACAGCTTGCTTCGATTTTGGCTTCCAGTGGATGGATTTTGTCGTGCGATAGCTCGTTTGAAAGCTAAGAGTGAGACAAATTCAGTGAAAGAATCGGCTTGTTCCTATCTGTCTTCGTTTAGATGTGAGACGCCATTTAAGATTTTGGGACATTGGTGAAAAACGACAGAGTTAGAATTTGGGACGTTTTGGGCTCTAGCTTCAAAACGAAGCATCGGATGGGAAAACGGATTTCAGATTTGGAATCAGCGTCAAATTCTTTATCTGTATGGTGAGTTTCAAGTCAATCGGAGAGAAAAAATTTTCAACATTTTTCGAAAAAACGACAGAGTTAGAATTTGGGACGTTTTGGTGTGTAGGGCCCAAACGAAGCATCGGATGAGAAAACGGAGGCCAGATTCGGAATCTACGTGAAATTTTGGGTTAGGAAGGATGTTTCCAGCGAAATCGGAGAGAAAAAATTTTCACTGACGTTCCCCCCCCTCTGGACAGCTTGCTTCGATTTTGGCTTCCAGTGGACGGATTTTGTCGTGCGATAGCTCGTTTGAAAGCTAAGAGTGAGACAAATTCAGTGAAAGAATCGGCTTGTTCCTATCTGTCTTCGTTTAGATGTGAGACGCCATTTAAGATTTTGGGACATTGGCGAAAAACGACAGAGTTAGAATTTGGGACGTTTTGGGCTCTAGCTTCAAAACGAAGCATCGGATGGGAAAACGGATTTCAGATTTGGAATCAGCGTGAAATTCTTTATCTGTATGGTGAGTTTCAAGTCAATCGGAGAGAAAAAATTTTCAACATTTTTCGAAAAAACGACAGAGTTAGAATTTGGGACGTTTTGGTGTGTAGCGCCCAAACGAAGCATCGGATGAGAAAACGGAGGCCAGATTCGGAATCTACGTGAAATTTTGGGTTAGGAAGGATGTTTCCAGCGAAATCGGAGAGAAAAAATTTTCACTGACGTCCCCCCCCCTCTGGACAGCTTGCTTCGATTTTGGCTTCCAGTGGACGGATTTTGTCGTGCGATAGCTCGTTTGAAAGCTAAGAGTGAGACAAATTCAGTGAAAGAATCGGCTTGTTCCTATCTGTCTTCGTTTAGATGTGAGATGCCATTTAAGATTTTGGGACATTGGCGAAAAACGACAGAGTTAGAATTTGGGACGTTTTGGGCTCTAGCTTCAAAACGAAGCATCGGATGGGAAAACGGATTTCAGATTTGGAATCAGCGTCAGATTCTTTATCTGTATGGTGAGTTTCATGTCAATCGGAGAGTTTCAAGTCATCGGCGAGAAAAATTTTCAACATTTTTCGGAAAAACGACGAGTTAGAATTTTTGCGATGGCTGCCTACTGTAGAGCCAAAACGAAGCATCGGATGGGAAAACGGAGGCCAGATTCGGATTCAGCGTCAAATTCTACATGGAAATGGTGTATTTCCAGCTCAATCGGAGCACTAGAACCGGAGATAGACGGGATTTTTAGTGTTTGGATGATGGGTATTACGTCATCAGCTGATCGCCACACACTATATAAGCTGGGAACCGACGGAGACTTGTCATTTAGAGGAGAACGATTGTCAGAGGTAGGTCGTCTCTCTGAGCTCCGATGATAGCTTCGGACATTCCAAATTCCAAGTTTCTGTAAGAAACCGACTTAGAAAATTTCATTGCTGATATCAGCTAAGCCGTCAGACTTAGAGGTTCGCCAGGAGATGGCCTTCGTCTCCAGGCCATAAAAGACTCCAAAACTTTAAAGGCTCGTAACTTTGCTTCTACAAGTCCGTTTGACTTGATTCAAAAAAGGTTCGGTCGCTATTGACCTGCCCTAAGTGATGGACTACTTATAAAATTTCATAAGTAGTGCTAAAAAGTTGAAAATTTTAAATTCACTAGTTTTGGAGGTTTTCTGGGGTTTTCGACCCTGCTGAAGTCAATGAAAGCATTTTTAATGATGTCTGAGCCAGTCTTCTCATGGTATAAGCGGCTTTTCACTGAAAGCGAGCAAGACACGGAGAGTTTTGCTGTAATATTCCACTGACAGGGTGTTCCTTCGGGACGGCGGACGATGCCGTAGTGATAAGTGTGGCAAGGGAATGTGTCATATTTAAGACCGTAACCGCTGGGACAACTCATGTCTCATGTTGGGCATTTGACACAGCTCTCAACGTAGCACTTTGAACGCCAATCGGTTGAGTCTTAGCTATCTTGTCATGGGTGGCCTCTAAACATCTCCATTGCAAAACGCTGGTGAATCAAGCTCTCTACGGCTTGCTATCAAGCAGATCAAAGCAATAACTTGGGATGTTTCCTCAAGGTTTTCAAGTATGCTGAGTTCAAATCTGCTATCAGATTTCAAATTTAACTAAGACTAAGGCAGCTTTGAGGGGTTAGATCCCAGCTACTGTTCACTACCTTTGACTCGGCGTTGCTGTTACCACTTCGGGGCAGTGACAATGATGTCTTCAGCTGTAAAGAGTGGGTATCGGGGAAGATCTCTCACTTCCCTAGTGATCAGTACAAGGCCTTCGGGCTGTCGACGGGATCGAGTGCCACTCACTACACTCAAATCTATCATTCCTCACTAAGTGTAAATTACTGACTATACATTTGTCCTGCTATCAGGTTATTTTTGACTTGCTATCTAGTTGAATAGTCTCTTGCTATCAAGAGATTCACTTCTACTCATAAAGCACATCATCGCTGTAATACCTCCTTTGCTCGAGCGTTCCTTCGGGACGGCGGGTACTGCCGTAGAGGGATTGTGTTGCACGGGTTGTTCGTCGTTTGTTAGACCGAAACCTCTGAGCCGTTGCTCATGTTGGGCGTTCGACTTCATACTCAACGTGACGCTTTCTCTCGCCAGGTCAGAGTACTTCAGCCATTCGACAAAGGTTAGTCTTTATGATATGGAGTAGAGTGAAATGTAATTCATTAGATGTCCCTTCAATGATTGCTCCCATGATAAACGTTGATGAGACAAATGAAATGATTCTCATCTTCCCTTTTCAATGATTGAAATCTACTAACACACTACCGTATAATCGGCCACTATGGGGCAAGACATGATAGAGCCTTCAATGCGCTTTGCCCTGGGCAGTCTTTAGACTGGCGAATACTATCATTAAGTTGAATCTGCTATCAGTCAACTTGAACGTTGCGTCGCATTAGAGGGGTATATAAACCACTGCCTCTCATTTCATTTCAATCATGCAGACGCCGAACAGTCAAGTCAGCTCTCCTCGCGGACCGCAGTTAAGGCCGCGAAATTTATTTGAGGAGTTTGTCAGGCTAGAGGAGCAAGACAGAGTTTTTAATAATCTTGCTCGGATTGGCAATCCGATGACAGCAACTGCTGTCAATCCAACGGAATGGCGCTACATTCCACTTTTTAGCCATGTACCAGTTAGTGTGGAAGTCGACAGTGCTACCAAAGAGAGAGTCAAAGACTCTCTCAGTAGAATTGGTAGGGTGTAAGATGACATTACTCCCGAGAACGAACCATCGGCTCTCTTAAGGGCCACCATGGGGCAAGACATGATAGAACCTCCTCGCGGTTTGCCCTGGGCAGTCTTCGGACTGGCGAATACTATCATTAAGTTGAATCTGCTATCAGTCAACTTGAACGTTGCAAATGAAGTTCGGTGTAATACTTCCTTTCGACGGGCGTTCCTGTAAAGGGCGGCGGTGAAACCCGTAGCTATGTATACCGCAAGGGACATTCGGCAATGGTCAATCTTGTTAAACCTCTCTGCGTCATGTTTGCAAGTGATTGCCTCTGTCTCAACGTAGTATGCATTCGCGCCAGGGCGACATTTAGCCAACTGTCGAAGGTTGCCTAAAACTTTCCATTGCATACGTTATGAGAACCATGAGTTCTACCTGTCTCTATCAATGAGACGAATTGATGAATGGAATGAAATGGGAGGACACTCACGCGCCACACGCAACATAACACACTTCTCTCTTTCGTAGTCTAACAAGCTCTTTACACATGGATCGCAGTCGATTGCTATCCCTGTATCAGAAGTGTAAGCTATCTTAATTTTATTTGACACTATTTCATCTATCATCATCGTCCATATGAAATGTTTTAAGATTTACAAGTTAGAAATAAAGTTTCAATAGTGTATGCGTTAGAAATAAAGGTGTAACTGTTTGTAAAAATAAGATCGCAAGATTTACTAGTTTACAAGTTAGACTAAGTGTAAATTAAAAATAAAATTATAACTGTTTCAAGAGTTTACAAGTTAGAAATTAAGTTTTAGCTGTTTGTATATCAAAATAAAGTTTCAAGAGTTTACAAGTTAGAAATAAAGTTTCAATAGTGTATATGTTAGAAATAAAGGTGTAACTGTTTGTAAAAATAAGATCGCAAGATTTACTAGTTTACAAGTTAGACTAAGTGTAAATTAAAAATAAATTATAACTGTTCACGTGTTAAAGCGTTGATGCAACGATGAACAATTAATAAGCTGAAAAGTTTTAGATTCACTTTAACATTATCATATGTTTACAGATAGAAATGTATTACAGCAAAGCTACTTCATGAGTTAGTTTGCCAGGAGTGTATCATCTCAAACTTTTACTCGGGCGACATTTAGCCAACTGTCGAAGGTTGCCTAAAACTTTCCATTGCATACGTTATGAGAGCCATGAGTTCTACCTGTCTCTATCAATGAGACGAATTGATGAATGGAATGAAAGGGAGGACACTCACGCGCCACACGCAATATAACACACTTCTCTCTTCCGTAGTCTAACAAGCTCTTTACACATGGATCGCAGTCGATTGCTATCCCTGTATCAGAAGTGTAAGCTATCTTAATTTATTTGACACTATTTCATCTATTATCATCATCGTCCATATGAAATGTTTTAAGATTTACAAGTTAGACTAAGCGTTCTACTATTTGTAAATGAAAGATATAGTTTCAACAGTTTACAGATTGAAAATAAAGTTTCAATAGTGTGTGTGTGTGTGTATGTTAAGAATAAAGTTTTATCTGTTTGTATGTTAGAAATAGAATGAAGTTTCACCAGTTTACAAGTTAAGAATAAAGTTCTATCTGTTTATATGTTAGAAATAAAATAAAGTTTCAATAGTTTGCAAGTTAAAAATAAAGTTTCAACCGTTTACAAGTTTTAAAATAAAGTTTAAATAGTGTGCAAGATAAAAAATAAAGTTTGAACAGTTTACAAGCTGAAATAAAGTTTTAATAGTGTACACGTTGGAAATAAAGTTTTAATAGTTTATGTGCTTCAAAATAGAGTTATAACAGTTTATATGTTAGAAATAAAATGAAGTTTCATCAGTTTACAAGTTAAGAATAAAGTTCTATCTGTTTGTCTGATAGAAATAAAACAAAGTTTCAACCGTTTACAAGTTAAAAATAAAGTTTCAACAGTTTACAAGTTAAAATTAAAGCTTCAACAATTACAAGTTAAAAATAAAACTTCAAAAGTTTACCAGTTAGAAATAAAGTTTCATCAGTTTACAAGTCAAAATAAAGTTTCAACAGATTATAAGTTAAAAGAAAAGTTCCAATAGTATGTGCATTAGAAATAACGTTTCAGCTGTTTGTATGTTAGAAATAAGATAAAGTTTCAATTGTGTGTACGTTAGAAATAAAGTTCTATCTGTTTCTATGATAGAAATAAAACAAAGTTTCAACCGTTAACAAGTTAAAAATAAAGTTTCAAGAGTTTACAAGTTAAAACTAATGTTTCAATAGTGTATGTATGTTAAGAATAAAGTTAGAACAGTTTACAAGCTGAAATAAAGTTTTAATAGTGTACACGTTGGAAATAAAGTTTTAATAGTTTATGTGCTTCAAAATAGAGTTATAACAGTTTATATGTTAGAAATAAAGTTTCAACAGTCTACAAGTTAAAAATAAAATTATAACTGTTTCAAGAGTTTACAAGTTAGAAATTAAGTTTCAATGGTGTATGCGTTAGAAATAAAGTTTTAGCTGTTTGTATATCAAAATAAAGTTTCAAGAGTTTACAAGTTAGAAATAAAATGAAGGTTCACCAGTTTACAAGTTAAGAATGAAGTTCTATCTGTTTGTATGTTAGAAATAAAACAAAGTTTCAACCGTTAACAAGTTAAAAATAAAGTTTTAAGAGTTACAAGTTAAAACTAATGTTTCAATAGTGTGTGTATGTTAAGAATAAAGTTTTATCTGTTTGTATGTTAGAAATAGAATGAAGTTTCACCAGTTTACAAGTTAAGAATAAAGTTCTATCTGTTTATATGTTAGAAATAAAATAAAGTTTCAATAGTTTGCAAGTTAAAAATAAAGTTTCAACCGTTTACAAGTTTTAAAATAAAGTTTAAATAGTGTGCAAGATAAAAAATAAAGTTTGAACAGTTTACAAGCTGAAATAAAGTTTTAATAGTGTACACGTTGGAAATAAAGTTTTAATAGTTTATGTGCTTCAAAATAGAGTTATAACAGTTTATATGTTAGAAATAAAATGAAGTTTCATCAGTTTACAAGTTAAGAATAAAGTTCTATCTGTTTGTCTGATAGAAATAAAACAAAGTTTCAACCGTTTACAAGTTAAAAATAAAGTTTCAACAGTTTACAAGTTAAAATTAAAGCTTCAACAATTACAAGTTAAAAATAAAGTTTCAAAAGTTTACCAGTTAGAAATAAAGTTTCATCAGTTTACAAGTCAAAATAAAGTTTCAACAGATTATAAGTTAAAAGAAAAGTTCCAATAGTATGTGCATTAGAAATAACGTTTCAGCTGTTTGTATGTTAGAAATAAGATAAAGTTTCAATTGTGTGTACGTTAGAAATAAAGTTCTATCTGTTTCTATGATAGAAATAAAACAAAGTTTCAACCGTTAACAAGTTAAAAATAAAGTTTCAAGAGTTTACAAGTTAAAACTAATGTTTCAATAGTGTATGTATGTTAAGAATAAAGTTAGAACAGTTTACAAGCTGAAATAAAGTTTTAATAGTGTACACGTTGGAAATAAAGTTTTAATAGTTTATGTGCTTCAAAATAGAGTTATAACAGTTTATATGTTAGAAATAAAATGAAGTTTCATCAGTTTACAAGTTAAGAATAAAGTTCTATCTGTTTGTATGTTAGAAATAAAACAAAGTTTCAACCGTTAACAAGTTAAAAATAAAGTTTTAAGAGTTTACAAGTTTAACTAATGTTTCAATAGTGTGTGTATGTTAAGAATAAAGTTTTATCTGTTTGTATGTTAGAAATAGAATGAAGTTTCACCAGTTTACAAGTTACGAATAAAGTTCTATCTCTTTAAGTTTATAAGTTAAGAATAAAGTTCTATCTGTTTATATGTTAGAAATAGAATGAAGTTTCACCAGTTTACAAGTTAAGAATAAAGTTCTATCTGTTTATATGTTAGAAATAAAATAAAGTTTCAACAGTCTACAAGTTAAAAATAAAATTATAACTGTTTCAAGAGTTTACAAGTTAGAAATTAAGTTTCAATGGTGTATGCGTTAGAAATAAAGTTTTAGCTGTTTGTATATCAAAATAAAGTTTCAAGAGTTTACAAGTTAGAAATAAAATGAAGGTTCACCAGTTTACAAGTTAAGAATGAAGTTCTATCTGTTTGTATGTTAGAAATAAAACAAAGTTTCAACCGTTAACAAGTTAAAAATAAAGTTTTAAGAGTTACAAGTTAAAACTAATGTTTCAATAGTGTGTGTATGTTAAGAATAAAGTTTTATCTGTTTGTATGTTAGAAATAGAATGAAGTTTCACCAGTTTACAAGTTAAGAATAAAGTTCTATCTGTTTATATGTTAGAAATAAAATAAAGTTTCAATAGTTTGCAAGTTAAAAATAAAGTTTCAATAGTTTACAAGTTTTAAAATAAAGTTTAAATAGTGTGCAAGATAAAAAATAAAGTTTGAACAGTTTACAAGCTGAAATAAAGTTTTAATAGTGTACACGTTGGAAATAAAGTTTTAATAGTTTATGTGCTTCAAAATAGAGTTATAACAGTTTATATGTTAGAAATAAAATGAAGTTTCATCAGTTTACAAGTTAAGAATAAAGTTCTATCTGTTTGTATGATAGAAATAAAACAAAGTTTCAACCGTTTACAAGTTAAAATAAAGTTTCACCAGTGTACAAGTTAGAAATAAAGTTTCAATAGTGTATATGTTAGAAATAAAGTTTTAGCTGTTTGTATATGAAAAACTAAGTTTCAAGAGTTTACAAGTTAAAAAATAAAGTTTCAATGGTGTATACGTTAGAAATAAAGTTTTAGCTGTTTGTATATCAAAATAAAGTTTCAAGAGTTTACAAGTTAGAAATAAAGTTTCAACAGTGTGCACGTTAAGAATAAAGTTTCAATAGTGTGTATGTTAAGAATAAAGTTCTATCTGTTTATATGTTAGAAATAAAAATGAAGGTTCATCAGTTTACAAGTTAAGAATAAAGTTTTATCTGTTTGTATGTTAGAAATAAAATAAAGTTTCGACCGTTAACAAGTTAAAAATAAAGTTTCAGATTAAAATAAAGTTTCAATAGTGTGTATGATGGAAATAAAGTTTAAGCGCTTTGTGCGTCAGAAATAAAGTTTCAACCGTTTACAAGTTAAAAATAAAGTTTCAACAGTGTGTACGTTAAGAATAAAGTTCTATCTGTTTATATGTTAGAAATAAAAATAAAGGTTCACCAGTTTACAGGTTAAGAATAAAGTTTTATCTGCTTGTATGTCAGAAATGAAATAAAGTTTCACCAGTTTAAAAGTTAAGAATAAAGTTTCAATAGTGTGTATGTTAGAAATAAAGTTTCAATAGTGTGTATGTTAAGAATAAAGTTCTATCTGTTTATATGTTAGAAATAAAAATGAAGGTTCACCAGTTTGCAAGTTAAGAATAAAGTTTTATCTGCTTGCATGTCAGAAATGAAATAAAGTTTCACCAGTTTAAAAGTTAAGAATAAAGTTTCACCAGTTTAAAAGTTAAGAATAAAGTTTCAATAGTGTGTATGTTAAGAATAAAGTTCTATCTGTTTATATGTTAGAAATAAAATGAAGTTTCAATAGTGTGTATGTTAAGAATAAAGTTCTATCTGTTTATATGTTAGAAATAAAATGAAGGTTCACCAGTTTACAAGTTAAGAATAAATTTTATCTGCTTGTATGTTAGAAATAAAATAAAGTTTCACCGATTTACAAGTTAAAAAATAAAGTTTCAATAGTTAACACGTTAAAAATAAAGTTTCAATAGTGTGTATGTTAAGAATAAAGTTCTATCTGTTTGTATATTAGAAAGAAAATGAAGGTTCATCAGTTTACAAGTTAATAATAAAGTTTTATCTGTTTGTATGTTAGAAATAAAACATAGTTTCAACCGTTGACAAGTTAAAAATAAAGTTTCAATAGTTTGCGAGTTAAAACTAATGTTTCAATAGTGCGTATGTTAAGAATAAAGTTTTATCTGTTTGTATGTTAGAAATAAAATGAAGCTTCGCCAGTTTACAAGTTTAGAATAAAGTTTTATCAGCTTGTATGTTAGAAATAAAATGAAGTTTCACCAGTTTACAAATTAAAAATAAAGTTTCAATAGTGTGTATGTTAGAAATAAAGTTTCAACCGTTTACAAGTTAAAATAAAGTTTCAACAGTGTCTACGTTAGAAATAAAGTTTTATCTGTTTGTAAAGTTCGATCGTAGGATTTACTAGTTTGCAAGTTAGACTCAGCATTCTACTAGTTGTAAATGAAAATAACGTTTCAACAGTTTACAGATTAAAATAAAGTTTCAATAGTGTGTATGATGGAAATAAAGTTTAAGCGCTTTGTGCGTTAGAAATAAAGTTTCAGCCGTTGACAAGTTAAAAATAAAGTTTCAACAGTGTGTACGTTAGAAATAAAGTTTCAACAGTTTACAAGTTGAAAAATAAAGTTTCAACAGTGTGTACGTTAGAAATAAATGAAAGTAAGAACTTCATCGTATGAGTATTCAAAGCATGTTTTGTAAATCAAATGTGTGTAGTCCTGACATGATAGAATCGCGTTAGAAATAAAGTTTCAGCCGTTTACAAGTTAAAGATAAAGTTTCAACAGTGTGTACGTTAGAAATAAAGTTTTAGCTGTTTATATGTTAGAAACAAAATAAAGTTTCACAGTTTACAAGTTGAAAAATAAAGTTTCAACAGTGTGTACGTTAGAAATAAATGAAAGTAAGAACTTCATCGTATGAGTATTCAAAACATGTTTTGTAAATCAAATGTGTGTAGTCCTGACATGATAGAATCAAGCTTGACAAACGCGTTTGTCAAGTTCATTTGATTCTATCATGTCAGGACTACACACATTTGATTTACAAAACATGTTTTGAATACTCATACGATGAAGTTCTTACTTTCATTTATTTCTAACGTACACACTGTTGAAACTTTATTTTTCAACTTGTAAACTGTGAAACTTTATTTTGTTTCTAACATATAAACAGCTAAAACTTTATTTCTAACGTACACACTGTTGAAACTTTATCTTTAACTTGTAAACGGCTGAAACTTTATTTCTAACGCGATTCTATCATGTCAGGACTACACACATTTGATTTACAAAACATGCTTTGAATACTCATACGATGAAGTTCTTACTTTCATTTATTTCTAACGTACACACTGTTGAAACTTTATTTTTCAACTTGTAAACTGTTGAAACTTTATTTCTAACGTACACACTGTTGAAACTTTATTTTTAACTTGTCAACGGCTGAAACTTTATTTCTAACGCACAAAGCGCTTAAACTTTATTTCCATCATACACACTATTGAAACTTTATTTTAATCTGTAAACTGTTGAAACGTTATTTTCATTTACAACTAGTAGAATGCTGAGTCTAACTTGCAAACTAGTAAATCCTACGATCGAACTTTACAAACAGATAAAACTTTATTTCTAACGTAGACACTGTTGAAACTTTATTTTAACTTGTAAACGGTTGAAACTTTATTTCTAACATACACACTATTGAAACTTTATTTTTAATTTGTAAACTGGTGAAACTTCATTTTATTTCTAACATACAAGCTGATAAAACTTTATTCTAAACTTGTAAACTGGCGAAGCTTCATTTTATTTCTAACATACAAACAGATAAAACTTTATTCTTAACATACGCACTATTGAAACATTAGTTTTAACTCGCAAACTATTGAAACTTTATTTTTAACTTGTCAACGGTTGAAACTATGTTTTATTTCTAACATACAAACAGATAAAACTTTATTATTAACTTGTAAACTGATGAACCTTCATTTTCTTTCTAATATACAAACAGATAGAACTTTATTCTTAACATACACACTATTGAAACTTTATTTTTAACGTGTTAACTATTGAAACTTTATTTTTTAACTTGTAAATCGGTGAAACTTTATTTTATTTCTAACATACAAGCAGATAAAATTTATTCTTAACTTGTAAACTGGTGAACCTTCATTTTATTTCTAACATATAAACAGATAGAACTTTATTCTTAACATACACACTATTGAAACTTCATTTTATTTCTAACATATAAACAGATAGAACTTTATTCTTAACATACACACTATTGAAACTTTATTCTTAACTTTTAAACTGGTGAAACTTTATTCTTAACTTTTAAACTGGTGAAACTTTATTTCATTTCTGACATGCAAGCAGATAAAACTTTATTCTTAACTTGCAAACTGGTGAACCTTCATTTTTATTTCTAACATATAAACAGATAGAACTTTATTCTTAACATACACACTATTGAAACTTTATTTCTAACATACACACTATTGAAACTTTATTCTTAACTTTTAAACTGGTGAAACTTTATTTCATTTCTGACATACAAGCAGATAAAACTTTATTCTTAACCTGTAAACTGGTGAACCTTTATTTTTATTTCTAACATATAAACAGATAGAACTTTATTCTTAACGTACACACTGTTGAAACTTTATTTTTAACTTGTAAACGGTTGAAACTTTATTTCTGACGCACAAAGCGCTTAAACTTTATTTCCATCATACACACTATTGAAACTTTATTTTAATCTGAAACTTTATTTTTAACTTGTTAACGGTCGAAACTTTATTTTATTTCTAACATACAAACAGATAAAACTTTATTCTTAACTTGTAAACTGATGAACCTTCATTTTTATTTCTAACATATAAACAGATAGAACTTTATTCTTAACATACACACTATTGAAACTTTATTCTTAACGTGCACACTGTTGAAACTTTATTTCTAACTTGTAAACTCTTGAAACTTTATTTTGATATACAAACAGCTAAAACTTTATTTCTAACGTATACACCATTGAAACTTTATTTTTTAACTTGTAAACTCTTGAAACTTAGTTTTTCATATACAAACAGCTAAAACTTTATTTCTAACATATACACTATTGAAACTTTATTTCTAACTTGTACACTGGTGAAACTTTATTTTAACTTGTAAACGGTTGAAACTTTGTTTTATTTCTATCATACAAACAGATAGAACTTTATTCTTAACTTGTAAACTGATGAAACTTCATTTTATTTCTAACATATAAACTGTTATAACTCTATTTTGAAGCACATAAACTATTAAAACTTTATTTCCAACGTGTACACTATTAAAACTTTATTTCAGCTTGTAAACTGTTCAAACTTTATTTTTTATCTTGCACACTATTTAAACTTTATTTTAAAACTTGTAAACTATTGAAACTTTATTTTTAACTTGCAAACTATTGAAACTTTATTTTATTTCTAACATATAAACAGATAGAACTTTATTCTTAACTTGTAAACTGGTGAAACTTCATTCTATTTCTAACATACAAACAGATAAAACTTTATTCTTAACATACACACACTATTGAAACATTAGTTTTAACTTGTAACTCTTAAAACTTTATTTTTAACTTGTTAACGGTTGAAACTTTGTTTTATTTCTAACATACAAACAGATAGAACTTCATTCTTAACTTGTAAACTGGTGAACCTTCATTTTATTTCTAACTTGTAAACTCTTGAAACTTTATTTTGATATACAAACAGCTAAAACTTTATTTCTAACGCATACACCATTGAAACTTAATTTCTAACTTGTAAACTCTTGAAACAGTTATAATTTTATTTTTAACTTGTAGACTGTTGAAACTTTATTTTATTTCTAACATATAAACAGATAGAACTTTATTCTTAACTTGTAAACTGGTGAAACTTCATTCTATTTCTAACATATAAACAGATAGAACTTTATTCTTAACTTATAAACTTAAAGAGATAGAACTTTATTCGTAACTTGTAAACTGGTGAAACTTCATTCTATTTCTAACATACAAACAGATAAAACTTTATTCTTAACATACACACACTATTGAAACATTAGTTAAACTTGTAAACTCTTAAAACTTTATTTTTAACTTGTTAACGGTTGAAACTTTGTTTTATTTCTAACATACAAACAGATAGAACTTTATTCTTAACTTGTAAACTGATGAAACTTCATTTTATTTCTAACATATAAACTGTTATAACTCTATTTTGAAGCACATAAACTATTAAAACTTTATTTCCAACGTGTACACTATTAAAACTTTATTTCAGCTTGTAAACTGTTCTAACTTTATTCTTAACATACATACACTATTGAAACATTAGTTTTAACTTGTAAACTCTTGAAACTTTATTTTTAACTTGTTAACGGTTGAAACTTTGTTTTATTTCTATCATAGAAACAGATAGAACTTTATTTCTAACGTACACACAATTGAAACTTTATCTTATTTCTAACATACAAACAGCTGAAACGTTATTTCTAATGCACATACTATTGGAACTTTTCTTTTAACTTATAATCTGTTGAAACTTTATTTTGACTTGTAAACTGATGAAACTTTATTTCTAACTGGTAAACTTTTGAAACTTTATTTTTAACTTGTAATTGTTGAAGCTTTAATTTTAACTTGTAAACTGTTGAAACTTTATTTTTAACTTGTAAACGGTTGAAACTTTGTTTTATTTCTATCAGACAAACAGATAGAACTTTATTCTTAACTTGTAAACTGATGAAACTTCATTTTATTTCTAACATATAAACTGTTATAACTCTATTTTGAAGCACATAAACTATTAAAACTTTATTTCCAACGTGTACACTATTAAAACTTTATTTCAGCTTGTAAACTGTTCAAACTTTATTTTTTATCTTGCACACTATTTAAACTTTATTTTAAAACTTGTAAACGGTTGAAACTTTATTTTTAACTTGCAAACTATTGAAACTTTATTTTATTTCTAACATATAAACAGATAGAACTTTATTCTTAACTTGTAAACTGGTGAAACTTCATTCTATTTCTAACATACAAACAGATAAAACTTTATTCTTAACATACACACACACACACTATTGAAACTTTATTTTCAATCTGTAAACTGTTGAAACTATATCTTTCATTTACAAATAGTAGAACGCTTAGTCTAACTTGTAAATCTTAAAACATTTCATATGGACGATGATGATAATAGATGAAATAGTGTCAAATAAATTAAGATAGCTTACACTTCTGATACAGGGATAGCAATCGACTGCGATCCATGTGTAAAGAGCTTGTTAGACTACGGAAGAGAGAAGTGTGTTATATTGCGTGTGGCGCGTGAGTGTCCTCCCTTTCATTCCATTCATCAATTCGTCTCATTGATAGAGACAGGTAGAACTCATGGCTCTCATAACGTATGCAATGGAAAGTTTTAGGCAACCTTCGACAGTTGGCTAAATGTCGCCCGAGTAAAAGTTTGAGATGATACACTCCTGGCAAACTAACTCATGAAGTAGCTTTGCTGTAATACATTTCTATCTGTAAACATATGATAATGTTAAAGTGAATCTAAAACTTTTCAGCTTATTAATTGTTCATCGTTGCATCAACGCTTTAACACGTGAACAGTTATAATTTATTTTTAATTTACACTTAGTCTAACTTGTAAACTAGTAAATCTTGCGATCTTATTTTTACAAACAGTTACACCTTTATTTCTAACATATACACTATTGAAACTTTATTTCTAACTTGTAAACTCTTGAAACTTTATTTTGATATACAAACAGCTAAAACTTAATTTCTAACTTGTAAACTCTTGAAACAGTTATAATTTTATTTTTAATTTACACTTAGTCTAACTTGTAAACTAGTAAATCTTGCGATCTTATTTTTACAAACAGTTACACCTTTATTTCTAACGCATACACTATTGAAACTTTATTTCTAACTTGTAAATCTTAAAACATTTCATATGGACGATGATGATAGATGAAATAGTGTCAAATAAAATTAAGATAGCTTACACTTCTGATACAGGGATAGCAATCGACTGCGATCCATGTGTAAAGAGCTTGTTAGACTACGAAAGAGAGAAGTGTGTTATGTTGCGTGTGGCGCGTGAGTGTCCTCCCATTTCATTCCATTCATCAATTCGTCTCATTGATAGAGACAGGTAGAACTCATGGTTCTCATAACGTATGCAATGGAAAGTTTTAGGCAACCTTCGACAGTTGGCTAAATGTCGCCCTGGCGCGAATGCATACTACGTTGAGACAGAGGCAATCACTTGCAAACATGACGCAGAGAGGTTTAACAAGATTGACCATTGCCGAATGTCCCTTGCGGTATACATAGCTACGGGTTTCACCGCCGCCCTTTACAGGAACGCCCGTCGAAAGGAAGTATTACACCGAACTTCATTTGCAACGTTCAAGTTGACTGATAGCAGATTCAACTTAATGATAGTATTCGCCAGTCCGAAGACTGCCCAGGGCAAACCGCGAGGAGGTTCTATCATGTCTTGCCCCATGGTGGCCCTTAAGAGAGCCGATGGTTCGTTCTCGGGAGTAATGTCATCTTACACCCTACCAATTCTACTGAGAGAGTCTTTGACTCTCTCTTTGGTAGCACTGTCGACTTCCACACTAACTGGTACATGGCTAAAAAGTGGAATGTAGCGCCATTCCGTTGGATTGACAGCAGTTGCTGTCATCGGATTGCCAATCCGAGCAAGATTATTAAAAACTCTGTCTTGCTCCTCTAGCCTGACAAACTCCTCAAATAAATTTCGCGGCCTTAACTGCGGTCCGCGAGGAGAGCTGACTTGACTGTTCGGCGTCTGCATGATTGAAATGAAATGAGAGGCAGTGGTTTATATACCCCTCTAATGCGACGCAACGTTCAAGTTGACTGATAGCAGATTCAACTTAATGATAGTATTCGCCAGTCTAAAGACTGCCCAGGGCAAAGCGCATTGAAGGCTCTATCATGTCTTGCCCCATAGTGGCCGATTATACGGTAGTGTGTTAGTAGATTTCAATCATTGAAAAGGGAAGATGAGAATCATTTCATTTGTCTCATCAACGTTTATCATGGGAGCAATCATTGAAGGGACATCTAATGAATTACATTTCACTCTACTCCATATCATAAAGACTAACCTTTGTCGAATGGCTGAAGTACTCTGACCTGGCGAGAGAAAGCGTCACGTTGAGTATGAAGTCGAACGCCCAACATGAGCAACGGCTCAGAGGTTTCGGTCTAACAAACGACGAACAACCCGTGCAACACAATCCCTCTACGGCAGTACCCGCCGTCCCGAAGGAACGCTCGAGCAAAGGAGGTATTACAGCGATGATGTGCTTTATGAGTAGAAGTGAATCTCTTGATAGCAAGAGACTATTCAACTAGATAGCAAGTCAAAAATAACCTGATAGCAGGACAAATGTATAGTCAGTAATTTACACTTAGTGAGGAATGATAGATTTGAGTGTAGTGAGTGGCACTCGATCCCGTCGACAGCCCGAAGGCCTTGTACTGATCACTAGGGAAGTGAGAGATCTTCCCCGATACCCACTCTTTACAGCTGAAGACATCATTGTCACTGCCCCGAAGTGGTAACAGCAACGCCGAGTCAAAGGTAGTGAACAGTAGCTGGGATCTAACCCCTCAAAGCTGCCTTAGTCTTAGTTAAATTTGAAATCTGATAGCAGATTTGAACTCAGCATACTTGAAAACCTTGAGGAAACATCCCAAGTTATTGCTTTGATCTGCTTGATAGCAAGCCGTAGAGAGCTTGATTCACCAGCGTTTTGCAATGGAGATGTTTAGAGGCCACCCATGACAAGATAGCTAAGACTCAACCGATTGGCGTTCAAAGTGCTACGTTGAGAGCTGTGTCAAATGCCCAACATGAGACATGAGTTGTCCCAGCGGTTACGGTCTTAAATATGACACATTCCCTTGCCACACTTATCACTACGGCATCGTCCGCCGTCCCGAAGGAACACCCTGTCAGTGGAATATTACAGCAAAACTCTCCGTGTCTTGCTCGCTTTCAGTGAAAAGCCGCTTATACCATGAGAAGACTGGCTCAGACATCATTAAAAATGCTTTCATTGACTTCAGCAGGGTCGAAAACCCCAGAAAACCTCCAAAACTAGTGAATTTAAAATTTTCAACTTTTTAGCACTACTTATGAAATTTTATAAGTAGTCCATCACTTAGGGCAGGTCAATAGCGACCGAACCTTTTTTGAATCAAGTCAAACGGACTTGTAGAAGCAAAGTTACGAGCCTTTAAAGTTTTGGAGTCTTTTATGGCCTGGAGACGAAGGCCATCTCCTGGCGAACCTCTAAGTCTGACGGCTTAGCTGATATCAGCAATGAAATTTTCTAAGTCGGTTTCTTACAGAAACTTGGAATTTGGAATGTCCGAAGCTATCATCGGAGCTCAGAGAGACGACCTACCTCTGACAGTCGTTCTCCTCTAAATGACAAGTCTCCGTCGGTTCCCAGCTTATATAGTGTGTGGCGATCAGCTGATGACGTAATACCCATCATCCAAACACTAAAAATCCCGTCTATCTCCGGTTCTAGTGCTCCGATTGAGCTGGAAATACACCATTTCCATGTAGAATTTGACGCTGAATCCGAATCTGGCCTCCGTTTTCCCATCCGATGCTTCGTTTTGGCTCTACAGTAGGCAGCCATCGCAAAAATTCTAACTCGTTTTTCCGAAAAATGTTGAAAATTTTTCTCGCCGATGACTTGAAACTCTCCGATTGACATGAAACTCACCATACAGATAAAGAATCTGACGCTGATTCCAAATCTGAAATCCGTTTTCCCATCCGATGCTTCGTTTTGAAGCTAGAGCCCAAAACGTCCCAAATTCTAACTCTGTCGTTTTTCGCCAATGTCCCAAAATCTTAAATGGCATCTCACATCTAAACGAAGACAGATAGGAACAAGCCGATTCTTTCACTGAATTTGTCTCACTCTTAGCTTTCAAACGAGCTATCGCACGACAAAATCCGTCCACTGGAAGCCAAAATCGAAGCAAGCTGTCCAGAGGGGGGGGGGACGTCAGTGAAAATTTTTTCTCTCCGATTTCGCTGGAAACATCCTTCCTAACCCAAAATTTCACGTAGATTCCGAATCTGGCCTCCGTTTTCTCATCCGATGCTTCGTTTGGGCGCTACACACCAAAACGTCCCAAATTCTAACTCTGTCGTTTTTTCGAAAAATGTTGAAAATTTTTTCTCTCCGATTGACTTGAAACTCACCATACAGATAGAGAATTTCACGCTGATTCCAAATCTGAAATCCGTTTTCCCATCCGATGCTTCGTTTTGAAGCTAGAGCCCAAAACGTCCCAAATTCTAACTCTGTCGTTTTTCGCCAATGTCCCAAAATCTTAAATGGCGTCTCACATCTAAACGAAGACAGATAGGAACAAGCCGATTCTTTCACTGAATTTGTCTCACTCTTAGCTTTCAAACGAGCTATCGCACGACAAAATCCGTCCACTGGAAGCCAAAATCGAAGCAAGCTGTCCAGAGGGGGGGGGGACGTCAGTGAAAATTTTTTCTCTCCGATTTCGCTGGAAACATCCTTCCTAACCCAAAATTTCACGTAGATTCCGAATCTGGCCTCCGTTTTCTCATCCGATGCTTCGTTTGGGCGCCACACACCAAAACGTCCCAAATTCTAACTCTGTCGTTTTTTCGAAAAATGTTGAAAATTTTTTCTCTCCGATTGACTTGAAACTCACCATACAGATAAAGAATTTGACGCTGATTCCAAATCTGAAATCCGTTTTCCCATCCGATGCTTCGTTTTGAAGCTAGAGCCCAAAACGTCCCAAATTCTAACTCTGTCGTTTTTCACCAATGTCCCAAAATCTTAAATGGCGTCTCACATCTAAACGAAGACAGATAGGAACAAGCCGATTCTTTCATTGAATTTGTCTCACTCTTAGCTTTCAAACGAGCTATCGCACGACAAAATCCATCCACTGGAAGCCAAAATCGAAGCAAGCTGTCCAGAGGGGGGGGGACGTCAGCGAAAAATTTTTTCTCTCCGATTGCTTTCAAATTCACCATACAGATGCAGAATTTCACGCTGAATCCGAATCTGTCCTCCGTTTTCTCATCCGATGCTTCGTTTGGGCGCTACACACCAAAACGTCCCACATTTTAACTCTGCCAAAATTTTGAAGAAACAGTTTTTCTCGCCGATTGAGCTGGAAATCACATCACAGATGCAGAATTTGACGCTGAATCCGAATCTGGCCACCATTTCACCATCCAAGACAACCTAGGCGGTCGCCCATGTCAACCTAGACGGTCGCCCACGTCAACCTAGACGGTCGCCCACGTCAACCTAGACGGTCGCCCAAGTCAACCAGGCGGTCGGACCAACTCACTCGAGTCTCACACTCTGTCGTTGCAGAGGGGGGGGAGTCAGCGAACATGTTGTGAACCCACCTGGCCGGCACACCACGACAGACTCTGTCGTTCCAGAGGGGGGGGGGGACTCAGACCCGAAGCACCACGGCGGCCGACCACGACACTCTGCCGTTCCAGAGGGGGGGGCGCCGGTCGAGTGTTTGTCACTTGCTTACTACTGATGAGGCGTTCGAAATACTGTTATTGATGAGGCCGAGTCTTGTAGTAATAATCACCCATCGAAGAAAATTTTAAGTAATGTTACTTATCTCAAGTAATCATTGACTCGAAGGATTGGTGAAATGCTATTCTTTCATCTGTATTGCTATCATGCTCGGTAAATTCCGTGTTAATTTCTCCAAAACAGTAAAAGATTGCAAATTTTGCATATGGTGCTACATAGCAATAATTGAGTTCATTTAATAAAATCTAAATGAGGATATAAATAATACTGAGTTACTATTCTACCTAGTGTAGTATCGGGGATAAGAACCACTTGCGTGTAATTGTCCATATTTATTAGCATTGATGTGAATGCAGGACTTTTTGGAAAGATCTTTGGAAGTCTTCTTTGTAGATTAGATCCTCTAATTTCTAGCCAACAAAAATAACACAAAATTCTAAACAGCCATTTTGAAATTTTAAAAGTACCGGCACACATGTTTATCACAATATGATTTTAGCATCAGTGACGATTCGATTTTCTCAGCGACTTAGTGCACGATTCTTTATGATTTTCCGCCGCACGATATAGCCAGGATAGATGAACACAGAACAGCCCGCTGTGCAGTCCTTCAGCTTGCTCAGCCATTTCAGATACCGGTATTTTAATTTACTATGGATGAGTAGCAAGTGTTATCAAGACAAAATTGAATAGCCTATGCTTCTATAACATTGCTTTATGGAATTGTTGGTCAAACTATGGCTGAATGGAAAAGTCATGATCGAATTGAAACAGATTTTAGCTGAGTATGAAGACTCAACGTATTTGAGTTCTGATGATGATGTCCAACAAATATTGGATTTCATCGATGCTGTTAATCAAAGCATTTACAGGGAGTGGTTACTGTTGGATATACTTCTTGTGCATGGGATTACGGTGAACGCATGTCACAGAAACCTGACTGTCAAAATGAAACTTACAAGAATATCATTACTAATCGGCAATGTTCAAAGCTCTCTGGTGGGGGGGGGGGGGAGGGGTTCTAGATAGTTTTAACAAAGTTCTTAACTCATTAATGCCTTAATTAATGTCTTAACTAATTTTTTTATTTTTGTATCGTTGTTAATGATGCTTGTGGACAGAATATTGACCTCAAGAAGTTTCAGTGAAAATCGATAATTACATCATGTACTTTTTGAATGTTGCTTAACAGAAACACCGCATGTTAGTGTACATTATTTCAAGTTGCTTCTAAGAAGCATTGTACAGTCTATACGAATAATCTTGGTATAGATTTGTATATATATATAGACCATGTTAAAGATCTTCAGCATCTATTTGAGAATCTACAAAATCAACTTGTAAATATTCTACTTCAAAAAATAAAGTTAGACACTTTAAACAAACTACTTAGTGTGGTAGTCTCCAAAGCAGGTCTTCAGGTGCAGATGTCTTCTGGCAGTGTCTCTTTTGTGTAGAATATTGCACAAGATGGTTGTTTCCATCGAATCGGATGGATGGGCTCATTGAAGGCATTGATTGCTTATTGATGCTCTGACTCAGCAAAAATTCAGCGACACGAGTTCGAAGGCTATTCAAATCCACCATTTTCGTGTTGGAAGGATTGAAGCGATGTAAATTGCCTTAAATCCTGTAAATCAAATTGCCATGCAAGCATTGACAATGGTGATATCAAAAAGATTTGTCGCAATTGGGAAATACCATTTTCCCCGAATGCAGGAACGACAATGACTAACATGCTGGTCCATGGTCATCGCCTCCCATGGTTCGATTGTAAAGGGCAACACACAGGAAGGGCCATTTTGATCTTTCTACTTTCTTTGCGGCAGTTTCTGGCCGCTGTGATTGGAGTTTACCACCCAATGGCTGAGGAGGCGATGAAGACTGTTTTGCTGTCCTTCCACGCTGTAACCATGTTTACATTATTACTCCCTCCTTGTAGCATTCCATCTCCGCGGGCTTTGAAATTGTTTATCCACTATAGATGCAAGGAATGCAGGTTCAATTCCCACTTCTTACTTCCTCTTTTTATTTTTTAGAAACCGCTTGCGAGATATCATTAATGAAATGGTGAAGCAGCTCCGTGGTTTAGTATGTGCTGTCATAAATTTCAGCTATGACTAAACGTCCCTTTCCTTGCTCGGCAGCATAAAATTGACGATTTCCAATCTACATAAATGTGAGAACATCTGTGCATGTATATAATAAAGATCCTAAATATAATTAAATAATATAGAACTAAAGCTGCCTTTCATCACTATGAAACATGAAAGTAATAATTTGCAATCTAATGCCAACCTACTGTCCTCAGTTATTACATATCTCTTCAGCTGAAGTACTAAATCTCAATACATTCCTCTTTGTTTCAAATCTGTAAACATGCGTCCAATACCCAAATGCTCTAATCCTACTGGACTTTCCGAGCATAGACGTATCTCCTTAATACCGGTCGTCTCCAAAATTCTAGAAAGCGCTATTTCTCGAAAATTTATCATTCCTCGTGTGAAGAACATCGTGAGGAAGTCACAGTTTGCGTATATTCCAAGACCAGGTTGCCAAACAACTTCTGCTCTTGTCCTAGCACAGCATGAAGTGCTTCGGTTTTTGGACTCCATGTTTGGATGTGTGAGAGCCGTGTCCGTCGACATATCAAAGGCCTTTGACAAGCTTCCACACAGAGTTTTTCTGAATGCTTGTAGCAACTTCGGTCTTCCTACGAATTTGGTTAACTGGATATCGTCTTTCTTATGTGGCAGATTTCGAAGTGTTATTGTCAATGGTTTAAGTCAAGATGGAGTAGTATTACCAGCGGAGTTCCACAGGGAAGGGTCCTCGGACCACTGCTCTATGTTCTCGCCGTTGACGACCTCAATCCTGGGTGCTGCAATACTACACTCATTAAGTATGCTGACTACATACTGTTATACATTTCCCGAGGTCTTCTTCGCAATACAATCTTCAGTTGGAATATGACAATCTTGTACTCTGGTCCAGATCGTGTCAACTTCCCATAAATGAATCCAAAAGTGTCGTGATGGACATGAGAACTAAATGTGATTTAACAACATCAGATATTCACATCTCCGTTAATATGCTCAACCTTCTCCAGAAAGTTGAGCATATTACATTCCCGGGAGTCTTTCTCCAACAACTTAAAGTGGAACGTAGGGGAGGGGGGACTAATATGGGCACCCTGAGGGGTTTTCAGGCTTATTTTTTACAAAAGTAATTCTTTTCGTCCCGGGAAAATTCACAGGGCAAGATGAATGTATCAGAAAACTTTCCAAGAAAAGATAGAGGTTCTAGGATTCATAGAAAAAAATTAGAAGCGACTTTGTAAAGTGTCAAACTACCCATATAAGCCCCATACCACGGGGTAATATGGGCACTGACTAGGGGCTTCGAGTTTTGTATGTTGACTTATTAGATGATGTCTATCAACGGTTTTGTCGTCTCCTTTGAATGATTAGTTCATCAAGATGAGAAATTAAAATGGACCATGACAGGCTATCGGCTGCGCATTGACAGTTAAACAAGGTTTCTTTTACAAAACCTGAAAAGTCACATGAATCATCATCTTTTTCGATTTTGCACTTATCACAAAATAGCAAACGTTGCATGAATCGTCCTTTCATTCATGCCACACCGCACATGTACCCAATTCTTTAGGCCTACGGCATTTGGTGCAAAGGTCAGTCATCGCGATTTGTTGTCAATCGCCATGTGCCGATATCATGCATGTACAAGATTACAAACAACACAAGGTGGACTCATTCTTGAAACTGAATAATAATCATTGCTAGCAGATAGGAAATTATACTTAATAGCCAACTGACATGTCTCGTGTGCTGTAAGGGCAAACTAAACTGATGATTATCTCAGAAGCAAGCTAGGTTTTCATGATGATAACTTTAAAAGAAGAATTTATGTCATTTAGCTTACTATCTGACTTTCTAAAGTAAACTTGATAACAATAGGCCAGTCTCTTTCCGACAAACTTCATGCTTTGTCGCTTTGTTGTTGAATATATCCTCTTTCCATCAAATTCTAATAAACTGTTTGCATTTATGGAGTGGGCTATATGGGCACTTTTCTTCGACAGTTTTCCTTTGCCTCGAACAATCACTCTACACAGAATGAGGGACTTAGCCAAAAAAAGTGTCTGATATCATTTTCGGTTCTTCAGCGATCAAATTTATGCATTTTTTCCGTTATCCTCTTAGTGCGTGCGCACGTGTGAGCGCGTGTTTTTTTCCTCGAATGAGCTGTGCTGCCACATGCGGACAAACACCGACCATGACTCTCTGTCGAATTGGAAGTTCATGCGAGCAATGGGTCATGAGCTAGAGGCCTCAAATTATAATAATTAATTAATAATTAAATAATCAATAGAGGCCGAAGAACTCAAATTACCCATAATAGTCCGCTGCCCATATTAGCAAGATTGTCAAAAAAAAAGTGTGGAAGCGAATCTTCATTATTCGAAATTTGCGGCGGTCAGGATGTCCAGTTAATGAAAAGATCACTTTATATATTGCTTTCATCCGTTCCGTCTTAACATACACCTTTCCTTCGTTCTGCAATATCCCTGATTAAATGCATTGATGCGAGTTGAGCGACGAGTCTTTCGGAAAATTGGCACTGATATAGCCTACCCGATGACCTTACGATCGAGTATTTTGACTACGTCAGGTGAAAGACTATTCTGCAAAATTTCTAAAAACGACGATCATCTTCTTCGACCATAATTGTTTATCACAGTCAGTCAACACATCTGCTCGCCGGGCAGTATTTATGCATCTTCTGCACAAACAGTTCTTTTCAAAAACTCTTTCATCAAATTTTGTAAATAGCATTTTTATGTCACTTGTATCAGTTTTCTCCAATGGTGCTCCTGTATCTTATTGACATCGATCTATTGATATTTTGTAATGGGCTCTCAGAGTTCAACAGAGAGACAATAGAGAGATTATTATTATTAAGCAAACAAAATATCGAAAGTCAAGTTTAGCTAAAGGTATTTTTCGTCGGTTTTTTAAAACCAACGTCCAATGTTTCCTAAAAGAAATATTATGACATTTATGCCTCCGCAGGGGATAAATTATGAAAAATCGATCTAATTTTGGAGAGGAAGGGTAGTTCCCATCGTCATAAATGCAAAACTATGAGAAAAAGTTTCGCAACATTCCGTTTGATAGTAAGTACTTTCGATTGTCGAGAGGGCCACGCCATCTTAAAAAGTATCCAAATTTAAATGTGGCGCCAAACTAAGCGAACCTTTATAAATGACTTACCTTAACAATTTATTTAATATCTTGGGATTTCCATGTTAGCCTCAGCTTGCATAGAAAATGCAGCAACCATCTGCAAATTTACTATAAAACGTGATTTTTGTGTTGTACATGTATTCATTAAAGAAATTCATTGGGCATAAATGCGTTAATTGCACTAGGTGACATGCCACGCACAATCACGCGTAATTCACGCGTGAACCACGCGTAATTAATTACACATGACCCTAAGCATCCGTGGCTACGTGGGATATTGCTGCAATATCTGTTATATAAGTTAGTATAGTTGGCAGTCCTGTTATAGCCTACAGACTTTGCGTCACGTACATGTGTCTGCATGTATCAGAGGCTATAAACAATGTGATAGGACCTCAATTTCATGCTCAGGGAAGGCAGAACATGCTTAGCGGTTCATCCGTGGTTCAAGCGGCAGCGCAGACAACCGTAGACGACGCGCAAACTATAAACGCTCGCCCGCGTGTATTCATAAACATTCCCCATGTTTTAACAGCATCAGATCAAGTGATTTCTGACTCTTAGTGCAGCGCGTATGTACGCGGGTAGAAGAATAGAATGTCCTTAACCACGGATGTTTGGGGTGCTCCGTAATTACGCGTGGCATGTCACCTAGTGCATCAAAAATCACAGTCCAGATTTTTATTCACAGAGGCCTGCATAGTCGTCAATGCATGAAACAGGATAGGAATGCGACTTAAATTTTCAATTTTGTTTAAGCTACTATAGTCGAACTATAAGAACCCGGCTGTTTGTTGGTCATATTTCAGCTGCTCATATACACGGATACCGGTTGAATTTAATTCAGCCGCGCAAGACCAGGATGACATGCCACGCTCGTTTCATGATCATCGAAGCAAGCTTCCCGTATTGTGCATAAGCAGTCATTAAAATTATGATGTCATGTGCAATGATTCATGAAAGTGACAGTGTAGTACAACCACAATAAAACGACAGCCTGATGCCACCCTCCAACGCTAGTTTCAGATATTGTCGACGTCTCATTATTTCCTAGCTGCTCCTATTGCTCAAACATCCTGCCCCTACTTGATTGAATGTTATTTCTATTGACAAACATAAGGTAATCAACAAGCCATACTTAGTTTTCGAGCCATTCACTGAGTTGTAAAAGTAGATAGCGGGAAACCTTACTATATTTGGGTCAGATCAATTAAGAATCATTACGCGTGCGATAATATCGGCATTTTAATGCGTCTATCAAACAAGATAATCGCAGAAGATGTAAGATCTAGAGATGATAATCGCAAATCTTTATAAAGCACGACTTAAAGTTCTTGCGACAAGACTATCTCACAATATGATCTTTAGTTCAGAATTAAGGTCGGCTATTTGAATATGGTCTAAAGGTTATTTTCATTACTGAAAATTGGTTCACAAAATTCATTATGAACTTGAACATGATCGGGCATTTGCCAAATATTGGCATTGCAATCGAATGCATGAACCCCTAAAAAATGGGAGCACTATTTCGTGAGCAAAGCTGATATAATATAATATCTATATATATCCATTATATATATATATATATATGTAATATAATCTGAAATGTTGGAAAGTTCAGAAATAAACCCCAATTTATGTTATACCAAAATCATTCGTTCACCTCATTTGCATATATTCCATGAACGGCAGCACCTTAGACCGCTTCAGAGACTCAAAGCAACAATAATTTTTGAAGATATATTGATTTTTTCATAAATATGACTCAGATTCGTTGATCCACAATAGCTGACACGAATTTAATGCACAGAATGTAAGGCTGCAAGAACAATCTGTTCCTGTACGACGATTCCTCTTCATGACAGACTTGCAGAACATCGCGAGTTTGGTCCAAGGAAAAATTCTCATAAGATAATCAAATCGCTTGATATGTGCATCGGATGAGTGCGCTTCAAATCTACACTATGCGAAATCCATTTCATATATTTATCCTTTCATCGTATAACAAACATCTAAGAAGCAAAATCACAACCTCAACATACGATATTTTTTACAAGTATGAAATGGACAACCGGGGTGTCACGAGTCTGTCGACTGACTAGGAATCACGCATGAAATTACACGATTTGTATAGCCATGGACTGTCAGCCGACAAATCTCAAGAAATCGAGGACAAATTTGATTTAATTGCGGCGTCCTCGTCGAAATTCACACTCCAAATGTCTACAAAAGGTCTTTCGAAATTGGTGAATGTGTTTTGTGGCGAGGGCTGATCCCTGTGACGCTTGGTGAGTGCGGCGAGTTCGTAGGTGAATACGAAGGTGAAGATTGTCTTTTGAGATTCTGATTTTGAGACCGTGCACGCCTTGTCTTCATGGATAAGCGGCGCACAATCGACGGCTTGGAATCAGACTCGCTGGTCAAGGGACTGTTCGATCTCATCACAACATCGGAATTTGTATTTGGCAACGATCCAGAGAAATGCTCACCAAAGAATAATTGATTGGGCGGAAATCGAACTGAAACGACATGAACAATAAATAAAAACGACTGAACGAATAGGTAATGTGTTTAAAAGCTTCACGTACATATTGCATGGTCAGTGTTGTGTTCAAAGGAAAATGAAATCAAGGAAGAGTGACGAATAGTGAGCAATGACATGGTACAGTTCTTATATTACAGATGCAAAAATATCCATACTTTATAAAGGCTGCTTTCTGATACTCAACCTTTATTTGCTTTATATCAAATATTTCTTTCATACATATTATGTCTGTTCATGCATTATTGGTAATATTACTTATCCGAAAGTAATTGTGTAGAAGTATATGAGATATTCAGATAAACATACATGTTGAGGGAGATTAGTCATGAATCCCATTATCTACTTTTTCAACCATGTGATAAGGTATCATGAAGCTCATGACCATGATAATGACGGAAATTAAAATTGACATCACTTGCTCAAGCGGATGATAAGCCACAAAAGCTATCAAACTGCAGTTATAAAGAATAGGTTATTAAATCACATCTGCCTCTGGCTATCTCTTCCCCAAGGTGTAATGGGTGATTTTCGGCATCCAATCTCGGTTTCTTATGTTTTACAATCAATCGGCAAAACTTAACCGAATCTCAAAATTCTTCCATTGGAAGAATTTGGAAACATTCCTAAATGTTGATTCATGCAGAGAATGCATGAAAATGATCTATCCGTTACTATGTGTTATTGGATCTAGCGAAATTTACTATTTGAATTTCAAAATTCTATTTACGGTAGCGGCAATATCTGCTGAAAATAGAAAATGAATGTCAGCATGCGCATTGTGTATACATTGCTGTCTCATGGAATTTGAAGTATTAGCTTCAAAGATTTTAAACCAACACGAGTAAATCGAGTAAATCTCCAAAGTAACCGAAACCTAATTGAAGTTGAAACTATCGAGCAATCCTAAATGAAAATGGACTTCAATCACTGTTAAAAGTTAATGGATGGTTCGGACGAAGTATATTGTTTTCAACTCCTCTTCATAAAATACGGAACCAATTAATATGAATTTGACGAATTGGTGAAGATACTTCACTTGCGTGATGCATTAACCGATAGAGTCATCAACAGTGAAGCTTCTGTAAACCATGGAACTCCAGAATCTGGAAGTCATTGAAAATACGAAGCGCTACCAAGAGATGCTGCTCATAGCAATCAAAGGATGCATAGAGATCGAACAGCATTATCTTCAATTGAAAGCTTAAAATCGCTTGTATCTATCAATGCACATGCTAAGATGTTCATACATCCTTAATTGATATTAGATTTGGTTGACCTCCTGTATGCACGAAACCTTTTATTGTCTCCAAAGAATGTTTGAAAAATTATTTCATGTAAAAGACATGGCTCTCACATGAAGCTCTTAGACATTGGAAGAACATGTTCATCCAGTTCAAAGACGTTATTTGTCGGGAATTTCGTGAGATTTATGCTACCTATTTTTAATTTTTTCCTAGTGTTTTTGACCACATGGCGATTGAACATTGAAACATTGATGAATGTTTCAAATTCAACGGACGACTAAATCGACATAGTTGCGTCTGGTAGTCTAAATCTAATCCACACGAGGTATTGTAGCAAGAGCTCAGTTTACCTGGTGTAACTGTTTTGGGCTACTATTTAGAGCTCTGGATTAATCGGTCCACTTTTATTCGACAAGGTAGTGAAGGCCAAATAATATCTAAAAACAGCCAAGTGATAAGTTTCAGCCTTTGTGTCTGAGTGTGGAAATTGCAATGATTTTTGCTTTCAGCATAATGGAGCACCATCTCATTATGGCATCTCCGTCCAAAAGTGACTTAATATATGCTGACTTATACTGCATATTACGTTCGATTACAACAGTTCCTATCGATCAGTTAAAACACTAAATACATCTCAAACTGTAAAATAATTAGATGATGAGTGATCGCGATCTCAAAAAGATCTGCTAACCATCAGATTATACACGTAGATTTTTCGAAATTTGAAAGGAAAATCAATTATGCCATTCATCGATCAAAAATACAAAACGTGTGCTAATAGGGCTTCATGTGGATATTGTGATATCAAGATTAAGTAAAATAAATACAGAAACCAGCTTTAAATGACATTGTGTAACTGCAGAGGTTTCCAAAATGTTGCGAACGTAAAAGAAATACATCAGAAATGGAGGAAGGGGAACTAGTGAAGTTTGCAAACAAAACGTTTTGGAATATCTGAGAGGTAATACAAAGTCATACGGATCATGTCGGATTTTTTATTCAATCCACGAATATCCGTTATTCTAGCCACTCTGATTCATGATTCGCTTATTAATTAATGATACAATTACCACATAAATCAATCATGATAGCAATGTAATTTAACACCCCACCATAAACATGGATCACTAGCATTCAGGTCAAACAGAAGACATCAAGGGATTCGTATTAGATAGTAGATGTCCTCTTAAATGCCTAGTTTAATATGCACTATACCTTCCTTCTTTTAATGAATATATTATATTCATGTGTGAATTATACATGCATGCACGCTTGAAATTTTTTTGCGTATCATCTTGCACTTGGATTTTTACCAAAAAAAGACTTTTGAGTTTTTTTAATTTTTCGTATTGATTATGAATTGCTAAATCATATTCGGTATCAATTCGACTTATCAATTAACAGCTAATATATCGAGATTTACCATGGTTATCCCAGAGTTACAGACAACTGAAGATGATCATGAATGCTCCAGATATAAAGTTATCCCTTATCTTTCATATCTTACTATCAAGGTAGTTACAGAAGCCATGCATCGAAGCTTAAATGCCTTATGTTTCATTAATGATTTGAATTTTAGTTGCAAGTGCATATATGCACTGAATTCATGGTGCTATCCTCAACCTGCTTAAATACCACGAAAAATCACATTTACACAAAGACTTTACCACAATAAATAAAATAATATCAATAAAATCACCACATTGATGCAAACATGCCACGAAGAAACATAAAATAGTACATCCATGCAAACAATCAAGTACACATGTAAGCACATATCGTATGCAACTGAAATAAATAAACACCATGCCTGCGTGTGAAAATGCGCGACTTTCAAGTGTATAGTAAATTGCCACTAAATCAACAAAAAAAAGAATGCACTGGACGACTCCTTTATAACTTAACTACAGTCATACAACAAAAGTACGTATGGAACACAAGTGCAATCCACTAAAATATTGGATGCTTATTATCACACTATCCTTCCACGAGGCAAACGGGTAAAAGTGCGAATTACGAACTTCCCAAACGCACTACATTGTCAAATATTCAAATGACCTTAAATAGCTAAAATATCATTCGAAGTTTAGAAACCTATAATCAAAATTTAGCAAGTATATTAACGCCAAAGTTGTCGAAGTCTCTGGATTGACAAAATTATTGTGCAACATAACTCAAACATGATTCAATTCCCCATTTCAAGTGACTAGCTTCTTAATACATTTCAGGCATTAATCGAACTCTCTATGACTTCAAGGACAAGTCGAGCATAATTTCGTAAACTGAAACTGCGTGCATCTTCATCCTTACATTTATGTTGAATAAACCGACATTCTCAGGGAATTGTCAGCATACTTGGATAAGCATGAAAAGAAGCAGTGTCTTGCAACTTGTTTTCCACGTGTTTTATTGTGTACAGTAGACAATGTGTGTGTTTGCTTAGGACAATTATAAGATGTGTTGCACGCACGTTTTACGTGCAGTATACAGTTTACATACTTCGGAGCAACTGGACTAAGAATTTTGAGCTTCAATTTGCTTAATTTGGCTGTACGTGTAAGCTGAAGCCAACTGAAGAACTCGATTATACCAGTTCGGCGTGTGTACAATATATTAGAATAACCTACACAGCATACCACTAGAAATACATGTACGAACAAATTTGACGCTCCCAACGAGTTGAATTCCCGTGATCTATTACATGTTGAACGAGTGTGACTGATGGCTGAAGTCATGACCAATTTTGTGTAAAAGCATAGAACAATAATTAAAAGCTACCACTATACGGGAGGGCTTCATAGATAGAATAACCAAACTATCATCTCTAATTAGGCTCTCCAATTCTCTCCATGTTCAAGATTGAAGCGGTCGAGGAGCCACATACTAAAAAAATGAAAGACAGTATAAAAATTCTCAAAGTAATGCACGTATACTGATACGAAAAGTAAAGGTTGGATGCTTTAAGCTATCATTTAGTGTTAGTTTATCAGCAGGTTTCAGTTTAGTAATTGTCTAATCGCTGAATTCGCTTAACTGTCAGAAGCAAAATACCAAGATCTCAGAACCACACATAGAATTCGCTGATCAATGACAATCATATAAATGATGATCAATCATTCTCATCTGTTCTATAACCACGAAGGCAATGGCGGTGTACCTGTATCTAAATAACATGTGAGTATTACTTATTTCTGACAGCTCTTCATGTGTATGTATGTGACGCATGCATCTCCTTTACTTCTGTTCCATACGTAGTAATTCCAATGCTTCAACAACTATAAAATTAAGTATTTGCAGGGTATAAAGGAAAGGTGTCAACAGGCAGTGAGAACGGTACCTGCCACGAAAGATTCTTTCAAAGAACGAACAAACACAATGCCGCTCGTTACAGACGACATTAAGTGCGTGTTCCAGTGCCGAGTTGGTTAGGACGACCTGCAATAGAATAACATCGGCACTCGTTAAGTTCGACTTCGTTTGATGTGACACTGAACGAAGAGGAATGGGCAAGTGAGGGTGCATAGAATGGCACCTCAGAAGAAAAACATTGTGATGTCACGGTCTAACAGTGAGGATTCAAGATGCACATCGGACTGATAAATAATAAAGAAAAATATGATTATGGCAATCAAATGGTCGAGAACCAATAGAGGAACAACGAAGAATTAGCGCAAATTACAGCTGACATGAGCATGCTCTCCTCTCGTTACTTTACTCCCAGATTCCATCAATGACGAGCAAGCCTTAACAGCACAATGCAAATAAGATACAACAGTCAACACATCAGAAAGCTAAGATGCTGTCTTCGAATATCTCAGCGCTAGACTTTAATCACACCTTCCCTATACAAGTGATAACAATTAATACCAAAAATTTTGAAGTATTGAATATGTTTTCTGAGCGATATACGTCACAATAGTTGAATAATAAAGTCTCCACTATGCTATTCTACATAATATCTATCGTCTCAAAATTATAATATAATCGTGAGACGACAAGTACATGCATTATGCAACATAACAGTCGCAGGTTGAATGACATAATTAGCTAAATCATTTCTTCAAATTCTTACTTATAGTGGCTAGAGGGGTTTTATAAGATTCGTACTTTCATCACGACAATTAAATCTTTTAATTGTTCTGTATGTTTTTTTAATTAATGAATTTCAAGTGAAATCATCCGAGACATGTTTGTTCATGGCAATACATTACTGAAGATGCGTTTCTTTCCATGAGGGAACCACTCTCTTGCGTAGCAACAATTTGTATTTGCTGACTCTGAAGATTTGAGACGGTAAATCAAGTTGCTATAATGGATGCTGATTGCAATTCGCATTTGCAGGACAAAAGAGGATGGAAACAGCGAACATTACTAAAAGAAATAGCAGCGCAACGACAAAGGAATTATGATGTCAGTTGTTGTTGAATGATTATTTAACACTTAAATCCTTATCTTGATTGGGTTAAATGCGAAATACGCAATCCTGAGAACACTATCCGATGTGGAATTCTTATCTTTATCGACAACAAAGCTTCCCGATGACATATCTTAAGAAACGCGGAGGCATTGATAGAATGGTTATCAACAACTGGTGCAATGGCCGTGTAGTACAGTATTCGCTTACCGTTCACTAGACTTAGTTTCAAACTTATATCAGGTCAAAGTCAAACTGATAAATTTGAAAGTCAAACTTATGACTTTCAAATAGGCACAATCTGCATTACTTCTAAACACTCGAAAAAGAGTGAGAGTGGCAGACGTGTTTCTCCAAATGTGCTTTCGAGCAAAACATCATTCATTAGTTTATTCATGATGACACTTATTGCAATATTAACGCATTCAGTAGAAAAATTGACATTAAACGGTCTAGAATAGATCTTGCACAAGATTGTCAGAGCAATTTCGCTGCCTTCACTTACAATCCAACTGAGTAGCAACACTATACCAAACCCTAAATTATCAAATGTTTTTGAAATTAATCGTAAGTACATTACATTTTGAAATTTGGATTTTTGGAAGAGATCGAGGGAGAGAAAGGAGAAAAAATCTGAATTGTAGCTAAAAGTGAAACATGGAAGTTTGGGATAACAAAATACAGCTGTTAATGGATTGACTGTTTCTTTATTTTAAGCTAACAGTGGGGCTATCATGTTGAATATATTTAAAAAATTGATGTGAATGATCAACATAGATGCAACTATGTTTCTTAACGAATTAAATTATGAATATTATGTAGCAATGAAAAAGCATTCACACACAAATACCTATTAAATGAGACAAACAGATACTTATGCGCACTAAGATAATGTGGACGGATATTTAAAGAATAACAATAAGAAAATTCGCTCTGCCTTAACATAATCAACATATCGGCCACATGGAAGAAATGCTCCGTGCCTAATGTGCTTCCGAATATAAGCAATGTTCATTCATTTATTTTTATTTTATCAACATATCAATGTAACAATTTGAGCTCTGTGCAAACAGCGCACTTACACAACTATCTAACTGGTGTGGAATCCTTTCTGCTTGAATTTCAATAGCGAACAACTCTGCAGCACCTACGATTGGGCAACCATCTAGTAAAGCTAGTTAAAATGCTTGATTCTATATAAACTAAAACAATAGTTATTGAAGTCATCAAGAAGCAATTTAAATCTTTTATTATCAATATTGTAGAGTGGAACTTCTCTAAAGCGACCACCTAACGGACTTGTAAACATGGTCGCTTTAGAGATGTATATTTACCAGGGAGCTAAGGGAAACTTGTAGCCATAGAAACTGGTCACATTTAGCTGTCGCTCAGATTGATTCCACTGCGTCTTGAGTAAGCTTATAGTTAAGATTTTATTGAATTTCAACATTGCGAATTCATAGACAGTATGTCAAAATAACACATTTTCTGTCAAAATAACACAATTATGACATTTTCTGAATCAGCTAATGAATTTTGCAGTTCAACTTAACCGAGATTTGCCGGAGACAGCATCGCACCTCACAAACACTCACATTGATGGCAATCGCAAATTCAAACAAACCTCACAAATCAAGATCGAGGTGTTGACATTACAGACGGTGAGTTTGACGATGGGGAACTGGCCCCCGTGGGCGACGATGTCACAGCACCAGCTGAGAGTGATGTCACTGAGGACTGAATATCACTCTCTCTCGCTTCAACTGCCATTTCCGATGGATGGTACGGCGGGGCGCTGTTTGGTGCTTCTGAGTCTGCTTCTGGTGTTCCGGTCACATTGCTTGCTCCAGAAAAGCGAACCCGGAATTTGATACCCGCCGGCCACGACAGACGAGAATTTGAACCGCGGGTGAAGTCAGCTGTTAGTTGGGTAGTAGAGAAAAAGGGGATGTTGGCTATTACATGAGAAGCATAAAATTAAACTTTACTTATTCACAATAATTCTCCGATAGTCATCACTGTATAGCATTAGAAATCTTACAGAACAGATTTTATCAATAAACTTCCATTTCATTAATGCTTTTCAACAGAAGTTGCGGAGTTTGCTAAACATAGCTTGGCGTGGAAACAAAACATTGCCAATAAATTGACATCGCCATAGAATTCATTGTAATCTAACAGGTGCATGAATACAGAAATTCTTCTCTGCTTATTCTCACTTCTAACAAGCAACGTCGGATATTAAATGAGTATCTAGGCATATTACATTTAGTGTGTGACACTTCAAAAGTGATAGAAGATTCATATTCCTGTCACAAACAGGGTTCGAACAACGACAGTAGGTCATCACTCTGACTGCATAACGAATTAGCTACCGATTTGGTAATACATAAAGGTTGCAAGTTATTCAGAGGAGCCGGAATCACAGATGGAATACTTTCAAGAACAGAACCAAAACCGACAATTTTCAAATTCAAGGAACCGAAGTCACTGTCATAATCCTTTCAATAATCGAGCTACAACTGACGATTTTCAAATTCAAGGAGCCGGAATTACTGTTCTTATCCTTTCAAGTAGCGAATCAGAACCGATATCTTTCCAATTCAATAAACTAAGACCGCGGTTTTGAAATTTCATTTTCCGGACAACCGAATTGTGGTGCTAAATATGAAAGGATGCGGTGTCGGTATTGGGATGGATGGTCCAGAACGACGCTTTGCAGCATTCTTGAACAGTTATTCAAGAGACAGTGTGTTTCAAGCAACTCATACATGTTGAATCACAAATCTCAATGTGAATAAATTATATAGATGACATTCATCTGTTTTTTTACATGATGAACAACAACAGAAAATTTGAGAATTTTTTGCAACTTCGAAAGGGAATTTAAAGCAGCTAAATTATTCATAGCATGCGTAAAGTACGAACTTAGTACTCGTGCTAGTATTGGTATACTAAGTACATAACACTTGAAGTATGTTTGTACGAAAACTGTATCCATTCAATAAACCATATTCTAAGTTTGGATAAATAAGTTACCTGAGATCATCGAGATATGTTGTTATGCATTGCTTAAAAACCTTGCAATGTTTTGCCCCTAATCGGGACCAGAAATCAAAGACCTGATGTCAGTGCATGCTTATATAACTGAAGTTACAGATATACAATAAAGTATACCTACAACTAACATTTCGTATGAAGCACACTTCCACTAATAAGTCACATTTCATGTCTTTCGACTATACAAACACAAAACAATGATAGGGAATAAACAGATTGAAACAAATTGTACCATTACAATGTTCATTCATGTAAGGTATTGTTTAGTCTCACATGCTAACGTTATATGAAACTTTCATCAAAAGCAATTACCTCGCTCTATATAACAATCTTTACACTATCATTCTTTGATCAAATATAACCTCACACAGCGAATTTATAGTAGCAAATGTATACCGTAAACATATCAAACGTCAGATTTTCAAAACGCAGTCTTTGATAAGTAACTTACCATTTGGAGGAGGATTACCTGTCAATTTTATAGGAATTAATTACTTGATGCATCGGCAGCTTGCAAGCAACTTAAATAGAATGCTGTTATACCTATCAGTCCTTATGCTGAAGAAAACAAATACAATGATAAATGCAATAATTTTCTTCATCCATCAAACTGCCATCACTTTGATAGATTCTTAATTTCACCAGTTTTCCTTTGAAAGGTAACTCTACATTCCTCAAGCTAACTTTGGTTTGCTCGAAACGCCGCTAATTCAGTTACAAAAACAGCCGACAAGCATTTCGTTGACATACCAGTCAAGTCAAATTCACACAAGCAAGCTTATAAACCGGCAATTAAACAAATTTGAAAAATCTACCGGGGCACTTCTGACCAGATTGGAAGTCCGTCGATTCACATCCACAAAAGAAAGTGCAGAATTCATAGTTAAATACATGGATGAAGAGAAAAGATGAGAGAGAGTGCTTAAGGAGGTAAGAACTCATGGGAACAAAAGATAAGTCTTTTCCGAACGTGTCACAAACGTGTTCGAACGTCCCAAATGAGTCAAAGAGCAAAACCCTCCAAGTGTGCGCGCCGGTGCTGGAAAATAGTTAAGGAGACAGGGCAAACACATACAAGAGCTTATAGCATTGCTCGACAGGTGAAATAGAATAGTTAATGAGCCGCCGCGCACTTTGGTAACTCATATGCAGGTCACAGCACAGCTCCAGTACTGGAATTTTCGTCTCACGTTTGCACCACGCCGCTCTACCTTCTCCATTAATGAACAAGTTCTTTCACAGCGAGACATGTTGACAGAAAGTCAGTAGAAAGCCGAACGAGCGGGTAGAAGCAAGGGCGAGGATGCAATAAATGTATAGTGACTGCTACAGGTATCGTATATAGCATTCTACTAAGTCACAATACCTTCATTATCTCTGCTGCCTCCGCTTTCATTCTTCAACTTCATTTCTATTAAATGAAATCTTTTTATCTACATTTTCATCAATGGATGTGTTCACAGTTTCGGGTAATCCGTATGAGTACATTTAAAAGCAATTACCTTTGGATTTTCCTTCCTTCTTCTCACTCGCACCAACAGTATTCGCAGATTGCTCTCCACTAGGCCGTAAAGTGGCTGAGTACCGCGACCCACTGCCATCGACATGATCAGTAGGACTGTTAGGCACAACACCATCTGAAAGACAAAGATTCGTTTTTGAATGGAACTCACTTTCTGACTTCCTCTGTTAATATCGTACTTTGATGGGATTCCTTTTACGAAATATGCATGTTATTATAGTTTCTTTCCTAGCTTCCCTCGACACCTTACTTTTTACTTCTTAATTTACGTCCATTACCCATTCCTCGTAGGGAAGGATAATTTCATCTTTTTCGAGATAGGTCAAGGTTATAGAGTTACATGTCTGGTTACAGGGTGTCTGTGGCTTTTCGAGAGCAAAATTCCAGTTTACTCCAGATCAATTTATGTAAAATTCTAGGTTTCTCTAACGGTCATTTAAAAGCCATTTTAAGGTTTTCAAGTGAAATTGCTGGTATATTGTAGATTTTACTGGTTAGATCTGGATTAAAAATACATGAAATCATTTACGGGGTTACTAATAATTAATAACAATTATTGTCACTATAATCACTCACACGTCATTCTAACAAGATAACTGTTCACAAATCTTCGTTTTTCTCACTGGGTCTAGTCATGCATAGCACATGTAAGCCCCCGGGTCAAGCCCGATTCTTTGTGAACGAAAATATCAATAGATTTACATTTCCATCCTAATTTTCAGCAAGCCATCACAAATTAATTGTAATGAGTGAATCACAAAAGGCAAGCAATATCCTGCTCAACCACTATAAACCATTATTTTATTTAAACAAATGAATATAATGGCAGAAATATTGCTCTAGATTAAGAAGACTCATTTCTTTTTAGAATAATTCAAGAAAACAAATGCAGGTATAACGCATAGAACTAATATTGTTATAAATGTGAAAAATATTTGAGTTTAAATCTCTGCGAGAATATGAAGCATGAAACATACTCAGAACATATTTAAGAACTATTGATAAGCACTATAACTGATGATTACATGTTGATGTATATTCGTCATGCTCTAGGTAGGAGAAAACAACATCTACACATAATTTGGGAATGTGTCAGTTTGTGTCACCACTTATTTTTGAAAACAATGCGGCAGTTTGCCAGAAATCGTCGATTAAAAAATTGGAGGTAGTACGGAGTACGGATGCGAAGTTAGCCGCACTAAATTACCATAAAATTTTGCATCGCACATAATATGGCATGCCCAAGTATGTGTCAACCACTATTTCACCGCATTTCACCACAGCAGCTGAGAAATTCAATCAAAAAAGTTCAAAATGGTGCGGATATACACTCAAGGAAAAAATAAAGTACCCGGTGGAAAACGTTATGTTAACAGTGACAAATTTATCATTTCAGTCATTTTTTTCTACTCGTTGGTGTGAAATATGAACTTTAGAAGTTAATCAATAGTCAAACCATTAGGCCTCAACCACACAGCGAGCTTTTCCAAGCGTTTCCGAGCAAAGCGTTTTGCAGCAAATATAAAGTCATCATTGCAGCATTTGTAGACTTCCACAATGCACGTAAAGCATACTAGAGCGATTGATACTCGCGGACATGCGGTTACTCGAGACGCTTGGGACGCTCGTGTTTGCTTTGCTTTCAGTGTAGCTGAGGCCTAATGCTGTGATTCCATTCATTGTTCTTTCATGCATACCGAGCTGTACTCTGTTCAATCCGCTAGCTACATACACCCCAATCATTGACAGTATCCTAGCATTAGCAAATTAGTCATAGCGACACGTGGATGTGATTGGACTGAATTCCAGAGAGGTCAAATCTACGCCTTAAAGTTTCATGCGAATTTTTCAAGACCTAAAATTGCTGCGTGCCCCGAGATATCAGAGAACACAGTCAGAAAGTACCTACAGAGGCTATCAGCTGGTGGAGATGCTGAAGCAACCAATCGAGCTTCTTGTGGCCGTAGGAAAAGTACAACTGAAGAAGATGACGAGGAAATTTTAGCTTTCTCTTCGAACCATCCTTTTTGCTCTGCCAGAGTAATTAAGCAAAACCTAATTCTAGAATGCACCAGAAGGACTTAACAAAGCGATTGCTGAGCGGTGGTCTCAAGGCATTTACACCAGCTAGAAAGACAGCCTTGACAGAAGATCATGAACATCGCAGATTGGAATGGGCTACAGAAAAGTCATCGTGGACTTTGACGAGGTGGAAGAAAGTGGTGTTTTCTGACGAATCGAAATTCTGCTTCGGTCAGTCACCAGTACAGTATGTCCGTCGATCGATAGGAGATCGGCACACGGATCGCTACGTCTGCCGTACTCCGAACAGATCTGTCGCGCATGTAATGGTGTGGGGTGCATTCTCAAGTAATGGACATACGAGCCTGGTGAGAATTCAAGAGAGATTGGATGCACAAGAGTACATCGACATCCTTGAAGGTAATCTTCTTCCAGTATGGAATACAATCACTCAAGCAGGTGGCATCTTCCAGCAAGACATTCGGCGAACCGGACGAAACTGTTCCTTCAACACAATGGAATCCCTACCTTAGACTGGCCTGCATTTAGTCCCGACATGAATCCCATCGAACACGTGTGGGCACAGATGGAAATGAAACTCCAAAGAGAATATGAGGACCCAGAAGACAGTGACCAACTCTTTGCTACGCTTGATGTCATTTGGAATGAACTGATGGATGATGTCAATTATCGAGCTTCTCTTATCAGTTCAATGCGTGATCGCGTAGAAGCAGTACTGGATGCTGAAGGTGATTTTACGAGATTTTGACTGTTTTCTATGTACTAGTACGCCTTTCGTGACTTTATACGTGTATTGATATTGTTTCAGTGATCGACTCTGAAGCACAAGTAGTGCATATTGTCTTGTTGTTTTCGAAATAGAGTTGAATGTCTAACCGGGTACTTTATTTTTTCCTTGAGTGTATAGTTAGCCGTACAAGTAACACAAAAATTGAAAATATTCATCAATCTTTCATTAAAAATTGATCAAGACCGACTTACAAAGAGTGTGCCAGCTTCTGCCACTCCTCAGACAATTCCAACTCTCCTTAGAATCCGCAAAAAAATGCGATTTACTTCCGCAGCTCCATCTGTACCACTTGTGAAAACCGCGAGTGCCACTCACATCAACCGACCAAATGCACTTATTAGCAGTGTGCCAGTTTGCACCAACCATCAGACAGCCCCAACTCTCCGAAGAATCCGCAGAAATGCAGATTTACTTCCGCAGCCCCATCAACCATTCCCCATCCGTACCACGTGAAAATTTCATGTGCCACTCACGTCAACCGACCAAATAAACTTATTGGGAGTGGCGCACACAAGGGAAGTTTAATTTTATTCAACCATTCGGTTGACACTTCGCAATTTTTTCTGGTAATTCGGTGCGGCAAACGTCACATCCGTGTCACCACAAATTTTAAACCAACGATTTCTCGTAAAATGCCGCGTTCTTTTGAAAAATATATGGTGGCACAAGCTGACAAAATTCTCAAATTACGTGTAGAGGTTGTTTTCGAGAGTCGCACACTCGATTTACAATGATGGTGCTAACTTCTCACACGTTACAGGAACAAAACAGTTTCAAGCCCGGTTGTGTGCTATACGAATTCATTAATTAGCTTCAGTTCAAATCAACTGACAACCCTTTTTTTCATGTTTCCTTGATGCGGCTTATGTTGAATCAATCTCAGGTTATCGGATAAACATCAGGAGAGTTCTTCAGCAAACATGATATGACAGAACACTATCATCATTAAGGCTGCACCAGGTTTTTACCACTCCTGATATAACACCTGTTAGAAACCTATTAAAATTTCCTGAGTTATGCCACCTGTAAAAACTCCACTGATTGAAAATCAATGCACCTGTGTTAAGGTTTAAACTTCGAAAGCGATTAGCTGGTTCCATTTGGTTGTGAAAAGTAGGTGTGAATTTACAATGAATAATGCAACTGGAAATAAGCATGATACTTATACCTCACTCTTTGATAAGCCTCCCATGCTGGAACAATAGGTCAGCTGATCACTCATCGAAATCGTATTACACATTTTCTACCGTCAAGGTTGCTTTGAAATCCCACAGATTCGTGTTTCCAAAAATTCCCATTAAATTGGTTTTCTAGCATTCTTTGTTTTGTTGTGTCAATTCCACTTCTTTCTCAGTTGATTTCTTATCAAATTTTATCATTTTGTCACTATTGTATGTTAAACATTGTCTTTCCATAAGTGAATCGCAATCATATACAGGTATTTGAACAGAATTATTTCTTATCGAAGTATGCTCGCATTTTGCATTTGTCCTTAGCTCGATATTCTTCACTAACTGTCATGATTGTTCTGCACTGCTTCTCTCGTGAATTGCGCTACACGTCTTCATTTGTTAGCTGGTCATTCAGCCCACAAGATGGAGGGCTGACTGAAGCATGTTTTGGATTTGTTTGGCCCTACCTGATGTGATTTATCCGCTTAAGTTTTTCTGGGCAATGAGTCAATAATGAAAGATCCCACCTTGAAAAAATGCTCGAGCGTCACGATCAGACTAAAACAAAGAAGTACCATTCACAAAGAAAGAAAGGAGATGAAAATTAATTTCCAGATGATTGTTTAGAACAACCATGTTATCAAAACGATTTCAGTATCAAATTAATTTCTGCTGCTTCTCAATTCAGATCAGAAATATCATTTTCAATTAATTGTACTGAGAAGTTGCAAACATCTCTACGGTTGTTGTACATGTGTGCCATTGATTTTATTGCAGACTTGCCAGCTCCCGGACGTTCCAGAAAACATTGTTCTTGTCCCGGAATTTAAATACATACACTGTATGCCTATATTTCAAATTCTGCGCATTTCAGATGGGCGTAGTGCAATAGCTGCTGCCACCGACAGTTGCAAACATCGAGCGAAAAAGTCGAAAATCAACGACTACAGCGAATTTTTGAGTTGATATCTTCCCCTATATCGTTGACTTAATGCACGTTTATTGCATTCAGTGTTTTTTCCTCTTCACGTGGATGAACCGTTTGATTCACCAATTTAATGTACCGGGTACTGCTCAAACATTTTCCGTGCCATCATCTCCCGCTTCAAGATGCCAATTTTCTGTATGATACCAGAGATTCAATAGTTTAAAGAGGAGATAGTATTCCTAGCAAATATGTGTCCGATGAATAGTTAGCACAAGTTGCACAAGTTGAAAATATCGATAGTGAAATGCATGCCTTTTGAGAAAGTAGTATCAATAGTACTCAATCAATACTACATCAGTAGTACTGTCTTCATCAAATTTGCAAGTTATTCAAAACGAAAGATCGGAAAAGAGACGAACTTCTTTTTCGCTGCTTATATTGTTTTACCTCTAATATGACCCCTTGTGAATTTTTTAGCATTTTTTCCAACCCCACGCCAATTATGCAGCTACGGGTATATGTATGAAAGCAAGTATTTCAAACGTAATTGATGTGTTCGCGGCTCGAGCTCTGGACCAAGCAATCGCTAGGCCAGTGGTCCGTCTCCGACTGAGAATTTTCTACACCCGAACGTGGCATGGCATCAATGCCATATTGTGATCACCGCCAACAGTTTCAGAAATATGCTTGTATTGAATCCTACCTTTCTTCTTGAATATCTTGTGCATTAGATAAAGATAGGATCATACGTAATACATGTACTTTCACAAAAGGCATCCATTTCACTATCGATATTTCTATATACTTTTTAGATATGCCTTGATATTTCACGTGGAAATTCTCGAAACCTGTTTAAATTTTGACGAAAGAGAATGCTACGTGCCTTTCCTCCTTAAAACTTTATGACATTCAAGTAATTTAAGGCAAACATCGATTACATGCACGCTACATACCTAATACAGTATTTCTTTCTGATTCTCTCCTAGAAGTAATCGTATTACTGAATCAGTTCTGCTTACTGAAAAGTTGCACACAATTTTAGCATATACCTAGATTTTCATACAAATGGAAAAATCAAAATACATGCTTCTTGCATTATCATCTGCGCATTTGGCTTGTGACTTCTGAAAAACCCCTTTGACTGCAATTACCGCAAAATGCTCTAAATGCTTCAGCACAATTTCTGTAAATTCAGACGAGCAATTCGTGACGAGCTATTATCTTCAATTACATGAAAATGCTACATTTATTTCAGACCTTTCTTCTTTCGTCGACACCTGAGCCAATTCATTATTCGCTTAAGAATATGAAATTTTGTACATTACACGTTCCAAGCTTGTTATCTTTTAGTTATGAGTGTTTTTCTCACCGATGATTTTTTGAAAATTACCAAATTCATGGAGTTGACTGACGTATTCGCCTCCGGCTAGAACAATTCCTTGTCTATCACGTCGCCATCGAGATAACAACTCAAGAAATTGACACAAAAATCTTCTGTCCACTTTTTTACCAATTTACAAATATTTATTATAAAAAGGTTTAGCACAATAAAATGTCGATGTCATTCAAAATGTAATAGGATGTTGAAATGAACCGATCAAAAGTTCAAGACAAAGCTTTATTGAAGTACAGAAGCAAAAATGAGTTGAATAAAGCTAGGCAATTTTCTCCCAGTCGGAAAATGATTTTCCATGAAAAAGAATTGCGACATCTCGCGAATGAGTCTGTCAATCAAAGCTGATTTACTTAATTATCAATTAATTTAATTCGGTTGCGAGCATTTAGTTTGTACTGTATTACTGGCGAAAGCATTTGCCGATCATTTCAGAGAACATTTCTTGATGAGAATTAAGGTAACAAGATGTCATTATGTTGACTTTGTAGCTTATTGATGAATAGCAAAAAGATGAAAAATATATGAAAAGTATAAGAAAAATCGCAACTACTAAATTATGGCCCAGTAATTTCCTGTAGAATGCAATTTCCACGCCCTTTCCATCATAGCCGGTGAAACATTTTAGGTCTACTCTCCTGTACATTTGTTGATACCAACGATCTACGTTTATCATGCATTTTCTCTTTCTTCTTCTTTACTTTAGACAACATATTTAGACAATGGTTCCAATTAGCAAAATTTGAAAATATTGAAACCATATTTGCAGTTACTTACTATTCCAGCTAGCAAAAAAGTAGTCCGATTTAGCTGTTGTTTTCAGGATTTGCTATATTTTGAATATCGATCTTCTGTTATCATTTTCCCGTACTAAGGATCGTCAAGTGCATATTTAATGAAATTCGCATTTAACTGACGAAAAGTTGAGTATAAATAGTCTTAAAACATTTTTTCCAATAGCGTAATAAACGGCCAGTCATAAGCGACATACGATTTACAGTTCGAAAGTTAGAGGTAATAAGCATACTAAGGAACCATGCATAAGCCCATAATAGTAGGCGATTATGCGTACCGGTGCTTGCTGATTTTTGAAGCTGGATCACAAATAATTCAATTGCAAAGTGTTGATTGATTTTATGACCTATTGAAAATTCGTCGCAAGTCTATTTCAAATGGCATATAAGTTGTGAGCTTGTTCAGACCGCCTCAGTTTATTAAGAACTTATTCGGTCTCCTACCTGGGACTCCTGAGATCTGCATGCAGAAACTTGACCCGGAAAAACGCTCGATTTTTCGAAAACAAAAACAATTAATTTATTTCTACTACTAAAATCTCAATTTTCCGCAAGCCATTTTAGAAGTTTCACATAAATTGATCACAAAAAAGGGAATATCTGACCACCGCTATAGACCATGTTTCTGTTAAAGCCCAAGATGACGTCAGAAATCTGAATGCGATGACAAAATAAACCATGATAACAAAAAAATACAAATTCATCTCTCAAAATATCAACATACAAATTCAAAAAGCAAATGCAACTATTTTGCAAAATCTTATGTGACAATGCTTCAAAAATTATTCTAACAAATTTCAAATACGAAGACTACTCATTTCTGTCTAGTGAGTTCAACAAATTCATGGGGATTTGAGGTGCTGCATATGTTGTGTGTTTCGATTGTTTGCATTAGTTTCTGGCTGCGTTTGATAGCTCGTGTGGTTTATACTTTCTCTCTACACCTATTCATCCACCTGAGCTGCTGAAGGAGGGATCCCAATCTACCAATAGATCGTCGCTACATCGCTCAGCCAAACTCTAAACTACTACTACATCAATTGGTCATTTTTTTATAACTGATCAATCTGGTATTTTCAATATCTGATTGCCGCTGTGAAATTTAGATTTGTTTTATGAAATGTTAGAATAGAATAGAACTTTATTGATGGCTCACATTGTGCGGTGAACGCATGGACAGATGGTGGTTGACAAAAGACCACAAAACATTAAAACATAAAATACAAGAATTGCAGACCTTATCTCCCAAAGCGAATGAAACTTTTGCCGTACCGCGTAGTTTTAGATCGTGGCGCTCTTAGACAATGAGGATTTCTCAAGGTAGGAGTCCTTTCATGAAACATAGCACGTAGTGGATGATCGCCAACACTTTCTATCTTAAGGTACAGACGTTTACATAGATTCTCACTAACAGTGGAAAAATCATTAAAATCATAACTGCGGAAAAATCGAGCAGCTAGCTTCTCAACGAAGTCTCTCGAAGTATCCTATGCAACAAGCACTTTGGTGGTTGTAAAAAGTAGGATAGCCATAAATAAGGACAGAGCGGATGAACGAAACATAGCATTCAAACATCAACTTAGGTGACATTTCACAACGTTTTAAATTGCGTAGAATGTACAAACGTCTAAGACATTTCTTAACAATGATAGAAATGTGCTCCCTCCAGGACAGATCTTCCGAAAATGTAATGCCAAGGAGCTTTAGATGAGACACGGTAACAATAATTTCTGAAGTTTCTCTGGACGAAATTTGCGGTAAAGACGTGAACTTTTTAGTAGTACAATTCATGATGGAACATTTTTCATAATTTATTGACAATCCAATATTCTTTGACCAGCTCTCAACATGACTAAACTCATTCTGCAAATTATCTTCACATGCATTACTTAGGAAGTGCGAAATTGTGACGTCATCAGCAAACTTAAAAAAGCGTGAATTATCACAGATGGGGTTCAAAGAATCAATAACTGCAGAAAACAGAAGGGGCCCAATAACACTGCCCTGAGGCACCCCACTGGGTACGTCAGTCCAACAAGACACATCGCTGCCCAACCGAACACGTTGTTTGCGTTGCATAAGGAAACTACTTATCACATACATAGTCTGGATAGGTAGACGGAACTTCAACAAAGATGACAGGATAACGTTATGAGCCAATTTGTCAAATGCCTTCGAGTAATCCACAGTCAGGACACGCACAGCTCCCGATTTGTTGTCCAAAAAGTCAAGGATATAATGGTAGATGACAGTTGTAGCCGTTACTGTACCTTTACCTTGATTAGGTATAAAAGCAAATTGATGAGAATTGAGTTTTGGTACCAGATAAGGCAAGATCCATTCTCTAAGAACAATCCTTTCAAACACTTTGGAAAGTACAGGAGATAAGGAAATAGGCCGAAAATGAGAAACGTTTTTAGAGTCGGGACATTTAGGAATTGGAATGACATTGGCAAATTTGAACATACGAGGAAAACTGCCAGAATGAAAGGATCTATTAAACATATGGGCTATAACATCAGAAAGCACTTTTGAATTGTCCCTGAAAATCCAATAAGGGAGTTGGTCTGGACCACCATTACCCTTCCGTTTAGTTTTGACCACCATTAGTGCCAGTTTAGTTTTGATGTAAACGAAGTCTTCTGAGCTTCAAACACATAAAATGATGAAAATCTGCCAGTTTAGTTAATTGATCATATTCTAGAACACGTGTCATCATGTGGTGACAATAGGCGCTTATTATGACAACTAAAAAATGCAACTTCAACATCACTACTCCCCTCTCTGAAGGTTTGGACTGTCAGACATTTCTGGAGCGTTGTGGTGCTTATAGTCCGGATGCCCTTCCAGCCGATTTCCAGTGACACCTTCAGGGCTCAGCCCCTGGATCAGTAGATAGCTAGGTCAAACACCTAACCACCGTACCACGAAGGCCTATGACAACTTAATGTGATTAACTATAAAAATCTTTCGTTATTCGAAGTCATGAAATACATAAATACGTATAAGATAGGCTAAGATAGGCAAGTCTATTATATGAAGGATTTAAGTGCAACTCTTCTTGACAATAAATAATGATCGTCAAATATCAAAATTTCAATTTATCCATGAATAAAGTACTTAGCTCTAGAGGACCGATCTCCTACAGTATGTTCCGTGTTTTCTCTATATTTTGATAAATCAATCAATCAATTGAGGTGCCCTGTCAGAGTCTGACGTCGGCGACAATCAAATGTTCTTGTCTCTTCATACACTTCCGGATGATGTGGAGCGCCGTTCTGTCCGTGACACGTGACAGCCATCCAAGATAAGTTATGCGCTGTCGACTACGAGCTGCTCGCCCCTCCACCTTCCCGGTAAGCACCAGTTGCTTCTTGCAGAGCACGTGGCCGAGAAATTGAACCTGCCTTGTGAAGATGGTCCGCATCAATTGTCTCGTTGTTCCAGGCCGCTGAAACATTGTGTCGTTCCGCACCTTCTTCGTCCAGGGTATGCGCATCATTCTTCGCAGAAACCACATTTCCGTCGCCTCCAGGCGATCCTGCATCGTTTGACTGATGGTCCATCACTCACAGTCATCTAGGAGAACCGACCACACGTGGCACTTCAAGAGTCAAAGTCTTGTTGCAATGTCGATAGAGAGGTGAGAACGCTTTTCATCTTACTGTAGATCGTCTTTGCAATTCCGATGCGCCTGCGGATATCTATCCTGTCACACTTTCCTGTCGATGTTGCCATGCTGCCCATTTACTGGAAATGGTCGACCTGTTCCAGCGCATCTCCCTTTACTTTGATGTTGCAGGGCGGCGTGACAGGCTTCTTGGTGAAACCATAACGAAAGATTTTCTATGATATTCTATTTTGATAAATACAACACCTCAAAAATTGTTGTGAACTGCAAGATTTTCTATGTAGGCTAGCCTACATATGTATGTAGGTAGATTTGTGGTCTGTGTATATCGCATGTTTGTCTACTTTAGTTGTGGAATTGCAAAGCAAGTTCGAATTCCACGTTTTCCCGGTATATTCTCAGTTTCCCGGTTTTTCTCGAATTTCCCGGTTAGTAGACAATGAGGTAATAGACTTTAAAATGACAAATTTCTTTTGTATACGGAATGTATTCAAGAAAATTGAAGAAGACTCAGTGTTCAACCTAAAGTCATATAAATACTTATTACCTATTGCGTGGTTCATAGGCTACTCTTGAACGTGAATTATATTCATGGCCACATTGTTTGGCGCACATCATTATGCAATGAGGAGATTACTTTGTAAAATGACTATTTATTTTTACCACTATGAGATTCTCCCATTAGTTTAAAAAAACCGTACCCGCTCGTAATTCGTAATGAGATCTACGTAATCAGTATGCAACTTCGATCACGTGTTATTCCAATTATCAAGACAACTCGACTGTTGATCAATATCTAAATAAATTTTGATGTCACTTCCATCTATTGAGTGATTATGTAATATTTTCCGTAGATATAAAACTTGAGATCTATTATTTCAAATATACTGCCTGACAGGAAAAACTTGACATTTAACATTACCTAATCAATGGCAGCTGATAAATTTCTAAGTCGATCTTGTGCCCAAACAAATTTCTATGTGCCCTCCCTAGCATAGCCACATGATCGATCATCTTCTTACACAAGATCAATGTTTGTTACGCTTTAACATCGCATAATTGCAAAATTTGCTGTGTTTCTGACATGAGTCGTAACTGCATGATGAAGAACGAAGATGCATTCGCAAAATATGTGGCTATTAGAATGATTCGCCGTGGACGTAGAGCATGTCTGTACAGAATTGGATGCATCGCATGTTAGGAATTGGTGGGTACGCTGGTGTCAAGAAAAAACGTTGTAGAACAAGAAAACAAATACCGAAATAAAAACACAGACCGAAAGTTGTTGCCTTCAGCGAAGAAATAGGGCCTATCGGTTTCAGAGCGTTTCGTAAATCTGGAAATCTGCTGCTGATATCAACTGTTGCGTTAGAACAACTCATCGACGAACTGCATTTGACAGGAGCAGGATTTAAGTCTTACAGACATGATGTACTCATGCCTCTCAATAACTTTCTGAATTTTAGTGAATTTATGCAATCGCTTTCCCATATGAATGAACATGTTACATGTCTCGAACACAGACGAAAATGATTAGAATGGCTTGAGTGACATCCTAAAAAAGAGCACTAATAAGTGACATCGCGTGATGTGAACGAGTTATGACGGTTTACCCCCGATTTCCACGACGGAAGAGTTTGTACTCACAGACTGTCTCGTGAGGGATATGCACAATTAAAATATTGCCACTGGCTTTCTCAGGAATACTTATCCTGTCTAACGTCTGTCCCTGTGGAAGAAGGACGAAATATTGGACGAAATAAACATAAGTATTCCTGAGAAAGCCAGTGGTAATATTTTAATTATAAATACATCCAGGAATGGCCTCCCTTATTTCAATGTATAGGGATATGCAGTTTGCTGCATTTCACAGCAAGGTCGATTCAGCGGTGGTAGCGTCATGATTTCGGCCGGTTTTGGCACGGTGGATGAGTCAAGGCTGCTATTGTCATTAAGGGACCTTGGATGGCTAATGCCATCTCGTGGAGATTGTCACTCCTTTTGTTGTTCCAACAACATATGGGCACCATCTCATCATCCAAGATGACAATGTGCAGCAGCACAGAGCTCACTAGCCAAGTGATGGCACCCTAGTAATTGAGTAACTCTCATGGTCTTCAGGTTCTCCTGATCTTTCACAAATCGAACTTGCGTGGTCTGAGCTTGGTGAATGGGTGAAAAACTAGTATCCACATTATCCTACCAATTTCGAAACGCTTTCCGAAAGATTGGCTAAAAGCAATGGGAACATCTAGCACCAGTGCAGGTTGCTAGATATTATGCGTGAAATAATTTTTTATCATTTAAAGTTATAGCTTTGATGCTTCTCCATTATTGAAAATAATAGTCCCTAAAATTCTAAGTGTTAAGATTTTTTGTCACGCAGTATAGTAGGATTTATCATTATTATTAAGTGGATGTCTATTTTGTTTTATGGTTGTTTCTTTGATGATGGTGAATACTCCATGGCAGAGAACTTAGGGCTTTTTAATGCATCAGCTGATTGCTTTTCCAGATTCATTGTCTACACATGGAATTCAAGAACTAGTAGTATGACATGCATTTTGTCACCAGAACGCCGTCTAAAAATAGCTGCTCTGCGACGAAGACTAACCATGCTATTGTCAACGCCTTGGGTGGGAAAAACGTCAATGTTAGAAGAAGTAATCTCAATATCGATAGCAACCGAATTGACAAACGAAGACTTCCTTCACGTCGACCTTCAAGCGAACACCTTCTATCAGCCTACAATGAGTCCGGTGCGAGAGATGCTCGTCTGGCTCAATGCAAATTGAATGTGTGTTGTCAACAAGTATCTTACCGACTATCTCAATATTTGAAGGTGCCACTAAGCAAGATTTCTATGGAATTCTGCAGAATATAACTATCGGAAATAATGTGAAATTAAGTAAATTTATCAAAACAGCAAATGACGTCAGAAACAATGTATTGTTTCAACAACGAATGATAACGTGAATACTGTTTAACAACAATAAAGAACGAGACATCGTGTTAGAAGTTCCAGTATAAAGTCAGAGGACATTCAAGAGTGCTCGCGAGGTCCAGAACAATTATTTCAGTCACAGAATTAGACAGGTCACCTCTTCTTCTGTTTGACTAGAAAGGAAGCATTGAAACATGCAACGTTAATAAAGTGGCACAATCTGCTGACATAATACCCTAACCATCGAACAATGAACAGCCAGTTCAACATTAAACATTAAACACGCCAAACTGTGCGAAGTTTCAGTGACTCTTTATCAACCGGATCACACAGAAAAGCGACACAGGCATGCAAAATTATATTGCTTGACCGCATCACTTAGCTAGAAGTGCAAACTGATTCAAAACGATGGCACATGAAGGAACTTACTAAGTGGGCAAAAAGAAATTTTAAATGCCTTACACAGATAGGAAAAATAGTCTTGCGTCGCTTGAGGATTGCTGTGAATTCCTTCAAAATGCTCCGATCGCCACGATTCCTTCAGATTCGAAGAATTCAGATCATTGCGCAATAGGTTTCTCCATAATGGCTCTAATGTTAGCAGGCGCACGAAAAACGTTCACAAACTTCTCTGTAGAACTTGAGATCAACTGCGTCTCTTTGGTGTGTGATACGGTTGATAATAGTCACTGAAACTTCACACAATTTGGCGTGTTTGATGTTGAACTGGCTGCTTATTGTTTTATTTCTATGGCAATATGTAAGCAGATTGTGCCATTTCATAGGCATTGCATGTTCCAATGCTTCCCTTGTAGTCAAACAGAAGAAGAGAAGAACGGTCTAATTCTGTGCACAGGCGAGTCAAGTTCTGTTAACGTTTTTTCGCGCGCCTGCTAACTTTTTTAATAATGACCATAAGGACTAACATCGAGAAAGCTCTTGCGCAATTATCTGAATTCTTCGAATCTGAAGGAATCGTGGCGATCGGAACATTTTGTAGGAATTCACAGCATTCATCCGCCATCATTTTGAATCAGTTTGCACTTCTAGCAAAGTGATACGATTATACAATCTAATTCTGTGATTTCAGTCATTCCCTGATATCTAACTCGTGTGGTCCATTTCAGGTCAGATAATCTGAAATGTGAATTTCTTAATATTGTAATGTGTATTATTCCGTTGTTTATGTGTTCCGAACCTCTTAACAATTAGGCTTCCTAACTAGGTATGAATAGTGTTTTAGGATGCCAAAAATAATTTAACATATCGGAACGTTCTATAATTGCATATACACAGTTCATGTGACTCATGTTGTGATTAAATCTATCCAAATGCCACTCGTCTCAATGCAATGTCCTCTCCTTCCAGTGTCAAAATGTACATGACTACAAGTATTTTCAATGTCTGTACAAAGCCATTGCTAATATTCCATGTTCTCTTGTCGAGAAATAAATGATTTTGACTGTTGACATTCATGCCTCTAGAGTGTGACCTATCGCGACGTCAATGAGTCCTCCTCAGTCGCCGTCGAACGGGGGCATAGACGTTATAAGAGCTTCCTCCATATACTCGTATATAAGACGGCGTTCTAATGACAAAATGCATGTCATGCTACTAGTTCTTGAATTCCATATTATGACAATGAATCTCGAAAAGCAATCAGCTGATGCATTAAAAAGCTCTAATTTCTTTGCCATGGAGTATTCACCATCAAAGAAACAACCATAAAGCAAAATAGACATCCACTCAATAATAATGATAAATAATTTCATACGATTTCATATAATACATCCCAAGTTTTATATCTATGAAAAGGTTACATTATCACTCAACAAATGGAAATGACATCAAAAGTCATTTAGCTATTGATCAACAGTCGATTTGTCTTGATAATTGGAATAACACTTGATGAAGAAGGTGAATGAAATCTTCACAAATCAATCATTCCAGAATTATTTTGTCGACCCCCATATCATACTATTCATATTAGCCGACAAACACTAAATTTTTCAAGAGTATGCTAAACCTTTGAATTCGCCTCTCAAGCAAACCATAAACCAATGTTGGTTTACTTGTTTTATCTACTCTCTAGTTGAATAAAACATCACAATTCTTATCAACAATTCTACATTATTCACGCTCATCAATTGGTCGGATCTCATTATTGTTTAAAAAACATACTTAAAAACCACCATCTTTGAAAATAATTTTTTTGAAACAATATGCAAAGCAAAGTTTTCAAACCAAGTTTACAAACATGAAAGTAGTTTTGAAATATTGTTTTAAATAACACTTAACGTTTGTTTTTGTCTCTTTCGCAATACAGGTATTCAATTGATATGAGAAACATGGTCTAATTTAGTTAAGTACAACATGTGATAGCCGTGCTCTCCATTTATGTGAATATGTTAGATACAGAGCATTATTGCACAAATATTGCATTTAGTCCATCTGAACACCAAAAAAACACTTTCAAAAGATGGGAATCTGTTGTTAAAGCCAACATTCATCTGCATAAGTAATCTTACATCGAATGTCATTACATGGGAATTTCTAAGAAAAACAGAAAAAACACGTTATTAACAGAGAACATGTTTCTGACCCCACATACAACGAACATTTTGTAAGTTACTTGATCACAACATGAGTCATATCACACACCTCGTGACATAATAGTCGTGCTATCATTGGTTCCATTATGCTGCCTATTGCAATAGAAATATGTTTTTAGTTATATAAGCACGATGTATTCATTCCATTGCAATATGGCATATTACTATCTTGAGACTTTTGTATCGAATATCTCTGTTGCATGACATAGCTGATTAAAGAAAATCTGAAATGCGCTTGAAAACGATTTAAATGCGCTTGATATGATTTAAATATGATGCACTTTTGAGCACCCAGAAATCATATATAAATCATAAAATCATTCACAGATATTATTTTTATATGATTTAAGGTTGCATATGTCCGAAAACCTAAAATATCAGAATACAGATAATAATAGACCCACATGATTCATGTGGTAAAACAGGAACATTGAGTCTAAACAAGTATCCTCTTGAAAACTAACTACATTGGCCTTCATGCCAAATGGTGAGATTTTTGCGATCACATAGACCTTGTCAACCTGAGTTCGGATACTGGCTGCAGCATAGACCGATTTCTTTGTTATTTGCAGCGCATGGTATTTACAACAACATAGTTGGCAATTGTGACACATATGCTTTGTTTCAAATAATTGGCTTCATCATTTCCAGTTAGGAGTCCCCTCAAAACAGATACTAGCCTCGATTATTCATTACGATGTCAGAACCACCGGAGTCCATCATCAGGCAAGTAAAGAGAGACGTCGGCATGGATAACAGCTCAAATTCTTAGAAGACACGAAAGAACAGACTACTACCAAAACACCTTTAGCAAGATAATGGCAAATCGTAGTAAAATGTAGGAAGAATATCAAAAATGTATACATTCAAATAATACATTAAGACCAGAAGCAAAGAAAACGAGTCAGATAGTCGAAATTCACAAGTCTCACATACTGTGTATTTCCTCGATTAGATGACTTTTAATAGTGCGACCAAAGCACCTCTTTTACAGTGCGCTTTCTTCAAAGTTGTTTCAAAGGTTAATTCTGAGAGAGTCAAAGTGGAGAACTCATTGTTAGAGGCTTTATGGTCACGTCGCTTAAATTCATCTAATCCAGTGAAACATATATTGAGAGAGGTTTGGAAATTTTGACCGTATCTGATTTGTTCCTGTTTCCGCACTTCTTATGTTGTCCTTATTTGCTTCTTCAATTCTCTTCTTTCATTTTATTACGATGTGCCATACTCTTTCTGTTGGTATTATGTGCTAATCGTCCCTTTAGGCTGTTATCATCAATGTTGATGTCTCTTTTCACTTGCTTAACACTGAAGTGGTGTTCCAACTATCTCGCAATAAACAATCGAAGCAAGCTTCTGCTTCGACGGGACTCATCAGGTTCAATGGAAAACAAATAACGCACAGGCACTATAAAGAGCACGCTGAAAAACAAAGGGCGTTGCTTCATACATGGATGATAAAAACATTTTTGCATCCCTGTAATTGAGATATGCATGTACATAAAATGACAACCAGAGGAATTTAGCTATTGAAAATGCTACGAGTCCGGAACAAGTTTGCCTCATGACTTTTAACGATTGAAACAATGCTCTCACTTTGGATTGAATTATTCTACTAGATTGCATTTTCGAACATCGTAGTTGACAATAGGCAGAATAATGTCATGCATGAGTAAATGCACTGAACATTCATATTCACTAAGTTTAAGTGGAAGTCATTGCACTTACCGTCGGGTAGTATTGGAGCAAAACAATGTCGTGCAAACGATTCGAATGTTGTTGATTTCTTATACCTTTGTATGATATCATCAAGGCACCGAGCTCTTTCTTCATAGCTGCAGAATATACGTTAAGAAAAACCCATGCAACGTGTTCTTTCCATCACAATTGTTGTAAATTAACATAAGCTGGATAATGAAATGACACAATAAATAAAATTGATGCATGAAATGATACATAAAATCTAAGACACATTTTGCTTCAAGCACTAATTCCATTCAGCCTTTTGAATGTCTAGAGTTATTCAACCTTTTTAGGATTTTGTTAATAAGTACGCTCCTTATCTGAATTACTGCTTAACTAAAGGAGTGGCTAAAAAATCTCACAATTGACTATTATCTTAAATACCAAAAATAGTGCACGGAGTTAGATGCACGTATGTCAAGAATCTTGGTAGTATCGAGACAATTTCCAATTACAAAAGTCATTCTTATAATTTCCAAGAAAAGATTGTTAACCTCATCATTGTTAACGATCGATATATGTAATGAGAACGTTTAATGTGAGTAACATAACGGAATTTCGTGCCGTCGAGCATAGACATTCCGCAAACAGGAATTCGTTGAGTTGCAATTTATGCTTTGAAAACAATTGCTGCATTTAACTTGCTGACCGTCACTGATAACGTATTCACCAGAAAATTTAATTAAACGAAATCAAATAAGTGTCTTGTTTACTGTGAGATTATTTCAAATTGTTTAGAAAATTATTTTGAGTCTGAAGAGAGGCAGAACCAGCTAAGAAAATAGGCTTCGACAAAAAATATATGACATTGATTGCCCATTCATTTACTACTACCTTATACATGCAAATTATTACGAGTGTAAAACATCGCTTTATCAGCTAGACTTGAAGCTATACATCTCAACTTTCCGTAGTTTAGCGATGCAGGTACGCACAGAACTACATAGATACATAAATGTATAATTGAAGTTGATAAGCGAAGAGACAATGCGGAAAGTATAACGCTAAGCATCGACTTCAGCAGTACGATTAGTTGAAATCAGTATTTACGCCGTAAATCGTCAAAAAATGTGATACATTCTGTTGTAACGATATCAGCTTGCAGACAAGAGAGTGAGTGAAAACCAGAGTAAACCGTAACTGTCTAAAGACAATGCACGACAACTTTCGTTTTAAAAATCTAAAAAATAACTATCGAAACAGAAACGAAACTTTCCCGACAACACTATATCTGTCAATTAACTTGTCCAAGTTACATGTTTCAAAAGCAAGACAATACGGACTGTTGGTTCCTAGCTCGTACCAATCTAGCATCGCTATGAGCCTTCATAGCAATTTGTTACATTGTCAGGGGAGAGTTTGGATGTAACGAAAGATTGTTGAAAATATCGTCATACCCGAATTAGCGTCAACAAGGCGTTAAAATTGGTTTTCCGCATTGGATCAGAAATTGTTGCGTTCGTTCGTAATGCGCGCCTATCCTTCTGCAAGCGCCAAAAGACACATTGAAAAAGTTTCGAGACAGTCGCGAAGGCAGAGATGGGGAATGGCGAGGGGCTTGAAACAAGACACGATGAGTTTTGCAGATGGCGCCGTTGGTGTTATTCGATGTGTTCTGCAGATTCAACTTCTCAGCTACTCTCAACGAAAAGGAAATTTGTGTCTCTTCATACTTGTACAAAATAGTAACAGATGCACCGGATATTAGGATAATTCAAGTCTCGATAAAATACTCCTGAAGTCGAACATGACCATTGAAATTGATTGACTTTGCTCGACTGAAAGCAATAAACTTCTTAACACTTCAGCCATTCGTTTCTATTTTTTGATATTTGACCATTGCATGCATGAAAAATGTGTGGACTACATAATCAATGAAATAGAAGAAACTTGATTGAATTTCACAGATTTAGAGGAAACTAACCTAAAATTCACAAACTCAGCGTTTCCAAAGTAAAATCTCTGAGAATCCGCGCAGATGGACCCTAACCCCCTTTACATTGCAGTTTTATAACCATATTTATGATTTTCTGGATTTCATTTTCTTGCAAATTCAAAAATGAATCCTACATAGTGATGTGCAACTTTTATATTTAGCCTTATATTTAGGCTATTTTTAGAAAGCTGGCACATTCAAGCGAGTGACAATTGTGTTAATCGAACGGAACCTATTCCTGCTTGCTACGAGGACGTGGTTAGAGCGTGGAGCTCCACTCAGCGCCAGTGATTATCTACGGTGACTTCCTTTTTGTCTTTTTGTCTTAATGATTATTTCTATTGTTCTTATCTTCTCTTAAAAGTGTTCAATGTTAATGATAGCCACTGCCTCTGAGGATGCCTACCGAACTGGTTGGCGAAATATCGGGCAATAAAGAATTTCGTGCTGAGAACAGAGATTTTTTGATAATGGAACCGGCACACAGCCCTTCAATTTTCTTATGATAATTATTGCAAAAAAATTCAAAAGTGGCCTCATGGTCCACGTTTTGCGACATTTCACGGTAACTGAGTGTGATGGACATATAGCTTATCTGAATGTAGATGTACATATTGACAGAAAAATAAATCTTTTTTAAGAAAAATTGTATTCATCTATTGAATTTGTAACAACTTGAATTGAGGATGACGAGAAAATAGTCAGCACCAAGTGTCTTATCATTGTCTATGACGCCTCGTATCCATCAGTGGTTCGGTCGAAGGCAAAGTTCTCTTCAACTTTCTTTTGGACTCATCTTTTTTCGATGACACGGGAGCTGCACCTGTTATCGACTGTGCTTCTAGCATAAGCCTCTTGGCTGCCTCCATGTATTCCATGGCCGTTTTACTCTCGGCGAGTTTCTCTGCGGATTCTTTTTCTTGCCTGACTCTTTCTCTTTCCATCTCTTTCTACCTGGGTTTCAGATCTTCCTCTTTCTCTTTTTCTGCTTCAATGCGCTCCTTTTCCTTTTGCTTCAGATACTGCATGTAGGAATTCGATGCCTCATAGCAACGATCGAGCAACTTGGGTCCAATTGGGAACGTTGCACTCTTGCATCCGCGATTTCGCATAAATAATTTCACTGTCAGAATACCATTAAAGTTGGGATCCTGCAATCGGTTGCGGTCTGTGGTCAAAATGCGCTTCATCGACCTAAACAATCTTTCAGTGTCAGCGTTGCCATGAGGCGTTGCCATAGAATAATGCAACTTTTGGCCAGTGCACTCAAACTATGGTAGCCATTCTTCGAGGCTATCTGTTTCCAAAATTTGGGCAGGTCGACTTCCTCTGTGTCAATTTCCGCATCGCTACGAAACTTGCGCCATTCAAGAAGAAGTGCGTCGGCGTCGCAATCAAAATTCAATTGGGATTTGACGTGAATGAGATCTTCTTCCGCAACCTTTTCCCTCTGCTTCGGATCCAAGAATTTGCAAGCCCTCTGAAGACGTTTACCAATAGGCAAGTAATGGATCAAAGATCGAAGGAGCTGGCCATAGAACAGACGAACTCGTTGAAAAAATAATGCACGTTGTGCTGCCGTAAGATGGTCGTTACGAAGAGCTTCTCTAGCTTTCCCGCCAATCAGCACATTATCATCCGATAATTGTTCAACATTTGGAACGTTATAGAATTCATCTTCGTTCATCACCTTGTCAACATATTCTTGTCGAATAAAGGAACAACAGACGTCCGAAATGATCGATATCATACGATCGTAGATCCAATGTATCACAGGAGCTGACGTTTGAAAGAAGATCTCGAAGTCTTTCAACGTTTTCAGGGCGAACAGCACGAAATTCATATAAAGGGGAGAAACGGCGGAATCTAGGAATTTCCGTACTCTCTTAACCCGTTATTTTTTCTGCTCCGAAGCTGGCAACGATGAGAAGAATTCAGATAAAGCGGGAAGCAATTCCAGAAACCGCTGAACCACTTCATAAATTTGATGTCATCTAGTCTCCACTCTACGCAGAAATTTCAAAGGTTCCAAGTCCATCATTTTCTGAATTTTTATGAAAGAATTGGCGGCTTTGGCATACCGTAGATAGAAAAATGTATCATCGATAGCTTCTTCAAGCTCCTCGCCCAGTGATGACATCGCTTTCTCGACCGAGTTGTGGACATGGTGCATTGAGCAACCCCCAACATCGAGCAAGTTAGGATTGTCTTTCTTCAAGATGGATATGACGCCACCTTGCTGGCCACGCATGACGTTGGCACTATCCGACATGACAGCGATACAATTTAGCAACAGTATATTTCTTGATACTAGCTCTTCTTTGATAATATCCGCCATCGTTTGAGCAGATGCCTCTCCTGGGGAGTGAATGGCAAGAAAGTCGGTAGGGAGGACTCCTCATCAAGATAGGGTTGTGATGAGGTGATGAGATGATTCCACTGTAAAGCTTCTCAAAAACCTGTAAAATAATGATTTTCACGCGACAGCTCACATTCAAAACGAATCCATTTACAGTGCGGTGTAGAAAAAATGGACCATCTGAAGGGCCAAAAGTGATACTTATGGTACTTGAGTGGTTTACTTATTCTCCCCAGCACTAGGTGGGCCTAATATGATGCAGAGTCAAACAAAGCGTGATTTGAAATAAGTTTTAAGTATAAGTAAGTTTTCAAGCAGCAGGGCAAATGTATCTTGATTCGCAGTCATTTTACAATCTTATGAGTAGAAAAGCTAAATTATCCTAATTTGGTTCCCATCTATTATTGAAATAATGCTGCAGAAGCTTTTTTCTTTTTCAACTGCAGAAATGAGCCCTTGCAGAGCATTCGATGGAGAGGAATTACGCTATTGATTAGTCGGGGACGCACGTCATCACAAGGCAGACGAAGTGGCGCCCGCGATTATTCGCTGAGACCTTCCATACACAGCAATCACAAAGTGCGATGAACCGATGGGAAATGTATTTACCTAATATACGCACGTATATCGTTCTCTCTTTTGGTTTGACTTCAGTTTTACCACTGCAACCTGATGAAGCGGACCTGATAAGTCCACGAAAATTTGTACATTTCTTTATTTTATCTAACAAAAAATGTGCTCTATCAAATGTACTACAGAAGCTGTACATTAGGTGAACAATGTCTAATTTGAAATGATTTCTGTGTAAAACACCACACTAAGATTCAAAACATACTTAAAACTGAAAAAAGATTGTGACATCAAAATTCCGCGCAGCTTCTCAATTTTCTGCGCTTCCGCGCAGAAATCGGCAAAACCGCGCAGCTGCGCTCTGCGCGCTCACTTTTGGAAACGCTGCAAACTGATTTTGAAATTCTTAAATATGCGAATAGAAATAAAGTCATTGACGACACTTCAGTGAAATATGATGTTTAAATTGGTTTAAACTATTATCGCATTTTTCGTCGGAAGTGATTGAATTGTCTCAAATTGAAATCGTTACAATTTTTCGCGTCCTATTCAATAAAACTGCGTACGTCTCATTCATAACCTGGTGGTCAGGTGAGTTTCGCCAAAATCGGATCGCAGTAGAGGAAAAGAAGTGAGGCAAGAACATTATGCACATTGTGGATATTTTATTAAATATGGGTCGCAATGAAAAAAGTAAAGAATTTTGAAAAATCCAAGTCATATTTGCAAATAATTTTCAAAAAATGTGTCCTAAATATTTCAGCTATCAAAACCATAGATCAAGAGAACTGAATAAGGACTTACCAGCTATCATTCAAGAGATAGATGGTTGAGAAGAAATTGAAGTTGTTAGATTCATGATCATTAATAGTTGTTGATCAAGCTGTGTATATTCACCATGGTGTGAATGAAATAATAATAATACATCCGTAAGTATGAAAATAGTATAGATGCACAATGTACATTTTATCGACATAGTATATACAGCAGGTATGCACATCATGTCGCATCATACGAAGTAAATTTGTAAAAAGCGGATAACATAATGCATAGCATAGACATAACACAATTTATCACACGCACGAAACAGCATTCTTTTTCCTATGCATACTATACATGCATATCCACAGCATGCGTAAATAGCAAACTTTTTTTATAGGAATGATACATTCTTACCAAATCAAACGTATGGAAAGGTTTATTTGTGTCATAGGTGTGGAATTTTCATAGTTATGTCCTACTTATCATCAGCCACTTTTTTTCTGTAAGGGTAGGATGAAAAATAATCCTAATAATGATTTCGCAATACAAATGAGAAACTTCGGCACGAAAATGTCATCAAATAAATAAAATTAATCATTGAAAATATAAGCTCCAAAATAGACAGTAATTTCTGAATTTCCTTTGCAGTTACGCAGTTTGACTCGCAAACCTTTTATGAGCATGTACTACTGTCATGTTCGAAAGAGCTCACATGAGATTTAAAGAAAAATTACAGAGGTTTCTCATTAATTTAGCTACATCCACTGTTTGATTAGCAATTCCGCTAAAGGCAAGAATAACTTGTTCAATCGAAAGGGCGTTAGCTCCATTATCTAGTTACGCAACTTGTGAAGGCTCAAATAGCTCATCTTTCAGCAGATGTCAAATACTTTCAAATAGCATCAACATTCTTACAAAGAATATATCTTCAGATGACTACGCTGAATGCTGCTTCCACCTACATTAGCAAATAAAAAGCCTTAACCTGAGGCTTGAGTAAATTATTTATGCAGAATAGGGAGATAATTCTCCAATGAAAATCTGACTTAAGTCTATTCAATACGCCACAGCTTTTAGTTAGTATCTCTAGGCTATTGATAGATTAACGTTGAAAATGATGACGGATTAAACAGATCGATTTCGGACTAAGAACGATGTTCAACAAATTTTTCATGACGTTAATTCACCTCCTAAAATGCTCGTGTCAAAAAAGATATTAGTAGATGTCATGAATGATCCAAAACGCAAGACATTATTGCTTAATACTAGATATATGTATTATGCCACGTGCAACTTTTGTTGTTAAGTGTTGGATGTGTGCACGCACTACATCGCGCCCAGCATTAACATAAAACTGTAGTATGTCGATGTTAACATGGATGGACTTTCATGGCTTAGCGGATATCTTCTTCCGCACCAGTGCCAAATGCTCGCATCCGTTGAAATACAGCCACTAAATGTTTATTCTATTGATCATGGTGCATCATTGTGGAGCAGCATAAAGTAACATATTTTTTATATATATTTCTAATGCACTTGATTATGAAAGCGAAACAACTTAAGATCAGCAATAAACTGATACCGCATTGGACCCCTTTTAGAAATTCTTAGTTTACCTGCTTAAATCGATATCAAAACATTACAGAAGTTGATTTTACGCAAAACATGATAAGCAATGATCCCTGCGTGTGGCAGGTCGATTTAACTAATCCTTTGATTGTCTTTCAGCCTTCTCAGTAAACACATGCGAAAAAATGGTGTTTCTATAAGTCAACGACATTTAGTACAGTATCAGTTGTACTAGGAGGCGGCTTTGCGATGTTTGTTGTCACCATAAAACCTCAGATAGTTAATTTTAATGAAATTGATTTATTCTATGCGGCAGAACCCTCACATTTCCCATTATTTCAAATTCATCCATATCTATCGGAAATATGCCTAAAATGACCCACAAATTGCTGCACTTTTAGACCCCTACATTGTCCATTGTTTCAAATTATCCATGTCTATCGGAAATATGCCTAAAATGAGCCATAATTGCCATCTATCTACCATGTTTCCACCGCTTCAAATGAAATGAAACAACCCAAGCAGATTCACTGTCAAAAATGATGATTTTGCATGGGCATGAGCGGTTGATATATCCTCAGTACAAAAAGAAAAATATGGCTCCGGGGTCCACTGGACCCCTTAGGTCTCTGAAGGTCAAACCATGAACGAAATGTAGCGGATTTGAATTTTTTCCTTTTTAGACCTTATCTACTGTAATTTGTACCTCTAAACAATTCCTGTAATGCAAATTATACATGTAGAAATTTCTACACGCACGGTGAGTACAGTAATATATGTATGAAAAGACAACGACTCACATCATCATAATGCTACGAAAAATACTGTTAAGAAAAGGATACAATGACAAATATCCTTGTTTCAATGCACGGTTGACGCGACTTGCATTGATCGCCGTGGCGCGGACCAGACCTGGAAGGACTCGATCACTAACCACAACACCATCGAAGAGTGGTCCGAAGAAAGGTATCTCCGGTTTTCGATCTATTGAGACTCGGAATAGGCCAGCCCGATCTGGCAAAGGGTACACTATGATCAAAACATCTCCGAATTCAGTAGGAATTAGTCCACGTCTGAAATCCCGTTCATGTTCAGACCACACCAGCCAAATTTCGTCATTCCCTAAATGTTTCAACTGCAAACAAAGTAAAACACACTGATTAAACTTTTGTCAAGGGATGACATTTGCTATTTGACTTTTTCTGGAGAAAGGAATGGGTGAAGGGGCCTTCACTGTCTGGCTAAAAATTCGATTATTTCGATCCATTGAATGTCGCAACTCAGATTGCTTTGAAGCGTTTAGCTGGGCACACATGCACAAGTACATATACATCATTTTCTTACAACGCCTGATGACGTGTCTGAGTTCAGACTACGAAAATTCACATTACATACTTCATACCACCTGTTGAAGTTTTGCCTGTTTCTCATTTTATTCAATATATATGGGTCATTGCGCGGCGATTCACCAAATTTTCAGAACATTTTGTGGTACTTAGTCTTCGATTCCGCTCATTCTTTGAAATATTTTTGCTATGCATTAGAAAACACCAAATCTGAAATATCAGCTTTCAATTTTAAATATAGCGGGATCTACAGCTGTTTTTTGAAATTTATTTCTTTTCTAAAATTTAAAATTCTCAAAATTTGATGTAACTTGTTCTGTATATTCGCTACTCAACCAAACTTTGCATGCATCATCAGCTCGGTAAAAAGGAGTTCTTGTATGAATTTCAATGGGTAGCTGGCATGTAGAACGGAGCTGTCTGGCTCCAAGGATGGGGTCCGCGAAAAAACAGAAAATTTAAACTTATCTCACAACTTTCTATATTCTTGCTACCCGTAATAACTATGATAATTGTGTTGCTGTATATCAGTGTGGTTCACATCTGTGATCTCGAGAGGTAACCAGAATGCAGAAAGCTACACCAGGCGTTCAAAAAGCGTGATTTTTTTAAAAATGCCGAAATTGGTTGTTTTATAGCTGGGCTAGCTTTTTTCTAAATGCCATTTTCGACTCCAAATTGATCCTGAAACTCAGAAACATGATCAATTACTTGTAGAAAAAATTTGACCAGGTAACCGATAGTTAAAGTGGTGTAATTCGGCCAATTTTGATCTTGCTAATTTTTTCAATATATGATGTCAACATTATTAGTGGCATTTATAGTACAATAGTACTTGAAACGTTAAGGTGATGTGCAGTAAGAGGTTATTCCCTTCGATAGATACTATACAGGGTGGTTGGATAGTCGCTCCTTATTTATAGAAGCCTTGAAAACAAAGAAATATATGTACTAAGAAATCAAAGCAAATTTTATATTATTCCATGAATCATGCCATTTTCTTCTTCAAAAAATTACAATTCAATGTGTGCACCATCTTTATGAATGCACTGTCTAAGTCTTATCTTACCTGTTCCGTTGCTGATCTTAAGAATTCAGGAGGAACATTTTCAATGACTTCACGGATCCTGTTCTCTAGCTCGTCAATGGTCCTCGGTGAAGTTTTGTAGACTTCCTCTTTGGCCCATCCCCACAAAAAGAAATCACATGGCGTGAAATCCGGACTTCGTGCTGGCCAATCTGTTGGTCCACGTCGACCCATCCAACGCCCTGGGAAGTGGTCGTCGAGCCAAGTTCTCACTGTTAGTGCATAATGTGGAGGAGCACCGTCTTGCATAAAAATTAATTCGTTGGCTTCTTCCCATTCAGTAATTGTTGGTCAAACGAAATTCTCTAACATGTGCAAGCATCGTTAACTATTCATTGTATCACGAATGATGTATGGCCCAAGAATCCTTGTTGAAGACAAGCCGCACCAAACAGTTACTGTCGGCCTGTTCTGACATCTTTCCGTAATTTCCTTTGGATCACTCTCACATCAATAGTGACACTTGTGCCTGTTGACACAGCCACCCACACGAAACACGGCTTCATCTGTCCAAAGAATCTTCGAACTCAGCTCAGGGCAATCTTCAAACCATACCAGCACCGTTTCACAAAACTCCACCCGTCTGTCACAGTCTTCCGGAAACAGTTGCTGGACATAATGAGGCTTCCACGGGCGGTATCGTAAATCCTCATGAAGAACATTCAGGATAGTGTGACGGCATATCCCACTTTCACGGGCAGCTTGCCTTGTTGACTTGGAAGGGCTCCTGTCAAACATCTCCCTCACCAGTTCCACATCCGCGTCTGACTTTGTCGAAGGTCTTCCAGATCTGGCGGAATCAAGAACGCTGCCAGTTGTCATCAGATTGCGGTAGCAGTTCTTAATTGTCTTAGGGTCAAGATTTGAATGTCTTCCATGTTGGGATCTCCACCATCGTTGAACTTGTACAACAGACTGCCAAACCTCGTATCTAGCGGCAATTCTTGCTCTGTCTTCAATGCTTAAAGTAGGCGACATTTCGTAAGTAAAATCAACAATGTTGTGATCAAATTGCATGTAGTGAATTAATATAACGGATAACTTTCGCGGACAGAGGGGTGATCATTACTCACATTCTAATTGACTGAACAGTTTCATGATTTGTCATGAGAAATGGCAGGTCTCATGCAATATTAAGATATGAAGTTTCAATCAAACGACCCTATACTTCCGAAAATATAGCTAAGTAGAATCAGGGAGCGACTATGCAACCACCCTGTATATGAAACTTTGAAATAATGCAGTGTAGCAAAATATGACTTTCGAAGTTCGAGTTTTGTTGAACTACATATTCAATCAATCGACATTGTAATTTTGAATAGTAAAGTTTCTGAAAAATGCTCAGGATCCATCCATCTTATAGTCTTCTAAAGTAATCAACTACTTTTAATAATTTTATTATTCTAATGGTGAGATATCATTTGCAACGAGGGGGAGAGGAGCCCTAAAACACTTGTAACAAGCACTATCTCAAAGATGATGTTGAAAAATATTGTGTAGAAAAGATTTGCAAGACAATTAGATTATGGTGGAAAATGATTTAGTTGCATGAAATATTAAGAATCTCCTTCAATAACAGATGAATGGCTGATGAATTGCCATGATCATCAGTTGGCATCGAAAGATCCTTCATACAGGAAATGCATTTTTGATTACACCAATCAATAGCTAAACCTCAAATTGAAACCAATAGTCATATTGATATTTTAGTATCATGATATTGTGAAAATATTGATCAAGAGAAGCCACTCCATTCCGCTGTGAGGTCTTTTCAATAGTATTCTAAATTGATCACTTAATAATCCCATTAAAGTGGTTATATGTAACCCCAACACATAGTCTTTATGGACAAGAATGGAGTTAAACTGTTACTTGGACAAGAATGAAATGTAATCCCATGCCTTTTTATGACAAAATACAGGAGTACATGAAATAGCATTATATTTTGGATTAATTTTGAAAGGTCGGATGGAATCCCTCTAGTTTGTTTTCTTTCATAGAAGCCTATAGTCCTGGGTTACTTTTGCATAGCGTGTAGATTTAAGAAAGGCCTAAAATTGACCTGGTTTAATTTTTCTATGAACAGGAATAATTTGCTTTCATTCGTATGAGTGATTTATGAATCAGAGGGATCAACAACAGCAAATTTGATGACAATAGGGAAATAATGTCTTTCCAATTCAATGATAGTGAAAAGACCACCATCGCCGATGAGTAGACAAAACTTTATTGCTGAAAGTTATTGCTAGAGCAGTGAAGTTCTTTTAAAGAGCCAAAGAGATTTCATTATGTTATGAGAGCCTCATTCAGTTACCATACATGTTTCAGTCGATGTGACCATCATCAGTGACAAATTAACAATGAGCTTATGAGCGAAGTCTCAAATTTTAAACTCAATTTCTAGCTATTTACAGCAATTAATAGAAACATTGAGTAACTTAGTTTTCTAACAACAATAATGATCTCAATAATTGTGATCATAATGTTCAAACATATTTAGCTATTATTTTTCTTTTTAATTATTAAAACCTTGCAGGCAAAATCATCAATAGGGCTTTAATGCTATCCGATGCTCGGTGGAGATATACATAATCTCATTCGTTCGATCATGGAAGACCGCACAAACGAAAGCAAAATGCACCTGCAAAGAATATACAGGGCTGCCACTCTTATCAAAACTAAAAACCGGAAAGTCAAATCGGAATGGGGGCCCCTAAATTACGTTGTCGTGGGCCCCTTCAAAGTAAGAAACTTACGATTATTCGATATCACACAACCCAGTAAGTTTTGAAAGCTTTCAAGCAGAAGTTGGGTCTCTTCTAATAAAAATGCTTCTGAATCCTCACAGTTAGCAAGTAAATGTATTAAATTATTACTGATGCTTATTGAATCATCAGCTTCATCAAGGTGCACTAGACATAGAGGTAGAATATCTTCCCTGTTATATCTAGAGCGCTGACTGTGCATGACTCGCAGGCGAGAAGCTGTAACACTCATGGCGATGGGAATTCCCCAAAATTGTGGGGCAGAAAGATTGAGGGTCAGTTTATCTGCATCGTGTAAACGCGAGTGTTAGCCATGGTTGGCAGTTGTGCGGCTTACAATTGTACTAAAAGAGGAGGAAATTTACACAGATTTCCTCTTACTAAACCAGCGCTTCTCCAAAAATGGATCAAAAATATTCGTCGTGTCGGCTTTAAGCCCGGTAAACACTCGCGTATCTGCTCCGAACATTTTCGCAGCGAGGATTTACAAGCAAGGACTTAAGCGGCGACAGTTAAAACCAGAGGCCAAAACCAAAAATTAGATGACATTTTAAAAGGTATGTTGGATAAACGATACATTGAGCATGAAGTGTACAGAATCCTTAAAGAGTCGTTTTCCGACCTCACTAGCACCATTTTCAAGCATGATTTTGAAAACCGGAAGAGAAATCCGCATGCCAGGCAGTATAGTGACCCAAAAGTGGTTAATTTTGCAATTACTTTACATTACTATTCTCCGAAAGTGTATGAATATGTTCGAAATGTTCTGTGTTTGCCTCACCCTTCTACACTTCGCGGATGGGCCAGCTCGATCAATTGTAATCCTGGTCATTTAGATAATGTCTACAAACATCTCAGTAACAGGGTTTTACAGCATCCACTTACAAGTGATTGCTCACTAATAATTGATGAGATGTCTCTTAAGCGAGAAACCGAGTGGGATTCCAGTTGTCGGCAGTTTAGCGGATTTGTTGATTATGGTGGTGGTCCGGTTGAGGGAGAAATAGCACAAAATGCCTTGGTGCTGATGTTAGTAGGCACTAGAATACATTGGAAAGTCCCTGTTGGATACGCATTTACAAAACATGTAAACGCGGAAAATTTGCGAACACTGGTCAAAGAGTGCATAATAAAAGCGTCAAACATCGGCTTGAGCGTTCTCAGCGTTGTGGCCGACGGCTCGTCTGTAAATTTGAGAGCTGCAGTTCTTCTAGGGTGCTCGTTTGACGTAAAGACAATGCGAACCTGGTTTCCTCATCCATACAGAACTTCTGACAAAATTTATTGGATTTGTGATGCATCCCACATGCTAAAGTTAATGCGAAATTTATTGGCCGAATACGAGATCCTTGCTCGTACAACTGGTGAATCAACTGAAAAAATACGTTGGTTTTACATTCAAGAACTACACAAATTGCAAATGAAGGATTCACTGATTTTAGCAAATAAACTTTCGGGACGTCATGTACATTATCGCAATCTTATAATGAAAGTAAATATTGCGGCACAGACTATGAGCTCGTCAGTGGCGACTGCCCTTGATTTTTTGCGAGACGATATGAAATTGCCGCAATTCAAGGGCAGCGAAGCAACTTGCCATTTTATTCGAATAATTGATCGACTATTCGACACTTTGAATTCGAAGAATCCGTTCGCTAAGGGGTTCAAGTCACCATTGAGAAAAGAAAATAAAATGCATTGGGACCCATTCCTTAGATACGCGAAAGACTATTTGCTGACTTTGAAGCGTAATGACAGTTGTTTCATCATCGATACGAGACGCAAAGTCCCAGTTGTCGGATTTTCAATCACCATTTCTTCGATTCTTGAATTATCGAATCATCTTTTGAGTTATCCGCATTATGCATATGTCTTAACTTATAAATTTTCGCAAGATCACATTGAAATGCTTTTTAGCAAGATAAGACGTAGAGGAGGCTGGAACAATAATCCATCGAGTTCTCAATTCAGGTACGCACTTCGAACGCTTCTGATGACAAACTCAGTTAAGGCATCATTAAATGCAAATGCAGTGGCTCAAGACGATACTGCCGATATTCATCTACAGTTTGGAAGGAACAGCAACGGCGATAGCCGACAAGCTTTAACTGCGTTTGAGTCTGAGGAATCAGAAGAAGATTCAGACATGATATTATCTAAAATGGACTCGGTGTTCGATCTTAATGGAGCTGATTGGCGCAGAAACGTTCTGTATTATATCGCTGGCTTCGTTTCACGAAAATTGCGCAAAATGATTACATGTCCTTCCTGCAACCTTGCATTATTCAGGCAAGAAACAGAGGAACCTCTTTCTGATGTCGACTCCTTTTTGAAGCGCAAAGACAACGGCGGACTCCTGACTCCCTCAAAAGGAGTTTTTGAAGTAGTCTTAGCTGCAGAAAAAGCTTTCCGTAGTTACGTCCCTGCAAGCGTGGCGGCCGAAGTGCTTCCGTCAATTAAATACTTAGACCTCAAGATCGAGCACTCTGTATTGAAATATATTAATCCATGTGAAACATATTCATAAGTCTTGGAGAACACTTTGAAGATCATGAGATCGGAATTACGGAACCCCATCCTGTGACCCTTATTCGTGCTGTAATAAACTGTTATTTGAAACTAAGACTGCATAAGTATGGTCGTCTATACAAAGAACGTCGCTTGTTGCTCAACAAAAGCTCAATCCGCCAAAAATGCAATAAATTGGTTCTGTTCCGCGGCATGTAACAGTGGTGCTACTATCACACATGTTTTGGATGCTGTTGTCACATCGGTAAGCTGCATTTCCTACATATTTGCTTGAGTCATTTAATTATGTTGAAATTCATTCATTAGGGATCTGATGAGTATCAAATAACCTCAATTAATAGTTAATTATTCAAATACTCCCTGCCATTTTTTGAATGTATTTAAGAGGTTGAACATTCCTTAAATATTAATAAATGTTAAACTAATCGTAAACCTAAGATATTGAATGAGCCTGTCACTCAATTACAGGTGCGATTTCTATCTATCATTTTGATTGTCACTTTCAGTCAATATTGTACTGTCCGACAAAAAAGTCTATCTCTTGCCCCACATTTCGCGTGCGATAAAATCCTCATGCCGGTTACACTTCCCATAACGCCGTCCGCCCTCTAGATAATAGGGAAGATATATTCTACCTCTATGGCACTAGAATACATGACTCTAGCAGCTGCTATTTTTAGGAGAACCGTTTTCGAAAGTTAGACAGAGTGTACTACAAAGATCCCTCTACCCTCCCCCAATGCAAAATCAGCATGAAGTTATTGAACGATTGACGATTTCAGCTCGATATAAAGACTGCATATTATCGAATAATCTACATGTAGGCCAATGGATGATTTTACTGAACTGTTTCAAAGACAACTTTCTTCATTTCGATCGAAAATTTTACATTCAAATTTATAATACACTATTCTCGTGCAGCTTTGCATTTTCTATTAATCGTGCCATGACGGCACACGGTGGAAGATCCCGTCTTTGTCGTGAAGAATTTTCATGAAACCACTAGGAAATTGCTGTTCAGCTGTTCGACGTTTAGAAGACCGCTTCAGCAGAGCGGTCTGGTCACAGCAAATATCTTCATACAAAATCTATGGTCAGCGCGGTCTAAATGCTTGGGCGAGCTATTTTCTTTGGGAGAACCATCATTCTGTCGAAAAATCGAGAATGTGTGATAAAATCTTCCTTTCTATGCTGCATAAAATATACCGAATGTCATGAAGGATAGGAATATCTTCATGCAGGATGGAATGCCAACGCACTACTACAGACCCATCGTAAATTATTTAAACAGCAATTCTCCTAAATCCAGGAATGAGAAAGCGGTGTCAGAAAAAAATCCGGATATCTTCTAGGGGCCCATTTTCAGTTTTGATATGATTACAAGTAATCCAAGATTCAATTTTAAATAGTTATGAATCTTTATGCGCCTACACACAATATACCATATGCTGCGTATAAAAATACATTTGATTATTAACGCATTAAGGCCATAGATAATAATTAATTAGAGCTCAACCATTTTGAGGCAAAGTATCGTAGACTAAACTTCCAGCCTTTTATGAGTGCAACTAGTAGAGTTTTTATGTTTTTAAAGCGCCGCAGGCGAAACCTGCACCCTTTTGGGAGTATAACTACAGTTTGTTTCATAAAAAATGGATCACCCTTAAACATCGCCTTAACTTCAACTTTGTCTAACTCCGCCAAACTTGAACGAATTTCTCTGAAATTTGGAAGATATGTCAGTTGTGCTTACTAATATCATTGTTGGAAATTTCAAGCATGAATATTGAGTTGTTTTCCTGTTATAGATAAAAAAGTAGTAGATAATTTGATCTTCATTTAGCAATGTTACAAAAAATCATTCCTCACTCTTATAAAATTACATTTGTTTCCTTTGTTATGTAATATGTTGTTCTACAAGCCAAAAGATATCAAGCAAAACAAAAATAAAGAAAATCGGTCAATCAGAGCCAGTATAGCACCATTATTCATCAACAATAATGTAACTGCTACATGTGATTAACTGGACTTCATGTTCCATAGCTTCCTGACTTCGTTGCGGTGGTGTTGGCAGCACTCCTGATTGCTTTCAGCTAGAAATCTATCTCTTACCGGTTGAAAACAATAAAAAGCACAAATGAACAATAACGAGATCGCATTCACAAAAGGCAAAGTGTCAGGGTTTTCTTTGCGAGCTTTTCTTGGCCAGCTCGTTCTCCTGATCTGAATCCCATAGAAAATGTATGGAGTATTCTAAAACGTAACGTTCGTCGTTTACTGCTACCTACAGATGGCGTATCACAACTTACGTCACTGTTAAAAAGAGAGTGGAGAAAGTTAGATCAGTCAAAAATCAACGATATCATCGAATCAATGCCTAGACGAATTGGTAATGTCATTGACAATAAGGGTAGGGCCACAAAATATTAGTTTCTTAAGAACCGTTACTGTATCATAGCTTATGAGATTATATAAGGACATTTAAATATATTAGGGACATGAAATAACATGAAAAATGCTTTCTGTATCATACTTATGTTTTATTTAGTCAAATTTTAGGATGATCCACTTTTTATGAAACGGACTGTAGTTGAATTTTGATGATTTATAAACACAGGCAAAACCTCCAGGACTTTGGGATAAACCTCTGACTGCTTAATTAATTCTATAATATTTAGCTAGATGAATATAATGAATGTTCAATATATCCCTCTTTTAGAATTTCTCAAAATTAGGGTACTTTGAAAAATTCCCACTATCAATAAGATAAAAAAAATATTCCCGCTTAACTCTTGTTTTATTTTGAACAACGAATGCAGCGAATCATCGGATAGTCTACAAAGTATCAAATCAATTCACTGGTCTTCTTCACAGTCATAGCAAACGTAATCTACTTTTCAATTTTCTCCAGCGCAATCCTCGTGTACCCACGATCCACATTGAGTGCATTGTATCCAGTCAACCTGAAGACCACATCTTAGATCATCACTATACTCCCCATCACAGAACTGACAGAAGTTACTTGGGTCACTTGTTGATGTTTGAGGCTGTGTATCCACTGCAACAGGTCCAGTTGGATTGGAGATATTTAGAGATTTGGTTTTCTTCATAGCCATATTTTCTTTGTCTTTGTTTCTACGAGTGGATTCTTTTTTCTTCTCTGATTGTTGAACTTCGGAAACATAGTTGGAGGTAGTCAAGACACCGGATATCTTCGGTCTCTCAGCTGCAATTCATACTTGTCGCTCACACGATGAGGTTTATTAAGCTGGAGAGACATAACGCTTAGAGTGTCCCATATTACCCGCCATACATATTATTTTAAAAGCTATAAAAATATTTGATAACATTCTTAAATTGAAAAAGTGAAATATTTTAGGCATAGCATAAGACCCCAGCTTCCATATCCAATTCATAGGAAAACTTGGTTGATGATATAATAATAGCTTTACTGAAATCTAAATTTTACATCAGCCCTATTTTTGACCTACAAAAATTCGTATATCATTTGTGTCTTAATCACACAAGCGTAAGTATGCAGCTGATTTCGCTTAAATTTTGTGTTCGCTGCTAATGATCACATTAATATATAACCTCCTCCATTATTCCAAAATATTTGCATGGAGTATCTTTTTTCGAAGATATTCGTTAAGTGTCCCATATTACCCGCAACTATCCTTGTAGATTTTTGATATTTTTAAAGCCATGCAGGCGAAACCTTCAGCCTTTTGAGAGTATAACTAGTAGAATTTTGATGTATTTAATGCTCTGCAGGCGAAACCTCCTGGAATGTATAAAGCACTCTCTCGGCCGCTTTTGTAACAAGGGATCGTACAAAATTTTCTTTTGTCACTCCCTTGTGTTCCCGAAACTTTTTAGTAGATTTTCCTTTCAAATTTTTCTGGCAGACGCTTCTTGAAAGACACGTCTTGGAGACCATCAAAGCGATCACAACTCAATTCATAATAGACTCCATAATTACGTATTACAACTTTCTCGTCAAGCATTCCCACTCATTTACTTCTTATTGAAAAACCTTAATTACTTGCATTTCGTCCTGTTTCTTCAGGAGAGACGAAAGGATCACTGACTTCCTTACAGAAGAATCTTTTGTTCAAGAGTCAAGCGGATTCTTAGAAAGCATCTGCTTTGAAATTGATCATCCATAAAAATTGCAGGGCCTCTAAGGTCCCCAACAATCTGCACAGCCCAGTTCACAATTTTAAAGAGCCCTACATAATCTAAAAAGGCCGCACATGCTCTTATCGTTAGCGGTGCCTGTCTGAATACTATAAGCCATCTCAAAAGGCCCCTCACGATCTTTAAGGGGCCCCTTCGCAGTCTCAAAAGGGACCTGCATAATCTAAAATGGGCCCTCACGATCTTTGAGGGGCCCCTTCGCATTCTCAAAAGGGCCCCTCACGATCTTAAAGGGGCCCCCCGCGATCTTAAAAGGACCCCTTCGCAGTCTCAAAAGGGCCCATCATGATCTTAAATGAGCCCTTTCGCAGCTCCTCACTATCTTAGAGGGTCCCCTTCGCAGTCTGAAAAGGGACCCTCGCGATCTTCAAGGGGTCCTTCACAGTCTCAAAAGGGGCATTTCAAATCTTGAAGTGCCACTTTCAAAATTTAATTTGTTCAAAATGCAAATTATTTGTTTCCTAGCAAAACATTTTCTCACTACTTAGTTTATTCTAAAAAAAACGGAAATCCGGCTAAAACGGGAAGAGTGGCAGCCCTGAATATAATTCATGGAAGAGCACAAGAAATGAAGAAAGGGTTTGGAAACTTGGAAAAATGTTCATATTTCAAACATGAAATATCAAGGTTATATCAATGACGTATCAAAATTCTTACAGACAAAACGAGTGTTTGGTGCTTCTCTCAGACACACTTCACTTTAGAATCATGCATTTCAGAGTTCGGAATCATTCGGAGGAATTCTATGAACGACTTGTACTAATGAATATGGCGATTCACCACTCCCTCGGGTTTTTCAAAGACTCCTTCAACGATGCCTCATTTTAAGCTAAAAATTCGTCGTAGGCTCATTAGTTAAGTAGAACAATAGACGTAACCATTTCAAGCTTATCAGTTTCGTCTTATTTTATGTGTACATCTATCGTTCGTCAGATCTATACTCTAGTTTTTGACGCACCGACATGTATTTTAAAGTACCCTCTTTCAGTATAACCAACAACATCACGGCCTAGTATATGCTATTACTTTGTTGGAAATTGAGATTGTTTCAAAAATGATGAACACCATTTTGATGTCACAGTCAAAGCTTCAAACGAGACTTAAATCACGTCTATAATCACGCGTAGATATTAACACATGTCCGAATACAACAGGCTACACTGAAAAGCGCAATTATCATATCCGTAGGAGGTTGCTTGAATCAGACCCAACTATCACATTGACATATAGGCCCACAGTAATGAATTCATCAACGATAACCACTAATAATTTGAAGACTATTTAGGTATACATCCTACAGCATTATTCTCCAATCGATAGATTTCTGAAAAATTAAGCAAGTGAGGTTCATATCATGGAAATGGAATTTCCAAATATTCTGCATCGTCCCCAAGCAATCTTATGCACTTAGACTTTTGCAAAAACGCCTTTAAGCATTAAATTTAGGTTGGAAGATCAACATCTCATGCTTGAAGTTCACGCATATTTAGTGCTTTACAACCATGTCTACTACATATTTTTTGCTAAAATAGATTGATAATGAAATATTTTGTTTTATTGACGGATGTCTGCACAGTAAAAAATCACAGGGATCTGAAGGAAAAATCGCAATGTGATTAAAATTGCTGTCTGTAGCAATAATGATATGGGCAGTCGTGACTAAAAATAATATGATTAGAGAACTTCAAAAAATGAACAGGACAAGTTTAGAAGAGCTAATTGAGGTTTGAAAGGAACGCCGTAGAAGAGATAGTTAGATAAATGAAATGAGGAAAATAGGACAAGGAGAGTTATATCCAAATTTAAAGATTGCGTAAAAAGTAGCATAGATTACAAGTAGGAATTACGAGCATTTGACAGTCTCACATGTGAATTTGCAGCTATCCAAATGCACACACTGTGAATGACATAACAAGTACAATATTCTCATTTGAAACGACAATTCTGTAATGAAAAATTAAATGAATGCATGCGCTCGTATTCTAAAACGATCAATTCTAAAATAAACACCAAATCAGCCAGTAATTGAACACTGCGCATCTCTTTCTAGTGCTGACATCCTTTCAGTAATTTCTATTACATACAACATTCATTAAGATCCCTCAAGTCAATTTTAAACGATCAATTCTAAAATAAACACCAAATCAACCAGTAATTGAACACTGCGCATCTCTTTCTAGTGCTGACATCCTTTCAGTAATTTCTATTACATACAACATTCATTAAGATCCCTCAAGTCAATTCTAAACGATCAATTCTAAAATAAACACCAAATCAACCAGTAATTGAACACTGCGCATCTCTTTCTAGTGCTGACATCCCTTCAGTAATTTCTATTACATACAACATTCATTAAGATCCCTCAAGTCACTCAACACTTCCACATCTGAATGAATATTTACTGATATTATATTAGTTTTCACAACAACATTATCATACACTACAGCAATGCTTTCTTATGGAAATTAATCTTAATGTCATTTAAAACCTTCATCGTCTATCATTTTTCTTTGAAAATGGAAGTGAAAATTCATAGCATGCCATCAACGAGCCTCTATTATCAATTCGAAGACTTCTCATTATAGGTTCAAAGTAGGAAGTGATTTTAATGAGCGAATCAAATTATCACTTTAGATGAAAGTAATTGCACATAACATGTTTCCGATGTTTCACAAACATAAACGATTGATCCCCGTGATGTTATTCAATGATATTTTCGTGTCATTTTCTTTGCGTTAGCTCATCTTCCTTTCCTTAATTGGATACTATTGAGAAACATCCTGCTTATCCTCCCATTCTCCTGCGTACAACAAATGCTTCGAACGTCTTCAGTATTCATTGTGGCTGGCTTTGCATGTCACTTTTCTTTTACACATTGCGCAACTGATGTCGTGAGTAAAGACTATCACCTTCACAACAGACGTCAACGGTCTCAACTAGATTGGAGTCATTCCACTGAAGTCTCCTGATAATTTAAAGAATAAAGGGTGTGTCACATTACGCAATGATGGTCAGGTGAGTTCTGAGAATTAATTAAAACTATAAGCTTTATTATTTCTATATCAAATATCAAATTGAAGCAAGTTTCTGGAAGATGACGTAAAATGCTGTCACTAAGACCATTGCTGTGCGTCTCTACATGTCGAAAGACAGAAATCAAAAAAGATATAATGAATGCCAACACGAGGATTGAAAAACAATTTTCAGTTTGATGATCTCCACAAGGTTCAAGAATTTGAAGCGCATGCTAACAAATGCAAATCAAATTTTCCAAATTTAAGCTAGTGATGAAATTTGACTATGTTGATAAAGTTTAAAAAATCTTAACATTATTCTGTCAATGTTGGTTGTTCGTTGTATTCTAGTTTTATGAGACTATTTACCTTGTACAAGACTACAATCTCTCACACAATTGAGGACCTATTTGTAACCTCAATAATGATGTAACCGGCAGTATCTGATGTATGATTGTGTACCAAGTGATATTTATATAAGATAAAACGTTTGTTCCACATGGTTTAGCATTTGCTAAGTTTATTCAACATGGCTAAGAAGGTTTGATACTTTTCATGGTATCAGCAAGAAGCATAAAACTGGCAAAAAGATACCACCAGTTTAGAGGAAAAATATAAGAATATTGATTTCTCTCTGAAGTCTGAACACCGATTGAAGAATATTCATTTCTCTTTCTGATCTTATTTCAAAGTAGGAATCACCTCTTTAAGGAGGTCAATGAAAACAATCGTGCTTACTTCACGTCCGTGAATAATATGCCTATAATTACCGATCTACAGGAATCGTCTCATACTTCATGAACTAAGACAGAAGATTCCCACAAGAGCAATACAGGCGAATGGTGCCTATGAAATAATGCAACACATGCTTCATACTGTTAGCTTACAAGTGAATAGCGTTGTTGAAAAATTATTACTCTAAAAAACTGTGTATGCATTTACTGCTCAGTACTCATTCGTAATCACATGCTATCAAACATGTTACTAATAAATGAGGACAACATTACTTGTTCAAAGTCCAGTTTAAAAGCAGAGCTGCAATTTCTTAAGTGAGTTAACAGAATAGTTCTGGTACGTAGCTCGATGTGCAACATTTCTGTTTTTCGTTGTACGCCTATAAGTACGTAGACATATTTATCGATATTCAGTAAGCGGTTTCTTAAATTGGATGCATCGAAGTTGAAGCGGAAAAATAACTCCAACTGTGATTAGCAAATTGACATAAATAAACATTAAGATTTACTGCATTTAAAATGCTTTCACGTTGTGAAGTTGACAACCCTTCACTGTTTCATTCAAGAAGTCGGTGTTGCATTTGTATAGAGAAAGCTATTGAAGCACGCAATAAAAGAACCGCAAGCATTTAGTTAGACCGAGTGAAAAAATCTCATCAGTCAGAAAAACAAATATTCGAGGACACTGGTACATACAAAAGACGGTTTGAACGTGGAATATAGTCAACATGCCATTTACGTTGAAAAATGACTATCAAGATATAAAGCTACTTTTCGAAATAAACAAGCCATTTAAGTATGTATTCAAATGAAGCGATTCCTTTCAATTCTCAAAATCACTCAGCACTAACAAGGTTTTTCAAACAAACTTAATTTCTCCACCACACAAATCATTATAAGCTGAAAGTAGAAATAGCTGAACTGAAAAATGTTCGATTCTGTCTAGACAATATCATATTTATCAGAGGAAAATGCTTACAATAGTAATAACGCTCTGATGATAATCAATAGAAAAGAATTGTATCAATCTTTAAAAATTAAAAAAAAAATCCTCCCACAAAAAGAATATGAAAAATCCATAAAGAAAAACTACCTGATTATATGTCCTAATAACACAAATGATAATTTTTTACTTTAATCAAGAAATATACTATAATCCATCACAACAGCAAGCGACACAATGCCATTGTCCGACCTTCAAACTTGGAGAAGATGAGACACTAAACGATGAGCAAGAGTAAGTAAGAAACTGATCTTTCTAATTTCTTTATTATTCAATTGAACGTTTGGGAGTTCGTCACCATTTCAAATATAGAACCTAATCTAGTAAGATATCCTAAGTATGGTCTAGAGTCGATGGATTAAACAGAGTTCGGCCATCTAGCATTTCAAGCTCTCTTGATGCAGCCAGCGTAACTGTAAATGATGCTATTCATACGAAGGTAAAGAGGTATTCTACGTACGAATATCGAAAGCACATTCCCACTGTTCTAACTTGAATGTAACAACAACAACAACACTCTCCCATCTAATCAAAATTGTCAGAAAATATTGCATATCCATAAACTAAAAAAACATTTATTTTCAAGAAATCTTCATTTCTGCTTTAAAAATTGATTTGCTTAAATAGTCACCTTTGTTATACATTGGTATAAGCCAGTGTTGCCAGCGGCTCAAATGCAAAAATAAATACGCAGGCCAATAATTTTTAAGCAGCTTATTTGACATTGAAAATCAATCGATATTATATGGGACTGATTTATACATCTCATTTTTACTTGTCTGATATAAGTCGGGCTTATATGATTTTACATTAACACCAAAAAAGATCGACTGTTCCTAAACACAACTCTCTACGCGCATTTTCTTCCTTTACGGATTTCATTTTTGCCTTTTATGAAGGTGCTGCATCAAATTCTGCTGACATATAGGGTCCATGAAGAAGGAATGAGCCTTCATGTACCCACTCAAAACAACAAATAAATAAATTGACATTTCCTGCAATCGATTCCGCTTCTTTGAGAGCAAATCGCAAAGTTCACTAAACATGCGCTCAGCGGCGGCGTTGCCACAAGGGACAGTCATAGCCCAAAGGCGACCCGGCACAATGTCGGATATTTCGCATCGTTTGTACTGCTGCTGTCCTTGATATCACTTACATCCAACCAATACTGTAGAACATTCTTTCCCTGATGCGACTGGTCTATCCGAGAAACCGAAACATCAACTGAGTAAGACTTCCATTCTGCTTCAAGTTTCCTGATATCATTATCAGTCAGCCCCATTGCAAGGCCGATTAATGAAATAGCTTCAAATGACTCTTTCCGATAAGATGGACGAATGAATTTGAAATCACGCAAAATATTATTAGACACAGGTAGCATCTTTTGAAAATGCATGGCCAACTTGAGAAAAAGAGAGCGCACACGAATGGAACAGGCTTCTTTCTCCTCAGCATAAGAACCACTTAAAATGTTTTGGATCCTTCACCTATAAAGAGTTCACTATTAGGAAGCCAGAGTTTTGGTTTCAATGATATAGTTGTCTAATTGCATGAAAATTTCTGAATGTGATCTGAAAGCAAAACTTTGTAAATCACAATAGAGTTCACGGATGTCTTTGTAGAGATTTTGAACTACAACTCCGTTTTCTGGTAGTATCGACTCTAGCCGGTATCAAAAGTCGTTAAAACTGCTTGCAGAAAATTGTAAATCCTGAAGAGTAACACGTCTTTGGATATATGATGTTATTTCTTGCTCTTTTGGATTCACCAATTTCTCTTTTGTCAACTGGAAGAATTGAAGTTTTCCTTGAAGGGTTGAAGTTGAAGTTTGTTCTGGAAGGGTAATCATGAAGTACTCTTCCAAAGCAGGAAATTGTTCTATAAGACGCGAAACGACCGGAAGAAGTTCAAGCCATGTGTTTCAACTCAACACAATGGTCGATGAGCTTCAAGGTCTAGAATTTTTTGGACAAATTTGTATCTTGTCCAACGCGATGTGTAATTGAAATAACTAATAGGAAAACCTTCGATATTCGCATTATAACAAAAACACATTTACCCGGGCCTCCATTTCCAAATTAAAATATAATCAATTTGTAATAATATTACAAATAATATTTTTAGAAGTGTATACCTTCAGAAAAATACGCACCAGTTTTACGCAAATCGTAGACAAATACGCAGTGCGTATTTTACGCAGCTGTTGGAAACACTGGTATAAGCCTTGATTGATACTGTCACCACGTTAGGAAACATTGATAGTCCACCTGTTTCTGGTTGATAAGGGAGCAGAGAAAATTTCAGGCTTTTAACTGATTTCTATCATTTCGCATAATTGGCTCAACTCTATTTTTTCAAATAATGAACAATACTTTGATTAACTACAGAGTGCTAACAAAATTAAGCCCGATTCTCTATTTAAGCTGCATTTCAAACGTAACGGAACATTACAGGAGCACAATTCAGTCAATGAAGTCATTAAAAGGAAAGCACTTACTTATTTAAATGTAAAAACTGTTCGCCGTTGTGTCGAAAACACCTCTGTAGCCCCTCGGGAACATTTCGACGATTTTTCACACAGTTCCAAATCAATTTCAAAGAACTGTCACTCAATTCCCGCGAGGAAATAAGTGGGTATGATCATACGTATGATTCTACGTATGTTTCATACTATGATCATAGTGTGAAAGTGAAATATTTTTTGTACACAAATCATAGTATGAAAATTTCATACGGAAATCATACTATGAAAATTTCATACTGCTATTTGTCATCCGCGCAGGGGTTCGTTCCATGCCTAAATTCTGCGCGAATTTTCGTAATATAATCATCTATATTAAATCGTATTAAATCATTCTACAGTGTATATCCTTTCTTCCTATGCTGATCATTGAAATCTTTACGTCTATGATTACGAAGAGAATATTTTAGGAATTGTGATTTTTAAGCAATCATTTTTAAGTCTGCACGTTAAATGCAAAAAATCTGACCTTGAACAGTTTACTGCTGAATCCAAGCCTCTCAATAATGAATCTTCTCCCATTAAATAACCATCAATGCTAGCTATACAACATATCAGTTGATCTGTTCCAACAGATCTTCTTCCAAGGATACTATCCTGATCTTCAAGTGATAATTTAATCTATTATTCCAGGAATAACATTTAAAATGAAAATACGTTTGACTTTGATAGTTCATGTTTCCAAAAATTACATAGTATAAATCTGTACATTCATCAAGTCCAGAGAATAATGCTAGTGATCAAAATACTGTGAAGGCTTTCTATAGCAAGAGAATTAGAGAAAATCTTTTACAATATAAAGGTATAAACACAAAATAATGTAGTGCATCCCATAAGTCAACTGGGGAAGTTATCAGGTCTGAGAATGACGATATAGGCGGAATATGATGAATAAGTTATTTACATAGTGTTGGTCATGTAGAATAGAAGAATAACCACATCCTTAAACAGCTGAAACACTTGTTTCATTAGAAGGCGTCGACACCGTTTTTCGCACAACAAGAGCTCATCAGTATAGATTGAGAGGCCCAAAATAGCGTGTGATATCCAAGTGGTCGAACAGGTTGATCTGCGTTTATTTATCCTGTCTTTGACGTGCAGCTGATAATTGAAAGATCCCAGTGTCAGTGCTCCTGGCTGGGCATATAGATGGGGGAGACTGTGGATATACTTGATAAAAATCAAGATCCGGAATACTTTGGGAGAAAGTAGTTCCGATGACTTAAGTTATTCAGAGCTTAATTTTTTAAATCTGGACATGTCCGCCTATTATGCCCAGCCAAAAGCATTGACACTGATATCTCATTTATCAACCGCACGGCAAAACCATGATAACTAAACGCAGATCAATCTGTTCTGCCGTTCTTTATCTTGCTCAACCATTTCGATATCATAGGCTAGTTTGAACCATTTCCAACCGTACTGATGGGCTCTTGAAGGCGAAACGCAATGTTTTCGGCTGCAAAGGAAATAGTGCTTCAGCTGTTAAAATCTGAGTTCATTCTGTCAATCTTTAAGCTTAAACATAAGGGGCATGGATGTATGCTACAAATGAGAACCGCTGCATCATAAATTTTCGTTTAAAATTAAGAAGATCATGCATTGTGATGGTTCATGACTAATTATTACTAGAACTAGAATAGTACGCATTTCCAAAACTTTTTCACTATTCTTAGTCCACACCAACTGCAAAATATAATCCATATACCCTTCACAGTAAACCATCTACAAGAAAAATGACTTAAGTTCGATCGTCAAATAATGAAATAGTTTCTTTAACTGATGAATAATCAAGCTCATTCACAATAGTCTCTTCTTCGTCTTCATCGCTTGTCTGTTCATCGGTATAATCTGCCTGTTCTTTGCGGTTCCGCCACTGATTTTTAGTTTCTTGATTCACCTGTCTTGCGACGCGGTTCACGGCAGCGATTGCACAATTGTTCTCTCGCAAGTAAACAACTAGCTCTGTAAGCAAAAAAGTGTAAAAACCTAATTTTTTAGCAAAAGCATGAAATTTTCATACTATGATTTGAGTATGATTTTAGTGTGAAAATTTCATTTTTCATACGCATGAAAAATTCATACTCAAATCATAGTATGATTCATACCCACTTATTTCCTCGCGGGTTGTTTACAATTTGATATTGAATATTGAATTGATTTCATATGATATTGATATTGAATATTGTGTAGCTTTTCGACATAAACGAAGTCCGAAGTCAAATCTGGTGAGTGGGCTGGCCATTCTATCGAAGCACGCCTTGCCACTTGCTTGTAGATTAAAAGTCCAGCCATTCTTGCACCATTCTGCTGTAGTGCGGTGGCGTCCCATCTTGCACGAAAGAACACGGGTGATGATGTTGAACTCTTGTCCACAGGAATGTCTGCAGCATTTTCAGAAAAGACTCGCCACTAATGGTATACTCAAAAAAAGGGCCCAATTCAATTCAATTTATTGTAATATCCCGAGAGAAGAAGTGGCAGCCCAGACAGTCACAGTGTTTTTGTATGAAAATAGAGAACGTCTTTTCAAATCAGATATTATTCTAAAAACTTCAACCGGTTTCGATTGGAGGACAGTAAGATGGGCTACTGACCACAATCTTCGTCAGGGAGTTGAAAAGGGTATAATTATGTACATGCTATCATTAATTAGTAAATTTGAAATTTGGGTTATCATGTATCATTGAGGATTAAGTCATAGTGCATAAGCAAGAGAAAAGTCATATACAAAAGCACTCATAGAGTTAGGACATAGTGATAGGAGATTTCGGCTCAACAATGGGAGATCGCTGTAAAACATGCTGCGTGTTTATCCCATGAGGCAAGTCTGTCATCAGTTGACTAATGAACTTGAGTTCTTCTGTCTTCCTTTGTTTTTCGTTTCCGTTTAGTTCATTCAACATAGATATTGCAGATTCATTATGACTGTGTTCAATGCAGTGAAATGAAACAACTTTGTCTGCATTCTTATGGGCAATGTCATAACGATGTTCATTCATACGCTCTCTTAAACTCCTACCAGATTCACCGATGTAAGCAAAGTTACAATCATTTAAACCAATGGAATATACAATATTTTTTGGTATGCATGCAGTTATTTTGTACCATAAATTTGTAGCTGACGATGTTGTAAATTCATCCGACGAAAGAATATTACATGTTTTTCAACGTTTAGAGCCACAGCTTGAAACTATTCCATATTCTGATGATCTTTGAAGTGGAGCATCGTACAATTTAGAAGAAACTAAAAGCTGTTTAATTCTTGTTGGAGGTTTCCACAATAGTTCAACTGATATCTGAATTTCATTTAGAAAATGTTGATGTTTGGTTAGGATTACTTTTAGCTGATCGTATGTCGAAGGATGAGATGGTGTAATCATTGGAATTATTTGAACATCTGATGATTTTTTCTTTTTGATAAATAGCTCGTTCTAATTTAAACGTAAAGTTTGAACACCGCTGCAAGGACATCCTCTCTCGACTAGGGCTTGGCATAGATCTTGTAGATGAATTCTTGCTCGCACAGAATCAGAACAAATGCGTCTCATTCGCAAAGCTTGGGAATACGCTATTGGAATTTTGTGTTCTGGGGGATGACATGATGCATAATGTAAAAACTGTCGGGTGTCGGTTGGCTTCATATTTAAATCAGTTCGAATCACTTCGAATAGAAGACCCGCCTTTTGTAACTGTAGTGTCAAGGAAGTTTACACTTTTATCACTCTTCTCAAAACCTCATAATAATAACCTTTCATTAATATAATTAATGTTAGCATGTACATTATTATACCCTTTTCAACTTCCTGATGAAGATTGTGGCCAGTAGCCCATCTCACTGTCCTCCAATCGATACTGGTTGAAGTTTTTAGAATAATATCTGATTTGAAAAGACGTTCTCTATTTTCATATAAAAACATTTTCAAGCATCGTCGAACGATCCGTCTCTTGAGATGTTATTCATTTAAGAAATAGCCCAGGCAGTCACACCAGGTAAAATAACGGATTTGTCAGCTGTAACCTAGGATTGTCAGAGTCCCAATAAACACAATTGTGCGGTTTATTTGACCGCCAAGCTTGAAAAATGCTTCACCTGACCACCAGATGCGATCCAACATTCTGCCATCAACTTCTACAATATTCAAAAGCAACTCGGAGAATTCAATTCGATTTTCCGAGTCGCCATCACATGTTTCTTTTGATTCTTGAAGACGCTTAAATGACTGATGCCGAAGTCTTCAGTAAGCGTTGAGTAGACTTCTGTGGGCTTCTGGCTAAACTTATACAAATCTGATCTCTGATCACTTCAGTCTTATTTGTATGTGGTCTTCCACTCCTCGGAGCATCCATCCATTACTGACTCAGTCATCTTTTCAAATTTCTGCACCATAAAATTTAATGTTGCGTCTATGTACTTCGCGAATTTCTATTTTTTGTACAAACGTCTACTTGATTAAGTAGCATTAGCATTAGGCCTATTATTGCTCATGCAATGATACCGCGTAACTGAAGTTTGCTGTCTCTGATGCTTGTTCAAACTAAAGGTCATGTTTGTTGCATCATAGGATGAAAATTCAAGTGAAATTTAGAAAATAAAGATAACTATGATACGTCTCTATGGCTACACTGAGTCCCATGCTTTAGTATATTGTCACATATCTTTATTGAGCTAAACATCCAGAAATAGTGATGCTTAGATATCACCGTCTGAGTAGAATTTGCCTCAGTCTGAAATCGGGCGTGATTTTGCTAACACCCTATATTTTATTAATTCACCGGTGTCCAATCCTCAAACCTAGGCAAGAAGAGACAATGCAATCTGCTCCGACTGGTTTTCCTTCATCCCGTTTATTTTTTTCAGCAATGTGCAGTAGCGTGGAAGAGAAGATAAAACTGTATGAGAGTGGTACATGGATGAACGTAACTGAATCTGTTCCTAACATAAACAGGCATAATTCATAACAGGTGTTATTACAGCAAATCATCTATCGGCCCGAAATCGATCAAGAACCTTCAGAAGAATTTGATCAAGAATACCGATAGTTGTAGAGATTAAAAATCTTTGCTAAATTTCATGCTTATTCAAGTAAAACATTCTACATCATCCTCATTGCTTTTCATCAGAAGCATGCAATCAATAGTAATTATGATTCCTACACTTTTTCTCAAATGGATCTATACGAAATTACAACCACTCACGCACAAACGGATGCAAACATATGTCATGCAAGCATTGGACCGTACTTAGCAAAAAGCATGCCTAAACTGAAATCGAAAACATGAAATCCGTCCGCAAAATAATGTTTACGATACTTTTAGCACTGAGAAAATGTGTCTGGTAACAATTGGAGACATTATGAAATATTACCTTTCTGTGTCGATCTTCCTCTGTCTCGGATGGCATCCGAGTAGCCACGTGAAAAATAACTTCCAATGTAGATGTGGCATAGTAAGGTGCGGTCAAACCAGTCCTACCAGAGCTATCTAGGCCGCCTCTGAATCCAAGATGCCGATCGAGAACAATTTCCCATCCCAGTCCGGCGACAAAGTCCTCAAATCCACGACTGCCTGCTGCATTTGATAACACTGACTGCTTGTCTTCTTGTCCCGCACCGACATAAATAACAGCGATTTTATGAGTTTCACGGCTGAAAAATTGTTACATGATTATTTCAACATCTATAAAACAGGAAATTTCTTGCATCTCATTCCTCAAGCGACTGAAATTACTAACCGAATTAAAAGTTTCAAAATGATACGTTACTTCTCTCACACATACGTGTAACCGAGGTCAGTGTGAGTTGGGAAAGGGATGCATTAACCGGACATTTATAAAGGACAGTTTGTATTTCTACCCCTAGATCTTCATCTTACTCATCCGTTCGAGGATGAAACAGAGATTTCAAACGTGTATCCATGCATTTCAAATTAATGCAATATATGAACTTATAAACTTTGATGGATATGGAGGACATACTCATCGGGGAACAGAATCGAAATAAGATTAGTTGCGCAATTTCCAGCTACAGTTTGCGCTGTGCTCATGGAAAAGAGATCAATAAAAGGTACCTTCAGTTCTCAAATGAATAGAAGAGACAAATGGACGATGGATACTTTGATAATGGTAAAAGTTTGGTCGAGGAATAGATCGACGAACAAACAGCAATTACAATTGAAGCTTTTTGGTTCACTGTCTTTACACAATGTTTAACTGGTAATTCTATAGCAGGTTGAAAAATGCTCCTGTTATTTTCAAGTAGCAGGCCTGTGAGAAACCGGCTTACATAATTCTACGAACTAATATGACATAACTACAGCTCATCCTAATCATGACTTTAAGATTCACCAGGAAGTCAGGATATACGATTTCTTAAAGGCCCGTCTTCTGCACAAAGCGAAGTAATGAATATAAAGAATCAAAAACTAAACATGTTCAATTGTTTCCGAAATTTTCGCGCTGAGGATTGATCATGGGACGCATCACTGATCTACGAATCATTAGTGCTATGCCACTAGTGTCATTAGTATATTTAGGGTGAGTCAGAATAATGTTGCCAGTCATAATATGAAGAAGTTCACCAAGCAGCATTAAAAACAACAGCTTCGTCATCATGTTTTGGCTCTTTAATACATGACATTTAGACAAAAAGAATTAGTGCAAGCAAAAAAGACATAAGTTTATGTTCAGCTCAAATGTTGAATCTTCAATGCATTATCGACCTAGCTTTTTCACATCACGATATGCGGACGTCGGACGAGATATGCTACTGCTTGCGAAAGCCACTCGAAGTTTACATTGTAATAAGTCACATCCCAATCCATTCTGTGAGGCATCCCATGCAAGTTGTGACACTGTGGGGACCAACTGAACTCCATATCCTTTTTTAGAAGATTTCGTAGCGCCTAAGCAATAGTGGCCAAGTTCGGTCGAAATTGAGCGAGATAGTTCACTGATCCAAGTAGAGTACGTAATTTTGATACGTTGTTGGGAACCGGGATCTCGATAATTCCTTGCAACTTTTCTGGGTCAGGATTCATACCTTCGGAAGCTAGCAAGAAGCCCATTTATCGCACTTCAGTGCACTGTATTTCTGTCTTGCTTCGATTCAGATGTAGACCACAGGCTCTACACCATGGCAGCAGCGTCATAACTCGTTCATCGTGCTCCGTTTCGCATTATTACAGTTGCGAGGATATATCGTCAGCAATTACGAAAGTACCACGTAGACCTTCGATGCATTGTGACATGGCCTTCTGGAATACATCTGGTGAGGACCGGATACCAAACGGTAGTCGAAGCCAACGATAACGTGCAAAAGGAGTATTGAAAGTCGTTAACATGGATGATTCTTTATCCAATTTGATATGGTGGAATCCATTCTTGACGTAGAATTTGTTGAAGTATTTCACCCCACTGAGTTGAGGCGCCAGTTCTTTCAAGACAGGAATGGCAAAATGCTCATTCAGGCCCTTCGGGTCCGGACATGTACGCATTTCACCTTTTATTTTGAGCACTGGAACCATGCTGCTAACCTATGATGTTGGCTCAGATGCTTGCGTAATAATTTCCTCACTCACCACCTCGGGCAAACTTGACTTCACTTTGTTCATCAGTATGATTCAGAGAGCTTTTTTCCACATATCCGGTAATGATTAAAAAAGCAAGATATTCAGCGGATACCAAATATTTATTAGATAAATTGCCAATATTTCGCCTTACGGCTTTATCAAGGCACAATAAAAACAGAGAGAATGGCGAGGTATTTATAGAAAGACTAAAAAGAGTTCACAGTTCACAGCAGGGTGTACACAGGCTGTCATCGAATACGTCGCTGAATTGCTGAAAGATTGAATTCTTGACCCTTAAGCTAGAAAGCTGCCTTACTTGTGAGCGCCTCCACATAATCCACATGGCTTCCGCATGATTTGACTCTGACCTCTACAGCGGCTCTTTCTTGTTCTCCTGCTGCTGTACATCCATTATTATGGCCTCGCAAGATGCTATGTCGATACCGAAGATATCCCCGTTGAAGTAAAGGATTATTCCTCGAAGGTGGCCTTCTCTATTCATTTCACAATATGCATCACTTTGTCAAGAGTAAGGTCACGGAATAGGGTGCTGCGTAGGGTCTTTGACAATTCACGCAGGACAGATACATATTCGATTGCCGCATCTGTTGCATCCCGCTTTCTCGATTGAAATGCATATCTGTCGAAGACCACATTCTTCGTTGGAGTACAGTATGGTTGGAATTGTTCAATGACTGTTGCATATGCCTTATCTTTCAATTTGAATGTCTTGTGCAGACGCATCGCATCATCGCCAATAACGCTTAAGAATGTCGCCACTCGCTTACTGTCATCATAACTGACCAAATTCGTCGCAATTTCATAATTGTTTAAGATGAAAATGAAATTGAACCATCCATCAACCGTCCATCAAACCTATTGGACCACAGCACATTTCGTTGGCATCTACACCTTTTTCCATTCCAATTAAAAGTTGTTCCGTTCTATTTAAAACCTGTTCCATTCAATTTAAAAATGTTCTATCCAGTTTAAAGCCTGTCCCATTCCATTTAAAGCCTGTCCCATTCAATCTAAAACCTGTTCTATTCAATTTAAAACATTCAGTTCAGAACGAGCTCTATTCTACTACAAAAACAATATGACAGTCACCAACTCACCAATGTAACTAAATACCGTATTGCAAGTCTCTCTTATCCATTACATCGTCGCGAACTTCGAGAAACTTTACCAAATGAAATAGACTGATTAAAAAATCAGCACTTGATATTATCTCCTGCTATTCATACCAAAACACACGGACGGAGCGAGCGAGTATCTTAGCATAAAAACGTGTGGACCACGGACTCAAAAAGTGTGTGCGTATATGATGCATAGGATGATGGCGCGCTAAACCAATCTAAAGATTCTTACTTTTGCTATTGTTCGATTTTTAAGAATGACTTATTTTGTCCGATAATGTGATGATGCAGATATCGAATGTGGCTGTCAACGATCCGCTCCGACAAGACTTACAATACGGTGTTAAATTGGTGAATTGATGAACGCTTTTAAAATAAAATGTTTCATTGTTTATTGTCTTTTATGATCCTCTTATTAGGAATATCCGCATTATTAGATTATTCATCAGATTCCATGTTGTACATGCATCATGAAATATTATGATATCATTGATTATTTCAATGTCATTTTTGTTTTTGTAGTAGAATAGAGCTCGTTCTTAACTGGATGTCTTAAGTTGAATGAAACCGGTTTTTAATTGAATGGGACAGGTTTTAAGTTGAATAGAACATTTTTAAAATGAATGGGACAGGCTTTAAACTAAATAGAACATTTTTAAATAGAATGGAACAGACTTTAAATAGAACGGAACAACTTTTAATTAGAATGGAAAAGGTGTAGAATCAAAGTCAATGACTAAGCGAAATAATGAATTTGAAAATCTCACAAATCACGACAAGAAGGTCATCGAAGCAAATGCAGCCTATATTTTAGACTGATATCTTTCCTAAACTTGGTATGGATGCATAGACATACACACAAGCTACAGTGCTAAATTGTTGTCAGGTATGTGGTTTTCATCAGCCATGCCGATTTTTTTTCTTGAAATGAAAAGCAGATCATTGATTCAATCATATTAAGCAGATAACTTGAAGTTGAAGATAAACGATCATTTAGATATGATTTTCCATTATAAATGACACAGAATTTTAACTACGCATCAGAAGAGGCTGCATACTTTGTCATATTACGAGTCTATTACGAAATTGTATGTTAGCACGTCAAGAAATACAGAAAGCAAAGAAAAATATTTTTGCCGGCCCTGTGCTTTAATTGAAAGTTTATGGTATTATATATTATTATAATATATATTATTATTATAGTGAACACCACTAAGTACACGACTTCGATGAGAGCAGATATGAATTGCTTTGAGAAAATGCATTTTTTGGCTGCAATTTACAATGCTTTCTGCTGTCCATTGCAAAGACTGTTGAGTTTAATAAATCAACACTTCCACCGTACTCAAGACTGAGGCAAATTTTATGATGATGGGTATTAAGTACACGATGAAAGTCAAGCAACGATTCTAGGCCAAGTGACCAAATTCCTGTGATATAATCTTGATATCTCTTCTTAAACTAAGGTTGCAGTGAACTTGAAGAAGAACATCTCTCTCCCATCTGGACATAGATAACTTAGCATGTGAACCTCCGAAGCTCTTTCCTACAGCCATACCATTTACTTGCAGCCATTCAATGTCCTTGAAAACAAAGTCATTAATTTGGAGCAGAATTCTGAGAATCGACAGATAAAGACATTTAAGCAGAGATTGACTTTGTTATGTCAAAGCAAAAATTTTCACTTGCGAATTGGTGTGCAATCGCAACTTTTAAAGGCTTTAGAAACAACACAATCCACTGGATGACCTTGAAAAGTGGATGATGATTTTTCCATGGATAAATCCAGATTCCCATTATGTCGCACACCACAAACTCAACAGGGGAGCATGCATTGTGCGCAGAGTTGTAAAAAAAACAATTCTTCAGTATCAAACAGCTTTTCATTATACTGCTTTTTTCTCTTTATCTAAAATCTGGGATCACTGTATAATGTAATACATACATTACACAGCATGCATGTGCAGATAAGCATCAATGGCTTTCCTGGAAATATGTGACTAGAATCATCAAATGATAATTGTATTATATTCAACAGTAGCCACGCAACCGCTAACTTTTGGACAGTAGACAACTATTTATGATAAAATAGAATCATGTGCAGTTGATAAACTTGATATCGAGATTCTTCTTTCACATCAGCTAATGGCCTATAGTTCCAGAATATTTCATAACTTTAGATTTTTTGTGTGAAGCAGTACACACTGTAGTAGTCAAAAAATGTTGTAATACAGCTGCTACCCATAGTTAATTTACCAATAAATTACTTACACTTTTCCGCTGCTGTCTGTGGCATTATTTATACTTTTTGATGTTTCTTCCCCATTGTCTCTGAATACATCTTCCTATAAGATGATTTTGGAGGATTTATGCAACTTACCAAGATCTCATATCCAAATTCTTCAGTTCCAGAAGCAGATTGTCTTTCTTCTTCAAGAGATCGATATGCGGCCTGAAATTGATTGAAATAGTTACATTTACGAAAAATTTGTGCCAACCATTTAACTTTATCTGATCAGCAGCCATCAACTCAAAATGCCTATGGCATTAGTTCGATCGACGAATTTGAAGATCATCAGCGCTTCTAATCAACTGCTTCGCTTAACTATTCTACGCCAATGAAACTTACGTCAGACTACCATTTTTATCAAAACCGCCATTAGATCCTCTGTAGATGCATCAAGGAATGTTGCATTAAAACATCAAACATAAAATTTTACAAATTATTGTCTTTAAAACAATTTGCACCAGATGTACCAAGGTGCGCTTTAAATATTTTTATTTGGTAAATTCGATAGATGTCAAGAGCCATTATTCTATAGAGATTACTTGCCTTCTCTCCCATGCAAAGAAACCGAGTTGGCTAAGAACATGTCTACAAGCATAAAACGGTGATATCAGACATCCATTTGTGCCATCATCAGATGCAGAAATTCGTTGGTTCATTTTTGAGCCGGAATCAAGTCGCAGTAATGTCTGATCCTCCCACATCTCCTCTGCATGCAATTGCTGCTTCGCCACATCCTCAAGTGCAGCACTAGCTTCGTCCAAAGACGGGGCTGGTTTCGAAGGAGGTTGGAGACACAGCTCCGGACTTGATTTTTCCAGAGATGTTAACAGCTGAAATATGTCAATTATGTATCAGATAATATTCACAAATGGAGTATTCTAAGCGCATTACTAATATAATCACATGCGCGAGTTCCTAAGCTTAATGATGATCAAATAGAGTGCTATATAGATAAGGATAAATCAATGTTACAGATTATCTCAAACAAGAGAATGAAGAGGTCTACCAGAAAATTCAATGATGGTGATAATTCAACTATAACCGATTGACTCGTTTTAGGGGGCGAAGGCAGAGAGAGGGTGGGGGATTCCGTTGATGACTACGTGAATGGTGTCATTCAAAGTAACATCAACTGTTGCTAATTTTGCATTATTTTGACATTTGGTGATGAGCTTCAATTATACATTCACTCAACGAATTCACAAATTGACATTTGTCTCAAACCTAATCGATTTCTTCAAATTTGATTACTCATTTTATAGGAAAATTTCACAATTATTTTCTTCTAATCTTCAGTCCTACTGTGTCCGATGGAGGTTCGAACAATCAAATGGAAACAAAGAAGCTAAAGATCTGACAGCACATCGCTGACACTCCCCTCAACAAGTGCGAATTCTTCAAAGAACGTTATGTGAACTTACGAAAACAAGGGGTGGATCGGTATAGCGATTAGAATCTGCAATTGTCCCTACAAAGACTCAAAAACTGCTCAGGATGGTGCTCAAGCCGAGCGATTTCAAGATATTTTCAAGGGATAATTTCTGTGAGGAGATGGGAGATTTAAAGTATCAAAACCAGATTATTTCATGTTCAAACGGTCTCTTAGTATTAAATACGGAAGTAGATCGAGTGCAACACAAAAAACGGTAGAGGGAATAATAGCGATATAATTAGACTTCGGCAGCTAAATTAAGCTAAATGACTTAAATTACGATCTTGGTATTAGTATCATAATTTCAGAGTTGCCGAATAATAAACATCGTCTGATAAAGATGGAGAGTTTTCCGAAAGCAATTATACTGTCTACCCCAACTGCAATTATTATGTATCCATTGATTAGCATGAATATTTCTTTAAATAAAACGACATGTCGATTTATCGCCGCTTTCAGTCATAAGGTAGATAAAATTCTAACATTATGTAATTACAAGCCTAAACCGATCGCTTGGTAAAAAAAAAGATGAAATGATCAAAATCTTACTTCTCTTAACTGATCACTATGCATAAAACTGTCATCATGTGACAGGTCCTCATGTACTTCTTCATCTCCTCGGGCCTCCGTCGCTCCTTCTAGAGCTGACGATTTCTGAATTTCAATACCGGTGGGTGATTGTGTTTGAGCGCTGCTTCCATGCAACACGCGAGCATCCCAGCAATATTTGCCTCCAACATCACGCATAATGGCCCTGAAAATGTATTGTATCCAGCAAAAGAAAACATGAAATCATCGAGAAACCTGTTGCATTTCAATTTTTTAGTCCATCATACAAATAATACACTTTCGAACCACTGGTTGTGAGAAGCAGTATGAGCAAAAGAAACATCAAAATAAAATAAGATATTGTGAAATATTTGTGATTACAATTGCGTGAGATATTCGTGAAAACATCTCAGTCTAGATTTGACAAGTTGAAGATTGGAATTATATTTATTAGTTACTGAAATTACTGGGGAATTATTTGATTTTCTAACTATGCTGCTACTTACATTGAATTTCGTCAGCATTTGTCGGATTTATCAATAATGAGAGGAAGTATCTGGTCAATGAAATTTCAAAATGTTCATTAGTTGAACATACTTTCCGATATCCGATGGATACATTCAGTTTCAACTCTATTTTACCCGGGGAGAAGGGGGTCAAGGAGCCTTACATACAATATAATATCTGATATATAATTGATATCTCAGCGGCTAATATTGCTCAGAAGCATAATAGCCACGATTTTTGCTACTTTTGGTTTCCACGCAAGTCTGATAATCAATTCAAATTTTATCAAATTTGGTCTATGGGAACCGATCGATCGTTTAAGCAGCTTACTTGAATTTTCACTTGAATTCTTTTACTTGAATTACATGTTTCTTGGCATCCTTTGAACCCACAGTAATGACATGAGTATTACAAGAAACACTTTTGTTAACTGCTAGAATTTGACTGTTGCATTATTCAAAGGTGACCCTCTTTTCCTACCCTTTGATAGTTTTACCTCAGCATTCGCTTCGTTTATTCTATTGACCTATACACACGGATTTATTTTGCAAATTAAGTGTTTTTTTTACTATCATGTCGTATCTTTAACTGAGCAACGTAGCATAGATAGCTAGTTTTGTGATGTTGAGATCGCTGCTTGTAAATCCGAACACTAGCCACGAAGCTGATCGAATAGTAGCTTTTTAAGCAATACTGTCAGTTATGTGCCACAAACAGTTTATCTGAAGTCTATAAAATTGACAGATTATCATGACTCATAATATTTTTGGTGCATTTTTTCATTGGATGAGCAGTAAGTACTGAGCAGTTACTGCATTTTTCTGCACGATATATACGTAAGGCAGTAGCAGACTATATGTATGCAATTTGCATGCATTTTCAAAAATCTCTATGCACAGGTAGAAGATTCATCTTTAACAAAAAAGGAAACTTTAATTGCAAAAGTAGTAATCTTATATATTTAATATCTTGTAAGAAATGCGGAGTACAGTATGTCGGACAAACCAGACAGGCTCTTCATTGTAGACTGAACGGACATAAACATAGTATAACTAATAATCTTTGTAATACATATTTGAGTAATCACTTCAGAGACAAAAGCCATTCCACGAATGACGTCAAAATTCAGATCATAGATACCATAGATAATTACAGTTGCAAAGAGGAACTAATCAAAAGACTAAATGAGCGCGAAGATTATTTCATCAAAACTCTAAATACTCTATACCCATTAGGTCTAAATGATAAGCTTTTAGGCGGTAGTTGTGTCTCTCAAGGAGAAATGAAGGAGTCAAATTATTATGGTAGTCCGATTCCGAGACGACTAAGAAGTCGCGCTATAAGAAAAAGAAAACAAAGAGACAAGTTCAGTGACAACAACCGATTGGTTAATCTAATTGAGGAGATACGTTCACTATTTGAAAACATGAAATTCAGTCTGTTCTTTAGACGTCTAAAAAATCTTGACTTTTATATTTTACAATCAATTTATGCCAACACTGCTGATGAGTCCTCAAAATTTACATTCATTTTATCAGCTTTCATTTTAAATACTGGGGTTAACAAACGCAAAGAAAAAGAAGAAACAGAAAGAACTAGAATAGTTTTCCCTTTTAGAAATAAAATCATGGACAAATTAGATTTGCAAAGTGTTATTCATGATCGAAGTGTATGCAAACTTTTACCCGAGAAAGTCAAGGACAGTCATCCCCCAAAACTATGTTTTTCTTTGAATAAACCTATTTCGCAAAAAATCTGTAACTATAGCACTTTACTTAATGAACTAGACAAAGATGTACTTTACACTATTCTCAACAATGACTGCGCATGTGATAAGCATCAAAATTTCATTTACGTGCATCATAAACACGTGATAACTGGCGATATAAATTTTATAGAAACTGAAGAATTGAAAATATTGATGAATTTCGGAACTAAACATAGAATTTCAGAAAACATAAGTAAAAAGCAAATTCTAATAGATATTGAAACGGCTTTAGACCAACATGTCAAGCGTGTTAGCAAGCTTAATTGTATAGGCATTAATAAATTTGACGATTGGAAGTTGAGAATATTGAAAATTACAAGAGACCGATTGTATAAGTTGTTCTTACCGAAATCTAGCAAAAGCAAAATTAACTATTTGATGGAAGTTATTAAAGACTTGCAATATCATTTTATAATAGCATCTGTGGATAAGGCAAGTAGTAATTATTCTTTCATATGTAAAAAATTTTACATTATAATTCTATTGAGAGAGTTGGGATTTGATCTCAGTTCCCTGTTACCCGTAGGAAATGATACTTATGTTCCTACTAAACTTAATTCAGTTGACGTTATTAGTCGTCACCAAAACGACTTGATTTTAAAATTCAATATTAAATGCCGAGAAGATAATTTAAAGCTTCCTAAACTATTTTGGCTTCCAAAACTTCATAAGTCTCCCTACAAATTTCGATTTATAGCCGGGGCCAGGAAGTGTACAACCAAACAACTGTCACTTAAAGTCAATGAAGGTCTGTCTGTCATTAGAGACCAGTTCAAAATCTACTGTAATGCAATATATAAGAACAGCGGTGTTAACTGTTTTTGGAGCATCGTGTCGACAGTTGAATTTCTTAAAAGAATAGATAATGTAAAAATACATAACCTTCAGGTATTCGATTTCTCAACCTTATATACTAATCTAGATCAAGAAGACGTTAAGTTACATATTTACAGTCTACTCGAATTAATTTTTAATGACACGAACCGCAAATATCTCTGCATAGGCCAAGACAAAAGTTTCCTAGCAGTGAAAAAATACGGTGGTTATGATAATTTTACGAAAAATAAGTTCAAGGAGGCTATTGCTTTCATATTAGATGAAGTCTTCGTTACGTTCGCAGACTTCACCTTTCAGCAGACTAGTGGTATTCCGATGGGTGGTAATTGCAGCCCACTGCTAGCAGATTTATTCTTAGCGCATTGTGAATTTCATTACATGCAAGCACTAATGCGTAGTAAAAAGTTCGGACTGGCAAAAATTTTATCTAATACAACTAGGTATATAGATGATTTGTGTATCATAAACTATAGTCATTTTAATAACTTAATTTTAGATATTTACCCAAAAAGTCTTGAAGCCAGCAGAAATGGCTATGATAACAAACAAGTGGATTATTTAGATGTAAAACTTAAAATTGGAGAGCATATGATTGAGACATAAAATCGATGATTTTGATTTTCCAGTAACCCTGTTGACATTTCCTGATAACAACATGCCTTACAAATTAGGGATTCGTGTGTTCGAAGGGCAAGTAATACGGTATGGTAGAATATGCTCACACAAAGATTTCATTAATAAAACGAGTAAAACATTGCACATTCTAGAATCAAGAGGTTATGACAAGAAATTAATGCGACTAGAAACAGAAAAAGCACTTCATAAGCATAGCTCCTTACTGCACAAGTTTGGACTATTTGCTGCACGACAGCTATTTGATCTGTGTTCTTCCTGAATCTCCTCATCTTCTTTTCTATGAACACTGCCGAACAAGGAATTTTTAAAGTGTGGTCGAGGCTGCTCTCTATGTGCAGGGCCCCGCTTGGATGGGTTTGAGCGTTCAGGTTGAGGGGCCGAAACGCGAATCTTGTCCGAGTTAACTGCTGATGACCTCAGCTACCCACGGGGAACGGATAATCAGTCCTTTTAAAGACTTAAATTCTTTCAAAAAACATTCTAAAAAACTATTATAAATCTTAAAAGTCACAAAAAAATGTTTTCTTTCATTTATAGTCCTTTTTTAACGTTTCGTTTTAATATTTATTTCATTTAAGAAGAGTTCATCATTTCATTTCTTGAATTTAATTTTCATATGATTTTATTTTTATCATATTTTATTCATTTGTAAGCTTTAGTAAATTTAATTTTCATCTAGGGGTTTAACGTCTAACTACAGATGTTTCACATGTTCAGTTTAATCTCCCTTTTGTTATGATTATATATAGATAAACGTTACGTGACGCTGATAGGGTCCAGATGGGAAAGGCTTAAGTGTCATCACGATGTTTAGATTAAGGTTTAGGATAGCGCCTCGAATTATCCCTCTAGTCACAATTACATAATAACGTTTATTAACGATTCTGCTTGAATTATCAAGTCATTAGGACTTTAGACCCTTGTCAGGTAAGCAGACAATTCCAGTCTTGTGAATTATTAATAACTTTTTTAATATTAAGATACTCGTAATTTGGGTTGGTATTAAGAGGTTTTCTTTGCAGTAATAATTTATTTATTTATGGCTAATTAACTATTTTTTTTCAACTACCTAAATACGATTTTGTGATATTATTTGAGTTGTATTCAGCACCGCTCAACTTCCCAAAACAATCAGACATACTCCCAATGTTGTCATAAGACGTTCTCATATGATAAATGATCAAAACGTGTCATCCTTCACATTCATACACCACGAATTTTGTACAGATATTCAAATGATTCAATTTCTACAAAAAGTGAGATTCAAGTTTTGAATTGCTATTTATGGTAACAAGATGACCAAGTTGGTAACAACTGATATCACTATTGGAAAAACCATGTGTCAATTGTGTGCAACTTCAACTTTGTGGACGATTGAGGCATTGGAACATCAAAGCCGGGTCAACCGGATTTTCAAGGCTCAATATGGCCCGAATAAAATAGGGATAAAGCAAATAAATCTCTTTCATAGAGATGTGCGAACGATGTATTTTCATGTACTACTTGAATTATACAGTGCCAATATGAGCTGCATTTTGCATTCATGTCGAAAGAAGTCAGCATCAGCCAGCGTGCCTGCACCAGTTTGACCGAAAAATTCAAGATATATCAAGAACACATTTCTTCAAAATTCAAGATTCCTGAAGTATTTTCCGCTAAAAACACTTTTTAGGGTCAAACTTCGTCACATTTCTAATTTTTAGTGAGTTGGCTATTCAATTGTTTTGCGTCATAAATTTATTGCAATCCTAATCAAATAAAACAAGTTTTGGAATTTCTTTGAAAAAAAGAAGGAAAATCATCGCACAAACCCAAATTCATTACAGCTGAGAAGTAAATGCTGCAACAAAATTCAACTTTCTTTAACATACACGGAAGCATGCCTCATTTTAGTGATTGCAGGAGTGTCGCTCACAATTCCCATGCCACAGATATTCAATTACATGTGATAAATATAGGTAACACAGATATTCTCAGTGTGATTCCACTCCGACTGATTTTATGAATAGTCACAAACTCTTCAAATATGAAAGCGAGTTGACATTACAGCATTGACATATGCAATGAAAACACAATAGCTCTAATAAACATACATAATTTATCTGGACTTCATATTGAAACCACGATTATAATGCATTATGCGTAAACATCAACAAGTAGCTGACTGTATGTACCACACTTACTAGCATGCAAAATCAAATCAATGATTAAAAAGTAAGTCAATGGAGTTACATGAGTGCTTATCGGAAAATAACTTTAGTCCTTAATTCAGAGCTTGATGCTCAAATTCTAGGGTTTTCCAGTTTTTTTCAAAAATTTCAGGTTTCTTCTCAAATTCTAGTTTATTCAAGGTAATGGACACTCTAAAAAGCGCAAGCATTTAGGAATGGGGATAATACAGTTGAAAATAAGGGATTTGTAATAGTCAGTTTGTGTTACACAGGAAATCCCTGAGCCCAATGTTGGTAAACTAAAACTAATTTTAATGTTCCGAGTACTTTTGGTGCGCTCTCGCATCATCTTTTTCAGAGAAACTGATATGTATAGAGAATAAAGCAAAAGCCACACTAGTAGGGAAGATTGTTGTGAAAGCTTGACACTTCTTCCCTACTAGTATGGTTTTTATTTCATTCATTTAACTGCGGGTGATAGTGCATTAACATTACAACAAACTGATATGTACATATGTCGTATCAAACGGACACAGGCACAGACATGCATTGCAGCGTTAGAAGAGTCAAGTACAACGAACATCAAAATAATAAGCCAACAGACATAATAATACCACCGAAGACGGAAAAACCAACTGAAGTACATTACTAAAAAATTCCAAAATCAAGTAGTAATCTAAAACTAGACAGAGATAAAGAAATGAGCTCTCGTTGCACAACACTGAAATACTGGAGAAATCGATGCAGTGGTCACTTTCAAATGTGTGCTTGGTCGCTTCTGATCGATCTACCTCCACATTCTTGACGGCACGCTTATGCTCCTGTTGTTTGCCCTCCACAGTTCTTCCAGACTGACTAACGTAAACACAATCGCATTCAGCACTTTTGAACGAATAAATCACCCCGTACTGCTTCGGAGGACGCAGGCGCTTGCGCACGAGAGTAGATCGTAAGGTTCGTATAGGCTTTATAATGACCTTAATTCCGGCGACATGAAGAACTACGCCATATGATTTATTCGTTCAACTTCTCTGAATGCGATTGGGTCTACGGTGGCCAGTCTGGAAGAACTGTGGGGGGCAAACAAAAGAAGTATAAGCGTGCCGTCAAGAATGAGGAGGTGGGTCGATCAGAAATTGCCAAGTACACTTTTGAAAGTGACCACAGCATCGATTTCTGCAGTACTTCAGTGTTGAGCAACGAGAGTGGGTTGAGATGAAGACTTATCAAGGAGGCGATCTGAACGAGGAGACTTGGAGGGGACAACCGAGTCAACCACAACTTGAGATCTACTGGGGATAGTGTCCTGCACAAATAGCCATGTTGTAAATAGTTTTTTTTAATTCTTTGTTATCTTTGTCTAGTTTTAGCTTACTACTTGATTTTGGATTCCTGTAGTAATGTACTTCTACTGGTTTTTCTGTCTTCGGTGGTATTATTATGTCTGCCAGAATTATCCACTCCAGTTCATGATTGCATCGAATTTATGTACCAAAACCGGACAGTTCCAGAAGACCTTGGAGACTCTATTTGCGAAACAAGACTTCTGGCCTTCACAGGGTTCATCTTAGTGCGTCTTGTTCCTGACGCAGCATGGAAAAGCGGAAAGTCAGTTGGAAATCAAATCCAGTCACTGAAATCCTCACGCGGTCGACTACCAAGGTTAGCAAAGCCCTCATGGTTGCATCAGGAACAAGTATAGCTATCACATTCAAAGACATCACATGATAGTCCTGGTTTGCTTAAATAGCAAATGCAGCTCCACTTCCAGGTGAACTCGGAGAACAGATTAACTAACTCAATAGCTCCACCTTCACGAGGTCGCATAAACATCTTAACCCTCATCAGCCCGGCAAATGAGCCATCACATTCCGCCCGCCAGACTACATATGTAGTTCCTGCAGTCTATAAAGTTGCTTTTAATTCTATAACTTTGTAGATCACTTGGGGGTTTAAATTCTGGTCCTGCAAGTCTTTTACTACAACTATTTATGCAAACTTCAATCGCAAAAGTCTTCAGAAATGAATGACTGTTGAATCTATGCTGGCCCAATAGACCAAAAGATGGGCATCATCCACAATTCATCTGATATGTCGACATTTGATCCGTGAAGATGCATGTAATTATGAACTGCCCGCATTTTACAAAGCAAACTGTGTTATGCAGTAAATACTACACTTACTAACTCATGAAATAACACAAATTACAAAGACTGTAGGCTTACCATGCATGACAGAATAACGTAACAAATGTAGCGCTAACTGCAGGCTACTGTATTTATATGAGTTAGTACATGTATATACCAAATGCAGTTCATTCATTCAAACATTCAGAACACGCTATACGGCTGGTTTTGTGGATGGAGCACACTGGTCTTGCGCAGTGAGAGCATCTATGTCTTGTTGAATTTCCACAACTCGAGACAGCTAAGCATTTCCGAGATCCGGAGGCTGCACTCACCACATGAGCTGATGGGCATGGCTTCAAGCCGAACTGATGAAATGCGATTTTGCTTTGTGCATATACTCTAGCATATTTTAGCATTGCAATCCAGGATTATGCTTGGTTTTCTGTCAACTCTCGAAGAAATTTCTAGTTTGCTGTGGAAAGATGACATCAGCAAGACGTTCTTGCTCTTCTTTGGAACATAAGAAGTCAACATAATGCGGTTGTCAACATCGAACACAGCTGCTGTGTTTTTCACTTCTCGCTCTTTGACAGTGCGAAGCTCATGTGGTACATCTCGACGATTGGCAGGTAGTTCCCGTCGCTGTAAGACCCTTGGACAAATGATCATTCAAGAGTGTGAGTTGAAATACCTGTCCATGTATACATGTACGTTGCGATTGGAACCATAATACGGTTCCGTGAGCTTCATGACAGTCTTTTGTGCGAGACCAACTTCTCTTGTGACACCCTTGCCACTATAGATAACCGCATTCAAGGCGAAGCCATTTTTCGAATCATTCAACCAAAATATTTTGATGCCGTATTTCGTAGGTTTGATGGCATATACGCCCGTGCTGGAACATAGCCACGATAGCCGTACAGCTGTTCATCCACTGTAAGATTCTCTGATGGAATGTAATGCTTTCTAAGATTGAAAATGAACATGTTCCACATTTCGCGCACAGCCGCCATTTTGTCGGTATCCTGACGAGAAGCTCGTGTGCGTTTCTCGTCTAAAGTCAAATTTTCCAATAGCTGTTTCAAACGATTCTTAGATAGAGCACAGCGGTAAAACGGAGGAGAGTCTGAGGAGTCGTAGAGGTCGCTGAGAGCCGACACGTTGCTTTTATCGGCACCTGATCGTATGATGATTCCAATTCCAGCCGTCAATTCTTCATGCGTAAAGACTTTTGCTTCTTGGCACGCATTCGTCGATTTGTCAGACGCAAGATGGATCGGAGCATCTCCTCAGTGACGAACAAATGAAATGATGAAGCTTCGTCAACTGGATCTTCTCGAGGTCCTTCACGGAAATTCACAATATTGCGCTGAAGGCGGCGATTTACAGGAGCTGCACGGTTCCACTTGATGTTATTCGGAAAAACGTAGTATGCGATGGATTCTGGATTAGACGCATCGCTGACACCACTAATGCTTGTCGGCGTTTCATCACCGGATGATGATCCTTCCTCCTTGAAGACATCTGCATCATCACTGTCATGAAAGTATACCTGAACACCCGGATTTGGAAAAAATTGAATTTAGTTGTCGTCGGATTCATCATCAGCCACTCCATCGCTTTCATGCGCACATTCATTTTCTATGTCCGAATTATCGGTGTCTTCAGCAATCAAAATAGCGATGTCACTAGGAGTGAGAATTCGCGACTTTACTCGAACACTCATTATGTTGAAATGACATAGTTGGACGTTGACAATCAATGAAATACAATAGATTCACTTGACTAGCAGAATTCATCAACAATTTGAAATCAGGACATAGAAAGCTGCTTGTTCGGATGCAATTGTTTGGAATGACATAGAAAGTTCTCTCTGGTGAATAGCCTGAATGTTGCTTGGATCAATAGGTTTCTTGAATCTTTGAATTGACATTGCCATCTAAATTGTGCAAAAACTACACATGTAGTCTGCCGGGCGGAATCATATGATTCCTCAATATTTCTTTTCCAAATCAACGCATCAAGATGTACTTGTTGACAGCTGCAGAAGGAGCCTCAACATTATTGTAAATGAAATTTGGCTGCATTTGCTGTTGTATTTTAGTTGTGATGATTGTTTGAAAATCACAAAACTACAAATGTAGTCTGGTGGGCCGATGAGGGTTAAATCTAAATGCGTCTTCTTCCAGGAGCTTCAAGTGGTGTGCATGCGTAGAGCTATGTTTGCTCCTGAGACAGATGAATGGGTTTGATTCCACCTAGCATGTTGCTATTTGCGTTTCTGTCATATAAACAAGATGCACCAATATATAACATATATTCGACCTCGTGAAAGCCGGAAGCACTGAATTGGTAGCAAGACTGTGTCCGGTATATAAATATTTCATGCCATGTATCGCATCTGGTATGTTGGCTTGATAAAAAGAGCGAAGTTCGAAATGTCGCAACAAAAATATATTTTTCGACTTTTTTTTCTGTGATTTAGGAATCTTTATTAACTGCAGTATTCTTGCGCTAAATAACATTTATCAGTACATATTACATAAATATTGAACAAAACATGCTTCCTATGGGAGCATGCTAAAAGAATGCTATACTAAGATCCTGATCAACAAATGACAAAACTAAGACGAAACTAATAAAGAAAAGTGAAAAGAAGATGGCCGATCTAGGAAAAGTCAGGTCTACTCAATGTAAGTGGAGCGGGCAAGTATTGCTCTTGCGACAAATTTGGCAAGACTAATGCCCAGACAGTCAAGAATCTCACGGTGGACAACTGAAACTTTTTCATTGCTTTGAACTGCCATAGTGCATCCAAGCTGTTTAAGAAATGCAGTGGCCTCCCCACCCCAGACACCGTATGCTGTGACTGCAACAGGGACACATCTCCATCCCAATCTAGCACATCTCTCATCATTGCCTCTATGTTTCCGGCTTTCTGCAGCTGCGAGACATACATCACTTGCTGTACTCGCTCCATGAATATAGTTCGGAATGGGCGAATGTACCACAGTAATGTCGATCGCAGCAGCCTGACCCAATGTCCAGTTTGGTATTAAAATGTCTGCAGGCCTTTGCAAATCATCACTTGATCCCTGTACCTGCTTAGGATTCAATCTTGCCCTCTGACAAAAACGATAGATCTTATTGCGAAGAATGTTGTGTCGTCGATTCACATCTGGACCTCGCATACATGTGGTGCCATGAATGCCGAAGTCATCCATCTGCTTGTCCGGGCACATGAGACATGTTGACTTACAATTCAGCGGTAGTCCCAAGCGAAGCTTCGTCAACACATGAACCTCATTTGGCTCAACACGTTGATCCAGACCTGGATTTGGGATAGCTGAAAGCCAGGATGATGAATGAGTATTTGATACTGCTGACAGTTGAGCTTCCTCAGCTGTACTTGACATCATTTGTTGCAGTCTTTCTTCTTGGGCTTCCTCAATTCTTTGTGAAAGACTTCTTTGTGATCGGCACTCTGGGATATTGACATCATCCAAACGGTCAGATGTTTTGACTCTGGTATTGTAATCATTAATGACTTCTTGAATATCCAAATGAGGCGAGTTGGTAGAAGAGATCGATGAAATATAGGCTGCAGATGCGTGTTTCCTGACTGATCGTAAGCCAAACCCTCCACGTTTCATGCTTAATTCCACTTGTAAGCGGGAAGCTTCAGTTAAACCAATGCAGAGGGATTCTTCGAAGCAACGCATGACGTCCGTGTCAAATTCAGAAAGTTGTTCAGATATTTGATTTGATTGGCAACTTCGTGCAATATGATTTAATTTGCAAAAGCCACCACATATTCTTAAAAGATTCAAAGAAATTTGAGGATCCTTGAGATGCACGATAGCACGTAGAAGTTTGGCAGCCTCTAAGCGTTTCTTCTTGACATAGTCAATACAGAAGGAAACCTCACCTATAGGTGAACCCAGAATCTCCATGTTTGGTTTAACCAGCTTTCTCACATTCGATGGAAAACTTGAAAGATCTATTTTGCTGCACAGTTCACATTTGTGTAAGTTGAGATGCAGACCAGACCATGTCTCAGATTCCTGAATCATGCATAGGCATTGCTTGATGGATTGTATCCCACCACATAAAATACCGTCATCCAAGTACCAGAGATTGTGAGTTAGTCCAGGAATATGTTTCAATGAGTCAACAAGGCGGTTCAAACCAAGTGCAAACAAAAGTGGCCCGAGTGGATCACCTTGCTGAACCCCATTGGCCGACGAAAGCATTCCGGTTGGGTGCCAGAGCAATGGTTTTTGGCTGTAGCACCATGAGACCCAAGGCAACAATTCTGGAATTTCCTTGCTGCACTCATCCAAAACACATTGACGGGAAACCGAGTTGAAAGCGTTTGCCATGTCAATTTTCAAAATCACGAAGTCTTCGTCTTCCCAATGAGAATGAATTATGTGACGCATTCTGTGTACAACCTTTTCTACCCCACCAGGACATGAAACACCAAACTGTGTGTTAGCGAAAAGTCGTCCAACCGTTGATGAAAACATTTTGCACAAACATTTGCCAATCAAGCGTCGGAGGACCTCACCAACCGCAATAGGTCGAATATCTAAGGGACCACTCTCTTTTGATTTTAGCAATGCAGTTAGTGAAGCACCCGCGAAAAATGGTGCAGCCTCTTTGCACGCTCTTCCAGAGATCATGAGATTGATCAGCGAACGCAATGTGGCGACAAGACTCACAGACAAAGCACTGTTGCATGGAGTGGTTATATGGTCAACCCGGAGACCTGATGGTCCACATGCAGTTCCTCTGGGAAAAGAAGACAAAACTGCTCGAATGTCAAAATCTTGCGGTAGACGAGGGATTGAATCCGAAGAAAAATCTGGCGGTGTTGGTGGTTCATGCTGTGGGTGTTTTTCAACCAAAAGACGACGTGTTTCAGAGGTGTTGGGTGCAATACCCTTACTCGTTAATACTCTGCAAGCTTTACCGAACAAGCCATCCTCAGCAAACGCGATTGCAGCCTTGCGAACATTTTCCCGGAGCTCCAAGTCATTATCATGATCTTTTGATTTGGTGGAGTAGGTCACTTTTATCTTCTTTGCGTTGTTACAAGCTTCATTCCATAATGTTACATACTCTCCTGCCAACCACCGATCACACAATGTGGCAATGTTTACTCCATTTTGATGTTTCCTTCCTGAACGTTTCGACGACGGAAGCACACATTTTGGCAACATTGCCAACAGAGTAAAGTGTTCTATATCGTTGTGAAGTATTACTTTATTCAGTGTTTCTTGTAGTGCACGGCTTCAAGCTTGCTTGGCATTTGCAGGCACGTGCTTCAAGGTTGGTCGGAACAAACACAGCACCTCGCGAATTGATGGCAGATCATTCGATAAATGGGAACTTTCTTGTTCTTCAGTGGCAGTATTTTGTCTAGAGAAAGAGCATCGAGATAGGTGTAATGAACGGCGTGACTCAGCAACAATTCTTCTACATGGACAAATAAATTTTCTGTTTTGTCTTAGCCAAGCGATAGGAATCGGTCCATCAAATATGCCACATAAATGCTGCTCCAAATGTCTTATGATCATTGAAGGTGCTAAAATCTCTTAACAAGCACTAACTGGACAACTAATTCCAGAGCGGTACGTCACTTCCGTCTGATGACTACTTCGAATGTTGGATGTTACTTGTGAGTTTAAATGGGCTGCTGGTAGGGCACCAGATCCAGGGCAGCTACTATTCCGAGGGCCATGTCTTCGTAGAGTGCCATTCTGGTGCATAGCAATTTGACCATTGCATGATGTTACTTATCCACAGAGTTCTATGCAATTTGCATTGCGATTATTCTATGAGCAGAGATATGAAAATTCTAGCAAGCCAGCTGTTAAAAGTGTTCATAAAAATGAGAAAATTAGCGTGACAATAGAGATCCAACTGAAATCCAGTATTGACAATGGAGAAAGTGGAAAAAAGAGGCAAAATCCGTGTCTTTCCCAGCGACCACCTATCAGACACACGTACCAAACTGATATAGGAAACAAATTGCAAAATTATGGGCACCAAACAAAATCTATCACCAAATTCTGATAAATATTGTCAATTCTATAACTGAACAAAGTTGACTCATAGAGAGCTGGCAGGAGCAACATGAAAATACGACCGCTCTTTACAACGGATATATGGTTTTCGACTTTAAAAAACTGAATTTCTATTGTCCTAACTACTATTCTACTATTCTATTTCTATTGTCTCTATTGTACTAACATTAATGTCTTCCAATGAATTTAAATAATAAAAAAACAAACTGATAAAATTCTGAATGACGAGAACATGTGTCAACAACTGCTGCCAGCAAAAGGAAAATGTGGAACCGCAAGTTAGAAAATTCTGAGTCGCTCTGGACAAGAGCATTTTGAAGAATGCAAAACATCAAAAGCATCAAACTTTAAGTCATACCAGTGATTCAGCCAATTCTTCGGCTTAGTCAAATATCATAACTATTTGTGAACAATGGTGCCTAACAATGGTGCCCATTAATTCCTAACACGAAACACTCGTAGACGAAATGAAACACGGATACAGCAGTGTAGTTAGAAAACTAGATGTAGCCACAGAAGTCGTCTGAAAAATGATGCGCAACTTGAAAATATATAATTGTGAAGTATGTAAACAGCTCTAAGTTAAGCAGTCACTCGATGACAGTTATATTGTTTGAAAAATTTCTTGCAGCCTTAGCACTCAGGTCTACATGAATAAGCTGTCGTGCTTTCAGAAAAAAGTTCAAGAGTACAGAAGCATCCAAATAGATCAAATGTTAATACATGCATGTAATGCAGTGCTTAATCTATGAGGCAACATACTCGTACGTTGTCTACGAGATGCAAATAATAGCGCACCTATGAAATTGAATTTCTATCAAACAAAATACTAAATTTCAAGAAATACTACTGTAAAAAAGTTGCCAAGCACAGGGTGGAGCCGGAACTCACAGTCAACAAAACAGTCATCTAGACAAAGAGAACTGAACGACTGCGTTGTCTTATGCCAAGACAAGACAGTGGGACTGATATATATCCTCCCATTCATAACGAGAGAGACGAAGTAAACTAATTTCTTTTATCTTGCATGTACACCATTACCTGAAACTGAAAATCAGCGAGGTACGCATGACTTTTCATACCGAAATATCTACGAAGGTATATTCTAAGGCTCAGATAATAATAAGAGGATTCACACAACAAAATGTACATAACATGGATGAATATTACTTATTTAAATGAATTCCCCACGATCCCGAGATGTCATTGAACTCGGAGCCTGTTGTCATTTACAAAGAATGAAGAAGATAATCTATGCTATCAAAATCCATTTTTACATAACGATTTCAGACTTATGGGATCTAGAGATCCATAACTTCCGCTGTGATAGCGTTCAGAGCAACAATAGCACAACCCCTGTTTTCGGATTCTTGAATTGCGGCAACTAATCTACATCATTGGGTAGCAATGAGATCGTCAGGATTATTCTGAAGCATTTACTGTCGAGCCAATTCTTGAGAGTTATGACTGTAAGGACGAAGGTAGATACATGCATTGTATAGTAGTTAAAACCCTGTAAGAAAAGCGATGAACGTAAGAAACTTTCAACCTAAACAATTATTGATACTTATGATTTTCTGACGAGTGACGCATGACGCTTTTCTTCATTCATCACCACATTTGGTGGTTTTCTGGTGTGCGATCCGTCATCTGACGATAAAACTGAAGACTTTTATAAAGATTTATGACAAGAACAATAAGTAAAACGCCTGAGAGCCACAAAATTATATGACTGATTGCTTTGACTGAGTCCCTTACAGACACTGAGTTCGTAAGATTAACGTGTCAATCATTGAGTATTGCATTCTTCATAAATTTCAGCAATCGCATCGCATTGTATCAGTATCTGTTTGCTGAATTAATGAATATTTTTGCTAAAAGTCCACAATTTCTTTATGTGGCTCCAGATGGCTTATGCGTAGTTATTCTGCAATTGGAACCGACATTTCTCGAAAATATTTAGTTACTGGAGAAGAAGTTATTGAATCACGAGACGTCTCATGGTAGTCAATGTGGCATATAATCTCTTGCATCAATAAATGGTCTTCCTTTCAATTGTTATGGAAGTGCTTTTAAAGCTGACAGTCAAATACTTCCATAATTCAAGAGAATTATGGGCATCCTAAGTTGTGTCTGACATTTGGTTGCAATTTCACCCCTACGTGATTTATGTTCATGACCTTACATGAACATTCAGCCATGTCTTTTCCGGCTTCATTAGTTGTGATTAACAACTATCATGTGTCATGGATCATGTGCGATCACTTATGCTTGAATGACATTTGATTTTACGAATAAACTTTAGTTTGACATTTAGTTGTTTACTTCTGGATATTGTTCTCGTGATTAGTAAGAGAATTAGAGATTTTTGAACATTTTGGCTAACTTCAAGACCGTTAAATCACCAAAAAAGATTATCGTACCGAGGTGCAATTTCACATGCACAAATTTCTAACCACAAACTGCGGCGGTGAGATTTAAACTGGGAGGTCACTTACGAGCAGCATTTTCAAAAGTTCATAAAGGGAGATTTTTTGGTTAATTTTGGCTTTTTTTTATTCCGTGCGGCACCAGAAAAATTATTGCACCGAGTCAAAATTATACAGGGAATCACTACATACCTGTGATAATATAAAATGAGGGGTGAGACCCAGACTTTTCCAACTTTTGCTTTCTTTGAACCCTTAAGACAATTTCTGGAAGATCTCGATTTTTTTAAAAAAATCTTGCCTCTGGCTTTCACATGAATAAAAAGAGACCTGTTTGACTCAACGTTTCCAGATTCTCTAACGAGTGACAAAATGTCAAATATGCATAGCAGGTAAACAAAAATTTCAAAATTATTGCAAAAATTCAAACGCATATTTTTATATAAACATTACCAAGCCAATGTTAACATATTGTCCATGAAGAATGTCGATAATTGCGGTTCGAATACATTTGATTGATAGAAATATTCTGATCTCATCCACATCATATGAAATACTAAGAATTCAGTTTTAACCTCGTGGTTACAGGAGCTTTATTCTATAATTTTATACATTGAAAGATAACACGATTGAAATGTATTTAAATCACAACTAGATCACAATGATACCGAACTCGAGATGCATGAGCACTGACAAATTTTGATGAGCCTAGTAGTTTGAAATTGGCAAAATTTCATCTGGAAATTCATCTGCCGACCGAAACATCTTTGAAAATATGCATCTCATTTTGGGGGGAAATGAAAAAAAGATAGTTCATTTCCTAGTATGAAAAACACTGAGAAGCATTATTTTGAAGAATTTCCGTGACTTTCACGACTTGTATTTCCACTGATTATCACGATTTATCCAGTGCTCTTTTACGATGTCTTATTGTCCGTTAATCTCTTGACAGTTTCCAATTCAGTGACATTTACGTATATCTTTACCCGAATAAATATGAAGATTATCCCAACATAATTTCGAAATATACCTTGTCCTTTAGAACTCACCTGACAAGAGTTACATCGTCCACAAGCCCATCCTCTGTTTCTCTTTCAGTTTTCGGGACGGTAAGAAGGGAGAGAAGGGCGCAGTCATTGACGGTGAACATTTGCAGATTAGGTGCCGCGAAGAGACCTGGTGTGAGATCTGATAGAGGAGCATCCAAGCCAAGCAGATCAACCTCTTGCCATTCTTGTACAAAGCTATCCAAGCAAGCTGCTGATGTGACTGGGAATTGACCAAGATGATTAAGAAGATGAGACAAAGCAGTGCGTGCAGCCAAGCGAACCATCTCTAATCCATCCCGGCTACTCAGCTTCGGTGATCTGACAGCAGCTTTTCCATGGCCCGCTAATGTCTGCGAATTGGTAGATGATGATGATGGTGAAGTAGCCATGCTGTTCCCGTCCTCTGCTTTGCCTCCTTCTTCTCGGAAGTAACGGAGCTGTTCAAAAGCATCCCAATCCATATCCGAGCCGCCCATTGCCTGTCCACTGTGTGATTGAGGCAGCATGGCTGTAAATGCTGACTTCCATGGTGTCACGTGTGATCCCCCACGAGCCACGCAATGCAATACTCGAAAGACCAAAAAGATGAGGCCTTTGCTATGTGAGTCCGTGGAATCCAACAGCAGTGACACGGGCAGATGCATGCACCATTCAACCAGGCAGAAAATGAGTGACACGATCAACTGTGAATAAGAAAGGGAGTGCGCGAATAATCTTGAAGCTCATTCAGTTCAAAGAATCGGAAGTGCAGATGATGTCATGCATACGATACCATGAGCTTTTGCAAAAACTAGAATCAACGGATTTGATCAACTATGGTTGGGGGGGGGGAGCTTAATAATTCATAGAATAATTCGAATTTATATAAAGAAATAGTGCTGTGCCAGGCTGTACAGAATCAACTATATCTGTGTGACACATGAGTCTCTCATACCCACATAGGGTTTAGAAAACCATGTTCGTTGAAATGTCTTAAAACAAAAAACAATCTGTTCTTCTGTTTCTTATGGTCTTTTTGCTGTATTGTTTTTTAATCCAGCATTTTCAAACGTCTATTTTTAGCTGAACAACTTTGTGTCCGTAAGTTCAAAACCTGTTTTGATGCATGAAACATGCAAAATGAATTAGCCTTACTGCTACAAATACATATCTTAATCACAAAATGTATTAAATGTGTATGCACTCATTACAACAAATGCAAGCAATACTTAATCGGTAGAACTACACGAAAATTGCCCACTCCTGTTAATTGTGCAGAAAATACAGTTTTCTAAAGATGGCTACACACGCTTTTGATTCCGCTTCTTTTTACATTTTTCCGACCATTCTTGCGAGACTGAAATGTTTGTTCGATTTATTTGCATTAATAAATGCATAATGAAAATATTCGTACTTTTTTTAAAGAAGTTGATGCGGTGGACAATCTTGCTGCACAGCACTGAAAATTGAACTGACAAATTTTTCACTACCTCATCTAACATAAAATTCATCAATCCCGTCAGGTCAATTTTTGCTTCTGGTAAAGATATATAATCCAGTACAACCTGTTCATATCTACATCCTATCATATCATCTCATTGCAAATATCATTTTCAAATTCCCTATGTTTCAAACTTCTATCGACCTTATTCTTTTGCACCTGAATATGATTACTGGATGGTAGTCGAAAAATTTTGTGCATCTTAACATAAAATAATAATTGACATCTCAAAAATTCCTGACTCTTTCCAACTCAAAATATTATATAAGCCTTAGAAGTATAGAATTGGATTTCTTACCCTCTTCTCACTCTTAGACGTATCCCTTCGTTCATTCATCAACAGTTGTAAAGCTTGTGAGCACTGTTCCACTACTTTCAGTGGCACATCTGGAAGTTCATGCAACAGGAGCTCCACGTGATCCACCAGAAGAGTAAGCATGTCACACGCCACCTAAAAAATAGTGTCATACAGACAGCAATAATATAATCAAAATGCAACTCTATGATGCTAAATTGTAAAACAAAACAAAATTGACAGAAACATTGATATCATACTATTTTCACTGAGACAATGTCTTTTTCGTTTTCAGCAATGTTAATTTTCAAGCGCTTAGTTCGCTATAGGTTCAAATTTTGGAAAAAGTAGATGTACATGTACATGTACATGTACAGTATGACTATTATTGAAGAAGAAGGAGCTCTGTGACTAACAATCATTTTTACTTCATAAAGCTGCCCCGTAATGGCAGCAAAACATTTCAAAAAGAATTCATATCATGATAAGTTGATTATCCCACCAGCGTCTCAAAAAGGCGATTAAAGATGTTGATCACAAACAGCGGAAGCAGACACTGCTCTTACTCCGAGATTTTCGTCAGTGCCCTGTGGGAACGTCTCTTGCTAATCAAAAGATTATCTTGCGAGTGAATTTTTTTTCTCATTTTCGTGATAACCGATGACGTCAAATGTGAAAATCGTCTCAACACGTCTAAGATACAAAAACGGCAGAAGGCGAATAATTTGTTAGAATCAATTAAATATTCATTGCTCACAATGGTGTGATTACGGATTTCATATTTTTCGCGCAACGATCAGTTGATCACAGAAATGCATTAGACGATCCTTTGGAAATATTTGCTAAGGTAATGAATGGAAAGATCAAGGTAATGAAAAAGTTGAAATATTTTTCCTTGTAAATAGTTAATAAAAAAATTTAAAATAAAATTTTCCTTGTAAATATTTAAATAAATATAAAAAAACACAAGTATTTGCAGATATCTGAGTCTTTTCCTTGTATTAGGAAGAGCGGTGGGATACAGACAAATAAATTCACAAAAATAATTTCGACCATCAATTTGATCACTTTAAAAAATTGTGATGATAGGTCAAGTCCATTTAAAAAAAGCTATATTATGGTTCACGGGGAAATTATGATTTTCCTGTATTCGAAGTACTTCATTTACAGACACGTAGGATAGACATGGTAAATTACAACGCTTTATTTGTGACTCTAATAAGAATCGAGATAACGCTTGTCATTATAACAGTCACGCTAGTTTGAAAGCAAATATATGCCCTTCTATTATTTAAAAACCTTTCAGTTTTCACTCATCACATCAATTTTTCATCAAATAATTTCAGAAAATTATATTTTTGAATATTTGAATATAGGAAATATCAGAACCAGATAGCACAACATCTCACACCTTAATGTATACCGCCTGACAGAAAAACTTAACACTAATCATTGCTCATTGATGGCAGCTGCTAAATTTCCAAGTCGATCTTACTTCTAAGCAAAATTTGCATGTGCCCTCTCTAGCATGGCCATGTGAGGACATCGTTCATCCCCTTAGACAGGATCTATGTTTGGATAAGCTTAAACATCGCATAATTGCAAAATTTGCTGTCTTTCTGACAAAGTTACAACTGCATAATTAAGCACGAAGATGAATTCGCAAAATGTGTGGATATTGGAATGATTCGCTGTGGACGAAAGAATTTGATGCATCGCATGTAGGCTAGCTGTTATGGATTGGTGGCTGCGTTGGTGTGAAGAAGAAAAAGGAAGGATCTGAAAGACTGAAGAATACAAATGCAGTCACAGACCGAAAGCTCATGATTACAGTAAAGTAATATCGGTTTCAGAGTGCTTCGCAACTAGCAATAGACTCGAAATCTGCTGCTGGAAACAACTGTTGCGTTATAGCAGCATATTTGAAAGAAGTGGGATTTGTACGCATACATCAGGGCATGCTGTTGGCATACCTCTTAATAACCTTATGAATTTTAATGATTTTATAAATGGCTTTCCCGCATGAATGAACATGTTACAGGTCTCACAAGCGAAAAAAAATTAGAATGGTGTGAGTGTGTAAGTGACATTCTAAAAGAAGCGATGATGAGTGGCATCGCGTCATGTGGACGAGTAATCACGATTTGCCGTCGATTTCCACAATGGAAGAGTTTGTACTCACAGACTGTCTCGTGAGAGATACGCAGTCTGCTTCATTTCAGATCGTGTTCGATTCAGCTGTGGTAGCGTTGGTATTTGGCAAGGTGGATGAGTCAAGGCTGCTATTGTCATCAGGGTACTTTGGATGGCTTATGTCATCTCTTGGAGAATGTAATCCTTTTGTTATTCCATTAGTATAGGGGCACCATCTCAACATCCATGATGACAAAGTGCAGCTGCACAGAGCACACCAGCCAGGGGATGACACCTCAGCAATTGAGTAACTCTCATAGCCGATCGAGTTTGCGTGGCATGAGGTCAGATTGTAAAAGACCTCAGATTACATTGGCTTGGTAAAAGGTTACAAAAAACTCGTATCCACATTCTCCTACCCAGCTCATACCAATTTCGAACCACTTTCCGAAGTACTGGTTGAAGAGCAATGGGAATGCATTAAGCAAGAGAGATCGGTTGAACTCTATGAACAAGAGAAATTGAGCTTTCATTATTGCATTATGCATAATTTTTATCATTTGTAGTTATATTTTTGATGCTACTTCATTAATGAAAATAATGGTCCCTATAATTCTAAGTGTCAAGATTTTTTGTACGCAGAGTATAAGAACCCCACAGCAACAAACAAAACAGTTCCAAATGAGCTGGTAAAAACAATCATGAAATTATAAACAATTAAAACCTTTGAAAAAAATTAACAGAATTATAATTTCAAAAATGTGAGATAGTTGTACTGTACATAAAGGTAAACTGTGTGCACCAGGAGCAGTAAATATATATTTCTGTTCAAATTAGATCAATAACAAGCATGCTCATCCAAATATTGATAGGCAATTATTGATGAAATTGTGCACATTAACAGAGATCGCTGACGTTGAAAATGAGTTGTTCAAGAGCCTGACAAAAATGCTTTCACTCAGTATTTCGCATAATATATTATATTTTCGACTGAGAAGATGCATACATGTACATGTAGCTTAATCAGATGAAACACCAACTGTCTATTATTAACATTTGCAGGTAGGCCTACGACTGTGGCCTGTTCTATTGCCATCCGTTCTATGAAAGAATGTATCATCCTTTCCGTTTGCTATTGTTTCTTCCCGACAATATTTTCCTATTGTCGGCGAAGCTCCTCGATTTTCTTATTGTTCTTTCCTTAAGTTTAAGTGCCTCTTGTAACATTCGCTCGGCATCTTGCTGCACTTGTACCGTCTATGCACACGTATCTTCTTCTTTCTTCTCCAACTCAGAGGAAATGTTAGCGATCTTCTTACTAGCTTTGTTTTCCACCTCCACCTCCACAAAGAGCTGTTTCTCTAGCTGAAGTCGCTTCTGGTTTTATTAATTTTCTTAATATTTTTATAATAAGGCTTGTAAATTTTCGCGCCTAACTAAAAAAACGCGCTTTCACATCACTGATTGTTCATCTGAGCTGGTTTTCCACCAACCGAAGAAATAGCTGACATTATAGTAACTGTTTTGCTAACAAAGATGTTTAGAATTATTACTGAACTTTAGAGCATGATATCATGTACGTGGTGAGATCAAAAATGATTTACACTCGACCACAAAGCGTAACGCCGCGGACTTATTTCTTCGCAGTAGTAATCCCGTGCCAAAATCAAGTGCAAAATGAGCAACGATGAGTCATCATGCTGACTCAGCCCCCCCCTCTGGAAGGAAGTCGCCAAGGATGTGTTGGGAGGAATGGGTCCGTGAGGAGGAAAGCGTTTCCCTACCCCCCTCTGGAAGGAAGGAAGGAAGGTCGTTTCCAGAGGAACTTTTCTGTGAGGCAAGGGTAGGAATCTAGGAATGACAGAGTTAGAAAAAGGTGGGTTTTGGTGGTTTTGGGATGAGAAAGGCCGTTTTTCGGCATGAAGGAGTGCTCGGATGGGAAAACGGAGGACAGATTCGGAGTCTACGTGAAATTTTGGGTTAGCAAGGTTGTTTCCAGCGGAATCGGACAGAAAAAATTTTGAGGACGTCCCCCCCCCTCCTGTCAGACTTCCAACTTTGGTTCTAGAGATCGTAGAAAGTCGTGCAATAGCTCACTTGAAAGCTAAGAGTGAGAAAAATGCAATCGAAAGCTCAGTTTGTCCCTATCTTCCTGGGTTTAGACAGGAAAATGGCAGGAATCTCTGAAAACTGCAAGAGTTAGAAAAAGGTGGGTTTTGGTGGTTTTGGGATGAGAAAGGTCGTTTCTCGGCATGAAGGAGTGCTCGGATGAAAAAAACGGAGGCCAGATTCGGAGTCTACGTGAAATTTTGGGTTAGAAAGGTTGTTTCCAGCTCAATCGGACAAAAAAATTTTGAGGACGTCCCCCCCTCTGGACGAGACTTCCAACTTTGGTTCTAGAGATCGTAGAAAGTCGTGCAATAGCTCGTTTGAAAGCTAGGAGTAAGACAAATTCATTGGAAAGCACAGTTTGGCCATATCTTCCTTGGCTGAGGCTTTGGGAGTGACTTTAAGATTTTTGCCCATCACCGAGAGAACGACAGAGTTATAATTTTTACGAAAATGGCTCTAGCGGGTGAACGAAGCCTCGGACGGGAAAACGGAAACCAGATCTGGAATCAGCGTGCTGCATCTAGAAGGTGAGTTTCAAGTAAATCGGAGAAAAAAAGTTGAAAATTTTCTTCACACTGGGTCTCCACACGGGATTTTTTCGCGAAAATGTTTAATTGTAGCCACCTTTGGCGATGAATAGCAGAGGATTGGAAGTGAATGAAGTTTTTTCAACTCGACTTCTGGTCATCGTAGAGAGTCGACGGATGGCTTAAATGAAAGGTGAGAGCGAGAAAACGTGACTGTCAAAATTTGAAGTCAATCGGATCACTAGAACCGGAGCTAGACGTGTTTAAAGTTTTGGATGATGGATATTACGTCATCAGCTGATCGTCACAAACTATGTAAGCTGGGAACCGACAGAGACTTCATTAAGACGAGAGAGATTGTCAAAGGTAGGTCGTCTCTCTGAAGCTCTGATGATACCATCAGACATATGATAGGAAACCGACTTCGAAAATTTCATTGCTGATATCAGCTAAGGCGTCAGACTTAAAGGTTAGCTAGGAGATGGCCTTCGTCTCCAGGCCATAAAAGATTCCAAAACTTTAAAAGCTTGTAACGTTGCTTCTACAAGTCCTTTTGACTTGATTCAAAAAAGATTTGATCGCTATTGATCAGACCTATATTGACAGACTACTTATAAAATTTCATAAGTAGTACTAAATGCTGAAAAATTTAAATTCATTATTTTTGGAGGTTTTCTGGGGTTTTCGACCCTGCTGAAGTCAATGAAGGCATGTATAAGTGTGTACAAGCCAGTCTTACCATGATACAATCGGCTTTTCACTGAAAGCGAGCATGATACGGAGAGTTTTGCTGTAATATTCCACTGACAGGGTGTTTCTTCGGGACGGCGGATGATGCCGTAGTGAACAAGCTCTTGTGAACGTAGTCAGAAAAGTGTATCGTGGTTTGCTAAAGCAAAGTTTAGTGTAGTCAAATAGTTTTACCGTGACACACGTTTGTGAAGATAAAGTTTGATCATCGAAGTTTTATGAAACACAAATATCATAAAATGTAAGCGTTAGTGTAGTCAAATAGTTTTTACCACAACACACGTTTGTGAAAGTTAAGTTTAATCATTGAAGTTTTATGACTGACTGAACTCAGAACAGCATTAGAAAGTTTTTATCCTTAGTTGAGATCCGGACTGCAGTGTGCAAAATGTTTTATGTGACGTCTTTTCACAAACGGTGAAGTGCAAATTCATAGTGAATACATCTGTTAGGTATACATAAACCATGGATGTGAAGTAAAGCGAATCTGTGTACAGAATGAATTGAATATTAGACAACGCATGCAAGTTCTTAACGACTTGAGTGTGTCATGAAAAACCCCAAGTCTAAGTTTAACATGTTGGATATAAAAAGTGAGATGGATAGGAATGTGTGGAATGTTTTATAAAACCAGGTAAAGTCTTGTCACAAACGTTGAGTGTGTGAGGGCTAGTTCCATGACATTTAATCGCGTGGGTCCTTAAGTCCATAATCCAAGGGTAGGGTTATCTACGGTTGGATTTAGGGATTTGGGGTTTTATATCACAATAGTTAACCGTTCGTGTAGAATACGTGAAGCACATGTTCACTTAAAAGTCTAAACGCAAACATTGAAAAAAAGTTTTATGAAATGTTTCTGCAGTCACTATCGCTAGCGTACCAGCTTTACTGTGTTGCTTGCCTTTATCAAATTGAATGCGTGTGTAGACTGTTTTGTAAAAAACTGATGGAGATAGTGTTTTTTTTTGCTAGTGCAACAGGCATACATACAAGTATACACATAACAAACATGTACTTTTAAAAGAAAAGAGTCGAAATGCATATGAGTTAGGAACATCTCAAAGCATGGTGTAGATAAAAAGCAATCTGCTAGATTAGGTGGTCCCTCCCAAAAGTGTTGCATATGTTTTCTACGGGCAACTTGTAAAGGTAGGGTGACGTATGTATCTGCCATCAGCTTAGCTAGATGATCATGACTCTCTCCTTCTTTCTTAGGCATTACATTCTTCACTCAGGTTTGAATCATGATCATTTGGAAATTATCAGCATGGCTCTATGTATCATGGAAAAGTCAGTGTGTTACATTTCATGATATGAAACGTCAACTTCAGATAACTCAAGAACACTTTCAACTACGAAGGTTGCATCGCGCTATCCCATCCAACTCTTGCCGTGTCATTAACGTAGGAGAAGGTTTTGTATTTATTCGCATTCAAGAGATGATTCTACATAATGATCACTGCTACATCGCGATTCCAAAACCCTCATGGGAAAAGTATAAAAGGGAAGTTTACTCAACCCTCATGTCATTTGTGAATCATGCTCCCCATCCACATCATCAACGCCATGCGCGAAATGAATCTCAGAAGAGACATCGATTTAGAACAGTTGCATACCCATCTTCGCGATTCAGTATATCATCGCGGTCGTCCACAAATGTTGGTCATTCGCATGAGCAACGGTCGAAATCTTCACTGCGGAATCTTTCGCTGCGGCAAAATCCAAGTCCTAGGAAACCTTTCTCATTTCGTGATGCAGTCCATGTGTTACGAAGTCGTCAGGAAAATGCGAACACTCATGCCTCATCTACGCCTCAGTCCCGACATTGAAGAATATAGTAGTGTCTGTTCAACTGAAGATGCTAGTGAATCTAGCAAACATCAAAACCAGTAATCATTGTATATTTCATGAAACTGAACTCTTTCCTGCTGCTCTGATTCGGAAGTGGCATCCTGTACATATTGGAGTGTTTCACAACGTACATTGTATCATGACTGGTCTACGTGATATCAGTAAAGTAGATGACATTGTTAAATCTTTAATGCGTTATTTGCATGAGTCACAGTTAATAGAATCGTGCTAATCACATGATGCGTTTTGAATGAGTCATCACAATGAACTATCGCCCACACACTTGTCGGTGTAAAGGTCATCAACAAGGTTCATCGCTTAATGATGAGTCAGCGCTAATTATAGACATGAAATTATGCCCACACACGTGTCGGTGAAAAGGTCACGCCGTCTGACGTGGGGCGCCATCGATGTCGGTGAAAAGGTTGAACAAGACTGATTAGATTCTTATCTAACTGACTGGTGCTTTACCACTTCATGAGTCAGCGATTTATAGACATGAGTCAGCAGAGTGGTTGATGTTTCCAAAGCCGAAGAAATTTTCATGATTCGTTGGTGAGGATGTTAACTTACAAACTCTGACATGGTTGTGACCTTATTTTATACTTTACCTATCTTGCAAACAGTGAAATGCTTGCCACTTTATTTTATACTTTACCTATAAATTGCCAAAGTCCATCATCTATGGGGATAGGGTTACCTACAGTTGGATTTAGGGTTTTATATAGCACAAGTGAATGTGAACCGTTAGTGTATAGTACATTTATTAACTTAACCATTTGTGAATGATATTATTCCTAACATTACAAGCAACAACTTTATCTCTACCTTCACAAACGGTGAGGTGGTTATAACTTCTAACTTTACAAACATTGAAATGCTTGTCACTTTATTTTATACTTTACCTATCTTGCAAACTCTGAAATGATTCTAACATTAATTCAAACTTAACATATCATAAACTTTATTTCTAACATTACAAACGTTAACTTAATTTCTAACTTCACAAACAGTGAAATGATTCTGATTTCATTTTATATTTCACCTATCTTAAAAACAGTGACATGCTTATGACATTATTACCAAGTCAGTCCCACCTATTTGAACCGCAACTTTATGTAAAAGGAAAACGACACAGTATGCACATGATATGTTATTCATCATCACAGCCGATTTTCATAGCACCGCACATAGGTAATACTGATGGTAGCAGAAAACAAAGTTTTTATGGCTCACATCACCGGAGAAAACAAAGTCACTCATGTACAGGGACAAAACAAAGTCAGGAAAACCAGTTGATATGCAAGTCATGATATGAAGTGATCAGAATATGGACGCATGTTACAAGAGACTCCCTCACAACACCCCATAAAAAACGCCATGGAGTGAAAAAGCAAACCATCAACCACAACAGAGAGGAAGCATTCATCATCATACATCGCCGGACGGAGGAGAAAGTTTCTGTCTCTTGGGTGGAGGTAGATGAGTGTCTGGATGGCCGTATGGTAATGAGTGGTTAGGAGTCATCCAGCACCGCTTGTCTTCCCAAGCTGACAGACCTCGTTTCCTAAACGTCGTTGTTCTGACTTGATGCGACTGTGATTTTAAAATGGTCATTTCTACTTTTTTAATTTTAAGTGAATCTGAGGCATCTTGATAGTCCCTATGTGTCATTTTTCTAACGATTGACTTCGAGATGCCTTTCGCCCGTTTAATAGAAAGTTCTGAGGATTTTAGCTTCATGGAGTACATCTTGGGACGAAGCAAGATCATCTCCTCTATCTGTTTGCCGGCACACTCATCCTTGAAGCAGCCAAGCTTCGCTTTATTTGTGGTAGAGTAAAGCGGATGGTCAGTGGGATACTTGGAACTATCTAACTTGGGTGCTAAATATTTTAAAATGTCTTCCTGCCTGACTTGGCTAGTGGTTGTCAAAGCTAGGAAGAAGCTGTCTGTATCGCCTCCTACTAATTCCCCATGTTGGATCAATGGGCAAGTTTTAAAGGTGTGGTAAAACAACTTGTACATTTCTAACTTGGAGTGATCCAAGACAGCTTGACCGACATAAATGGGCTTGCAAAGTTCTACTTTGGATTTTAACATTTTAAAACCAGTGATGTCTTCGGAAATGACATCATGGTGACAAAACAGCGGTGAGCGGCATAACTTGATACTCGTTTCCGGATCAGTCACGATACGATAGTCCATGCGCTTTCTTACATCCTTCATGGTTTTACCAAAAAGGGCATTATTCTTAAATTTAAAGAAGTCCTTTTCGAAAGGATTCTTGGATTCAGCCCGTTTCTTACTATTAAATTCGATATACGGTTTTAGAAAGGGCTTCTGCCTCAACTAGATGCGCGATGGACTTTGTCAAGTTGCATCCCCATACCTAGATAGAATTTGATGGAATAGCGCACGATATAATGATGCTTGTTCAATTGGGTGAGCAACAACTTCCTAGTGGGTTTATATTTTAAGTCATTTTCCGCCTCATATTGCTTATTCTGTTCTTCCATAAAGGGAGAAAACATATCTGGACTGACTATGCCAGATTCGGGTGCGAGAGGAAAATCAACTGTCTTATTCTTAATACATTCTGGATAGATGAGGTCGACTTCAAATAAATAACCTACGTGGTGTGATCCAAAATGTCCCTCATCTCCCAGTGCCATGATGTGTGCTGGATTGGAGAAGTGTTCAATGTCATGGGGTTCCACCCATTGGAAGTCAGACTGTGGCAAAGGCTTGGATAATGCACTCCCATATAAATTATTTTGGTCTATGTACATTAAATGCGTGGTCGATCCTGTCTTGGGTGCTGTTGACAACATGTTTGTTAACAAATGTTAAGCCTCCCCTAATACCACGTTCAAATAACGTGTACATTTCTGCATCTTGCAGTAAATGTTTCCTCTCTTTCGTCATACTGAAGGCTGACTGATAGAACAGACCCGGTAGACTAACAAAATGGACGGGGTCTAGGGCGTCCTGTTCTAATGTGACTTTCCTAAACGTCAGCCAACAGATAGACGTCTAATTTTAAGTAGGCAAGCATGTAGTCACCAAAAGTGCGACACCTAAATTCCAACCATGCTTGCTCTGCATGCCTATAGTCATCCGGCGAACAGTCCTCACCCGTCAAATCATTTTTAAATTTATCGATGGACGGAAGGGATGTTTCTTTCAATGTGTCCATTGAACTAAAATAACTATAAGGAAACACCCCTTTCCGTCGCATGAGACTTTCACTTATGTCGGGATAGTCTTTCTTTAAATGTTGAGTGAGGGGAAGTGTTTCTAAATTATTAGCCAACGGGGCTAAAGAAGACAAATTGAAAGCTATCTAGAAACTTTGTCATAGAAGACAGGCTTCCCCTCCTTCGTCTTATCCACTTGTACTTTGGCAGTGATGCACATAAATTTTTCCTTACTTTGTGCAATCACTTTGGATGACCAGGATTACATTTTACTGAATCCATGGCGAATGATGATGTGAGCATCATAACATTTAAAGTTATGGAAGATGACGGGGAGCGTTCGCCGTTTGAGCCTAAGTTTCATGTTACATTTACTGCATAAGGCAGACCTAAATTTACCACGGAGATAGCAATGGTCCCTCACTTTCTTATGTTGCTGATCATCAAAGGATGAACAGCAGCGGGGACATTCCGTGGTCCTACCAAATTGAGTTTATCGGCTTCTGTGAAGCACATGGGTTTCCTAGTCAGCTCCGTTTCATACCGTTGATGAAAACGGGCTTTCCTATCTAAAAAGTTGAGGAAGTTTTCAACGCACTCCTCGCCTTGCCACACATGCATTTTATTTTGGTTCCTATAATATGGATGCCAAACTTCATAACAGAAAATGGCTGCTGGCTCATGACTTAGGTCTTCTTGTTCAATGTAACATTCAATGTCCGCATAGATGGTACATATGGGACTGAGCTCATTGTCGTTTTCCTCATACCTATACAATTTATCTTTGGGCATGACTTCCATTTGAAGTTTAACCCGAGAGCACCACTCGTAATGCTATTCAAAAAATGATTAGATGTGAAACGCAGCGATCACAGTAATAATGTTTGTCATCATGACTTTGTTGGTGGCGATACAATCTATAAATTTTAGGAATGCCACAATAATGCCATTCTGGGTGGTTATCGCTATAGACTAGCAGGAGATGGACAACCCGATCGAAGTTACTTTGGCGGTTGTTATACCTAACGCCCTTCAGACCTTTTTCCCAGAGATGGACGACGATCTTAATTTCATTCAATTTTTCAAATTGGGAGATGTCTTTAAAATCTAGTGTGTTGACATCTAACCCGTCAAACTTAAGCTCATCCTCCCATTCACAATACTTGGTGACTCTTTGACGATATATACCTATATCATTATAGTGAAGAATGGAGAGGACGGCATACTAGAAACACTGGGACTGACACTCTATATTGATGACAGCCTTTTTGTCAGCCAGTGCTTTGAGGAGGGTGAAACAACCGCTCCCTTGCAAATTTTCTAAAAGATTGATTTTAATGTTTATTTCTCTGTACCATCAAAAACCAGTCCGCTATCTCTCTCATTAAATTTATTTAAGTTGCTGTAGAGATAGGTCGCATGTCTCTGTATCCACTCGTTTACATCACCTATCAGATCAGCCGCACAAGAGGCTATCCTAATGGTCACAGTGGACCCTACTTCTCCCGTGCTACTGTCTACCTTATTGAAACGAGCAGTGAGATAGAACATGCTTTTGAGCAAAAATCTATCTAAGCTCGTCAACATTTGATGAATTAAACCTATATTATTCATCAAGAAAGGATGAATATCTTGTACAGTTTCAGAGATTTTTCTAACTCATAGTCTCGAACGAGCCTCTCAAGGGAAAACTTGCTCAGCCTTAGAGTGACGTTGTTGTCAGTGCAAAGCTCAGTGGAATGTGTGCGAAGAAAGAACAAACTCTGTAGGAAAGGTCCTCCGACACGAAGAACAGGAAAAGCCGACGTGCGATGAAGGATGCTTCCTATCTGGCGTTGTCGGTGGTTGCCTCACACTGCCACAGAAACCGCCTTCGATGTGGACTCGCAAGTTGGTGCTGTTGTAGAACGTGCGTCCACAACCTTCACACTTGGGTCGTTGAGGTATCGGTCGGCGCTTTCCTCCTCTGCAGGCATTGCCAGCGGTGTGACGTCTCAAACTGTAGGCTGAGACGAAGACCCTGTCACACCGCTGGCATCGAAAGTCCTTCTCATCTTCGACTTCAATCTCCCTCTCCTCTCCCACTATCTCCAGCTCCTCCTGCTCCAACAGTCTCTCCATCGACTTGACGGAGAGGAGAGGGAGGTCGTTTGTTGCAGGTGGCGGTGGCGATGCTGGGATGACGATGGGGCGGGAGGGAACGTCACCGTCCAGGAGGTAGGCCGCCAGATCTGTTGAGAAAAAGAGAAAAGAGATTAGTAACATGATCAACATTTCAAGTTTGAAGTCATCCCCTTTTCCCAATCACGGTTACTTACCATCTAATGAATTGATCTCCGGCAACACCGATGGACGCGGAGGAGGAAGGAGTGGGACAAGAGCCGAAGGTGGAAGGGTCATTGGCTTCGGTGTTGGAGGGACGTGGTGACGGGGAGCAGGGACTCGTGCAGGGAGCGGAGCAGGCGGTGGAGGTGGGGCGATGACGATGCCCGAGAAAGGAGTCGGACCTTGAGCGGAGGTAGATGGGTGGGAAGGTAGGGACGGAAATTCAGCATTGAATCTCCGCCTCGCGGCTTCTTCCCACTTCTTCATCTTTGCCATATCTGTAGAGAGGAAAGAGAGATTAGAGATTGAGACAAGAATGTTAAACAATCAAGGCATGACATGTTAAAGATACTTACACTTCCCAAGCCGCTCATAGGCTTCCCCGATTACTCCTTGGGGGACGGGTTCCCCATTACGAATACATTCATGCACTGAAAAATAATGGCAGCAAAGATAAGCAGAGCTAAAATTTGGATTCGGTTTAAACATGAACAAAATAAGGGAGGGGCTCTTGATTTTAATTAGGATGTCTACCCTAATGATGTTAGTAATAGAGTGAGTCAACCTTGATACAAATACTTACATTGCTCGATGGTGGCCTTCTCCATCTCGACAGCAATGCGGTAATTTACAACTTTGTTGAATTCCATGGCAGATAGCTAATAGTAGGTAAGTAAGACTTCAATCACTGAAAAGGAAAATGAGAATCGTTTCATTTGCCTAGTCAGCGTGTATCATGGGAACAATCATTGAAGTGACATCTAATGAATTACATTTCACTCTACTCCATATCATAAGAACCTTTGTCGAATGGCTGAAGTACTCTGACCTGGCGAGAGAAAGCGTCACGTTGAGTATGAAGTCGAACACCCAACATGAGCAACGACTATGAGGCTTTGGTCTAACAAACGACGAACAACCCGTGCAACGCAATCCATCTACGGCAGTACCCGCCGTCCCGAAGGAACGCTCGAGCAAAGGAGGTATTACAGCGATGATATGTTTTATGAGCAGAAGTGAATCTCTTGATAGCAAGGGACTATTCAACTTGATAGCAAGTCAAAACAACCTGATAGCAGGAGCTCACCGACACTCACCTTGTGAAAGATAAATGTGAAGAGCAGAGCTGGTGCACTGCCTTTTATAAGATTTTCCTAAGCGGTGAATGGATGAGACCTCTCGTCCAATCACAGACGAGCTATAGTTCCCGATGTGCGCACACACTTTTGTAACGCGTTATTGAAATCGTCTTAGGCAAAAATGATGTTTAGCAATAGACTCAACCATGGCACCTGAAGTCAATACATTGAAACATGATGATGATTGCACGATTCGTTTTCATCAAGAGAGCTTCGGAGGCTAAATACAAGATTACATCCTTGAGTTTCAAAAGGAGGAAACAGAATTGGAAACATGTTTAGAATACATACGAGAAATATTTACGGAGTTGATATCTTATTTCCCTATTTCAAAGATAGTCTCATCAAACCTCACTTAATTGCACATGTCAATTACACTCATTTTCCACAAGGTGAAGTAGCGGGTAGTGTTGACATACAATAGTGTTGCGGATAGTGTTGTCATAAAACTTCAATGAAAAACTTTCAAACGTGTGTCACAGTAAAACTATTTGACTACACTAAACTTTGCTTTTGCAAACCATGACAAACTTTCTGACTACACTCACGAATAAAACTTCGATGATCAAACTTTTCTTTCACAAACGTGTGTCACGGTAAAACTATTTGACTACATTAAACTTTGCTTTTGCAAACCATGATACACTTTCTGACTACGTTCACAAGAGCTTGTTCACTAACGAAGAGAAAGGAGCTTGTGGTTGCGTGTGGCGCATGAATGTCCCTTCCAATTCATTCCATTCATCATTTCGTCTCCGTGTTGGAGACAATTCTTAAAAGAACTCATGGCTCATTCTCATCAACCTAGGTTGTCAACGTTTTTAACACTCAGTGGAATGGAGATGTTTTAAAGTAACCTTCGACAGATGGCTAAATGTCACCCTGGCGGTCAGAGCACTACGTCGAGACGATAAGGCAACCACTTGCAAACATGACGCAGAGAGGTTTAACAAGGATTGCAATTGCCGAATATCCCATGCGGTACTCTTCGCTGCGGATTCCATCGCCGCCCAAAAGGGACGCCCGTCGATAGGAAGTATTACACCGAAAATCTCCGTGACTTGCACTGTCAATGACTTGATAGTCAGACATGAAAACCGGTGGAGTTATTTACAAGAGGTTGGCAAGTCGTTGCTTTGATCAGCTTGATAGCAAGCCGTGATTTACAAGCGTTTTGCAATGGAGAATGTTGATAGCTAAGACTCAACCGATTGGCGTTCAAAGTGCTACGTTGAGAACTGTGTCAAATGCCCAACATGAGTTGCCCTAGAGGTTTCGGTCTAAAATATGACACACTCCCTTGCCACACTTATCACTACGGCATCATCCGCCGTCCCGAAAGAACACCCTGTCAGTGGAATATTACAGCAAAACTCTCCATGTCATGCTCGCTTTCAGTGAAAAGCCGATTGTATCATGGTAAGACTGGCTTGTACACACTTATACATGCCTTCATTGACTTCAGCAGGGTCGAAAACCCCAGAAAATCTCCAAAAATAATGAATTTAAATTTTTCAGCATTTAGTACTACTTATGAAATTTTATAAGTAGTCTGTCAATGTAGGTCTGATCAATAGCGATCGAATCTTTTTTGAATCAAGTCAAAAGGACTTGTAGAAGCAACGTTACACGCCTTTAAAGTTTTGGAATCTTTCATGGCCTGGAGACGAAGGCCATCTCCTAGCTAACCTTTAAGTCTGACGCCTTAGCTGATATCAGCAATGTAATTTTTTAAGTCGGTTTCCTACGGACACCCGAAATTTGGAATGTCCGATGCTATCATCAGAGCTTCAGAGAGACGACCTACCTTTGACAATCTCTCTCGTCTTAATGAAGTCTCTGTCGGTTCCCAGCTTACATAGTTTGTGGCGATCAGCTGATGACGTAATATCCATCATCCAAAACTTTAAACACGTCTAGCTCCGGTTCTAGTGCTCCGATTGACTTCAAATTTTGACAGTCACGTTTTCTCGCTCTCACCTTTCATTTAAGCCATCCGTCGACTCTCTACGATGACCAGAAGCCGAGTTGCAAAAGTTCCAAAATCTTGGAAAATGCGCAAACATTAGAATTTAAACATGCTCTCATTTGGAAACGAAACCTTCCACAGATCTGAAAAGGTAGGATACTAGAGAACAAAGTGCGGTCTTGCCCCCAAAAGAAACCGAGCTCTTCATTCACTTCCAATTCTCCGCTATTCATCGCCAAAGGTGGCTACAATTTAACATTTTCGCGAAATTTTCACCCGCTAGAGCCATTTTCGTAAAAATTCTAACTCTCGTTTTTTCGGTGATGGGCAAAAATCTTAAAGTCACTCTCCAAGCCTCAGCCAAGGAAGACAGGGTCAAACTGAGCTTTCCACTGTATTTCTCTCACTCCTAGCTTTCAAGTGAGCTATTGCACGACTTTCTACGATCTCTAGAACCAAAGTTGGAAGTCTGACAGGAGGGGGGGGGGACGTCCTCAAAATTTTTTCTGTCCGATTCCGCTGGAAACAACCTTGCTAACCCAAAATTTCACGTAGACTCCGAATCTGTCCTCCGTTTTCCCATCCGAGCACTCCTTCATGCCGAAAAACGGCCTTTCTCATCCCAAAACCACCAAAACCCACCTTTTTCTAACTCTGTCATTCCTAGATTCCTACCCTTGCCTCACAGGAAAGTTCCTCTGGAAACGACCTTCCTTTCTTCCTTCCAGAGGGGGGTAGGGAAACGCTTTCCTCCTCACGGACCCATTCCTCCCAACACATCCTTGGCGACTTCCTTCCAGAGGGGGGGGGCTGAGTCAGCATGATGACTCATCGTTGCTCATTTTGCACTTGATTTTGGCACGGGATTACTACTCTTCGCCCAGTGAAACTTATGAGTATATAGGTCAAAGTAAATATAGGCAAATGTAGGCAAAGTCAACTTTCATCAACATTCACATCTGCAGCAAAATATATTACTTTTAATATATCGAATTTTCATCTTTTTTGATATTTTTATTAAGTTCTATCGTATTTTGAGAATTCTAAGTACAACGAATAATGAGAAATCATATTGAAGTCAACTTAATGAACCATGATAATATTCTACAGTGACTCTTATTAAATATCTATGCCATATCCTGTTGAACTAGCGTGTATTGAACACAGACAACAATAAATAGTGTTCACTAGTTAGTGGCATTCCACGAGCGGATACAAATGTCATTCATTTTCATGATTCACTTTTTATTCAAGACATTCTATCATCTGCAATTTTAAATGAGCTGTCTGCTGCTTATGGCAATGATGCACCATGTCGAGCAACAGCTTACAATTGGATAAGAGAATTTCAGAATGGACGAAAAGATGTTATGGATCGCAAGTCGACCGGGAGGCCAATTGAACTTGGTGATGATCATCGAGAGAAGTTGCGCGAAATCGTCCTTGATAATCGCCGCATCAGCAAGGAGTTGACAGAACAGTTGAACGTGTCTTTTGGCAGTGCCGTGAGCATGCTTTCTAAAATGGGCATTAGAAAACAGCTCAATGTTCGTTCCGTACTTTTTAACAGCTGAAATACGTGAACGTCGTCTTCAATGCTGCAACCAACTGCTGGTGCTTCATCGGAGTGTGGATGATGCTCTTTTAAGCAACATCATCACATGCAGAAAAGACGAGACACCATTGTCCCTGTCCCTACCAGAGGATAAACGATTTTCGAAAGAGTTCAATTTCCCTGGTGAATCGGCAAGTCGCAAGCTGCGTTGCGGAACAAGCCATCGGAGATGTTTGATGCTCACCATCTTTTGGAACAGTCGTGAAGTTGTCCACATGGACTTCGCTGATAAACAACGTCGTCTGAATGGAGAGTAATACTACGAACAACTTTGAGCTGCACTGCAAGGTGTTCGGAAGCCGCGAAACCAGAACCTCTACTTGCTCAAAGACAACGATCCTGTTCATACTGCAACGGTCACTGATGCTGCAATCAGAGACAATGGCTACGAAGTTCTCCCCCATCCTCCCTATAGCCTGGACTTGGCCCCAAGTGACTGTTACTTGCTTCGACATTTAAAACATCACTTCAGAGGCGAACGTTTTGAGAATAGCGCCAATGTCGAGACCGTTGTTGTGGAATTTTTCGATTATAAAAGTCCGGCATTCTTTCGTAAATCACTTCGGGAGCGGCCCAACAGGTGGGCCAAGTGTGTGGAGAATGACGGGGGCTGCATCGAAAAAAAGATGATTACTTTCTTGTGTTGATGAAAAATATATTTTTTGGATATGCACCTTCTCCATCTAGCACTTATCACTTTGGAATAATATAGAACTTAATAAAATATATCAAAAAATAGATGAAAATTCGATATATTAAAAGTAATATCATTTGCTGTAGATGTGAATGTTGATGAAAATTGATTCGGCTATATTACGGACCTATAGTTTTCACTGGGCGAAGAGACAAGTCCGTAGCATTACGCTTTGTGGTCGAGTCTAATCATTTTTTGATCTCACCACGTAGTTGCTGCTTGCTTTTCGCAAGACACGCTCCCAGGTAGTGGGTGGTTGAAGATGATGGGTCAATGTCTCGGCCGAAAGACACACCTTTAACATCAACGGCCGATCACAGAAAGATCTCGCGATCGTTTGATATCCTTCGCCGCATCTTCTTCAAGAGACTGAAGAGACGTATCGGCGTTGACAAGGGGTACAGCATTCAGAATCCTCGACATGCCACGAATACCATTGATAGCAAACTGATTATTCTTTCTTCAACTCATTCAATAAGTCCTCAACAGACATGCTTTAGAAGTCTTTTGCTACTTTGAGACGGACACTCATGACTGTCCGCATTCAAGCTTCGGGTGGTTAAGTCTCCAGAAAAGTACAACTTTCTAGCGAGAAATACAACTTTTTCTTTTACCATTTGTGCATTTTTCGGAACTGCCAATCTGTAGTGAATATGACCTTTTTTCAACAACAGATAATAATGTAGGGCACGGTGGATATATGGAAGTACAATATACATGTATATACGTAAAATTGAGAAAACGTAAAAGTGAGAGCTTTGAGTTTACAGCTTCTGAAAGCCTTGTAGTCAAAATCATCAATAATCGACTTATCGTTGCTATCCTGATGGCCGTTGGAGATGTTAAGGGTGGGCCAGAAGTATGCCAAAAATATGCTTCAGCATAATCTAAGGTATTATTCAATGCATTGAAGCACTGTTTGAATGAATTCGGGGTACTATTCTCATGCTTTTGAAATTCAATTTGGCTAGAATAGTAAGTTACACCTTGATATTCCAGGATATCATTCTTCCAGACTGTAGTAATCTCTTGACGAATCGCATGAACAGACATTATTTGAAATTAACTTAAAAAAGTTGAAAACCTACGAATGAATAAAGGTCGAAAATGAACATATCACTTATCCAATGAATTAATCATCTGATGAACATGATTATGAATTTGCTTCCGTAGAAATCGTGGAATCAGGTGAGTTCAAGAAGTTAGTGAACACGTTTTCGACAATTGACTGAAATTTTGTGTCCATTTACACATTAATTGGAGATCCCTCTAACATCATTTAATTCTAATAGGTAGCTTCAACACAAGTTTTCAGTCCGTGTCTATAACAACCTTGACAATCCGAATAGAAAATTCGAAATGTCAGTCAGGGGCCAAAAGTCCGTCCCTTGACTGAATTTGTGGGATGTTGTATGTTCAACACATTTAATTGGTTAGAGACATGTATCAGCACGATACTCGAAAAGTGAATCACGTGAAATCTTGACGAAACTTTTGTATTCGCTCCTGTTTTTGTTTTACTTGTTCCCTTCGATTCCCTTAGTTTTGATGACATTGTGTGTTTGAGTCTAAAAATCTCACGTAAGGTTCGGTGCTTGGATGTTTAGAAGTGACGACCATTTTAAGAATAAAAATGCATTTGTATGACTTCCAAGTAGAATTTACTTTTTAATTGGGGACATCCTTAGTTTCTACTTTGTTATTGAAGCATAAACCTATTTCCACTTTGTTATTGAAGCATAAACCTATTTCCACATTGGACAAGGACGACATTGGATACAAACATGTCCTAAGAAAATCACCTGTTTCTCGGAGAACCTCAATGCTTGGTACAAAATATTCATGGCCTCCTTCACATGCGGATGCAATTTCCATGATCTTCCCGGATAACTGGCCAACTCTTCGTACACGAAAATTCCCAAACTTGATAGTGCAACGGCTTTAGCCATCCCAGCAGGTTCGCGACTGCCCCAACGAGTCAATTTTTCCACCAAACAGTCTTTGATCTCCGTCCAAGGTACACTTGTCACCTGAAAATACATCGAAAGATTACAGATGGAATCAGCTCATTGAGTCATTCGATCATGTACATGTACAAGTTTATGCAGGCTCTTGTATGAGGTCATCGATTTTTGCAATAAAACAAGGAAGTTCAGCTTTGAAATGAATCCTACACTCCTTGTTATGTGACACCTTTTTAGTCGCTTCAATTCAGCTTTCACCAAGATTATACCGACACACATTGAACTGAAGTAATTTCATGGCACTTAAGCATTTATTGAGTATCCCACTGTCGTGTAACAGAAGCAACGGGCAGAAATAGCACTTTTTGTACTTGGTTTACATTTATAGCCATCAAGATTCGAAATGTTGCATCATCTGATTATCATGTCGTATTCTGTAAACTGATTATGCTACTTAACCATCTGGTAGAAATATGGTATCATAGGGCCTGTTTGGGCTCAATTGAATGTATTTAGTACAATGAATGTGAACATGCTAATCATAAAACAATTAGAAGCGTCCTTGTGTGATGTGGTGTCTAGTTGCACATTGCATCATTGTGACATTTCCCTCACCTGCAAATAATGATGAAAATGAAAATATTTGTATAAATGGAGACATGTATATCTCCATACCGGTAGAATATCATACATTGTGCAACTTAGACCTATCCATCCATCACTATTAGAGGCCCTATAAAAAGAGAGCTCAAGCACAAAATAATAAGCAAGTGAGAATCAAATTAGTCGCGCCAGTTTGATTTGGGAAGAGGGGACTAAGCTGATTTCAGCACTCGCATTTGCATATTATGACAAATTTAGATCGAACAAGCATATTATTCTACAATATATATGATAAGAATTGTATTATCTCCGCTTTTTTATTGAAGGTCGACCATCGTGTGCGCCATTTTTAAAATGGAAACAGCGTGGCAGCTAAAACATTTAAGTTATGGAGTTACCAAATGGAGATCCAAGCTTGTGGTAAATAATGTGGCCACCGCCAGAGATAAGATAAGCCTAAGATAAGAAGTTGAAGACCATTCGGATTTTAACCTATAATCGACAACGTTGCATGATCATATTATGCATTAATCTCAGGTTTGATTACCTTGCTTATGCTCGTACTACCTGTCTTATTACCCATGAACCAGAAATTGAACTGATTAATCGAACGAAAGGATTGGATATGAAGATTTAAATCCTGTTACTTTTGGGAGAGAAAACAAATTCATGAATAATTTCATCATCATCTCTTCATAAACGTAAACAAACTTCTGTATATACTCGTAATACTCGTAGCAATTACAAACCTGAAGCGACGATGAGTTCCCGTTTTTGTCAGTTTTCCCGGACGGTGAACGTAGAATAGATACTGACGTTTGACCCTGAAGTCGATAATGAGTTGGGAATGACAATAAACTTCCAAGAATTGACACTGCCTCCACCCGAGGAGCCTGAAAAGAAGTTTTGTCCATCCTGATTTATCAAACATTTAGAAATTATCAGAGTTGCAATTTCACTTATGCTCGCAACATTTATTGTCTGAGATGGAGCATCTTTGGCAAGCTCGAAAACATACAAACAAGCAGACCTGAAATGAGTACTCCAAGAATGTAGTTACCGTATTTCCTCTAATAAACGACGCAGCTGAGAGATCAACTTTTTAATAAACGACAACAATTTTTTTCAAGGCAGATAACACAAGCAGGCAGAAGAAAGTATGCGATATTTTTCTAATTTTTGTAAGAGCATGAGCATAAAGAATGAAACTTTATATCACAACTTCGGTTCTACTGAAGATCATCGAACAAGGATTCTCACCTCGGTGGCGGCTTATGGCTTATCCTGTTTGTCTCCGTAATTAAAGGTGGCTTGCAGCTTCTTTTGTATGCCCGCTCTCTTTGAACCTTAAGTGTTGGAACTGCATTTGCGCCTTATGCCTTATCGTGTGTGCCTCTGGCCTTATAGAGCTTCCTGTGCCGTCGAGCACTGAGTCACTTCATGACTAACCACGTTCAAGGCTTGTGTGAGTTTCGCCTTCAAGTGACCATGGGAAGGAAACAGCAAATACAAGTACTGCACGGTGATTCCAAGAAATAAGTCCCTCACTATGTTCATTCAGCATCGAACCCATCATGTATTGTCGGCACTTGATAAGAATACAAGATCAGTTTTCAGCTCTTACTGATACCGTGTGTATCAAAAGTTCCCGGAAATGGAAATCCACAATAATTTTCTCACGTTTGTCAATTGCATGCTTAAATCGATTGCTTTCGTGTTAGTAGATTGCTATGACATAGGAATTCTTATCGCGCTCTATGATAATCAATCAATTTATAGATGCCACAGCTCAATTTAAATCATAGCTACCTTCCTCTGCGATAAACCATTAAAGGCTGCTTCACACGTTAAATTAATTCTTACTGTATCAACCCAGATGGATTATTCAGTTACAGAAAAACTTTATGTCACCGCTTGGATAATATCAAGAATGACATTCAACGACAGCATGAATAGATTTGAGACTGAATTTCAAAAGCAAGCACCTCCAAAGTCAACACTGCATGATTGGATAACGAAATTGCTCAAGACTGGCAATCTGTCAAGTGACCAACCCTGTTACGGCAGAGCACGGACAGCAACCACGAGAACAAGGAGAATGTAGTGACTGCAGTTAAAGACGATCTAACTACGTCTATTCGGCGCTTGTCCTCTGATTTGGGAATATCTCTACCTTCTGTTCAACGCATTTTAAAGGAAAAGAAGTTTCATCCTTACAAACGTACTACTCACAATTTTTGTGCGATGGAGATAGTGATAGAAGATTACAGTTCTGTCAGAAGATGATTATGAAAATGGAGAGCGATCCGGCGTTTTTACGAAAGCTGACGTTTTCTGATGAGGCTAACTTCAGCCTCTATGGCTCGGTGAATAAGCATAATGTGCATTACTGGTGCGAAGACAATCCTAAGGTGAGAGTCTGCAATCCATCAGCGTCTGGGCTTCCATCAGCTTCTACGGAGTCGCAGCCAGTGACATTGATCAACGCACGATGACAGGTGACAGAGGCAATGAATTAAAGCATAAAAATTAAAGCATTTAAAGCAGAAAATTGTGCCATACTTTAGAGGGCATCCACAGTCGTTACTCCAACAAGACGGTGCCAGTGTCCATGGCTCGCTCTACCGATCTGACGCCATGTGATTACTGTTTATGGAGTTATTTGCGGTCAAAAAGTGTTTACACCCGGTGAGATATTTCCAACGATTGGTTCTCTGAGAAACAAGATTGGAAATTAGCATCACGCCATTCCACTTAATATGTTCAAAAGAGTTTTTCGTGATTTTATCAAACGTTGTGAAATTTGTCTTCACCTTCAAGGTGAACTGTTTGAAGAATAGTGTTCGTGCAAAAAACAAATATAATAAAAGCTTTTGTAAAAAATACCAGGCTGTCTACCGAATAGAAAGTCAAAAAATGAGAAAAAATGACGAATTTTTCAAGAAAAAAATGAATTTTGGGGGCGGAAAAATGAAAGAAATGATAAAGTATCCACTAAGAATCGAACAATATAGCGTATCACTTTCATCATTGCAATAGTATAATGAAATTTTTAATTGACTCCTGTAGCATTGCCATCCAAACAACATGTCCGACAGTCATCATTCAAAAGATCATACACTGCAAATCTTAAGGTTAAAAAATCGTACATATCAAAATCGTGCACCCGTATGTAAAAGATTTAATAAATACAATGAATGCATCATTAATTATCCATCACTGCATACCGTCTTTAGATATCGATGTCTCACTTAACATTACCTACGTAAGTTGTACATGCTCAACATCCAGTCAAAATAAATACATTGGTGATAGAATAACAAAACCAATCAATTCATGAATAATTGCAAATATAGTTCATGGCTTCACATCTTCTTTCGATTTTTAACATTGTTCATAAGTTTCTCGAATGCACACTAATTTAACGATGATAACAAACAAAGTCACACTTGTTGAACGATGATAACAAAGTCACACGAATGAAGCAAAATTGTCCTCTCATTTCTTGTTTTATGCGTTGCATACACGGACTTGGTTGCATAGGACATAAGTCCGAAGTCAATGTTTGGCTAATTCAAGTGGAATCATCCGAGCAGCATTTATAACAAAAACAATATACTGACCTCAGGATGTCGTTGAAGTTAGCACCAACTTCAACACCAACTTTTTGAATAGAGTTTGTACAGAATAGAAAACCACAGGTATAAGTACTACTGATGACGCAGAGTTTGTAAAGACAAAATTTTTTCCAAAATTCGAACTCCTTCACTTTCAAAATTCAAATTTAAATTCGAAAAATTGGTGCAAGCATTGGTGCTACCTAGTTAGCGAGTTTGTACAGCAATCCGACTGAAAAATTTAGATACAAGAACAAGAAAATGAGTTTGTACAGCAACTTCCAGCACTTCCCTTATACGAACAACCGGTAAAAAACGCCAAAAACCGACTTTTTCAGAAAATGATAAGATTTTCAGGAAACCTTCTTGGTGCTACATGGAAAATGAGTTTGTACAGTGCTCTAACCGGTGGAAGAGTGTTCTAATAATCGAGTTTGAGTTTGAACACACACTTCTCCGACACTCCAGCACTCCTACGACCGGTGAATACCGGTTATTGTACAGTAACTACAAGAATACTGCCCATTTATGAACAAATCAATTGGTGCTACATGGAAAATGAGTTTGTACAAGAGTGTTCTATAATCGAGTCTGAGTTTGAACACACACTTCTCCGACACTCCAGCACTCCTACGACCGGTAAATACCGGTTATTGTACAGTAACTACAAGAATACTGCCCATTTATGAACATGGAATGATAAGTTTCTCTTAGTTGGCCGTCAAAGTAAGCGAATTCAAAGTCTCTTTTACCTCGTGATTGGGATAAATATGACATGGTCTTGGTGTTATTGCAACTAAGTAGGTTTTCATATAGTGTTGCGAATTAAATTCCGATAATAGGTTGGGAATGTAGTATGAAATGACGGTGATGTATTTCGCTCCTATCTTTGTGATAGAACAACACTGATGTTTACAAGAAATTCCTAAGTCCTCAATCGCTACCTAGAATAGACATTTTCACATATAGAAGTGGATCTTGGTCTATTTGTGGTTGCAGAATTGATGTAGTTCATTATTTCGATAGATTTATGTTTATGTGAGATAAAAATGGGAAGTTTTTATATGGTCAGTTGATATATTTATCACGTTATTCCGCTTTGAGGCTACTTCCAAGCGAACGTGTCTACCGCTTACACGAAAAAATGGTATCACATCTACTTTGGCCATGACTAAAAGTGCTTGAGCGCGACAAATTGTTTTTCTGCAGTTCGACCGGAACTGCAGAAAAAAAATTTGTCGCGCTCAAAATAATTCTTTCTTGGTGGCAAATTTTTGCGACAGATCTCCAACGAGTAATGTTTTCAATTCAACATAAGCGTTAATTAATTCGATATTAATAAGAATCTATGCTATTCAATTTTTTTGGTTTCTCTAGGCCTACCTATTAGCCTTTTGCAGACCTGCCAACCTTGAAACATGAAAATCCGGGACAAATTTTATTACCGTAACTACCCGCGTATAGGACGATACCATGTATAGGACGCAGTGGATATTTGACCCCAAAAGCGATGGAAAGACTGTGAGCCTGCGTATAGGACGATACCATGTATAGGACGCAGTGGATATTTGACCCCAAAAGCGATGGAAAGACTGTGTGCCTGCGTATAGGACGCATCCTAATTTTAATCCTTAATTTCCATTATTTTTTATAGAAACGGTGTCATTAAGTTAAGTCATCTCCATTCAATTGCTACGATCGCAGTCTGTGCTGATTCATGACTCAACTCAGCCTGTCAGTCAAAAATATTGATATATTGATAAATATTGACAAATAAATGTATTGCAAGTACGAAATGTTTATAGGAAAGTTTTGATTTTTGATAAATGCATTATTTTTATAATAAATGTGTCGATGGATAAGACGCACCAGGGCTTTTAGGTCAACTTTTGAAGAAAAAAGTGCGTCCTATATGCGGGTATTTACGGTATTACCAAAATGTTCGAGTAGCAATCCCATTTCATCAGCTTTTCAACTCCATTTATGATTTGGAATCAAAAGTAGAAAAATATCACTTATAAATGATAAATACGTCTATTTCATAACAGCAAGGCAACTGTGGACCATAAAAAATGTTAAACTAAAGGTCTACAAGACTTGGCGAATTTTGTCGATTATGATGGCAAATGATCGAATGAATAAACATTTCGAAATATAGCAACTCTTGAAATCCTAACAGTTAAATCTCTGTCGTTGGTTAAATTCAGATTCCTACCCATAGGTTCGAGAAACCAAACTCTAAGATCAAGGCTACGGACGCTTTTATCTAGGATGCCGTGCAATGAATTTAAAAACCTTTTTAAACTCGATAGAAGAAAATACATCCAGGCTACATAATGATTAAAAAAAGACATCAGCGTGAAAACACAATGCCACTAAGAAATCCACAAACTTCATCATCATGCATGTTTCCTTATCTTAGGATTGCGCGCGCAGCGCAAATTTTTGAAATGTGCGTTCTTAAACGATCTAGAATTCATCTTAGGTTAATAAATTCAAAATCCGGGACAGCATTTTAACTTTTCCAGGACATCCGGGACAGCTCCAAAATCCGGGACTGTCCCGGAAAATCCGGGACAGTTGGCAGGTCTGCTTTTGATGCATGAATTATTTTCAAAATTAAAGTTTTTTTGCTGAAGATGACTGGTCTTTACTGGTCTGGTTTTTACTTAGTCTAACTGGTTCCCAATTGTGATTGTATTACTTCATTTTCATTTCTATGGAATATAAGTATTTAGTTATTCACTAATGAATTATTCAAAGTTGTTCTTTATAATTCAATGAAATCAAGAACACATTGCCATTGTATTTGTTACACAGATCACTGCAGGATCAATTATATCCATGGATATATGTATTGCAAATATGTGATGACTTCTTCACGACAAGAATATGATGTACATCGAAAGAGCTGATTCAATAAGATGTCCATTTGCTGTTGCTAAAAATAAAGTATTGACACTGTTCAACATTGCCTCGGTTCCTTCGAATATCAGGTGACCTGCTCTTCACACAATCTATCTGTCGATGCGCGTATTGGATGTGACGTGCTTTATATTAATTGCTAGCAGCGGCTGTGAAGAAATCTGTTCGTTAAATGAAAGAACAAATGAAAGCTGCTTGCGTCACTATGGAGGCTAAATGCCAGATGATGTATTTACATGGACGAGCCCATAGAAATAAACTGTTTATCTATAGGCCTAACTTCTTACTAGAAGAGACTTTTAGCTTCATAACTGAATACCAGAGTTCCATAAGTGGACAGATAGTATAATCAAACTGATATTCAGTTACAATTCTCATGTGAAACTTAGCGATATCATATAGGCGAGTTGTAACTGATTGCAGGAGATAAATATATCACCTGACCACTGACAGTCATTTGTCAGACAAAGAGCTGACTAAGGTGAACTAGTGAGCTCTCCAAAATCTCTCTCCAAACTTCATCTCAGATTATGGTCGAACTATAGAAAATGTTGTGCACAAAAGCACTTTTAATCATCACTACACTAGGTGACATGCCACGCTCAATCACGCGTAATTACACATGACCCCAAACATCCGTGGCTATGTGGGATATTGCTGCAATATAAGTTATATAAGTTAGTATAGTTGGCAGTCCTGTTATATAGACTTTGCGTCTCATGTGTCTGCATGTATCAGAGGCTAAACAATGTGATAGGACCTCAATTTCATGCTCAGGGAAGACAGAACATGTTTAGCGGTTCATCCGTGATTCAAGCGGCAACGCAGACAACCGTAGACGACGCGCAAACTATAAACGCTCGCCGGTGCGTATTCATAAACATTTCCCATGTTTTAACAGCATCAGATCAAGTGATTTCTGACTCTTAGTGCAGCGCGTATGTACGCGGGTAGAAGAATAGAATGTCCTTAACCACGGATGTTTGGGGTGTTCCGTAATTACGCGTGAATCACGCGTGGCATGTCACCTAGTGTATCCCGACCATTTCCTTTTGTATTTTAAAAACTTTATCGCTTGGTCACATTGTTGGTCATTTACGGTTCATCGTATAGGCTATACGCAAGCCTGTACAATTCTTTCTTTTATACCTTTGATTGTTTTCCGGATTTTACTGATACCTTAAATTCACATATGTAGACAAACTTTTTTCCCTTTGTATTCTACGGATTCCATTGTTTCGTCCTATCAGCTAGACTATGGGCAAGTATATGCAGTTTTTACATTTATTATACCTTCGATTGCTTTCCAGATATTAGTGATGAATTGCAAGCAACACTTACTATCAAGAGTGTTGTTTTTGCCATGATTTTTAAGTGCACTTGTAATTGCTTTATTAACTACAATTTGTTGACACAACTTAGTACAGGCATTTTCAGCGATGTTCCTCTTTTCTATGCCTTGTAGTTGTTATCCTATCTGACCTTTCTATGCTGTGTTTCCTACTGCAATAGAGCACCGGTCGTAGGAGTGCTGGAGTGTCGGAGAAGTGTGTGTTCAAACTCAGACTCGATTAGTAGAACACTCTTCCACCGGTTAGAGCACTGTACAAACTCATTTTCCATGTAGCACCAATTGATTTGTTCATAAATGGGCAGTATTCTTGTAGTTACTGTGCAATAACCGGTATTCTCCGGTCGTAGGAGTGCTGGAGTGTCGGAGAAGTGTGTGTTCAAACTCACACTCGATTAGTAGAACACTCTTCCATCGGTTAGAGCACTGTACAAACTCATTTTCCATGTAGCACCAATTGATTTGTTCATAAATGGGCAGTATTCTTGTAGTTACTGTAAAATAGCCGGTATTCATCGGTCGTAGGAGTGCTGGAGTGTCGGAGAAGTGTGTGTTCAAACTCACACTCGATTAGTAACACTCTTCCACCGGCTAGAGCACTGTACAAACTCATTTTCCATGTAGCACCAATTGATTTGTTCATAAATGGGCAGTATTCTTGTAGTTACTGTGCAATAACCGGTATTTACCGGTAGTAGGAGTGCTGGAGTGTCGGAGAAGTGTGTGTTCAAACTCACACTTGATTAGTAGAACACTCTTCCACCGGTTAGAGCACTGTACAAACTCATTTTCCATGTAGCACCAATTGATTTGTTCATAAATGGGCAGTATTCTTGTAGTTACTGTACAATAACCGGTATTCACCGGTCGTAGGAGTGCTGGAGTGTCGGAGAAGTGTGTGTTCAAACTCACACTCGATTAGTAGAACACTCTTCCACCGGTTAGAGCACTGTACAAACTCATTTTCCATGTAGCACCAATTGATTTGTTCATAAATGGGCAGTATTCTTGTAGTTACTATACAATAACCGGTATTCACCGGTCGTAGGAGTGCTGGAGTGTCGGAGAAGTGTGTGTTCAAACTCACACTCGATTAGTAGAGCACTCTTCCATCGGTTAGAGCACTGTACAAACTCATTTTCCATGTAGCACCAATTGATTTGTTCATAAATGGGCAGTATTCTTGTAGTTACTGTGCAATAACCGGTATTTACCGGTAGTAGGAGTGCTGGAGTGTCGGAGAAGTGTGTGTTCAAACTCACACTTGATTAGTAGAACACTCTTCCACCGGTTAGAGCACTGTACAAACTCATTTTCCATGTAGCACCAATTGATTTGTTCATAAATGGGCAGTATTCTTGTAGTTACTGTACAATAACCGGTATTCACCGGTCGTAGGAGTGCTGGAGTGTCGGAGAAGTGTGTGTTCAAACTCAGACTCGATTAGTAGAACACTCTTCCACCGGTTAGATCATCGTACAAACTCATTTTCCATGTAGCACCAATTGATTTGTTCATAAATGGGCAGTATTCTTGTAGTTACTGTACAATAACCGGTATTCACCGGTCGTAGGAGTGCTGGAGTGTCGGAGAAGTGTGTGTTCAAACTCAGACTCGATTAGTAGAACACTCTTCCACCGGTTAGAGCACCGTACAAACTCATTTTCCATGTAGCACCAATTGATTTGTTCATAAATGGGCAGTATTCTTGTAGTTACTGTACAATAACCGGTATTCACCGGTCGTAGGAGTGCTGGAGTGTCGGAGAAGTGTGTGTTCAAACTCAGACTAGATTAGTAGAACACTCTTCCACCGGTTAGAGCACCGTACAAACTCATTTTCCATGTAGCACCAATTGATTTGTTCATAAATGGGCAGTATTCTTGTAGTTACTGTACAATAACCGGTATTTACCGGTAGTAGGAGTGCTGGAGTGTCGGAGAAGTGTGTGTTCAAACTCAGACTCGATTAGTAGAACACTCTTCCACCGGTTAGAGCACTGTACAAACTCATTTTCCATGTAGCACCAATTGATTTGTTCATAAATGGGCAGTATTCTTGTAGTTACTGTACAATAACCGGTATTCACCGGTCGTAGGAGTGCTGGAGTGTCGGAGAAGTGTGTGTTCAAACTCACACTCGATTAGTAGAACACTCTTCCACCGGTTAGAGCACCGTACAAACTCATTTTCCATGTAGCACCAATTGATTTGTTCATAAATGGGCAGTATTCTTGTAGTTACTATACAATAACCGGTATTCACCGGTCGTAGGAGTGCTGGAGTGTCGGAGAAGTGTGTGTTCAAACTCAGACTGGATTAGTAGAACACTCTTCCACCGGTTAGAGCACTGTATAAACTCATTTTCCATGTAGCACCAATTGATTTGTTCATAAATGGGCAGTATTCTTGTAGTTACTGTACAATAACCGGTATTTACGGGTCGTAGGAGTGCTGGAGTGTCGGAGAAGTGTGTGTTCAAACTCAGACTCGATTAGTAGAACAATCTTCCACCGGTTAGAGCACCGTACAAACTCATTTTCCATGTAGCACCAATTGATTTGTTCATAAATGGGCAGTATTCTTGTAGCTACTGTACAATAACCGGTATTCACCGGTCGTAGGAGTGCTGGAGTGTCGGAGAAGTGTGTGTTCAAACTCAGACTAGATTAGTAGAACACTCTTCCACCGGTTAGAGCACTGTACAAACTCATTTTCCATGTAGCACCAATTGATTTGTTCATAAATGGGCAGTATTCTTCATCATCATCATCATCATCATCATCATCATCATCATCATCATACGTTTAACGTCCCTTTTTCCGCCGTTGGCTGGGTTGGACGGTTTCCTCTGATGGCAGTTCTCCATCTTCCACGATCCTTGCAGAGATCCTCGCAGAGACCCAATCTCCTGCAATCCCCACGAACAGTTTCTTCCCAGGTGGTACGAGGTCGACCTCTGATCTTCCGTCCTGGTATTTCGATCTTCCACACCTTCTTTACCCAATCGTCATCTGGCTTCCGAACTACATGGCCATACCATCGCAGTCGCCTTCTTCTCATGGCTTCTTCTACTCCAACCAAGTCAAGCCTTTGGAGGAGCTCTTCGCTGGAGATTCGATCTCGAAGGGAAACACCACAAAGCCACCTGACCATTCTTCTTTCGGCTCTTACCATCTTCATTTTGTTTTCTATCTTCATGGCCCATGTCTCACTGCCATACAACATTCTGCTCCTCACACAGGCTTCGTAAACCTTCCCCTTCATCCAGAGAGGTGTCCCTCTTGAAGCCAGGAATGGTAACAGCTCGTGGAATCGCTTCCAGCCACAACGTATGCGCGTAGACACAGCTGCATCCGCACCACCACCGCCATCCAACATGTCCCCAAGATAGCAGAACCTGTTCACCACTTCGTAACGCTGCCCTGCCACATCCACTTCTATACCGTCACCCATCTTCGTTGCTGATGATATGTCACCTTTACATCGTTTGCATGCAAATTCCCTTGCGGTAGCTGATGTTATGCGTCCTTTCACGCCACTACATCTCTTGTGTATCCATCTACCGCAGTCCGTGCATCCTATGGAATTTGCACCAACTCCTTTGTTGCACACACCACATGGATAGATTCCCGATCGATCTGTATTGCCTGCCCCATCTGAAGATATCATCATCTTCGTCTTTTCGCTGTTCACCTTCAGACCCTTCGCCTCCAAACATGTTTTCCACTTCACAACTTTCTCCATGAGTTCCGCCTCGCTCCTTGCCATGATCACCAAGTCGTCAGCAAAGAGAACTTCCCAAGGCAAGCCTTCTCTGGTTTCCGACGAGATTGCATCCATGACAATAGCGAAAAGCAGAGGGCTAAGGGCGGAACCCTGGTGCACTCCCACGGTCACCTCAAAGCTGTCGCTCCCGCCTCCACCGAACGCCACTGATGTCCTCGCATCTGTATACAGAGCCATCACAGCCTTCACTAGCCATTCTTCAACTCCAGATCTTCGGAGAGACCACATCACAATCTTCCTTGGCACCCGGTCGAATGCCTTCTCTAGGTCAACAAAGGAGAGATACAAATCGGACTTCCTCGCCAAACACTTCTCCTGGAGCTGCCTAACGATAAAAATCGCATCAGTAGTTCCCTTCCCGGGCATGAATCCAAACTGCATCGAGTCGATATCAACCTGCGCTCTGATCCGCCTCTCCAACACTCGTTCGTATATCTTCAATGCATGTTCTGTTATCTTTATCCCTCTATACGACCCACAACAGAGGGGATCGCCCTTTCCTTTGAAGATTGGTATCAGCATACTCATCTTCCAGTCAGCTGGAATTTGACCTTCCTCAAGAATTGCATTGCACAAACTGGCTAGCCACTTCGAAGAGAGGGCTCCACATGCCGTCATCATCTCCACTGTCACACCAGAAGGACCAGCCGCTTTGCCCAGAGATGACTCTTTCAAAGCACTTTCGAACTCTGAAATTTCAAGCCGACAACACGGTCCTTGAACGGGGACACTTTCTGCAACGCCATCCCAATCATTCTCGATGTTCATCAACCTTTCCATATGCTTCTTCCAAACTGTCATCACCTCTTCTTTCGTCGCAACTGTGTCTCCGTGCTCATTTTTCATGCATGTTGGGCCGATCACATCTCTACTTTCCCTCGCTTTTTGCTTTGCAACTTTGAAGAATGTCTTCTTCCCCTTCTCGTTCGTCATTTGCTGTGCCAGCTCTTTACGCTTTTCCTCCTGTGCGTTCCACACCATTCTGCGTGCACTCCGCTTCGCTGTCCGGTAGGCTTCAAGATCTTCGTTGGTGCCCGACTTTTTCCATTTCAACCACAGACTGCGCTTCAACTCCACCGAATGTGCTACTTCATCGCACCACCACCATGTCTCCTTGTGCCTCGCTAGCCCTTTCGTGCGCCCACACACTCCATCAGCTGTTTGGAGCCAAACTTGCTTCATGCCCTTCCATTTCATCTCCACACCGGACGCATCAGTGACCTCGCGTTCTCTCTTGCTGACCAGCTCTAGGAAAGCGGCACCGATCTCTGGCTTCGTCAGTTCCCAAACCTTCAGTTTTGGCACAAACTTCCTCTTCAACTTCACTCCTGTTCTCATTTCGATGTCGGCTACGACAAGACGGTGCTGAGACACACATTCCTCACTTGCAATCACCTTCACATCTTTTACGGTCTTCCGATCCTCTTTCCTCAACATCACATAATCTATCTGGCTGCAAGCATTTCCTGAGGCATACGTAATTAGATGATTAGTAGACTTCTTGTAGAATGTGTTGCACACCACCATTTGAGTCGCACTTCCGAACTCCAGAATGCTCTCTCCTTCTGTGTTTCTCACACCATACCCAAATCCTCCATGGACGCCATCGAAACCATCAGCGGTGCTTCCCACATGTCCATTTAAGTCTCCTCCAAGAAGAATAGACTCAGACGAGGGTATGTCACTAACAGTTTCATGCATCAGGTCCCAGAACTGCAGTTTCTCGGCAATAGTCCTTCCAGATTGTGGCGCATAGGCTGAGATGACATTGGCGATGCGATGACCCATCACCAGCTTAACCACTAGAATCCTCTCGTTGACTCTCTTCACGCTTACGACTTGCTCGGCAAACTTCTCTGCAACGAGCACTCCAACTCCCGACGTACCACCCGAGCAACCTTGCCAGAAGAACTTGAACCGTGAACCTGACGATCCCAGCCAACGAGCACTACCTCCTTTCCATCTGCTCTCCTGGACACAACATACTTCGACCTTTCTTCTCCTCAAGACCTCCACCACCTCTCCTGACCTCTTCGACATACTGCCCACATTCCATGAGCCGAATCTCATGATTAACTTTTGATTATCGTCCCCGGTGATTCTTCGCACCCCCTTCCTAGTTAAAGGCTGCCGGGCACTGGGGGCCATTCCATTTCGAACTGTCATCATGTTGAGTTTTTGGTGCTGAATTTTTACCGACCGCATGCCCTTGCTGACGCCAACCACAGTTCTAAGCGGTGGGCCTAGCCTTTCCAAGCCAAAAGACTGGAGTACCTACAAGGCAGCAGGTTTAACCACAGTTCTAAGCGGTGGGCCTAGCCTTTCCTAGCCAAAAGACTGGAGTACCTACAAGGCAGCAGGATTGCTTGGCACAAGCACTTCAATCACAGGAGTGGAGACCAGGACTACCAGCGGGACATGTTCCGGTGCCATCGGGCCCAGACCTGGGGTAAGCTGCTACTCCTCCTCCTGCGATCGAGGATGCATTTTTACGTCATGCCCAGGACCTACCGCCACTCAGTAACAAGCAAACCACCTAGTCAAGCAAAGTTACTATACAATAACCGGTATTTACCGGTCGTAGGAGTGCTGGAGTGTCGGAGAAGTGTGTGTTCAAACTCACACTCGATTAGTAGAACACTCTTCCACCGGTTAGAGCACCGTACAAACTCATTTTCCATGTAGCACCAATTGATTTGTTCATAAATGGGCAGTATTCTTGTAGTTACTATACAATAACCGGTATTTACCGGTAGTAGGAGTGCTGGAGTGTCGGAGAAGTGTGTGTTCAAACTCAGACTCGATTAGTAGAACACTCTTCCACCGGTTAGAGCACTGTACAAACTCATTTTCCATGTAGCACCAATTGATTTGTTCATAAATGGGCAGTATTCTTGTAGTTACTGTACAATAACCGGTATTTACCGGTCGTAGGAGTGCTGGAGTGTCGGAGAAGTGAGTGTTCAAACTCAGACTCGATTAGTAGAACACTCTTCCACCGGTTAGAGCACCGTACAAACTCATTTTCCATGTAGCACCAATTGATTTGTTCATAAATGGGCAGTATTCTTGTAGTTACTGTACAATAACCGGTATTCACCGGTCGTAGGAGTGCTGGAGTGTCGGAGAAGTGTGTGTTCAAACTCACACTCGATTAGTAGAACACTCTTCCACCGGTTAGAGCACTGTACAAACTCATTTTCCATGTAGCACCAATTGATTTGTTCATAAATGGGCAGTATTCTTGTAGTTACTGTACAATAACCGGTATTCACCGGTCGTAGGAGTGCTGGAGTGTCGGAGAAGTGTGTGTTCAAACTCACACTCGATTAGTAGAACACTCTTCCACCGGTTAGAGCACTGTACAAACTCATTTTCCATGTAGCACCAATTGATTTGTTCATAAATGGGCAGTATTCGTGTAGTTACTGTACAATAACCGGTATTCACCGGTCAAAGGAGTGCTGGAGTGTCGGAGAAGTGTGTGTTCAAACTCACACTCGATTAATAGGAGACTCTTCCATCGGTTAGAGCACTGTACAAACTCATTTTCCATGTAGCACCAATTGATTTGTTCATAAATGGGCAGTATTCTTGTAGTTACTGTACAATAGCCGGTATTTACCGGTCGTAGGAGTGCTGGAGTGTCGGAGAAGTGTGTGTTCAAACTCAGACTCGATTAGTAGAACACTCTTCCATCGGTTAGAGCACTGTACAAACTCATTTTCCATGTAGCACCAATTGATTTGTTCATAAATGGGCAGTATTCTTGTAGTTACTGTACAATAACCGGTATTCACCGGTCGTAGGAGTGCTGGAGTGTCGGAGAAGTGTGTGTTCAAACTCAGACTCGATTATTAGAACACTCTTCCACCGGTTAGAGCACTGTACAAACTCATTTTCCATGTAGCACCAATTGATTTGTTCATAAATGGGCAGTATTCTTGTAGTTACTGTACAATAACCGGTATTTACGGGTCGTAGGAGTGCTGGAGTGTCGGAGAAGTGTGTGTTCAAACTCACACTCGATTAGTAGAACACTCTTCCACCGGTTAGAGCACCGTACAAACTCATTTTCCATGTAGCACCAATTGATTTGTTCATAAATGGGCAGTATTCTTGTAGTTACTATACAATAACCGGTATTTACCGGTCGTAGGAGTGCTGGAGTGTCGGAGAAGTGTGTGTTCAAACTCAGACTCGATTAGTAGAACACTCTTCCACCGGTTAGAGCACCGTACAAACTCATTTTCCATGTAGCACCAATTGATTTGTTCATAAATGGGCAGTATTCTTGTAGTTACTGTACAATAACCGGTATTCACCGGTCGTAGGAGTACTGAAGTGTCGGAGAAGTGTGTGTTCAAACTCAGACTCGATTATTAACACACTTTTCCATCGGTTACAGCACTGTACTAACTGATTTTCCATGTAGCACCAAGAAGGTTTCCTGAAAATCTTATCATTTTCTGAAAAAGTCGGTTTTTGGCGTTTTTTACCGGTTGTTCGTATAAGGGAAGTGCTGGAAGTTGCTGTACAAACTCATTTTCTTGTTCTTGTATCTAAATTTTTCAGTCGGATTGCTGTACAAACTCGCTAACTAGGTAGCACCAATGCTTGCACCAATTTTTCGAATTTAAATTTGAATTTTGAAAGTGAAGGAGTTCGAATTTTGGAAAAAATTTTGTCTTTACAAACTCTGCGTCATCAGTAGTACTTATACATGTGGTTTTCTATTCTGTAAAAACTCTATTCAAAAAGTTGGTGTTGAAGTTGGTGCTAACTTCAACGACATCACCTCAGGCATTTTTTAACTGACTGAGATGACAAGAAGGAAAATCATCGAAGGGAAATACAATGAAATATGTCTACACTCTACATTTATTGTCAATTGTTACAGGATGTTTCCTGTAATTCGTTGATTTATTAAAATTACCCATAAGATAATGAATATCCCAAAAAACAGAGTGTTGCGGAAGTTTAATGATTCTCCATCAAGTTTTACGACATCTGGAGTTCAGTGCATTAGTCAACAAAATCATAAAATCCAAAAAGTGGAGAGCTGATATCTCTAAGGATAAATTTTGAACTAGGCTAGTAGTCGGCAATTTACGAAAATCTATTTGAGAATGCATGATTTCGAAGAAAAAATGAAAAAAATGACAGCAGCAGCAAAAAATGAAATAAAATGATCTGTTACCAAAAAAATGAAGAAAATGAAAAAAATGACGCACTAGACAGCCTGAAATACGCCAATTTTCAGTATATTTTTTTCGTAATTTGTTGTGTAATTCTATTTCTGGTGACTTTTCAGCAAAGATCATAATAATTTTGTTAAACAACTCGGAAAAACCTAATAGGTGGATAATTGCACACTTTAATAAACGCCGCACTAGAAAGTAGGCGATTGCAAATAAACGCCGCGGCGCTTATCAGAGGTTTGTTAGAGAAAATGCGGTATTTACAAATGTGGACAGTATTAACAAAAATTGACTCACATCACGATCATTGGAAGCACACAACGCTCCAGCTGCATCGATGAAGTTGAGCAGTAACAGGCACGATCCCGGAATCGATAGTGAAAAGAATTTTGGTCCGCAATTCAAGAGCACTTCATTGACAAGATCCTGCAAGAAATGCGAGTTGTAAATGTATTAAGACATTAAGTGTGATATTCGTGAACGGATGGAAAGAACCAAAACGATTAATGGTGCGCTCTTATGCAATATGTCAACAGCTGAATTAGACGTCACCGCGGCTTCGAGTACACGGACGAACTCAAGATTCAGACATCAAGTTAGACAATTTCACTTCTTGTCTTTCATAAGCATCATGAGATTCTGAGAGTCCTGATTTCTACGATTCGTGATAATAATGTTTAAGGCTTACAAGCGTGGCATGACAACAATTAAGGAAGTTTATAAATGCTGGAATGGTTTTCTTTTTCATAAATTGCTTGTGATTCTCGATTAAATAGTAATTTGCATTTCCCCCTTCTTCTAGTATCATTGGCACTAATACAATTATCAAGATTCAGAAACAAAAGTAATGCAAATTACAGGGATTCCGCGTCAGATTGCTCGTGAGATTCGAATTTTTTCAAGGTCTTCACGCTTAAAATTCACGATTGTCATGGTCATTCTTTCAAATTTCTAATTTTTCGAAAGTTTTTTTATAATTCATTGCAATCCAAATGAAATTTTTCCAGAAAATTTCGAGTTTAGTAGTAATTTACTACGAAATTTCACTTTCACATTTTGAATTTTTAAAAATTGTCGATATCGAACTATTAAAATGTGGGATTCATTATAGCTAATAATTTAAATCTTGTAAATTAACCTGCTTACATATAATTTTGTGCGGAGTCATCCATTAATTGATGTGATTGTGAGAGAATCGCTCATCACTCTAGTGTCATAAATATTCAATTGCGAGTAATAATACGTTGCACTATGACTCCATCTATGATTGTCTCTACTAATTTTTAAGAGGAGTCCTTAGCTTTTTAAATATAAAACATAAAAATGTTCTAGCATCGATGCATTCAACAAAAGTAACTCTAGTAAACATAAGATGTGGCTTCATAATTCAGGTGAAATTATAATGCATTCATTACAAGCATTCGTCCATATGCAGAGCAACATACACGTATGTGCCGTACTTCATCCACATGAAAAGCGAAATTACATCAATGATCAAAAGCTGTACGTGAAACTGGAGTTACATGAGCTATCATGTTTGAGACACATCCTTTGCTCATTAATCAAAGTTTGATGCAAGAATTCAATGTTTTAGCGTTCTTATACCGAAAGGCTGCGGATACCATGAAATTATTAATCGTTCGTTGTTTACACGCAGGCATGAGATTCTGATATTTCTGATGGTATGAAATTTTCGGAAATTTCGAAATTACCATTTTTGCCTGATACTGCATGAGTGTTTCTTAAAACATGAAAATGTCGCAAAATCAAGAAATGAATTTCGATTTTAAACCCGTTTCAATTGACAATACGATCACAGAGATCTACCAATCTTCACCAGAACTAACAACGTGTAAAGGAAGTCTAAAGGGTCATAGAACATCAAGTTCATAAAATTCCAAAACTACAGTTTAAAAAACATTTGTATATGGAATGGACTGACTCGTCCAAGATATTTTGTCATCAAATGTCATCTCAAAAATCTCAAGTTTTTTTGAGAAACTCAAATAAATTTTGTTACCATTTCACGGAACATCTTGGACCAGCAGGTCCATATAAAGTGCAAATATATTTATACTTTTACATGAACTTCACGTCCTATGACCTATGAACTCATTTTTCAGTTACGCTCCTGATGAGCATTAGTTAATCTCTGTCATCGTGTTGAAAATTGAAGCATGTTGAGATATACCAACATTCTTAATTATTTGAGGCGTTTTCGTATTATCAGAAAAATACTGAGTAAGTATTGTTTATCAATCCGCCGCCTAAAGTCATTTAGGGGTACATTCTTTTCTCACCGGACAAAGACACTTTAACCAATCGAGAAAACACAAAGAAGAGGGCATGATGCGCAATCACTGTTGAGTCGCAACTCACTCTTAATTGAGGAGAAATAAATTTGAAATGCATTTAAGATTTGATACTGCACTTTAGGATCCACATATAATTACAATGTTGCAATATGAATATACGAAACTGCAAATAGAAATGAATTCTATAAAGTATCAATCCTAGTAATGCAGGAATGATAAAAAAATCAAGCCAAGGAAGACTTCAAGAACAATTCTTGAAACTATTCAAGTTCAGCGAATTGTCATCATTAACCGTAAAGGTTATATGTCTTGTGATTTTGGGGAAAATGAAGTTGATTTTTTTATACCAGCTAGGTGTATTTCAATAGTTCAGTCCCATTATCTTCAGGAGTAATAACATCATAATAAACATGAAACCGCAGAGCTATTGAAATATATCGAGCTGATATAAAAAGAATCAGCTTGACTTTTCCAAAATCACAATAAAAATGACCAGTCATGGCCCATTCAAACAACCAAAAAGGTATTTAGGAACCACCATCAAGTGTCACAAGTTGGAAGAAGCTCACGTGCCATTACCACCCTTTCCAATAATCATCCGCTTGGGAATAGGAGTAGTGGAACTCTATCTCACTAATCACAAGGTCCTCAAAAGAATAGAGAAAAACCAACTAATCAAAAAACCATTACAGAGAAATTAGTATAGAAATATATTAGAATAATTCTTTATTCTTACTCAAAAGAATAGTCGATGACTTTGAAAGAGGATAATTGTACATAATTGTAATCATTCATCTGAGGGAACTTATCTCAAATCGGACACTGAGACTGACAGAGCTTTCATAAATATTTCCGCGAAATGTAGTTCTATTCTGCGCTTTTTGAAGCAGCTTCAAGAACGCCAGTGTAATCCGTCGAAGCAAAACGACTGATTGAAAATATTATTTATGATTTTCATGCTTATATCAGAAGCAAGTTGGAGTATGTTCTTCAGAATAATGCGAGATTTCATAAACTGATTGAAAAAAACTTAAAAAGATATTCATTGAATCAGCAATCGTTGAAGTTTTTCCGAATACAAGGCATTTATGAGGAACAATCGCATCGGCATGATTGAATAAAAACATCCGCCTGCATTGTTTAACGTGCTGGAATATGAGCTCCAAATGCTGATTTCGTCATTTATACTTCCCAGTATTCATTACTATGTTATAGTTAAATGAATCATATTGCATAAATACAACTTTTTATCACACAAATTCACTTTTTGGGCACTTTTTCATGCGCACAAATCGGTCATATTTCAATCCATAGTTGGTCGCACCTTATCACAACATCAATAGAAGGAATGCGCTTATTACATTTACATGAACTGTTCTCTATACCACTCCCATGCTTATAGTGTATTTTAGGGAAAAGCTCCGAGGTCCAAACGAAATCTCGCAGAAAATTTTCGGAAGAATCTCACGCCAGATAACAGCCAAATACTCCTTTGTAAAATGTGCCATCTTAGACTGGAATATTGCATTAATACAGTAGGACCAATTTGTCATGATGTGTTTATGTTTGAGTTTGAAGGACTCAATTGCTGAGATAGAGCACGTCAATAAAGTACGATAAAAACCCACTGCATCAATTTTATCGTACTGAGCATTAAGTACCTTTCGTTTTCGTGCATACGGATAAGTATGCATCATAAGTAAACAATTAAATTGTGATGTTATTCTTTGTCGTTTTTAAGATTTAAATCACTTCTATACATTTAAGTCAGCAATAATAGCACCAAAATTCCCTCACAATGTGAGAGAGACTATACTAAAAGATCACGATCACCATGACCAATATCATACGTTGCAACCCTTGCAGCATATGTAGATTATGCCTCTCCAAACAAGGCTAAATACTATCAACATCGTTTATGGACACCTACAATTCAAACTTGCCCGTAATGATGATCATCATGGCATTAAGATGTCAGATAATAGGATCAGACAGCAAGATTTCATCTCCTTCCTTGGGTTGGCGGTTAATTATGAAAGACTTGTCATGGAAACCGTACATCCAGTCCATCAGCAAGCAGGCAGCTCAACGCGTTCTCTATCATGCCAGCAGCTATCTTCCACCACAATCTGTCTGCTACCTTTACAAGTCCACTTCGTCCTCTGAAGGAGTATTGTTGTCATCTGTGGGCCGGCGCCCCACAAACACATCTTGATCTCCTTGAACAGGTTGAGAAGCGTGTCAAGACTTTTAAGGGTGAAAAACTTGCTATCAAGTTGCAGCCAATCTCCGTCAGACGAGATGTTGCGTCACTCAGTCTCTTCTACAGATACTATTTCGGTAGAAGCAGCTCTGCAGCAAATGAGTACGTACCCGAACCTAAGATCTAATCCAGGAGCACACGCCGATCTAATGCACTCACATGCTTTCATGTGAGTTCAGAACGCACACGTAATGTGAGTCGGTCGAAAAGCTATTTTTTTCGCACGGCACAGCTTTGGAATCAGCTTCCCCCAGACCACTTTCTCGGACCAATACAATCTTGATTCCTTCAAGAGGCGTGCGAACAGGTTTCTGATGGGGACATTATAATCAGATTAGAAGATCTGTTTTTTTCTTTTATAAATTTAAAATCATACAATTTAATACTTTTTCATTGAGTAACCCTCAGCATCGTTCATGGCTCATAGCTGTGCTAGGGGTGAAAATTCTGTAACTAGGGAATGACATTATTCTCTTTCTTCAATGAGAAAAGCAAACAAAGATGGGATGGAAAACTGTCTAATGGTTTGTCATGCTGCAAAAATGAACTTTTTAATGGTAATTACATTTCGTCACTTCACTGCGTGATTCATATATGATCAAGTTGAAATGTGTGTAGATCAGGATCGTTGAGGTTAACCGGCAAACATACATTTGAAACTGGCAGCCCCCTGCAGGAGATAATATTAAAAGACCTGATAAATCGCCAGTAATCATCATTACATTACTTTTGATGAGACAATAAGCCCATATTTCGATGGAAAATTGAGGACGAATTGGAGCAGTTTCCTCTACCAGGGAATAACATCCTCTCCACATTGAAGAACAATCTCATCGAAATAATTACAAATGATCAATTTCACTTTTTAAGTACATCTCTTTCTGGTGGAATAATATTATGAAGCCTCTAACCAATGAAAAATCTTCTTCAAAACAATGAAAAAATGAACTTGACTTACTTGCTCCGCTTCGACAGCTAGAGTATAATGGATTTGACGATGAAATTGAGCTATATGCTCAGCTGACAGTTCGAGATCATGTCGGGAAACGGTAACCTTGCATAACAGTTTCATCGCAATAAGCTTAGCTTTCTTAAATGCAGTCGGCAGTCGTAACGTCTGAAAAGAGAGTAATCTTGTACATGTAGAACTTATTGATGTAGAAAGTCAAAAATTACACTAAGTATTCCAGATTATGTATGACAACTTTATCCCTAAAATGAATTGAATAGTTCTGCAGATTAAGTGCATAAATGCTGGACTTAACGCCGATGAGGCAATATTTATCAATATTGCAGGACACACTAGCACACACAATATCAAAATACTAAATTATAGGTTTAACATTGCCGTGCTATCAAATTCCATAAATAATCGAATCAATAACAATTGTCTGCAATAAAATTATCATCATTTGAAAAGCCAGTTTCCTAAAGTCTAACTACATTAAGTAAAAATAAAGTAATAATGATAATTACTCTACGAAGTGTAATGATTGCTAAATTGACTAATGACTGAGTGAACTACTTGAACAGCCCAAGTTAGCCGATCAGGTGACGTAATAAAATGCTTGTGTGAGCGAAAACTTGCGCTAACAAAACTGCGAATGATGAGATCACCTTAAGATGGCGGGACGAGGTCGGGTAAACCGACCAACCAACCAACCTTAAGATGTTATCATGAGCCAATTATGTCATCCGTCGGAGTTCTTTTAGCTTTCAACAAGCGGCTCAGTTCATTCGGCATAGGTATGCATAACTCTCAAAGTCCCTGAATAATGTTCAAAGAGTTGTGAAAAGTTCGGAAATCAGAGCAGAATCAAATCAAACAAAAATTAGAAGCGATATGCAGCAATAGAATGAGATGTCTTTATTAACATGACAATTCAATATCCATTCAAAAACATGAAAATGTTATTGTGCATTGAAATACATGATTACTTCACTGTGACTTGATTGTGTTAAAATTCAGTTTTTAATTACAGAGTGAGTATTTGATTTGCTTGAATTTTGGTGGCAGTGGCACCGCTCAGAATTAAGCAATTAGAAGACAATATAACATACTTTACAATTCAGCGCTAGCATTTGTACTTAACATTGCGTATTATACTTACATTGAAGAACCATGGCACCATGAAAAAGAGAGGAGGAATTAGAGCCGGAGGAGCTGGTGTCGTGACATTATCGATAGATACTCCAAGATTTCTCCGCAGATTGAATAGATTATGCATGATTTCACTGAGATGATCATACACAGTTTTCAGAATAGATGGCTCGGTTATCTCATTGATATCTCCAAGACAACACAAAACTCGTCGCCAAAGAACTACACAGTTCTCTGTTGTCCAACCCATAACTCGACCACCAGCCATAACACTGAGAAGGTCAGGATCATCTGTATTGATGCGTTCCACCGAACAAGAGATTACTGAAAACAGCAATTTATGTTACAAAAAGCCAAGAGGAAATCATAATAGCAGTAAACGTCAAAATGAGGAAAATACGATAGCATGAAAATTTAGTTCCATCACAACGAACAATTTTCTAATCACTAAAAAAATTTCTACCAATATGAACGGAACTTGTAAAGAAAGATTTATATAACATTTATTTTATATATATCATAATTTGACACAGTATGATATTTTGATAATGTAACTTAATAATAATTCACAATTATCGACCTATCATAAAAGAAATGCAGTAAGGAAAATGATCCCATTGATCAAAAATTGCAGTTCAGTAGGCAACCTACTTCTTACATAGAAGGTTTTCACTAAACAAAGGGGTCAAAAATTCTTATACGTGGAATTGAATAGTAGCAATGTGTGGTGGCTTCCCGAGACGGCAACCACAAAAACACGAACCACTGAACACACTGCCGTTGATTTTAGCATGTTTTTTTTAAATGTATTAGCGTTCTGACAGTGTTTACGTTCGCACATCGCTTAATATAGCATCTGATGCATAAAATCAGTGGAATATTGGAAGCTCTAAAAAAAGCTGAAACTGGACTGTAAACACTAGTTTGTAAAAAAAGTTTATTAGCTGATAAATCATTTATCCACACTCTAGCAATATTTTTCAAATTGAAATATGAGTAGTCATGGCAGAAAAGAATACAAAAATATAATCCAGGTAAATAGGAAAGTAATCATCGAACTTTAATAGCGCTTAAGAGATGGAATGGAGAGTGCGGAAAGAGGAATGGCATCCCAATATCTTGGTGCTGAGGCATATGAGAATGAAGAACATATAGGACCTCGGACATCCGCTCATTGAACAGGCACGGAGAAATCAAATCCCGATTGAGAGAGAGTCGCTATCTTCGGCCTTCCATGAAAAGGCATGATATGGAGCCGGAAATTTGATAACTTCTTGTTGGGTCTAGAGATTCGGCAGCAAATGCTGGTGAGAGACAGTGATTTGCAGAATCATAATTCTCTCTGTCAAGATGCGTTAAACCTCAAACTTCATACTAATGACCAACTTATTCTTTGCTATTTCGTTATTATTCGTTGTTTGGTTTCCCTAACTTCGACCGATAGTGTGCAAAGACCACAAAATAATCCTTGCATTATTAGTAACTAATAAATAATAATATTATAATATAATAATATTATTTCTAATGTAATTGAGATCTAAGAAGTCCCATTCCTGAACTTGCTCATCTACGGACAGGTTGGGCGGCATGAAAAGAGCAAGTGCGTGCAGGTAGGCTAATTTTTCGTTATCAGAACTCATCTGCTGAGCAGGCAGACTAGGATAATTGGGATTCTCTTTTTCATGCTTAAATAGGGAACTGTGTCGATGTTGAAAAATGTGAACTATGTCTATTGATGATTCCTGAGTGGATGAAATGCCAGCTATTTATTTTTGTTCCTATTTTTCACCTGAGGATGCAACTCGATATATATTCATTCTATTTACATCACTTGTAGATTTTTCTAGAAGTTTCGCGAAAATGCCCTTTCATACCTGATGAACATGTTGCAGCACTGACTATAGAGAAATGCCGAGAAAAATTTCTTCAATGACATATTTTGACAGTTAACGAAATCACGTAATCTTGAATCTGTTTTTCTTCGACGTAGCCAAGATTATCATTTAAATCAGTGACGGGAAACCAGGTTGTGATAACGGGCCACAAGTATTGCCTAAAATTTATTCTGTACTTTTAAGCATGCATAAGGACTGCTACACTGTACATGGTAGCTATCGTATGTCATTATATGACACAATTGTACATGTAGATGTGTACATCACCATTGCACAAAACAACTAATTTGATTGCTATCAAGAAATTACATTTTTCCATTGTAAAAGATGAAATGAGAATGTGATTAGTGAGAAGCAAATAAAGGGAACTCTTCTTTTGTGTAGCATATAGGCCGCGCATACGCTCGTGTAACGATACTCTTGTGCACGATAATGCCATTCGAACACAAACTACATTGGTAATGGCATAAAATAATATTCAGCAGGAATTTTTGAAAGAGAAGTTAGAATGCAAAAATAACACAAATCTTCACACGGTTGGATTCCTTAATGCATAGCCTACTTTGTGTATTTACGTGCACAGACTGATCGCAGCGTAGTTTATTGTGTAGTGGAACATGCTCAGCAAGGCACCGAACACAATGTGACCTAGCATAAGCCCGCACAGTTTATGGTTATTTCTAAGTTTTAGCTCATACGAAAAATACATTCATTACGAAAATAGCATGGTTTGAGCATTCGTATATTATTTTTGTGCCATCATTTATTGCTCATTTAGTAATTGACTAGTATTTTGAAATTCTAAAGAAAATCCCTCAATCTTACGAGTAGAAGTACATTTCAAAGTTCACAGTCATAGTGTGCCACTTTCCTATCACTGATTCAAATGATGTCCGCGGGCCACTTTTGATGTGAGAATACCATGCGTTGGTCACCACTGTTCTAAATAGACATCTGATTATCAAGGCGACCTACGTGTAGATCTACTTGCTGATTGCACAGTTGTAAATCTCCTTGCTGTAAATGGAAGGCACAGATACTACTTGTTTTCTATGAGTACAATGTTTTCATACTTAATTAATTATAAGAGATTGTAAACGTACATCTGTCGTAGCAATCTATCGGTTGCGCAGCATGAACATCACAACAACATAGAACTCGACTAATGGACAAACAAAACCAATGCAAATTTAACATTTTGAGACATCACACTGAAATCGAGAAGGTTTACCTGTGTTGACAAGGATTAATCAAAGTGATTATTAGTAGATGAATATATGCATTGTACATTTAAAGTGAATGTGACGAAGTGAAGCTATATGCCGACATTGAAAACATATAGAGGAAAACCAAATAAAATGCGTTGAAACAGTTTTCCATGCATCAACTGTGAGAATTACATATTGATTAAAATAAATTGAAGCGTGGTCATTAAAAAGTAGAATATTATGCTAAATTGCTTACATTTATTGTTATAAATTAAAAATATTACAAAACTGATATAATAATAATAATACTAGAAAAAGCCTGCTTTACCGCACCGGTTACGCGATCTTTGAAAGTCTGTCATTACGCAACTTTTGTATTTGCCTACATTTACACAACGAGGTCTTTAAAGTTAAAAGTATTTGTAACGTTTTTACAAAACACAAAACAAGAAAGTGTATAATCCATGTAAATAAAAATCAATGCGGTTCAAAAGATCATGACATCATGATTCATGACATCAAGTATACAGGTGCAGGCAAGATTCCGTCTCCATGGGGAGGTAGGAGTTCATGTCACATGAAGATGCTTTAAGATCGCCTTTCGGATGGTGTCTCGTTTCGTCCTTGTGTGAGTACAGTCATTGATAACGTCAGTGTAGATTCGTCTGTCTTCCTCTCGCTTTTACACCATTGATTTTACTTTCCATCACACGCAACATTTCGTTGTGTCTTAGGATATGATCAAAATACTCGATCTTCCTCCGTTTCACGATATTCAGCAATCTTCGAGTTTCATTCGCTTTTTTCAGCACTTCTTCGTTGCTTAGTTTTCTCTTCCAACTGATATTGAACATTCTTCTCCAACACCACATCTCAAATGTTTGTAGTCTTTTCTCCAATCCTTTATTAGAGTCCATGCTTCTACACCATATAACAACACAGACCATACAGAGCAAACTATCATCCCTTTCCTGTTTGAAATTCCGATTTTCGAATTCGATAGGAACTTTCTGAGCTTTAAAAATTGCGTTTTCGCCATTGTTATCCTATGCCTCACTTCTCTTTCACATCTCGCGTCATTATTAATCTCACTGGCCAGATAACAAAAGTGATTCTCCACCAGATCACATTCTCCATCACCTCGTCATTGATCTTCAGCTGCATTTGTTTGCAGTGCACTACTCCATTTGGCAACATCTGTTGTGGCATCTTGCTAACAGCCATTGACTTTGTCTTCTTAGCGTTCAGTCGTAGTCCATGCTCCTCACTGGATCTTGTCACTTTGTCGAGTATCGCTGCAGTTCTTCTTCACAAGATGCCATTAAAACTGTGTCGTTAGCATATCTGATATTACTAATCTTTACACCTCCAATGGTAATTCCTAGATTCTCAATAGTCGTTTCTCTCAGTATCATTTCGGAGGCAAGGAGATAGGATGCACCCTTGTCTGACTCCACACTTGATCGCTGCCCATACCGATAGTTCACCTTTTACACTCACCGCTGCTTCTTGCTTCCAGTCCAAGTTTAAAATCAACTACAGATTGTTCTTTCCGATGTGTTGTTTTTTCGTCATGTCTAATAGTTTATGATGTTTAACTTCGTCAAAAGCTTTTTCGTAATCCACAAAGCACAGGTCTTGCTGTACTTCTATCATTCTTAAGCATATGGTACGCAGGGCAAATATTCCCTATCTTGTGCCTGCGCCCTTCCTGTAGCCAAACTGTATGTCCGCAATCTCCGTTTCCAGCTTCATTCGTATTCTTCTCTCTATTATCTTCAGGAGCAGTCTCATTGAAGGCTAATAGTCCTGCGATCTTTACATTCGCTCGCTCTTGGTTTTTTCGGAAGACTAATGAACACCGATAGCACAAAATCTGCTGGTACATGTCCTGTCTAGTATATTCGATTGAACAGTGACAATAGTGCTTCTTTTCTAGCATGTCCGGAGTGTTGCATCATTTCGACCACCATTCCTTCGGTCCTGCTGCTTCCCTTTCTCATTTCTTTCATTGCACTTTCCAGCTCGCACATCAGTATCAGTGGATCTTCTTCCTGATCGATTATTGTCTTCGCTTGCTTCTTCTGGTCTGTCCTCATCGTCAAATAACTCATTGATATATTCCATCCATCTCTTCATTAAGTCATCGTTTCCATCAAAGTTTGCCTTCTTTGTCTTTGATGATTCCTGCAGACACATTTGACTTCTTGAAGTGGGTTCTTTAACTTTCTTATGGACAGGTTTAAGTGCATGTCTTTCAGTCAATTTTTCGTCGACCTCTTTACATCCGCTGTTCATCCATGCCTCTTTTGCCTGCTTACACATTATTCTATAGCTCGATGTAATGCCTTGTACTCGACGTCATTCCTTTTCAACTTTCTTATTAAATCCCTCATCTCCAGTATTTCATTTGTCATCCATGACGAATTTTTGCTGTTGTCACTTTTGTCCGCAATCACAACACCACCTCCAGTGCGACTTCATCTATCACCTCTGAAAACTGTATAGCCTGTAATATGTAACATTAAGGAGTCAATAACGTCACGCAGCCAAGATTCAGTTGCGGCAGCAAGGGATGGCAAATGCAGATTTTAGACCATACAGTTCGTCCAGATTTGAGAACACAGAGCGAGCATTGGTTAATAAAATGGAGGGAAGATACACATAATTTCTCTCATTTGACATTAAATGCGGTTTGGAAAATTATAATTAACCCTATATATAATAAGTATATAATATTGTATATTATATATAGTATATGGTATGTGTATATTATAGCATTATGTATATTATAGTATGTATATTGTATATTACAGTATATATAGTATATTGTATATAACCGCATCGTCGCCCACTTTATCTCTACGAAGCTTCACTTCTTCACGTAGTGCCTAACAGTTGCTGCATCTTTAACTCAGGATTTTGACGTAACAATTTAGAATTTTTTAGAGCCAAACGCTTTTGATCGATGGTGTTGAACTTAATTCAGAGAAGTCTGTTACTATCACTTTTTCCCAGACTACCAAGTCGTCTAACCTCGACAACATCTTTATGGAGGAACCAATGCATGATAGTAGAGCTACTACCTGCTCAGAAATTCTCTTGACTTCCTCTAAAGATCCATGTTTTGTCCGAACCACAACAGATATGAGATAGCAACTTCTTTTTCAAGCATGTTCGCCTTCCTCTTAAGCTCATGTAATTCACTTGTCAGCGATTCAACTTCTGCAAAAATGGGTCAAAGGGCTCTTAAGTTTTACCTCCAAATCCACTGAAAAATTTGGCAAAGTAACATTTTTCGACTTACTCTGGACCAAAGACATCAGCTGTACTATGACATCAAACATCTCATTTTTACTCATGGATTTCTTCCGTTTTAATAAATCATCATCGTTCATCTGCAGTAGATCGTTTTCCGAAGCCACTGGACTAATGATGAATGCTGTAGCAAAAGGAATCGAACTCAGGTATGTGTAAATCTGTATTCATACCAACGCCTTAAACCACAACACCAGTACACTATTGCCAATATGAGATAGATTACAACCACCTCATCGGAGAATTGTGATAATCGTCTGCGTTTTGTGATTTTAAATCAATTTTGACGTCACCACCCTTGATGCGGCTTACTTGCTAACTGATCTGCTGCCCAGTCAACCTGCATGGAGCTCAACGATGCTTGGGTCAAAAGACAGTAATTACGCTGCTTTAGAGGAAATTCGAAGTGAGCCGACAATATATCCGATGCTAGCACAACCGGAGGAGCAGTAAGATGTAAAGTAAATGACCAAAAATAATGGGCAAAAGACCGTTCCAGGACACCATAAAATTCAAAAAAATAGTATCTTTAAAAACGACTAAATTTATCTTTTTATGTCATTATTTCAGGTTTTTAAGACCTAAATTCATGAATTTAGACCGTTCCAGGACACCATAAAATTCAAAAAAATAGTATCTTTAAAAACGACATAAATTCATGAATTTGAACCCTTTTTCAGGTTTTTAAGACCTAAATACATGAATTTAGACGTTTTTAAAGATACCGATTTTTCAAAAAATGGTACTTTTTAAATGGTCTAAATTCATGAATTTTGGTCATTTTTCAGGTTATGAAGACCTAAATTCATAAATTTAGGCGTTTTTAAAAATACCCAATCTTCAAATTTTTCAAAATCTCAAATTTGAGAATTACAATTTTTACCTTGAAAATCATGACCGTTCCAGGACACCGAAAATCAGAAAAGTTAAGAATCTCAAAATTTGAGAATTACAATTTTTACCTTGAAAATCATGACCGTTCCAGGACACCGAAAATCATAAAAGTTAAGAATCTCAAATTTGAGAATTACAATTTTTTCTCTCTCTTAAATCATGTCCTATAATTGATGTGCGAGTCTCCGATGTATTCAAAAATTCTTCTCATATCGAAGTGTAAGAATATTTTACTTTGTGGTTGCAGATGTATGATTTCCCTTGTTAACTTCTGAATTCTTCTGCGCTTTGTCTCCAATCGAACAGATCTTTCAGTAGATCCAACCATTGTGATGATAAGATTTAAACTAAGATTGTAATGTGACACGTTTTATGAATTGTGTGTGTTTAAATAGCAAGTGAAAATTATGAATGGTGATCTAAGCAAAGCGGCATTGTAGGTGTATGAAGTTTGCTTGACAACATACGGGTATGACATGACGCGTATGATTAAATGTACTTGAATGACAATGGGGAAATTGCACCGCATTGTAAATCATTTCATCGACCAAAACGCGAGCCAGATCACCGACCAAAACCATAAAAGTTGCGGTTTTGGTTCGACATTCGGTCTCGACTATCGATACTGCGATATTGTATTGAATGATTGCTATAACAACAGAATATTCCCTCAAAGCAGAGAATGAATTAATAGATTGCTTTTATGTTATTATCGCTATGTTATGAATGCACAACCCGTATAATCCCCTAAAACAATCATGCCGTTTGAGAAATGTGGTAACAGATGTTGCTATTGTCTTAATACAGATAAAACAAACAATATCCTCTTAATGAGAGTTCATAAAAATAAAATGGAACATTGTTAAACAAGTCATTTTATTTCATTTAAAATGAGTAACATTTGAGACTTCCTAAAAATATACGGCAAACAAACCACGTCAAATTTCGATTTAAATGAGAACGCTAATCAATTGGGAATAAAGAATTTTCACATATTGATGAGAAATGAATTACTATTGATAAAAGATGTGCGAAACACTAACTCTACTAATAAAATGTAACAATGTACCTTTTTAATTTAGATTAAATTAAATCATTTCAAAATCGAATAAGTAGTAAGGAAAGTCATCATTAGAGAACAGTTTTAAATCAATACCCCCTTCTGACTAAGTAGTAAGGAAAGTCATCATTAGAGAACAGTTTTAAATCAATACCCCCTTCTAACTAAGTACTAAGGAAAGTCATCATTAGAGAACAGTTTTAAATCAATACCCCCCCTTCTGACTTCTAGTGGTCCCTTAAGAAATTTTTTTATTATAAAATGAGCAACATAAATGAGTTTTTGAAATTATATGGAACGCAAACAACTACAAATTTCGATTTAAAGAAAATTGCAAATCAATTGGGAATAAAGAATTTTCACATATTGATGAGAGACGAATTACAATTCCTAAAAAATAAGCCAACAATAACTATAACTTTCATAACAAATCTTCATACGTCAGATCAAAAAGGTGTACATTGGTCTGCAGGTTTGTCTAATAAAAATGGAGATAATTACTATTTTGACTCTTATGGATTGCCTCCAACAAATGAAGTTAAAAAATTACTTGGCAATGGAACTTATAATACATTTCAAATTCCAAAAACCAGGAACTACTTACTGTGGTCAATTATGTCTTTATGTTTTATTTAAATTACAAAAAGGAGTACCATTTCTAGATATTATGTTAGAATTGAACGAACCGTAGGTTCTATGGCTACGCCTAACAAGGGAATTTCATTCCCGAAACGTTAGTTCTAATAATAATGATAATTAAAAATCGCTTCGTTGTAATTCATTTTGATAAAATCGGCCTCTGATATTTTCATCATCTAAATCTTTGATTTCGTAAGTAATCGGATAAGTTTGGTTTATTTTACAAACTTCAAATATCTCTTTCGTCCAGTATCCGACGAAGCCTTTTTCAAATTTATTCTTATACTTAAATATTCTAACTCTATCTCCAATCTTAAATTTCGGCTTAAGTTTCTGCAAATTCGGATTACTCTCATTTGAATAATTATTCTCGAATATTTTTTTCTTTTCAAATCAGGGTCGTCAGAAGCATTCTTTGGAGTTTCTTCAATACCTGAATGAATCTTATAGTTATACTCTTCTACAACTCCTGGTAATATCTTCAACCATTTCTGATTTCCTCGCTCAGTGAATTTCTTAAAAATTTTTTTTTTTAATTATCTATTGAAACGCTCTATCACTACGGCCTTCCCTGCATTTTCAGTTGAATAAACATTTTTAAATAGTGGCTGAACGTTTCGGTTATAAAATTCCGACCCTTTATCAACAAACAATTTTTTTGGCTTTCTCTTACTTTCTTTAAAGATTTCTTCAAACGCATATTTAACTGATAGACCACTTTTGTTTTTTAAAGGCTTTACCCAAGCGTATCGTGTATATCAATCTATAACGGTCAATGCGTATTTATAATCAGAATCATTCGGCATATGAATAAGATCAGCACTCCAAATATCATCTTTATTAAATACTTTTACTTTCAATAAATATTTAGGCCTTCTGTATTCTTTATGAATTTCAGACGCGTAGGTTCGAGCGTTGTTCTCAGACAGTTTTGCTGTCGTTTCATTTAAACCCTGACCGAATAATATTTTAGCTTGTAAAGCTTTCTTAACAAACATTCTTTCAATTTTTTCTCTAAATGTAGGATTTTGAATACTATCTAATTCTTGAATCATCTTCTTATCAGCTGCATGTCGAGAACTTAGATCATGATTTCGATAAGCTAAATCATGTCTATAAGCGGCGGCATCTACTCTATTTATTGGTTCTTCACCTGGTTTCGGATTATTATTCTCATCTAGTCTTATACCTAATCGAGTTCCTCGACCGGTATATGAATGACCAGGAAGATGTTTTTCTTTCGAATATTTACTCCAAATAAATCCAGGAAAGTTTTCTAATGCTTTTTGTATGTCACCTCCAATATGCTGACAATTTGAGTTTTTATTTTTGTTTAATAGATAATTTAATAAATCTAAATTAGCAATTTTTAATTTAATTTAATTTTCGGAATTTGTAGAATTCATTTTAAAAGATAAAATAAAAGTTTTACCCAATAGAACCTTGTTCAGAGGCTTTAGCCGATCGGACCAAAGGTCCTGAGGTTATTACCGAATCATACTAGGACTTAGATATATTCCAGAACCATCTTTAGTTTCTTTAATTTCAATTAAATCATCAACATCGTGGAGAATATTTTTAAGAACTCGTTTTCCTTCATCAACTAATTTTAATTTACTAATAAAATTGTCTACTATACCGTCACCCCTAGCAACTTTCTCTAACTCTCTATTATGACGTTTTTGTTCTTCTAATGCTGCTTTCTCTCATTTATTTTTATTTACTGCTTGGACAATACCAGCTGTCCCACCTGCAACACTTCCTGCTGCTGCTATGCCTCCTATTATTAGTGGAATTAATGGAAGAATTCCACCATTCTTTTCTTCTTGTAATTGAATATTCTCTATCATTGGTTTACTTATGTAATACTTTTTTTTGTTAATCGTAATAGTTTTAGGGGTATTTTTGTCAACAATATTACGTAATTTAAATTCAACAGTTTTAGTATTATTACTTTTCGCTTGCGACATTTTTAATAAAAAAATTTTAAGTTACCAAAAATTTTTAATCTATTCTAGTTATGAATAAATTTTAAGTTACCAAAAAAAATTTATGAAAAAAAATTTAATCTAAGAATTTAATTAACTTATCGGAGCGAAGCTCCTCGAGGCTTCAGCCGATCCTAGCCATCTTTCCATTAAGAATTTCAATAGAATATTTTACATCGTCTAGCAATAAACCATAAGCCATCAATGAAGTTGTGGAATCTTTCTTTTCAATATTAATTGTTACATCACAACCAGTCTTGATAATATCTTCAGATTGTGCACTTAAATCGAAACAGAAAACAGGATATAAATGTCTCCAATCTCCAGGAGTTAATTGTGGCTCAACTCCAAATTCTATACAAAGATTTCGATAAGAATCATATCCTTCCATAAATTGATTATTGGTATCATCGAATCTTAATGGATCAATTGGATATCCGGTTTGATTTCATGAAACTTGTAAACTTCGAATTGTATTAATATGAAAAAGATTGTTGTTCTTATCAAAACTTGGAGAATTATTTCTTTGAAATGTTAGTAATAAATATCTTGGAGTATTCGCAGTTCTAGTAAAATGCCAGTTAAATCTTTGTTCGGAAAAAGTTACTGAACTAGCAGTACGCTTTAGAAAATTTACTGAAATTGGTTTGTTAGTATTTAATCTTGTTGCAATAGCTGTTTTAATCTCTAAACTAGGAGTAATATGCTTAATCCACCATTCAAGTCTATCAATTTTTAAATATGCTTTTTTTCCAGTCTTACCAAAAAAGATTAATTCATTATTTGCTGTGCGATGAATTATTAATTTAAATTTTAATTGATATGATATTTTATCATAATCTAAATATCCGAATAATGGAGACAATGACCAATTAACTGTCTGTTTACTTTTCTTGTTAAATTCACGTCTTTCTTTATATGCACTATTGTTTGTTTTATTTAAATGTTTTGCAATATTTTCTACATCTTTCGCAATTCCTGCGGCATCTGTTCCAGCGTAAGTTAAATCATCTATAATTATACCATCATTAGTATCAGGAAACCAACCTTCGATTTCATACTTTTTATTATTTTCACCAATTGTTACAAATCTAAGCATTGTATCAATTACACCTGGAGAATCACTTATTGTTTCTATATTTTGAGTTGCAACATCTAAACGCATTTGTGTAAATAATCTTGGAAAGAAATTATTCTCTAGTGCAATATTATCGGTATCTGGTAATGGTGTTGTAAAATTGCTATCACTATATAAAGAATATTCACAGTGTAAAAATGAATCAGATAAATATAAATAACTCTGCTGATTATCAACTTCAAAAATTAAATCTCCTCCAGTATTTACTCTACTAGAAGATCCGGGATTCATAGCAATTCTTATATAGTCATTCTTTTTTTGATTATAACTAACATCTGGTGGTTTATCTAATTCAAATTTATTTTCGATAAGCGAAGACATTTTTATAAAAAATAATTTGACTTTTTGTTTTTTCTCACACACAGAAAAAATTTTACTAAAAAAAATTTTGCTAAAAAAATTTTACTAAAAACATTTTACTAAAAAATATATTTTAGAATTTTGCTAGACCATTACCTCTTATTTCTTCAATTGAACGTTTTATGGCTACGCCTGATTTCTTCTTATGTTTACTATCAGACGGAGCTCCGCTCCTCAAGGTTTCACCCCCCACAGCTATGTTAGCAATTTTGTTTTTATTTCCTCTGAAAGTTTTTTTAAATTTTTTAGTTCTTCAGAATCATTCCTAAGTTTACGAATAGCTTCTAGTTGTTTTAATTCGTTTTGAGACTTAACAGCATTTGATATTGCACTAGCTGTACTACCTATAGCAGCTGCTCCTTTTGCAGCAGATGTAATCAAATCTTTATTATTTTTAATTAAGTTAACGATACTTCCAATACCAGAAAAGATGGCAGCTCCTTCCGTGTGAATTGTTTCTACACTGTCATAATGGTAAACAGATTTCATAGATGGTTCATGAGCAATTCTTTGATTTGAAGCAAAATGTTTAAGATTGTGTTTATAAATTATAGGCATTTATTAGGAATAAATTTGACTTTTGGGAAAAATATTTCCGTTAATATTTACGTTAATGATTGGTTAGTAACCTGAGGACCTTTGGTCCGATCGCCTAAAGCCTCGAGGACCTTTGGTCCGATCAAGATTTACGTTTGCGAATGTCCAACAACTTCGAGATAACTTTATTAATTGACTGTTGCACTCTATCTATTGCGTCAAGTAGCGTGTGATGTACTTTAATTTCTTTTCTATTAACTTGCATTTTCTCCTGATTCATCTTCAACGCCGCTTTAAGAGCATTTAACTTAATTTTAAGAACATCTAATTGTCTTTTAACAGAATCTAACTGTTTTTTATTTTCTTTAGAGTTTTCTTGTAAATTTTTCTTTAATTCATTTTCTAAATTGATTTTAAGATATTTCATTTTATCAACTTTTTCATTAAGTGAGTTTACTTCATTTATTATTCTATTCATCTTTTTCATTTGTTGAGTAATTTTAGAACTCAATTCATCAACACTTTTTTGGAATGTAGTTTGTAACTGCTTTAAATTTTTTTAATTCTTTCAGGTAGATTTTCTATTTCATCTTCTAATTGTTCTTTTAACATTTTTATCTGATGTTTATTTTTAATGACTGCAGATTTTAAATTTATAGAAAGTAATATTAAAATTTTTGATTGTTCTGAAATCTTTTTAAAAAGTTTTGCTATATCTGCTTCTAGCTCTCTATCCTTTTTATCAAGTTTTAATAATTTTTCGTTTAATGATTTGTCATTACGTTTAAGCAACTTTAATTCATTCATCAGTGGAACCAAAACATCGTTTATATATTTTTCCTTTAAGTCATTGATTTGTGTATCAACATATTGTTTATTTGTTAACTCTGTATTTTGTTGCGGAAGAATAGAAAGATGCAATGGACCAGATAAAACGTCTCCAGTTTTAATGATATAATTTTCTATTTCTATTTCTAATTCACGATTATTCGGGATATATGCACCTCCACCAACATTTGGCAACATCATTTTTAAAACAATAAAAAAGTAATTTTTTTTATATAATGAGAAAAAAAATAAAATTTTTTCTAATAAAAATAAAAAAATGGAAAAAGCAAATTTGAAAAAATTTTATTCGTCCGCATCATCCTGTTTTTCTTATTCGACGAGATCAACGGGATTTGAAAATAAATGTTTTGATAATATTAATAATCCATGTATAGATGTTAATATTTTATTTGAATTACAAGCAGAAATATTTAGAGAACAGACTAAAGGTTTACCTTCTATAGAAACTAACTATTGTATTTTCCCAGGAGATCCATTTATTAAATTTATGGAGATTGTAAGTAAATATAATGATGTTGCATATGTAGAATTAAATAAAGAAAATATGGTTATAATAGGTCATAATAATGTTTATGGTTTTATTAGAGCAGTATTACCAATTAGTAATACTGATTGGATAGAAACTAAAATTATTAATTATATCAATATTAAAGAATTAGTTAAAAAATTAATTAAAAAAATTAAAAAAATAAGATTATTTGTTGATGAACAAAACCAATATAATATTCATATAGAGAGTAAAAAACATAAAGAAGAATTATTATGTCGAGTTTATTATAGAGATACAATTTATAAACAAGAAACATTGGAAATGCCCCAAAGATATGATGATGATACATATATAGGATTATATTCCAATTTAAATATTAATTTATTAAAATCTTACATTAATGGCTTGGCTCAACAAGAAAAAAATTATATGTGGACAACACCTTATACTATTAACAATGACCATAATCATAATCATAATAAACGAACCGAAGGTTCTAGGGCTTTGCCCGATCTTAAAGAATCTTATGATAATATAAATGATGATTCCGAAACATTTGAAAATGGTGTAAATGGTAAAAAAGATTATAAAAATATTAGTAATTATAAAAATTTAAGTGAAGAAAAATTTATATCTCATACTGATGTGCATGATATTAATACTACATATAATCAAAATTTATCTAAATTTCATTTTCTTACAATTGAAAATAATAATGATGGTATAGTTGAAGATACTGTTAGACAACTATGTGTCGGGTCTACAAAATTTAAATTAGGATTTACATCTAATCAATTTAAAATTTTATCATCTTAAATAAAAACTAAAAGTGATTCAGATTATGGTGTTATTAAATTTTACAAAAGAGATCAAAGACCAATATTTTTCTCTATTATTTTATTATCAGATAAAAAATGTAATTTAGAGTTAGATATTCCAATAAGAGAATGGTATCCTATCAGGGAATGGCATCCTATACCAAAAAGTGTAATTTATGATGTTGAAGAATCAATTGATGATGATGAAGAATCAATAGTTAGTGAAAATAAATTTAAATTATCTTTTGATAAAACGTTATATGATAAAACTTAATGTGATAAAACTTAATGTGATAAAGAAAATAAAATAACTAAAGAACTTGAAATGTATAATAATATATGATAACTCTCAAGTCCTTGATATTAGAATGTTTATATCTAAAATTAAAACACAATTTTTTTCTTTAAAAAAAATGGAAAATACCAAGTTTTATTGTGACTTATGTAAAAAAAAGTTGCAAACAAAAAGAAGTTATCAATCTCATTTAAATAGTAAATTGCATTTACAAAATGTAGATCGAGTTGATGAAGGAAATATATTAAAATTAAATAGTTATAAAAACTATCTAGAAACATTACCTACTGATATAAAAGTTAAAAAAATATTTGATGATTATTCACATTCGGAATATAAAAAAGTTTTTAATAGTGAAGATGAGTCCATACAAACCGAAGGTTCTAGGGCTTGGCCCGTACCAGATGGAAGATATTTATTTAGCGATACTGATGAATTTAACGAAATAGATGAATTTGATGAAGCCGTAACAGATATAAAATATTTATTTAATCAGTCTGTTGAACATAATGAAACCGATGAAACTTTTTATAATGTATTAACAAACTTTTTCAAAATATTTAAGAAATCTTTCAAATGTTATATGAATGTAGAAGTACTTTATACAAAAAATGGACCTGATGGAATTCCTGAAGAAATAATACAAGGACATTTTACAAATTCACAAGAAATTCATAATATAAATGATATACAACCCATATTTGAATCGATGATAAATAAATTAGAAAATTGTTTAATTGAAGCCCAGTTGCGTGAATCTGGTTGGAGATTTGTTAAAATACTATCTAAGAAAATAGTAATTGATAAATATAAAAATAATACTGGTGGTAGTTATGTTCCTTTACCTTTCAGTTCACCACAAATAATCAACATAAAAAATGAAGATGATTATTGTTTTCTGTCGAGTATTATAGCACATTTACATCCTGCAGAATATCATAAAGAAAGACTAAGTCATTATAATAAAGAAGAATATATAAAGGAATTTGATCTTTCTGATGGCTTACATGAATTTCCATATGATTATAATAGGTTAATAAAGTTTCATAAAAAGAATAAAAATTTAATTGAAGTAAATGTTTTTGAATTAAATGTGAATTATGTTTCTATTGGTAAAATTACTCCATTTTACTCAGATTCAAAAAAATTTTATTTGAATAATAAAAATTTATGTCAATCAGAAATAGTATATAATGATAGAGGAAATTACATGCATCATAATATTTTTTACCAAGGAAATATAATATGTACTGAAAAATTTCAAATTGTTAAAACATTATCACCAATAATGATTAATAATAATTATAAAGGACGTAATTATAATTATGATTATGATTCCGATTATTTATCTTTATCTTTAGAATATCAACAAAAATTACAAAATTTAAATGAAAGTTTACAAAAATGTAAAACAGATTATCAACAACAAACAAAAATATTAGTACAAGAATATGGCCATAAATATCAAAATAAGATAGAAACGATTCAAAAATTAAATGAAGACAATAAAGAATTAAATAATGAAGAAATTGAAATTAATCAAAAAATAAATGAATGTTTAAAAAATGTCAACAACAATATAAAGAACAATATGATAAAGAATATAGTTATCAGTTACAAATATTAAATCAAAATTTTCATCGAAATACATTTAATCTTACAAAAGATATTGATGAAACACATGAAATATATAAAGATAAATTTGAAAAATTAGAACAGACAAAACAACCAGCCTAAGCGATTATATTATATTATCAGGGTCATTTTATATTGTGTAAAGATGTTTCTATATTTACAAAAACTTCAGATAATACAAATTTTCCTTGTCTTCAATGTATGACAAGTTTTAGAACTTTAGAAGAAATGAATAGACATTTGGAGAATTGTCAAAAAAAAGAAGCAGTTGAAAATACTTTTCCTAATGATTATTTAGAATATGATAAATGGTATTTTAAAAATAAAGTACCCTTTACTATTTATTGTGATTTTGAAGCATATAATGTTAATATGACACAAAAGCACGGGACATCGGAGATGTCTTCCAGGGCTTCGCCCGATTCTGAAAATGATAATTCTGAAAATGGTACGGGCCAAGCCCTAGAACCTTCGGTTTATAAATATGAAAAAAGTGCACCTGAACAAAGTACAGAAAAATATTTATTTGAACAAAAACCATTATGTTGGGGAATGTACATTCATTCAAATTATCCTGAATTATTTAAATCAGAATATTATCAATAGTATGGTGAAGATAGTTCAGAAATGTTTACAAAGAAAGTAGAAGAATTACAAGGACGTTTTTCACAATTGCTTGAAACAAATATACCAATGCTTCCATTAACGGATGAAGAAAAAATTAATTTTGTTAATGAAACAAATTGTTATTACTGTGGAAAAGAACTGGGTAATGATAAGCGAAGCGACGGCTCTGCCGTCAAAGTAAAAGATCATGATCATCTAAATGGATTATATAGAGGTGCAGCACATAATTCTTGTAATCTTAATGCTAATAAATTTAAATATAACTTTGTTCCTCTATATTTCTACAATGGTTCTAAATATGATTTCCATCTAGTAATGAAAGATTTATTTTCATCTGAAAAATTACAACAACAACAAATAAATGTACTATGTAAAACAGAAGAAGAATATTTTTCAATGCAATTAGGTTGTATTAGAATTTTAGATGCATTTAGATTTTTTACTCCTTATTCATTAGATGTTATAGGAAAAACTTTGAAATCTGAACAATGTAAAATATTAAATAAATATAATTTAAAACCTTTGAAAGGAATATTTCCGTATGAATATTTAACCTGTGGTTCACAGTCGAAAACTGGTTTAACTGGAGATTTTATTTCTGTGAATAAAAGTATGGAAGAGGAACAACTTCCTCCAATAAATAAATTTAAATCAACATTAAAACAATCACAATTATCTGAAGAAGACTATGCAGAAGCTGAAAAAAATTGGAGAGAGTTAAATTGTAGAACAATGTACGATTATACAATGAAATATCTACAGATAGATGTATTAATACTAGCTGATCTTTTTGAAAACTTTCGTGATATGTGTTTAGAATATTATGGAATAGATCCATGTTATTGTTATTCTACACCAGGTTTAACATGGCTAGCAGGATTGAAACATACAAATGTTAAACTTAAACATTATAAAGAAAATACATATGATAAATTATTATTTTTTGAATCTGGAATTAGAGGTGGAGTTTCATCAGTTTTAGGTAATCGTTATGTACAGTGTTACAATAAAAAAGTAAATCCTGATGATTATGGAATAATGAAACCTTTATCTCCAGAAGAAAGCGATCAGTTTATAAAATTGTTTAATCAAAATATAGAAGGACTTATATCAAATGAAGATAGTCAAGCAGCAGTTGATGAAATCATGAGAGAAAACTATTTGTTATATTATGATTTTAATAGCTTATATTCTTCTTGCATGATACAAGAATTACCAACAGGTGAGATGGAATGGTGTAATATTCTTGATTATCAAAAAACATATGATGGAAATTATAATCATGGTTATATATATGAAGTTGATTTAGTATACCCTGATGAAATAGAAGATAAAACAAAATATTTTCCTTTCTGTCCCGAAAACAAAATTCCCAATATAGATTTTTCAGATTATCAAAAATCTATAATTCCTAAGAAATACAGACCAACAAAAAAACTTATGTTAACACAAAGTAATAAAGGAAAGTATGTTGTTGAAGGAAGAATGCTAGATTGGTATTTAGAACATGGAATGATTCTCACCAAAATACATCGAAAACTATTTTATCAAAAATCTAAATGGTTAAAAAATTATATAGAGTTCAATATTGAAAAACGTAAAATAGCTAAAAGAAATAAAGATGATTTTGGAAACGTGTTCTTCAAATTAATGAATAATGCATTTCATGGTAAGACTTTAGAAAATGTGCGTAATAGACAAAATATTGAAATAGTTTATGATAAAGATAGGTTTCAAAATTTAACAAGGAAACCTACATATAAAAGAACTACTAGATTTAGTGATGAACTATGTGCTGTACATTTACGTCGAATTAGCGTAAAACATAAGTTTAATTTTATTGGATTCACTATATTAGAATTAGCTAAACTATTTATGTATAGATTTATATATGATTATTTAGCACCTGCTTATGGCAAAAACTATAAATTACACTTTACAGATACGGATTCCGTTTTCTTAGAATTAACAATACCGTATAATTCTACACTTGTTAAAGAAATAGATAAAATAAAAGATATCATTCATCCTTCAGAATTATGTAAAGTAAAAGATGAGTTAGAAGGATATGAAGATTTCATAACAGAAGCTATATTTTTAAAATCTTAATGTTACTGTTATGATACAACTAATAATATTAAAACACATAAAACATTAAAAGGAATTTCAAAGGCATCAGTGGCTAATCAAATAACATTTCAAGATTATAAAAATGCATCATTTAATAATGAAATAAAAACAGCATGTAATTATAGACTTAATTCAAAGAAACATAAAATGTATTTAAAAGAGGAACATAAATTAGCATTAGATCCATTTGATGATAAAAGAGAAATTTTACCTGATGGAATAACTACTGAACCTTTTTAAAGTTTATTTATTATTATTTAAATCCGTCTAGAAAAAATTTTTTATTATTTATATCAGTCTAGAAAAAAATTTTATTATTTATTACTCAGTATTAAAATTTTTTTTATCACTCGGCAAACAAATGTTCTATCGACTTTCAGTCAGAGAACAATTGTTCGATAACTCTATCATGAATTTTTTTATCAATATTAATTGTAATGAAGCCATAATCTTTTGACCAAGCATTGTTACACGATTGTTTAAATTCATCTTTATTTCTTACGCATAAATCTCTTAACAAATCACTTAAGTTTCTTGCATTTATTTCAAATAGTATAAATATATTTGCATTCTTTCTAATAACACTTCCATCTAATGAATACATACTTTGTGTTAAATAAAAATCACTGCAGTTATTATGTCTACCTCTTGTGAAATAATTTCTCTGAACTGACTGATTTCTATCATTAACACAATCATCAAAAATTACACAATGTTTCATTGTTTTATCTAGTTTACTAGGATCTTGCATATTACCACTATCATCTATTAATTGTATCTTTATATGCTTATTTTTATTGGATTCTACTAACTGATTATTTTTTGCTGCTTCTTCACACCACGAACTCATTTCTTCTTCATCTTCAGATTTTTCATATTCTTTGAATAATGAAGCAATTGCTGTTTTTTTAAGATTATTTTCAAATCCATATTTTAAAAATTGATAGACGGGTTGTTCTGCTGTTGTTGTATAAATTATAAGATTGTTATAATCCAAAAAATTTGGAGTCGTTAAAATTTTAAATAATAGATACGTTTTACCACATCCTGATCTTCCGCAAATAACTGACAAAACTTTATTAGATAAATTTGGATGATGATTAAATTTAAGTTTTTTTTATTTAATGGTAGTACTTCACTCATTTTTTAATAAAAAAATTTTATTTTTATTTTAAAAGAAGAAGAAAATTAAACTTCTCTAGCTTCGCGTGGGAGTTTATACCTCTCGAACGGGAGTTTATACCTCCCGAACGGGGGTTTATACCTCTCGACCGGGAGTTTATACCTCCCGAAAGGGGGTTTATACCTCTCGAACGGGAGTTTATACCTCCCGAACCAAAAGATCTATCATAATCTCTTCACCTCCAAAATTTATTTCTTGTCCTTTTTCATCAGTGATTCTCATGTTAATGTTGTTAATAGTTTTTCTTGTAATAGGGAAATATATTAATGTTTGTGGAATTACATTTAATCTATAACCAATGGGTACAGTAAAAGCTGGAAAACTGAATATTAAATTTGACAATTTACCATTTATATATCCTCCTTCAATAATGTCACAATGTACAACAATTGAATTTATTTCAGTTATTTTTGGAATCTTCTCACCTAAATGATAACCTTGACTATAGGTTTGTTTATTAAATCCTAATAGCTTTGACAATGATCTATCATGATTAAAATCAACTTGATGATTTTCGTCTAAAGTAAGAGAAAATTTATTAACTGCCGGTTCAACTGCAAAATGTAATTGTTTCTCATCTTTAAATGGTATACCTAAATTTCTCTTAATTTCATTTGATATTGATTCAACTTCGTAAGAACCAGGAAGAAAAGTTTGTATTTTCCATGTTTTGCCTTTATCAGTAGAATATCTAAATTGGTCATTCACATCTTTGATAACGTTTTGAATAGTGTTAAATGTAGAGAAACTAGTCAATGCAATTTGATAATTTTTATTTTGTTCCAAATGTAGAATGGGTTCTAAATTACAAGTGTGTGATGAAGTAGTTGTTATAATTTTTAACGTCGTACTAAATTTTGATGAACCCAAAATCTCTGTCAAATTTTCTAAATGATTATTAATTTTGTCTAAATCTGCTGAACACATTTTTTAGTTAAAATTTTGAATAAATATTTTTTTATAAAAAAATTAAAAACAACAACATATTTCAGCTACACTTTTATAATCCTCTTCATTTAGAATCTTCTTTTCTAACAGTCTTTTTAATATAGCATGAATTTCATTGAAACTAGAATTATGTCCTTCTTTTATTGACGATATTAAAATATTTAATCTATTTAGTAATTCTTGTGAATCATCTGGTAAAAATACAGTTGTTTCTGTTTTAAAACCTTTTCCTACTTTCACTCTCGTTGATAATAAATTTTCTAATTGTTTATAACGTCTTAGAGATTTTACTGCACCAACTCTATCTAACATAGCTTTATATTTTATGAGATCTTCTACAGCATAATTATTTAAATCTACTCATCTTAAAAGATCAACAAAATTTCTATCTAAATTAAAAGGAGATTTATCTGGTGAAAAAATTAAACCTCGAAAAGGTTGTGGAAATATTTCTTTTTGTCCGAGATAAAATCTAGGTATTGTTTTTCCATCTATAAATGAGATAGAATGTTCAAATTGCATAGATTTTGGTAATTTCTTATTAATGTTTGATTCTAGTAATCCATAGTCATCTAATATAGTTTTGTGCTCTGGATCTGTTATATCAATTTGTTTATCATTATTTGTAAGTTCTTTTTCGAGAGTTTTAAATGGTTTCATAGTTTTTTCAAAATCAGTTTTTACTTGCTCGGTTTGCTGCATTTTTTCAAACATATCAGATTGAATACCAGCTTTTATCATTCTATGTTGAAGATGATTTTCTTTCATAATATTTCTTTGTTTTATTAACTCTTCTAATTGTTTTATTCTTTTAAAATTATCAGCTCTAATTTTATCCATTTTTAAAATATAATATTTGAATTTTGTGGTAACATTGGAATACAACAAAAACATTTTACTGAACAAATTATTTTTTATTGCTTTGTTGTCGTTTTAAGTTTTGTTTAAATTTTCGCTTAAAGTTTTTAGCTCTTCTAAAAAAATTTTGTCATTTTCTTCATTAGAAATTTTACCATCACTAGAAATTTTGCCATCCTGTTTATTCTTATCATCAACTTTTTCTGACTGTAATTGAAATGATATTTGATTTACTTCATTAGCTATTTGATCAAATTTTTCAATCTCATCTAACGTAATAACATTATCATCACATACTCTTTGAAAGTAGTAATGTAGTTTATCATAGACTTCTTTAATATGTAAATGCTTAGTTTTTAATGATTTTCGTTTCTTAGTTATTAAAGATTTATCTAACATTGTAACAAGTGAAGTTGCAAAAACACCCGTACCTGTTAAAGCTGTAGCAACTACTGGAATTACTAAAACACCTGCCTGAAGATATAACAATTGTTAAAGCACCTAAACTTATTGTTAAGAATATGCCAATTCCTTGTGTTACATTCTCAACTTTAGTCCATCTATTTCTTAATTTTTTATAATGCTCTAATCTTAATAATAATTGAGATTCCTTATCTTTCATATAACGTACTCTATCTTTGTGTTTTTCTTTATTCATTTTTTCAATGTCCATTAAAGTAGAACTACGTTCATATGATAACGAAGGATATATTCTTGAGGTTTCTTCCACTTTTGTTTCTTCCATTTTTAAAGAAATATTTTTAGTCACATGATATATTTTAAAAAACCTGAAAGATGGATAAAATTCATGAATTTGAAATTCTCAACTTTTATGATTTTCGGTGTCCTGGAACGGTCATGATTTTCAAGGTAAAAATTGTAATTCTCAAATTTTGAGATTCTTAACTTTTCTGATTTTCGGTGTCCTGGAACGGTCATGATTTTCAAGGTAAAAATTGTAATTCTCAAATTTGAGATTTTGAAAAATTTGAAGATTGGGTATTTTTAAAAACGCCTAAATTTATGAATTTAGGTCTTCATAACCTGAAAAATGACCAAAATTCATGAATTTAGACCATTTAAAAAGTACCATTTTTTGAAAAATCGGTATCTTTAAAAACGTCTAAAGTCATGTATTTAGGTCTTAAAAACCTGAAAAAGGGTTCAAATTCATGAATTTATGTCGTTTTTAAAGATACTATTTTTTTGAATTTTATGGTGTCCTGGAACGGTCTAAATTCATGAATTTAGGTCTTAAAAACCTGAAATAATGACATAAATTGATAAATTTAGTCGTTTTTAAAGATACTATTTTTTTGAATTTTATGGTGTCCTGGAACGGTCTTTTGCCCATTACTACCAATGGATGAAGAGAAATGGAGAAAATCCACTAATGCAGCACAAACGATGACATAGACGCGAATACACAACCACTCAGCTAGATAAAAAGAGGCATTAGCATTCATGATCTGAGAGCGTACATGGAAAAATTTCTTCACAAATAGTACTTTTTATCTTCAAATGCTGCTCACGAGCCCTCTTAATTTCCTCTTAAAGAAATGCTAAATTTCGTTGGCAGTGGTAGTGATGTACAGTCAATACGAGCAGCTATATACTCTGACAATTGTATTGGGACAGAAAAGAATTTCCGTAAGGTTTTATGCTCAATAGAGACGCTAGACATCCGCTTTTGTGGGTGACATATCATTGCTATAATCAGAAGGCACACCATGCAAACTTAAAAACAATCTTCTAAACTGAAGCTGAAATTTCATTCATAAAAATAAAGATAAATGCTCTTGAGGAAAACTTAAGCAAGCTGCACACACAAGGAAACGCTGACCTGTTTTGTGTTCAAGCGGAGTCAAGCAGCCCGTTGATGTGTCATCCAACGTCATATTATTGTTGACAACGCGGGACTCCAGCTCTACTGTTAATGGGCGGCCTACAGTAGAAGTGTAGTATTTTTGTGCAGTGGAAATGTATGATCACAACATCAATTAACACTTATTGCGAAAAGTATTGTATGATAATGAAAACTGGTATCATCACACTGAATCATTGTTTTTGTAAAAGGGCAATTCTACAGAAAAAATGAAAAGCTCATCTCAATCAATTCTTGACGCTGATCGAATTTCACTACGACTATTACGTAATTACACCATTTGAACGCTAAGAGTGCAGTCTTCGAAAATGCACTTTATTATTTCAGAAATCTCATGAGTGATAGTGCAGTACTAATATATAGAACATACGAGCATATACTTTTCTAAAACAAGCGATGAGAACAATGCTTGTTTTGTGAACTACGATATCGATGTAGAATAAAACTTTCTGCAACCATCTATTTTCCCGTGTCAAATATTACGCAGATGAGAGCATGTCGGTCGTTTGGAGTCGAGTGTACATGTTCATCTGAAGCGACTTTCAAATGTTATACCTGATTTCATTCATAAATTTCAAAATTCGAAGCGCTGTATGTTTTATGGATTATACGCGTAGTCTACAAAATGGTGCAATCGATGGTGAATGCCTGGAAATAATAGGCACGCCTATTTAGCGATGTAAGTAACGTTAGGAATGTTTGCGCATTTTTCAACACAAAGAAACAGTTTGTGAGTGAAATTTAGTAAATGCACATGCATCCCTGCACGATGTAAATGTCGTCTTCACCCTCGTCAGATGCCTAACCTATTTAAAAGATTACACCTTAAAAACAATTATAATACTCTTCAAATGTAGACATGAGAGCTGCATTAATCAATTCGCTTTAGTAACATCTTAAACAAAAAGACAACATAATAAGTCACCTGCAAACAAACTGTCTGTGATTTTTAATTATGAATATATTGTCTCAACTCTGTATGGCAATCTTGGATTAGAAATTAGCATGATGAAGCCTTAGTGGAAACTAGGTGACAGCAAAATGACGCTCATAAATTTACTAGACTGCGAATGATTATAATCTGCCTGCCAGCTCGAGTTTCTGCAGGGAACGACGCTGAAAATTAGGCTTTCACAGAATGATGTTCACCCTTCGTACACCCCTTTTTATACACAAGATCGGCAGCGTAACGTGGGCCATAAAGAGCGAATCACTGAGGCGATTTGATGTTAAAGACATGAGATTTGCTCGTTAGATTTATGGTGTCTCCTCTCTTCAAGATCGGATCTCTAATCGAAAAAAAGAAGGCCCGGCTTACAGACGTTGTGCGAAGAAGGCGTCTCCGTTCGTTCGGGCAAGTTGCTACAATGGATGACAGCTGCTGGAATGCAATCTACGGATATAGCAGGCCGAAAAGCCGGCCGAAAGATAAAGTTAAGGAGAAACAATGTCGAGGAAGAGCTTCGGATTTGTTCCCAACGATGCCCTCGATCGAGAGAAATAATATAGGAGCTATTAGGAGTAATCGTCGCACCCAATCAAGCTGGAGCAATCGACGTTTAAGAGATTGAGTGAGTAAGGTGATGTATACGAGAATGGCGTTGAAGGTGGCTAAAGTTGGCCAAAATGATGTATTCGGCGACATTAAATTTGAATGTGTAGACAAAAATAAAGATACCTTCACAGACAAAGGTAAGTGAACACTGACTTGAAGACATACCATGACAAAAATCAAGGCTCTCGACTTTGGGCTTGTCACATTTTAAAAGAAGAAAATATCAGTTTTGAAGAAAATTTATCTCATTTTTACCCATTGAATTTACGTGTGCTTTCTTTGATTCGGCCTGACAAGAAGAATAACCAGGTAGAACACGATCGTCGCACAGATTAGCGGTAGCCATAGGGGGTACATCATTCCGTGAAAGTCTTCTGTTCGGCCTCGTTCCTGGCAGAAACTCGTGCTGGCGGCCGGACTATGATATGAAATTAATGCGATTATGCTTTTCAGGAGTTAAAACACCTCAAATTATCTGTGTTAGGCCTATACGCCACAAACACATGCTGATGGCCGTTTAAAGATGCGCATGCTCATTGTTTAACGCTTTATGGGTAACTCGTGAATTATGAGCGTCTCTGAATATCAAGTCTCAAATTTGCTTCACTTATCATTCCATGAAGTGTAGATCCTTTATGAATAGTATATTAGTGTAGGGCTCACTTACGTAAACAGAAACATATTAGTTGCGATAACAAAATTATCGTCTTTATGAAGCATTTTCGGATTTGTATATGCTCGTAAATCTCTCCATTTGCGCATTGATGTTCTTGATATCGCAAGCCCATCACCGCGAGTTGAATTTCCAAAAAAAACCGTGGCTACATAAATTTCCAAACTGATCAACAGTATAGCTGCAGGTATCACATGCTTCTACATGAGATCTGGTATTATCAAACTCATTTCAACGAGCTATCTTACCTGATCGCTCATTCAATTGATTTTTCATGCCATGAGAATTGGTGTGACCATTTGCAGTGTCTTCATCTTCATCGTCGTCGTCTTCTTCTTCATCTTCAGCATCTCTGTCATCCTCCTCAACGTCTTTACTGCTATCTTCCACCACCTCTTCTTCAGACAATGGTTCTTCATGTCCATCTTCCCTCGTCAACGTCCCTCCCTTCCCCTTCTTCAGATGTCTTCGATGACGAATGTGTCGTGGCAAGATTCGGCGGTGTAATTTATCATTCCTAAAATGTGACAATATCTTCTACATACATCGACTTTATTCATGTAAACAATAATTAGGCATACAACAATTAGGAACTATAGAGTGTGTGTAGCACTCTTGAATCCCCGACCGCACTCGCCTGACCAATAATACAGCCGTGGAGATGAGCCCATACCCTCTTTCAAATGACTAGGACGCCACGACCAGGTATTGACAAAAAAAACATTTTTCATACATATTAAATATCCCTTAAATCTGCGCTCCTATTGCCCATTTATGAAGATTAACGTTGTTGCTGCTGACAGACTTAAATCACAAGAGTGAAGGAGAAGCGTTAGTACTTAGAAATTGACTACTCGAAAAACCTTTGACTAAATGAGAATCCTCACCTTGTCATTGTTGGATCCACTTCATTATCGGAGCTGATGTCACTGTCCACCGACGAATCGGACTCTTCAGCACTGAAATCCGACGCAGGATGCAGAACACCGGCCTGCATTAAGCTTGAGGAGAGAAGTTCTGTGTCAGAGAAACCAAGACTGACGTTGCAACCTGTTGTTGAAAACAAAATAAATGGAAATTTGGGAAGTTTCTTCAAGGATAAAATCAAACATTCATAACTCCATCAGACTAGCATTGACTATCATATCTACATATCTATGCTAATATCAAAAATGATGTTCGCTATATTACTCTCACAGTCGGTCTTTGTTATAATCGCTATTTGATGTGTGATGGTGAACACTTGATCCCGCTAGTAGATATCAGTCGCACGCAGCACTAAACATAGAGCAGATCAGCGGGTCAGAACAACAGGTCCAGATTACCTGCTCGGCGCCGTAGTTTTCGAGTCCTATCAGGAGCACACCTTTTGCATGACAATTTGATCTCAGTTTATTTCATTTCATTCATATTCAATTGCAGTTAATAATAATGATAATATGCGTTTATTGATCAAAAATACAAAACCTCCAAATGAGAATCGTAGGAGGTACAATAGTCGTTAACATAAGCAATAATTGTGTCACAAGCTTTCATTATATAACTTCGTACATTGAAAAATAAAACCATTAAGTCTCCGTGCACTTTTAACATAAGGTAAAAGAATTCGATCACTGAAGTCAGACGAAGAAGGAATTAAGTCATTCAAAATATGTTCAGAGTCGTTTTTCGCGTTCATGAAGATGCGCATTGCAAGTGCAGTTCTTCTATTCCCAAAATCAAGTATATTACATCTTGTACACTCTTTGACTTCTCTCCCATGAATTACATGTATATAAAAAGCACGCTTGCAGATACGGTAAAGTTTCAAATTTAGCGTCTTTCCGGGGTTGATAAAGACCGGTGAAGCATAGTCCATCACTGATTGAAACATACTGAAGAAAACGGTTACCATCAACAGGCATTTCAGTACACGTAAAGCATAGAGGCGTTTAGAAAGAGCAGAAATAACATAATCAAAATGGTTTATCCACGTCAATCTATCATTAAAATACAGTCCCAAAACTTTAAGAAACTTTACATTCTCGAGTGACGAAACAGGAGAGATTGGAGACATTGAAAAATTTATGTTCAATACTTTTGACTTATTACAGTTAATAGTCATACGATTCGCATAGCACCATGTTTGAAAGTTAAGTATCTCTTCATCCATAATACAAAGATCGTCAGATGCATTTCTTAACACAGGAATCACCATGGTAATATCATCTGCATACTTAACAATAGTAGTCTGTGTTGAAGATACAGAAAAAGTTGACATGAACATCGAAAAAAGATGAGGACCTAAAACTGATCCTTGTGGCACTCTGCTAGTTACGTTAGTGACAGAGCTGAGAACATTTCCCAATCGAACACGCTGTTTTCTCTCACACAAATAGCTGGACAACCAATTTACAATTTATTGCACTCGGGAAAATCAAGTTCAATTATTCTTTGAAGTAATAAGTCATGGGGGACACTTTCGAATGCTTTACTCATATCAAAACAGACAAGACGAATGGCAAGTACATTAGGATCATCCAGTAATCTAACAATTTGGTGCTCATGAATGCTAATGAGGGCGCAAGTTGTGGATGATTTTCTCCGATATGCAAATTGACGATTATCATAAACTTTCATGAAACTTTCGTAAAAATAATCAAGAATGAGCTTTTCAAATACCTTGCTCAAAACAGGCAAAAGTGATATGGGTCTGAACTCATCCGTCTTTACAGGTGTAGACTTTGGGACAGGAGATACATCGGCTATTTTCCATACATTCGGAAACTGAGCATTACGAAAAGATGCATTGAATATATAGGCCACAGGGATACAAATGAAATCAGCAGACACTTTTAGTAAGACAGATAGAATTCGATCACTTCCTGTGGCTTTGTTGGTACGCAAATTACAGAGAGCTCGTCTTACATCATCAACATTGCAAAAATTGACAAAAGGTGTCCGAGTTGGATTAGACGTAGATATCGGTACATTTACAATATTTCTCTCAGAAAAGCACTCCTTAAATAGACAGTTCAAATACTCGAAAGCTTCGTATACATCAGTGAAAAGTGAAACAATGCGATTAACAGAATTAGTTTGGTTGTTTCTTCGAATTTCGTTGACTACTGACCACATTCCTTTGCTAGTAGACCTCATTTTCTTGCTCCAAATAACTTTTGATTTGGATATTTCTTTTTTCACTTTCTGTTTATAATGGTTGTATAACACAAAGTCTTTTTCTTTAAATGCTTTCCAACTCTTGTCTATCAAATTGAGTACAATGGGAGTAATCCATGGTTTAGTCTTCTTTGTAATTCGAACACATGAAGCCGGAATGGTAGACATAGCAATCATAAAGTCTTTGTAAAAAATATTGACGCTGTCATTTACATCCTCGTGTGAGTTCATGATAGACCAGTCAATTGTTGATAACTTTTGACAAAAAGCATTTACATTTGACTTTCTCAAGTCGTACACTTTATGTAAAGTAAACGTTTCTTGGCTCGCGCTACTCGACTCATTATTAACGACGACAATGTTGTGAAGATTTACAGCATTACCCAGAGGCGGCATACAGTAAGCATTAAATACATCAATATCATTAGAATCGCAAAAAAACTTATCCAAGGTGGCATTTTGAAAGATTGGAAAGTCAACAATGTTGGCTAAATGAAATTCCAAATCCAGAAAAGAAAAGTCATATCTATTGAAATCTCCGCAAACGAAAAGCTAGGCATTTGGAGTTGCTGACAAAACATGATCAAATACTTCAAAGATATACAGACGAAAATTTGTATAGGTTGCAACATTTAGACCTGGTGGTATATATGCATACAAAAGATAGCTCACTTTTGGTTGATAAAATTTGACAAAATTATACTCGATACCACTAGGCTTTTCAAAATGAGAAGGCAATTCTACAGCAACAGGCTTAACTAACAAAGATGCATACATGATTGTACCGCCCCCACGTCTGTCATCATTACAATTATCTTGGCGATCATTTCGAAAGGAACAAAAACCTGATATTTGAATAAGATTGTCATCAATCTCGGGAGTTAACCAACTTTCGGTGATACAAACAAAACTAGGTCTGATTGCAGTTACAATTGCACGAAGCTCATAAATTTTGTAAAATAATGATTGTGCACTACACAAAACAAGCCAACTGTTATTATTCGATTTAATTGTAACTGTCTGATTATTCATTGTATGTAGCCCGACATCACGAGTTACCTCTTTCAATGAAGTCTTAAAAAGACTGTCAAAACGAAGCATGTATTTCGATACATATTCTAAATACGAGTAATAGAATTGAGTCAAAAAGGATTTGTATCCAGTGAAAACAGATTTACAAGTACTGATAGTTGAACAGTCATTTGATAAGCAAAGTAGGCGTCAAAAAAGTTGTTTCGATATGTCGACGCTATCAACTATCGTTTCATTAACATATACGCACGTAGTTTGTCACTTTTTATGAATATGCGTTCATCATTCTTGCATTCGGTCCTCAATGACCTCATCTTATCCCGTAAACGCTTCTCTTCTTTTCTCATGAGAAAGGTGGAATCCTTATTTATGAACACAGAGTTGAAATGTTCGACATCATTCCCTCGATTCCTTCAGTCTCTTGTTGAAATAGTAGATGATTTCTGTCTGATTTCTTGCGAAATCGAACATGTAGTGGCCTCGGTTTTCCTGCAGTTCTTCGACCTACACGTACTACAGACTCAATTTCTGGTATGCAATCATCATCTGGCATGAGACTACAAAGGTGAGTAACCTTCCCGAAATCATCTTTTATAGATATGTGATAATCTTCTAACGGGGATTCTGAAATGTTATGAATAATAACGTTATTTTCACGATTTTTCGACTCGATTTTTTCAATAAGTTGCTGCTGGGTCACAACAACTCCTTTTATTTGAGTTGTTTCATTATCAATTCGTATTTGATTGGTCTGAATGGATTCTGATGGTCTATCTTCTCAATAACAACCGACAATTGCGATGTTATCTTAGTTTCCAGTTGTTGGATCAAATCCTTGACGTCATTCAGTGACAACGAATTCGCACGACCACGCAGTTTCATTAGTGGGGGTGATAACTCTAAAACCGTGCAAATTGAGGGTAGAGGGCCAGATTTTTGCCTATATCTTAATTTTCATCCTGTGAACAATTCCTGATATGTATCTCTTTCTGAATTTCTGCATTTACTTCTCCCTGAAATACATTACACCAATGGGATTTCGCACAGACTTTAATGACTAAAAATAATTCTAGTGTTTAAATGCGGAAGCAAGAGTGGATGTTTCGTCATAGTTACGCACTACACAACTATTTCAAAATTTACCAGCTGAAAATAGTAATGGCAAAAATCTATGGCAATGGCTATGACATCGGCTGAACCGGTAAAAGTTTGGTCTCCTGGCTATTACACCGGCTGATCCATTACAATATTCTTCTATCTATATTTTCACGCATCGTATTTCTCAGCTATATCAGATAACAGAATCACTCAATGTAACAAGAAAAAGGTCTTTGTATCAGAAAGTGACTAGGCTCGCCTCTTTGCCTTTCATCGCCTTACATAGTTTTGCTTCACTTTCTAATTTTTTGAGAAATTTAATGATTTCTGAAAAGAACTAAACAGATTTCTAGGCGACAAACGACTAATGTTACAAAATCTCAATTTTCAAGTGCTTTTTATTGCTGTTATTTTTGTTTGAGGCAGTCAGCATTATCTGGGGCCCGTTTCATTAAATAAATTAGTGCTCTATATCAGTGTGGAAAATGTTTTGCGTTTCATAAAATAAATTTAAAGCAGTGATTTAAATCAGTGATTTAAACAGTCGAAATTCGCAGCGCTTCACAAAAACACATATTAAGCAGTGATTTATATTAGTCCCACACTGCTTAATATTTGGTTTTGTGAAACGCAGTTAATTTCGACTGCCTAATCAGTATTATTAAGCAGTCTGCAGAGGAATTGCGTTTCACAAAGAGGTATCAGCAGTGGTCGAAATGTGAAATTATGGAAATTCACTGATAGAAATGTGAAATTTTTTATCAACATCAAGAGGTTGATAAATATGTGAATGATCGTCGAGAAAGTTATGGAAACTTAAAATATCGGAGAAATTACTGCAAATATAACTTGAAAATAGAAAAATGGCTTTTGATTTTCAATTCTATTGTCAGTGGAAAACTATTTGTGAGAAGGGCACATTTGCAAGCTGTTTTTTGAAAATTTCTTCCTTTGAAAAGTGACAATGCTGTGACGAAAAAACGTCCGGTAACAACAAAATTACAGTGGGTTGATTTGAGGGTTTTAATTTCTTTCGTGTAATGAGGTATGGAAGAATTTCGTCATTCAAAGTCATGTCATGACATCATTTCAATATTAGAAGACCTTGAGATATTGACTTTACATGCATCGACAACAGCTAGCAAAATAGATTCTCAAATACTCTCTAAATTTGTAGTCCCACAATTGGCAGCCGGAAACATTTCGACTCATAATTTTTTTACCACCTAAACAAATGCAGCCATCCGAGAGACTAAAACAAAACGAATCTCACGCGCCTTCTTTCATAAAACGAAATACAGCCTAACCTAAGCTACAAGAAGCCCCGATCATCCCATCAAAATTAATAGAAAGTCATAGAAAACCCTATCCAACAGGGTATTGAATCTCCAAATTTTAAAAACACAGATAACCACAACTTCCCTTCCCCACTGCAGAAAATTAAGTAGAATTACAAACATGCTGGACAGCACCGTACTCAGCATCAATCCTAATTTTATCAAATTCTGCTCCGCACTGCCTTCAGGGCCTACACAAGATGACCGACACGAATCTCAGTCAAACAGTCATAACTCCCATTCTTCATTGCTGATAATTCTGTAGAGCTACAGCAATGCTCCACAGTACCTCTATCACCTTCACATTAAGTTTCATCAAAATCCAAACAGTGCCCTGTCCTACAGAGAATTTATAAGCTAAAAATAACAGCCTACGCAACTGATTTTCAAATTTTCAAAAACACAGCTAGTCACAGCTACTGTTCCTCGTTGCAGACAATTCCGTAGAGCTACACCAACGTTCTATGGCATCTCACTCACATTTGCGTCAATTTTCATCAAAATCCATGCAGTGCTTTGTCCTATAGGGCCTACACAAGATGACCACTTTAATCGAATTTCAAATTTTCAAAAACAAAGGTAGTCACAACTCCCATTCTTCATTGCTGATAATTCTGTAGAGCTACAGCAATGCTCCACAGTACCTCTATCACCTTCACATTAAGTTTCATCAAAATCCAAACAGTGCCCTGTCCTACAGAGAATTTATAAGCTAAAAATAACAGCCTACGCAACTGATTTTCAAATTTTCAAAAACACAGCTAGTCACAGCTACTGTTCCTCGTTGCAGACAATTCCGTAGAGCTACACCAACGTTCTATGGCATCTCACTCACATTTGCGTCAATTTTCATCAAAATCCATGCAGTGCTTTGTCCTATAGGGCCTACACAAGATGACCACTTTAATCGAATTTCAAATTTTCAAAAACAAAGGTAGTCACAACTCCCATTCTTCATTGCTGATAATTCTGTAGAGCTACAGCAATGCTCCACAGTACCTCTATCACCTTCACATTAAGTTTCATCAAAATCCAAACAGTGCCCTGTCCTACAGAGAATTTATAAGCTAAAAATAACAGCCTACGCAACTGATTTTCAAATTTTCAAAAACACAGCTAGTCACAGCTACTGTTCCTCGTTGCAGACAATTCCGTAGAGCTACACCAACGTTCTATGGCATCTCACTCACATTTGCGTCAATTTTCATCAAAATCCATGCAGTGCTTTGTCCTATAGGGCCTACACAAGATGACCACTTTAATCGAATTTCAAATTTTCAAAAACAAAGGTAGTCACAACTCCCATTCTTCATTGCTGATAATTCTGTAGAGCTACAGCAATGCTCCACAGTACCTCTATCACCTTCACATTAAGTTTCATCAAAATCCAAACAGTGCCCTGTCCTACAGAGAATTTATAAGCTAAAAATAACAGCCTACGCAACTGATTTTCAAATTTTCAAAAACACAGCTAGTCACAGCTACTGTTCCTCGTTGCAGACAATTCCGTAGAGCTACACCAACGTTCTATGGCATCTCACTCACATTTGCGTCAATTTTCATCAAAATCCATGCAGTGCTTTGTCCTATAGGGCCTACACAAGATGACCACTTTAATCGAATTTCAAATTTTCAAAAACAAAGGTAGTCACAACTCCCATTCTTCATTGCTGATAATTCTGTAGAGCTACAGCAATGCTCCACAGTACCTCTATCACCTTCACATTAAGTTTCATCAAAATCCAAACAGTGCCCTGTCCTACAGAGAATTTATAAGCTAAAAATAACAGCCTACGCAACTGATTTTCAAATTTTCAAAAACACAGCTAGTCACAGCTACTGTTCCTCGTTGCAGACAATTCCGTAGAGCTACACCAACGTTCTATGGCATCTCACTCACATTTGCGTCAATTTTCATCAAAATCCATGCAGTGCTTTGTCCTATAGGGCCTACACAAGATGACCACTTTAATCGAATTTCAAATTTTCAAAAACAAAGGTAGTCACAACTCCCATTCTTCATTGCTGATAATTCTGTAGAGCTACAGCAATGCTCCACAGTACCTCTATCACCTTCACATTAAGTTTCATCAAAATCCAAACAGTGCCCTGTCCTACAGAGAATTTATAAGCTAAAAATAACAGCCTACGCAACTGATTTTCAAATTTTCAAAAACACAGCTAGTCACAGCTACTGTTCCTCGTTGCAGACAATTCCGTAGAGCTACACCAACGTTCTATGGCATCTCACTCACATTTGCGTCAATTTTCATCAAAATCCATGCAGTGCTTTGTCCTATAGGGCCTACACAAGATGACCACTTTAATCGAATTTCAAATTTTCAAAAACAAAGGTAGTCACAACTCCCATTCTTCATTGCTGATAATTCTGTAGAGCTACAGCAATGCTCCACAGTACCTCTATCACCTTCACATTAAGTTTCATCAAAATCCAAACAGTGCCCTGTCCTACAGAGAATTTATAAGCTAAAAATAACAGCCTACGCAACTGATTTTCAAATTTTCAAAAACACAGCTAGTCACAGCTACTGTTCCTCGTTGCAGACAATTCCGTAGAGCTACACCAACGTTCTATGGCATCTCACTCACATTTGCGTCAATTTTCATCAAAATCCATGCAGTGCTTTGTCCTATAGGGCCTACACAAGATGACCACTTTAATCGAATTTCAAATTTTCAAAAACAAAGGTAGTCACAACTCCCATTCTTCATTGCTGATAATTCTGTAGAGCTACAGCAATGCTCCACAGTACCTCTATCACCTTCACATTAAGTTTCATCAAAATCCAAACAGTGCCCTGTCCTACAGAGAATTTATAAGCTAAAAATAACAGCCTACGCAACTGATTTTCAAATTTTCAAAAACACAGCTAGTCACAGCTACTGTTCCTCGTTGCAGACAATTCCGTAGAGCTACACCAACGTTCTATGGCATCTCACTCACATTTGCGTCAATTTTCATCAAAATCCATGCAGTGCTTTGTCCTATAGGGCCTACACAAGATGACCACTTTAATCGAATTTCAAATTTTCAAAAACAAAGGTAGTCACAACTCCCATTCTTCATTGCTGATAATTCTGTAGAGCTACAGCAATGCTCCACAGTACCTCTATCACCTTCACATTAAGTTTCATCAAAATCCAAACAGTGCCCTGTCCTACAGAGAATTTATAAGCTAAAAATAACAGCCTACGCAACTGATTTTCAAATTTTCAAAAACACAGCTAGTCACAGCTACTGTTCCTCGTTGCAGACAATTCCGTAGAGCTACACCAACGTTCTATGGCATCTCACTCACATTTGCGTCAATTTTCATCAAAATCCATGCAGTGCTTTGTCCTATAGGGCCTACACAAGATGACCACTTTAATCGAATTTCAAATTTTCAAAAACAAAGGTAGTCACAACTCCCATTCTTCATTGCTGATAATTCTGTAGAGCTACAGCAATGCTCCACAGTACCTCTATCACCTTCACATTAAGTTTCATCAAAATCCAAACAGTGCCCTGTCCTACAGAGAATTTATAAGCTAAAAATAACAGCCTACGCAACTGATTTTCAAATTTTCAAAAACACAGCTAGTCACAGCTACTGTTCCTCGTTGCAGACAATTCCGTAGAGCTACACCAACGTTCTATGGCATCTCACTCACATTTGCGTCAATTTTCATCAAAATCCATGCAGTGCTTTGTCCTATAGGGCCTACACAAGATGACCACTTTAATCGAATTTCAAATTTTCAAAAACAAAGGTAGTCACAACTCCCATTCTTCATTGCTGATAATTCTGTAGAGCTACAGCAATGCTCCACAGTACCTCTATCACCTTCACATTAAGTTTCATCAAAATCCAAACAGTGCCCTGTCCTACAGAGAATTTATAAGCTAAAAATAACAGCCTACGCAACTGATTTTCAAATTTTCAAAAACACAGCTAGTCACAGCTACTGTTCCTCGTTGCAGACAATTCCGTAGAGCTACACCAACGTTCTATGGCATCTCACTCACATTTGCGTCAATTTTCATCAAAATCCATGCAGTGCTTTGTCCTATAGGGCCTACACAAGATGACCACTTTAATCGAATTTCAAATTTTCAAAAACAAAGGTAGTCACAACTCCCATTCTTCATTGCTGATAATTCTGTAGAGCTACAGCAATGCTCCACAGTACCTCTATCACCTTCACATTAAGTTTCATCAAAATCCAAACAGTGCCCTGTCCTACAGAGAACTTATAAGCTAAAAATAACAGCCTACGCAACTGATTTTCAAATTTTCAAAAACACAGCTAGTCACAGCTACTGTTCCTCGTTGCAGACAATTCCGTAGAGCTACACCAACGTTCTATGGCATCTCACTCACATTTGCGTCAATTTTCATCAAAATCCATGCAGTGCTTTGTCCTATAGGGCCTACACAAGATGACCACTTTAATCGAATTTCAAATTTTCAAAAACAAAGGTAGTCACAACTCCCATTCTTCATTGCTGATAATTCTGTAGAGCTACAGCAATGCTCCACAGTACCTCTATCACCTTCACATTAAGTTTCATCAAAATCCAAACAGTGCCCTGTCCTACAGAGAACTTATAAGCTAAAAATAACAGCCTACGCAACTGATTTTCAAATTTTCAAAAACACAGCTAGTCACAGCTACTGTTCCTCGTTGCAGACAATTCCGTAGAGCTACACCAACGTTCTATGGCATCTCACTCACATTTGCGTCAATTTTCATCAAAATCCATGCAGTGCTTTGTCCTATAGGGCCTACACAAGATGACCACTTTAATCGAATTTCAAATTTTCAAAAACAAAGGTAGTCACAACTCCCATTCTTCATTGCTGATAATTCTGTAGAGCTACAGCAATGCTCCACAGTACCTCTATCACCTTCACATTAAGTTTCATCAAAATCCAAACAGTGCCCTGTCCTACAGAGAACTTATAAGCTAAAAATAACAGCCTACGCAACTGATTTTCAAATTTTCAAAAACACAGCTAGTCACAGCTACTGTTCCTCGTTGCAGACAATTCCGTAGAGCTACACCAACGTTCTATGGCATCTCACTCACATTTGCGTCAATTTTCATCAAAATCCATGCAGTGCTTTGTCCTATAGGGCCTACACAAGATGACCACTTTAATCGAATTTCAAATTTTCAAAAACAAAGGTAGTCACAACTCCCATTCTTCATTGCTGATAATTCTGTAGAGCTACAGCAATGCTCCACAGTACCTCTATCACCTTCACATTAAGTTTCATCAAAATCCAAACAGTGCCCTGTCCTACAGAGAATTTATAAGCTAAAAATAACAGCCTACGCAACTGATTTTCAAATTTTCAAAAACACAGCTAGTCACAGCTACTGTTCCTCGTTGCAGACAATTCCGTAGAGCTACACCAACGTTCTATGGCATCTCACTCACATTTGCGTCAATTTTCATCAAAATCCATGCAGTGCTTTGTCCTATAGGGCCTACACAAGATGACCACTTTAATCGAATTTCAAATTTTCAAAAACAAAGGTAGTCACAACTCCCATTCTTCATTGCTGATAATTCTGTAGAGCTACAGCAATGCTCCACAGTACCTCTATCACCTTCACATTAAGTTTCATCAAAATCCAAACAGTGCCCTGTCCTACAGAGAACTTATAAGCTAAAAATAACAGCCTACGCAACTGATTTTCAAATTTTCAAAAACACAGCTAGTCACAGCTACTGTTCCTCGTTGCAGACAATTCCGTAGAGCTACACCAACGTTCTATGGCATCTCACTCACATTTGCGTCAATTTTCATCAAAATCCATGCAGTGCTTTGTCCTATAGGGCCTACACAAGATGACCACTTTAATCGAATTTCAAATTTTCAAAAACAAAGGTAGTCACAACTCCCATTCTTCATTGCTGATAATTCTGTAGAGCTACAGCAATGCTCCACAGTACCTCTATCACCTTCACATTAAGTTTCATCAAAATCCAAACAGTGCCCTGTCCTACAGAGAACTTATAAGCTAAAAATAACAGCCTACGCAACTGATTTTCAAATTTTCAAAAACACAGCTAGTCACAGCTACTGTTCCTCGTTGCAGACAATTCCGTAGAGCTACACCAACGTTCTATGGCATCTCACTCACATTTGCGTCAATTTTCATCAAAATCCATGCAGTGCTTTGTCCTATAGGGCCTACACAAGATGACCACTTTAATCGAATTTCAAATTTTCAAAAACAAAGGTAGTCACAACTCCCATTCTTCATTGCTGATAATTCTGTAGAGCTACAGCAATGCTCCACAGTACCTCTATCACCTTCACATTAAGTTTCATCAAAATCCAAACAGTGCCCTGTCCTACAGAGAACTTATAAGCTAAAAATAACAGCCTACGCAACTGATTTTCAAATTTTCAAAAACACAGCTAGTCACAGCTACTGTTCCTCGTTGCAGACAATTCCGTAGAGCTACACCAACGTTCTATGGCATCTCACTCACATTTGCGTCAATTTTCATCAAAATCCATGCAGTGCTTTGTCCTATAGGGCCTACACAAGATGACCACTTTAATCGAATTTCAAATTTTCAAAAACAAAGGTAGTCACAACTCCCATTCTTCATTGCTGATAATTCTGTAGAGCTACAGCAATGCTCCACAGTACCTCTATCACCTTCACATTAAGTTTCATCAAAATCCAAACAGTGCCCTGTCCTACAGAGAACTTATAAGCTAAAAATAACAGCCTACGCAACTGATTTTCAAATTTTCAAAAACACAGCTAGTCACAGCTACTGTTCCTCGTTGCAGACAATTCCGTAGAGCTACACCAACGTTCTATGGCATCTCACTCACATTTGCGTCAATTTTCATCAAAATCCATGCAGTGCTTTGTCCTATAGGGCCTACACAAGATGACCACTTTAATCGAATTTCAAATTTTCAAAAACAAAGGTAGTCACAACTCCCATTCTTCATTGCTGATAATTCTGTAGAGCTACAGCAATGCTCCACAGTACCTCTATCACCTTCACATTAAGTTTCATCAAAATCCAAACAGTGCCCTGTCCTACAGAGAACTTATAAGCTAAAAATAACAGCCTACGCAACTGATTTTCAAATTTTCAAAAACACAGCTAGTCACAGCTACTGTTCCTCGTTGCAGACAATTCCGTAGAGCTACACCAACGTTCTATGGCATCTCACTCACATTTGCGTCAATTTTCATCAAAATCCATGCAGTGCTTTGTCCTATAGGGCCTACACAAGATGACCACTTTAATCGAATTTCAAATTTTCAAAAACAAAGGTAGTCACAACTCCCATTCTTCATTGCTGATAATTCTGTAGAGCTACAGCAATGCTCCACAGTACCTCTATCACCTTCACATTAAGTTTCATCAAAATCCAAACAGTGCCCTGTCCTACAGAGAACTTATAAGCTAAAAATAACAGCCTACGCAACTGATTTTCAAATTTTCAAAAACACAGCTAGTCACAGCTACTGTTCCTCGTTGCAGACAATTCCGTAGAGCTACACCAACGTTCTATGGCATCTCACTCACATTTGCGTCAATTTTCATCAAAATCCATGCAGTGCTTTGTCCTATAGGGCCTACACAAGATGACCACTTTAATCGAATTTCAAATTTTCAAAAACAAAGGTAGTCACAACTCCCATTCTTCATTGCTGATAATTCTGTAGAGCTACAGCAATGCTCCACAGTACCTCTATCACCTTCACATTAAGTTTCATCAAAATCCAAACAGTGCCCTGTCCTACAGAGAACTTATAAGCTAAAAATAACAGCCTACGCAACTGATTTTCAAATTTTCAAAAACACAGCTAGTCACAGCTACTGTTCCTCGTTGCAGACAATTCCGTAGAGCTACACCAACGTTCTATGGCATCTCACTCACATTTGCGTCAATTTTCATCAAAATCCATGCAGTGCTTTGTCCTATAGGGCCTACACAAGATGACCACTTTAATCGAATTTCAAATTTTCAAAAACAAAGGTAGTCACAACTCCCATTCTTCATTGCTGATAATTCTGTAGAGCTACAGCAATGCTCCACAGTACCTCTATCACCTTCACATTAAGTTTCATCAAAATCCAAACAGTGCCCTGTCCTACAGAGAATTTATAAGCTAAAAATAACAGCCTACGCAACTGATTTTCAAATTTTCAAAAACACAGCTAGTCACAGCTACTGTTCCTCGTTGCAGACAATTCCGTAGAGCTACACCAACGTTCTATGGCATCTCACTCACATTTGCGTCAATTTTCATCAAAATCCATGCAGTGCTTTGTCCTATAGGGCCTACACAAGATGACCACTTTAATCGAATTTCAAATTTTCAAAAACAAAGGTAGTCACAACTCCCATTCTTCATTGCTGATAATTCTGTAGAGCTACAGCAATGCTCCACAGTACCTCTATCACCTTCACATTAAGTTTCATCAAAATCCAAACAGTGCCCTGTCCTACAGAGAATTTATAAGCTAAAAATAACAGCCTACGCAACTGATTTTCAAATTTTCAAAAACACAGCTAGTCACAGCTACTGTTCCTCGTTGCAGACAATTCCGTAGAGCTACACCAACGTTCTATGGCATCTCACTCACATTTGCGTCAATTTTCATCAAAATCCATGCAGTGCTTTGTCCTATAGGGCCTACACAAGATGACCACTTTAATCGAATTTCAAATTTTCAAAAACAAAGGTAGTCACAACTCCCATTCTTCATTGCTGATAATTCTGTAGAGCTACAGCAATGCTCCACAGTACCTCTATCACCTTCACATTAAGTTTCATCAAAATCCAAACAGTGCCCTGTCCTACAGAGAACTTATAAGCTAAAAATAACAGCCTACGCAACTGATTTTCAAATTTTCAAAAACACAGCTAGTCACAGCTACTGTTCCTCGTTGCAGACAATTCCGTAGAGCTACACCAACGTTCTATGGCATCTCACTCACATTTGCGTCAATTTTCATCAAAATCCATGCAGTGCTTTGTCCTATAGGGCCTACACAAGATGACCACTTTAATCGAATTTCAAATTTTCAAAAACAAAGGTAGTCACAACTCCCATTCTTCATTGCTGATAATTCTGTAGAGCTACAGCAATGCTCCACAGTACCTCTATCACCTTCACATTAAGTTTCATCAAAATCCAAACAGTGCCCTGTCCTACAGAGAATTTATAAGCTAAAAATAACAGCCTACGCAACTGATTTTCAAATTTTCAAAAACACAGCTAGTCACAGCTACTGTTCCTCGTTGCAGACAATTCCGTAGAGCTACACCAACGTTCTATGGCATCTCACTCACATTTGCGTCAATTTTCATCAAAATCCATGCAGTGCTTTGTCCTATAGGGCCTACACAAGATGACCACTTTAATCGAATTTCAAATTTTCAAAAACAAAGGTAGTCACAACTCCCATTCTTCATTGCTGATAATTCTGTAGAGCTACAGCAATGCTCCACAGTACCTCTATCACCTTCACATTAAGTTTCATCAAAATCCAAACAGTGCCCTGTCCTACAGAGAATTTATAAGCTAAAAATAACAGCCTACGCAACTGATTTTCAAATTTTCAAAAACACAGCTAGTCACAGCTACTGTTCCTCGTTGCAGACAATTCCGTAGAGCTACACCAACGTTCTATGGCATCTCACTCACATTTGCGTCAATTTTCATCAAAATCCATGCAGTGCTTTGTCCTATAGGGCCTACACAAGATGACCACTTTAATCGAATTTCAAATTTTCAAAAACAAAGGTAGTCACAACTCCCATTCTTCATTGCTGATAATTCTGTAGAGCTACAGCAATGCTCCACAGTACCTCTATCACCTTCACATTAAGTTTCATCAAAATCCAAACAGTGCCCTGTCCTACAGAGAATTTATAAGCTAAAAATAACAGCCTACGCAACTGATTTTCAAATTTTCAAAAACACAGCTAGTCACAGCTACTGTTCCTCGTTGCAGACAATTCCGTAGAGCTACACCAACGTTCTATGGCATCTCACTCACATTTGCGTCAATTTTCATCAAAATCCATGCAGTGCTTTGTCCTATAGGGCCTACACAAGATGACCACTTTAATCGAATTTCAAATTTTCAAAAACAAAGGTAGTCACAACTCCCATTCTTCATTGCTGATAATTCTGTAGAGCTACAGCAATGCTCCACAGTACCTCTATCACCTTCACATTAAGTTTCATCAAAATCCAAACAGTGCCCTGTCCTACAGAGAATTTATAAGCTAAAAATAACAGCCTACGCAACTGATTTTCAAATTTTCAAAAACACAGCTAGTCACAGCTACTGTTCCTCGTTGCAGACAATTCCGTAGAGCTACACCAACGTTCTATGGCATCTCACTCACATTTGCGTCAATTTTCATCAAAATCCATGCAGTGCTTTGTCCTATAGGGCCTACACAAGATGACCACTTTAATCGAATTTCAAATTTTCAAAAACAAAGGTAGTCACAACTCCCATTCTTCATTGCTGATAATTCTGTAGAGCTACAGCAATGCTCCACAGTACCTCTATCACCTTCACATTAAGTTTCATCAAAATCCAAACAGTGCCCTGTCCTACAGAGAATTTATAAGCTAAAAATAACAGCCTACGCAACTGATTTTCAAATTTTCAAAAACACAGCTAGTCACAGCTACTGTTCCTCGTTGCAGACAATTCCGTAGAGCTACACCAACGTTCTATGGCATCTCACTCACATTTGCGTCAATTTTCATCAAAATCCATGCAGTGCTTTGTCCTATAGGGCCTACACAAGATGACCACTTTAATCGAATTTCAAATTTTCAAAAACAAAGGTAGTCACAACTCCCATTCTTCATTGCTGATAATTCTGTAGAGCTACAGCAATGCTCCACAGTACCTCTATCACCTTCACATTAAGTTTCATCAAAATCCAAACAGTGCCCTGTCCTACAGAGAATTTATAAGCTAAAAATAACAGCCTACGCAACTGATTTTCAAATTTTCAAAAACACAGCTAGTCACAGCTACTGTTCCTCGTTGCAGACAATTCCGTAGAGCTACACCAACGTTCTATGGCATCTCACTCACATTTGCGTCAATTTTCATCAAAATCCATGCAGTGCTTTGTCCTATAGGGCCTACACAAGATGACCACTTTAATCGAATTTCAAATTTTCAAAAACAAAGGTAGTCACAACTCCCATTCTTCATTGCTGATAATTCTGTAGAGCTACAGCAATGCTCCACAGTACCTCTATCACCTTCACATTAAGTTTCATCAAAATCCAAACAGTGCCCTGTCCTACAGAGAATTTATAAGCTAAAAATAACAGCCTACGCAACTGATTTTCAAATTTTCAAAAACACAGCTAGTCACAGCTACTGTTCCTCGTTGCAGACAATTCCGTAGAGCTACACCAACGTTCTATGGCATCTCACTCACATTTGCGTCAATTTTCATCAAAATCCATGCAGTGCTTTGTCCTATAGGGCCTACACAAGATGACCACTTTAATCGAATTTCAAATTTTCAAAAACAAAGGTAGTCACAACTCCCATTCTTCATTGCTGATAATTCTGTAGAGCTACAGCAATGCTCCACAGTACCTCTATCACCTTCACATTAAGTTTCATCAAAATCCAAACAGTGCCCTGTCCTACAGAGAATTTATAAGCTAAAAATAACAGCCTACGCAACTGATTTTCAAATTTTCAAAAACACAGCTAGTCACAGCTACTGTTCCTCGTTGCAGACAATTCCGTAGAGCTACACCAACGTTCTATGGCATCTCACTCACATTTGCGTCAATTTTCATCAAAATCCATGCAGTGCTTTGTCCTATAGGGCCTACACAAGATGACCACTTTAATCGAATTTCAAATTTTCAAAAACAAAGGTAGTCACAACTCCCATTCTTCATTGCTGATAATTCTGTAGAGCTACAGCAATGCTCCACAGTACCTCTATCACCTTCACATTAAGTTTCATCAAAATCCAAACAGTGCCCTGTCCTACAGAGAATTTATAAGCTAAAAATAACAGCCTACGCAACTGATTTTCAAATTTTCAAAAACACAGCTAGTCACAGCTACTGTTCCTCGTTGCAGACAATTCCGTAGAGCTACACCAACGTTCTATGGCATCTCACTCACATTTGCGTCAATTTTCATCAAAATCCATGCAGTGCTTTGTCCTATAGGGCCTACACAAGATGACCACTTTAATCGAATTTCAAATTTTCAAAAACAAAGGTAGTCACAACTCCCATTCTTCATTGCTGATAATTCTGTAGAGCTACAGCAATGCTCCACAGTACCTCTATCACCTTCACATTAAGTTTCATCAAAATCCAAACAGTGCCCTGTCCTACAGAGAATTTATAAGCTAAAAATAACAGCCTACGCAACTGATTTTCAAATTTTCAAAAACACAGCTAGTCACAGCTACTGTTCCTCGTTGCAGACAATTCCGTAGAGCTACACCAACGTTCTATGGCATCTCACTCACATTTGCGTCAATTTTCATCAAAATCCATGCAGTGCTTTGTCCTATAGGGCCTACACAAGATGACCACTTTAATCGAATTTCAAATTTTCAAAAACAAAGGTAGTCACAACTCCCATTCTTCATTGCTGATAATTCTGTAGAGCTACAGCAATGCTCCACAGTACCTCTATCACCTTCACATTAAGTTTCATCAAAATCCAAACAGTGCCCTGTCCTACAGAGAATTTATAAGCTAAAAATAACAGCCTACGCAACTGATTTTCAAATTTTCAAAAACACAGCTAGTCACAGCTACTGTTCCTCGTTGCAGACAATTCCGTAGAGCTACACCAACGTTCTATGGCATCTCACTCACATTTGCGTCAATTTTCATCAAAATCCATGCAGTGCTTTGTCCTATAGGGCCTACACAAGATGACCACTTTAATCGAATTTCAAATTTTCAAAAACAAAGGTAGTCACAACTCCCATTCTTCATTGCTGATAATTCTGTAGAGCTACAGCAATGCTCCACAGTACCTCTATCACCTTCACATTAAGTTTCATCAAAATCCAAACAGTGCCCTGTCCTACAGAGAATTTATAAGCTAAAAATAACAGCCTACGCAACTGATTTTCAAATTTTCAAAAACACAGCTAGTCACAGCTACTGTTCCTCGTTGCAGACAATTCCGTAGAGCTACACCAACGTTCTATGGCATCTCACTCACATTTGCGTCAATTTTCATCAAAATCCATGCAGTGCTTTGTCCTATAGGGCCTACACAAGATGACCACTTTAATCGAATTTCAAATTTTCAAAAACAAAGGTAGTCACAACTCCCATTCTTCATTGCTGATAATTCTGTAGAGCTACAGCAATGCTCCACAGTACCTCTATCACCTTCACATTAAGTTTCATCAAAATCCAAACAGTGCCCTGTCCTACAGAGAATTTATAAGCTAAAAATAACAGCCTACGCAACTGATTTTCAAATTTTCAAAAACACAGCTAGTCACAGCTACTGTTCCTCGTTGCAGACAATTCCGTAGAGCTACACCAACGTTCTATGGCATCTCACTCACATTTGCGTCAATTTTCATCAAAATCCATGCAGTGCTTTGTCCTATAGGGCCTACACAAGATGACCACTTTAATCGAATTTCAAATTTTCAAAAACAAAGGTAGTCACAACTCCCATTCTTCATTGCTGATAATTCTGTAGAGCTACAGCAATGCTCCACAGTACCTCTATCACCTTCACATTAAGTTTCATCAAAATCCAAACAGTGCCCTGTCCTACAGAGAATTTATAAGCTAAAAATAACAGCCTACGCAACTGATTTTCAAATTTTCAAAAACACAGCTAGTCACAGCTACTGTTCCTCGTTGCAGACAATTCCGTAGAGCTACACCAACGTTCTATGGCATCTCACTCACATTTGCGTCAATTTTCATCAAAATCCATGCAGTGCTTTGTCCTATAGGGCCTACACAAGATGACCACTTTAATCGAATTTCAAATTTTCAAAAACAAAGGTAGTCACAACTCCCATTCTTCATTGCTGATAATTCTGTAGAGCTACAGCAATGCTCCACAGTACCTCTATCACCTTCACATTAAGTTTCATCAAAATCCAAACAGTGCCCTGTCCTACAGAGAATTTATAAGCTAAAAATAACAGCCTACGCAACTGATTTTCAAATTTTCAAAAACACAGCTAGTCACAGCTACTGTTCCTCGTTGCAGACAATTCCGTAGAGCTACACCAACGTTCTATGGCATCTCACTCACATTTGCGTCAATTTTCATCAAAATCCATGCAGTGCTTTGTCCTATAGGGCCTACACAAGATGACCACTTTAATCGAATTTCAAATTTTCAAAAACAAAGGTAGTCACAACTCCCATTCTTCATTGCTGATAATTCTGTAGAGCTACAGCAATGCTCCACAGTACCTCTATCACCTTCACATTAAGTTTCATCAAAATCCAAACAGTGCCCTGTCCTACAGAGAATTTATAAGCTAAAAATAACAGCCTACGCAACTGATTTTCAAATTTTCAAAAACACAGCTAGTCACAGCTACTGTTCCTCGTTGCAGACAATTCCGTAGAGCTACACCAACGTTCTATGGCATCTCACTCACATTTGCGTCAATTTTCATCAAAATCCATGCAGTGCTTTGTCCTATAGGGCCTACACAAGATGACCACTTTAATCGAATTTCAAATTTTCAAAAACAAAGGTAGTCACAACTCCCATTCTTCATTGCTGATAATTCTGTAGAGCTACAGCAATGCTCCACAGTACCTCTATCACCTTCACATTAAGTTTCATCAAAATCCAAACAGTGCCCTGTCCTACAGAGAATTTATAAGCTAAAAATAACAGCCTACGCAACTGATTTTCAAATTTTCAAAAACACAGCTAGTCACAGCTACTGTTCCTCGTTGCAGACAATTCCGTAGAGCTACACCAACGTTCTATGGCATCTCACTCACATTTGCGTCAATTTTCATCAAAATCCATGCAGTGCTTTGTCCTATAGGGCCTACACAAGATGACCACTTTAATCGAATTTCAAATTTTCAAAAACAAAGGTAGTCACAACTCCCATTCTTCATTGCTGATAATTCTGTAGAGCTACAGCAATGCTCCACAGTACCTCTATCACCTTCACATTAAGTTTCATCAAAATCCAAACAGTGCCCTGTCCTACAGAGAATTTATAAGCTAAAAATAACAGCCTACGCAACTGATTTTCAAATTTTCAAAAACACAGCTAGTCACAGCTACTGTTCCTCGTTGCAGACAATTCCGTAGAGCTACACCAACGTTCTATGGCATCTCACTCACATTTGCGTCAATTTTCATCAAAATCCATGCAGTGCTTTGTCCTATAGGGCCTACACAAGATGACCACTTTAATCGAATTTCAAATTTTCAAAAACAAAGGTAGTCACAACTCCCATTCTTCATTGCTGATAATTCTGTAGAGCTACAGCAATGCTCCACAGTACCTCTATCACCTTCACATTAAGTTTCATCAAAATCCAAACAGTGCCCTGTCCTACAGAGAATTTATAAGCTAAAAATAACAGCCTACGCAACTGATTTTCAAATTTTCAAAAACACAGCTAGTCACAGCTACTGTTCCTCGTTGCAGACAATTCCGTAGAGCTACACCAACGTTCTATGGCATCTCACTCACATTTGCGTCAATTTTCATCAAAATCCATGCAGTGCTTTGTCCTATAGGGCCTACACAAGATGACCACTTTAATCGAATTTCAAATTTTCAAAAACAAAGGTAGTCACAACTCCCATTCTTCATTGCTGATAATTCTGTAGAGCTACAGCAATGCTCCACAGTACCTCTATCACCTTCACATTAAGTTTCATCAAAATCCAAACAGTGCCCTGTCCTACAGAGAATTTATAAGCTAAAAATAACAGCCTACGCAACTGATTTTCAAATTTTCAAAAACACAGCTAGTCACAGCTACTGTTCCTCGTTGCAGACAATTCCGTAGAGCTACACCAACGTTCTATGGCATCTCACTCACATTTGCGTCAATTTTCATCAAAATCCATGCAGTGCTTTGTCCTATAGGGCCTACACAAGATGACCACTTTAATCGAATTTCAAATTTTCAAAAACAAAGGTAGTCACAACTCCCATTCTTCATTGCTGATAATTCTGTAGAGCTACAGCAATGCTCCACAGTACCTCTATCACCTTCACATTAAGTTTCATCAAAATCCAAACAGTGCCCTGTCCTACAGAGAATTTATAAGCTAAAAATAACAGCCTACGCAACTGATTTTCAAATTTTCAAAAACACAGCTAGTCACAGCTACTGTTCCTCGTTGCAGACAATTCCGTAGAGCTACACCAACGTTCTATGGCATCTCACTCACATTTGCGTCAATTTTCATCAAAATCCATGCAGTGCTTTGTCCTATAGGGCCTACACAAGATGACCACTTTAATCGAATTTCAAATTTTCAAAAACAAAGGTAGTCACAACTCCCATTCTTCATTGCTGATAATTCTGTAGAGCTACAGCAATGCTCCACAGTACCTCTATCACCTTCACATTAAGTTTCATCAAAATCCAAACAGTGCCCTGTCCTACAGAGAATTTATAAGCTAAAAATAACAGCCTACGCAACTGATTTTCAAATTTTCAAAAACACAGCTAGTCACAGCTACTGTTCCTCGTTGCAGACAATTCCGTAGAGCTACACCAACGTTCTATGGCATCTCACTCACATTTGCGTCAATTTTCATCAAAATCCATGCAGTGCTTTGTCCTATAGGGCCTACACAAGATGACCACTTTAATCGAATTTCAAATTTTCAAAAACAAAGGTAGTCACAACTCCCATTCTTCATTGCTGATAATTCTGTAGAGCTACAGCAATGCTCCACAGTACCTCTATCACCTTCACATTAAGTTTCATCAAAATCCAAACAGTGCCCTGTCCTACAGAGAATTTATAAGCTAAAAATAACAGCCTACGCAACTGATTTTCAAATTTTCAAAAACACAGCTAGTCACAGCTACTGTTCCTCGTTGCAGACAATTCCGTAGAGCTACACCAACGTTCTATGGCATCTCACTCACATTTGCGTCAATTTTCATCAAAATCCATGCAGTGCTTTGTCCTATAGGGCCTACACAAGATGACCACTTTAATCGAATTTCAAATTTTCAAAAACAAAGGTAGTCACAACTCCCATTCTTCATTGCTGATAATTCTGTAGAGCTACAGCAATGCTCCACAGTACCTCTATCACCTTCACATTAAGTTTCATCAAAATCCAAACAGTGCCCTGTCCTACAGAGAATTTATAAGCTAAAAATAACAGCCTACGCAACTGATTTTCAAATTTTCAAAAACACAGCTAGTCACAGCTACTGTTCCTCGTTGCAGACAATTCCGTAGAGCTACACCAACGTTCTATGGCATCTCACTCACATTTGCGTCAATTTTCATCAAAATCCATGCAGTGCTTTGTCCTATAGGGCCTACACAAGATGACCACTTTAATCGAATTTCAAATTTTCAAAAACAAAGGTAGTCACAACTCCCATTCTTCATTGCTGATAATTCTGTAGAGCTACAGCAATGCTCCACAGTACCTCTATCACCTTCACATTAAGTTTCATCAAAATCCAAACAGTGCCCTGTCCTACAGAGAATTTATAAGCTAAAAATAACAGCCTACGCAACTGATTTTCAAATTTTCAAAAACACAGCTAGTCACAGCTACTGTTCCTCGTTGCAGACAATTCCGTAGAGCTACACCAACGTTCTATGGCATCTCACTCACATTTGCGTCAATTTTCATCAAAATCCATGCAGTGCTTTGTCCTATAGGGCCTACACAAGATGACCACTTTAATCGAATTTCAAATTTTCAAAAACAAAGGTAGTCACAACTCCCATTCTTCATTGCTGATAATTCTGTAGAGCTACAGCAATGCTCCACAGTACCTCTATCACCTTCACATTAAGTTTCATCAAAATCCAAACAGTGCCCTGTCCTACAGAGAATTTATAAGCTAAAAATAACAGCCTACGCAACTGATTTTCAAATTTTCAAAAACACAGCTAGTCACAGCTACTGTTCCTCGTTGCAGACAATTCCGTAGAGCTACACCAACGTTCTATGGCATCTCACTCACATTTGCGTCAATTTTCATCAAAATCCATGCAGTGCTTTGTCCTATAGGGCCTACACAAGATGACCACTTTAATCGAATTTCAAATTTTCAAAAACAAAGGTAGTCACAACTCCCATTCTTCATTGCTGATAATTCTGTAGAGCTACAGCAATGCTCCACAGTACCTCTATCACCTTCACATTAAGTTTCATCAAAATCCAAACAGTGCCCTGTCCTACAGAGAATTTATAAGCTAAAAATAACAGCCTACGCAACTGATTTTCAAATTTTCAAAAACACAGCTAGTCACAGCTACTGTTCCTCGTTGCAGACAATTCCGTAGAGCTACACCAACGTTCTATGGCATCTCACTCACATTTGCGTCAATTTTCATCAAAATCCATGCAGTGCTTTGTCCTATAGGGCCTACACAAGATGACCACTTTAATCGAATTTCAAATTTTCAAAAACAAAGGTAGTCACAACTCCCATTCTTCATTGCTGATAATTCTGTAGAGCTACAGCAATGCTCCACAGTACCTCTATCACCTTCACATTAAGTTTCATCAAAATCCAAACAGTGCCCTGTCCTACAGAGAATTTATAAGCTAAAAATAACAGCCTACGCAACTGATTTTCAAATTTTCAAAAACACAGCTAGTCACAGCTACTGTTCCTCGTTGCAGACAATTCCGTAGAGCTACACCAACGTTCTATGGCATCTCACTCACATTTGCGTCAATTTTCATCAAAATCCATGCAGTGCTTTGTCCTATAGGGCCTACACAAGATGACCACTTTAATCGAATTTCAAATTTTCAAAAACAAAGGTAGTCACAACTCCCATTCTTCATTGCTGATAATTCTGTAGAGCTACAGCAATGCTCCACAGTACCTCTATCACCTTCACATTAAGTTTCATCAAAATCCAAACAGTGCCCTGTCCTACAGAGAATTTATAAGCTAAAAATAACAGCCTACGCAACTGATTTTCAAATTTTCAAAAACACAGCTAGTCACAGCTACTGTTCCTCGTTGCAGACAATTCCGTAGAGCTACACCAACGTTCTATGGCATCTCACTCACATTTGCGTCAATTTTCATCAAAATCCATGCAGTGCTTTGTCCTATAGGGCCTACACAAGATGACCACTTTAATCGAATTTCAAATTTTCAAAAACAAAGGTAGTCACAACTCCCATTCTTCATTGCTGATAATTCTGTAGAGCTACAGCAATGCTCCACAGTACCTCTATCACCTTCACATTAAGTTTCATCAAAATCCAAACAGTGCCCTGTCCTACAGAGAATTTATAAGCTAAAAATAACAGCCTACGCAACTGATTTTCAAATTTTCAAAAACACAGCTAGTCACAGCTACTGTTCCTCGTTGCAGACAATTCCGTAGAGCTACACCAACGTTCTATGGCATCTCACTCACATTTGCGTCAATTTTCATCAAAATCCATGCAGTGCTTTGTCCTATAGGGCCTACACAAGATGACCACTTTAATCGAATTTCAAATTTTCAAAAACAAAGGTAGTCACAACTCCCATTCTTCATTGCTGATAATTCTGTAGAGCTACAGCAATGCTCCACAGTACCTCTATCACCTTCACATTAAGTTTCATCAAAATCCAAACAGTGCCCTGTCCTACAGAGAATTTATAAGCTAAAAATAACAGCCTACGCAACTGATTTTCAAATTTTCAAAAACACAGCTAGTCACAGCTACTGTTCCTCGTTGCAGACAATTCCGTAGAGCTACACCAACGTTCTATGGCATCTCACTCACATTTGCGTCAATTTTCATCAAAATCCATGCAGTGCTTTGTCCTATAGGGCCTACACAAGATGACCACTTTAATCGAATTTCAAATTTTCAAAAACAAAGGTAGTCACAACTCCCATTCTTCATTGCTGATAATTCTGTAGAGCTACAGCAATGCTCCACAGTACCTCTATCACCTTCACATTAAGTTTCATCAAAATCCAAACAGTGCCCTGTCCTACAGAGAATTTATAAGCTAAAAATAACAGCCTACGCAACTGATTTTCAAATTTTCAAAAACACAGCTAGTCACAGCTACTGTTCCTCGTTGCAGACAATTCCGTAGAGCTACACCAACGTTCTATGGCATCTCACTCACATTTGCGTCAATTTTCATCAAAATCCATGCAGTGCTTTGTCCTATAGGGCCTACACAAGATGACCACTTTAATCGAATTTCAAATTTTCAAAAACAAAGGTAGTCACAACTCCCATTCTTCATTGCTGATAATTCTGTAGAGCTACAGCAATGCTCCACAGTACCTCTATCACCTTCACATTAAGTTTCATCAAAATCCAAACAGTGCCCTGTCCTACAGAGAATTTATAAGCTAAAAATAACAGCCTACGCAACTGATTTTCAAATTTTCAAAAACACAGCTAGTCACAGCTACTGTTCCTCGTTGCAGACAATTCCGTAGAGCTACACCAACGTTCTATGGCATCTCACTCACATTTGCGTCAATTTTCATCAAAATCCATGCAGTGCTTTGTCCTATAGGGCCTACACAAGATGACCACTTTAATCGAATTTCAAATTTTCAAAAACAAAGGTAGTCACAACTCCCATTCTTCATTGCTGATAATTCTGTAGAGCTACAGCAATGCTCCACAGTACCTCTATCACCTTCACATTAAGTTTCATCAAAATCCAAACAGTGCCCTGTCCTACAGAGAATTTATAAGCTAAAAATAACAGCCTACGCAACTGATTTTCAAATTTTCAAAAACACAGCTAGTCACAGCTACTGTTCCTCGTTGCAGACAATTCCGTAGAGCTACACCAACGTTCTATGGCATCTCACTCACATTTGCGTCAATTTTCATCAAAATCCATGCAGTGCTTTGTCCTATAGGGCCTACACAAGATGACCACTTTAATCGAATTTCAAATTTTCAAAAACAAAGGTAGTCACAACTCCCATTCTTCATTGCTGATAATTCTGTAGAGCTACAGCAATGCTCCACAGTACCTCTATCACCTTCACATTAAGTTTCATCAAAATCCAAACAGTGCCCTGTCCTACAGAGAATTTATAAGCTAAAAATAACAGCCTACGCAACTGATTTTCAAATTTTCAAAAACACAGCTAGTCACAGCTACTGTTCCTCGTTGCAGACAATTCCGTAGAGCTACACCAACGTTCTATGGCATCTCACTCACATTTGCGTCAATTTTCATCAAAATCCATGCAGTGCTTTGTCCTATAGGGCCTACACAAGATGACCACTTTAATCGAATTTCAAATTTTCAAAAACAAAGGTAGTCACAACTCCCATTCTTCATTGCTGATAATTCTGTAGAGCTACAGCAACGTTCTATGGCATCTCACTCATATTTACATCACGTTTCGTTAAATTCCATGTAATATTCTGTCCTACAGATCCTTAGCAAGTTTGAAAACTTGGCCTACTGATTGAAAATCTGCCGTTTTCTGACACACTGCCTGCCACAACTCCTTCACATCTTTGCGGACTTTTTCTGCTGCATGATATGCATTCTGTAGTGAGGTCAGATACGACCACCCGTTTTTGTTAAATGGGACCCACTACGTAGGGGAGGAAGTATAAGTTTTTTTATACTTCCTCCTCTACGTAGTGGGTCCCATTTTATTTCCCATTGTACATCCGAAAATTCAAATTGTTGAAAATAATCAAAATATGTTTTGGTTTTGTGATGTAATTCTGCCAAAAAGGAGCACCAACATGGCACCGGAACCTATAAAAAATGACATCAGGAAAAGAGCAAAAATGTTTGGAAGATGCCAAGAGGACTTCATTCAGAATAGTGCTCCCTGAAAACTAGGTTTTCTACATAGTTGTGCAATCTTTCATACTACATTTTCCAAAAGACACCTTCTAAAACCATACTCTCCAAAAATGAGTTTCATACCGTGTTATACACGAGATTGCACAGTAGAGTTAGCAAAAAAGTATTTCAATCCGTTTCTTTAAATAATACACTATCAATTGAATTTTCAGCATGCCTCATCGTTGACAAAAAACATACACAACACCTTTAAAACGTCAAGAAAAACATTAGTGATTCTGGCTCAATTGCAAGCAAAGCCTGCCCACACTTTCACATGACGATTCTCGAAACGGTATTACAAAAACGACAACCAACCGATGACTCTGACAAGAAAAACAATTCATGCAATCATGGAATGTTTTGCGTCATGCAATCATCGAACCAATTTTTAAACTTTTCCATATTATCTTCGCAACACAGCTTCATGACGTCAGCAAGACATTTGTTACCCTAACTGAATTGCAACCAAAGTCTGTCCACACCTTCTCATGATAATACTCCACAGGGTGCTACAACGCAACAAGCAACGGACAGCAAGGACATGTGAAACAAATCATGCAATAATCTTTATTTTCCATCATCTCTCGAATTTCACGTAATTTTCTTCGCAACATGACTTCACATCGTCAAGAAAAACCTTGACGATTCTGGCTCAGTTGCAACCAATCTGTCCATACCTTCTTATCACCATTCTCTAAACGACTTTGCAAAGCAACATCCAACCGGCGACTCTGACCTGAGAATCAACTCATGCAATCATCGGAATTTTCCATCATCTCTCGAATTTTTTTCACGTCGTTTTCTTCGCATCATGAATGCAACTTCATGGCTTTAGCAAAACATTAGTGATTCCGCTTCTTTTGCAACCAGAGTCTTTTCATACCCTCTTATCACCATTCTCTAAACGACTTTGCAAAACAACATCCAACCGGCAACTCTGACCTGAGAAACAACTCATGCAATCATTTGAATTTTCCATCATCTCGAATTTTTTTCACGTCATTTTCTTCGCAACATGACTTCACATCGTCAAGAAAAACCTTGATGATTCTGGCTCAGTTGCAACCAAAGTCTGTCCACACCTTCTCATGATAATACTCCATAGGGTGCAACAACGTAACACGTAACAGACAGCAATGACCTATGAAACAACTCATGAAATCCTTGAATGTTTCCAGCAATATGCGAATTGTACATTTTCTTTGCAACACAACTTCACAACGTTAGCAAAACAGAAATGATCCTGCTTCACTTGCAACCAAAGTAGGTCCACACCTTCTCATAATCATTCTTAGGAGCACGCCCGTTGTCTACATTCATATACCGGAGCGCGACCGATGACGAAAATTGGACGCTCGAAAACACCCGTAGTCTGAATTCATGCACTCACGCACTTTACTCCGGTTGTCTAAATTCTTGCCTTGGAACCTGATTTCAGATATCGGGCTTGTTCAGTTGCACAAATGTATACCTTCAGTGTGCTCCGCCGTATGAATTTAGACATCGGGTGCGCTCAGTCGTGTGAATTCTGACCTCGAGCGGGTGTACTTCTGCGTGCTCGGTCGCATGAATCTAGACCGCGGCGGGCGTACTCGTGCTTGTGAATCTTGGCCTCGGGCATTGATTAGTGTGATCAAACATAGAAAAAGTTATGGGAAATGCAAGAAACATACATCAATCCATCATATCTACGAAATCCGAATCGATAGCTCTGCTCATCCCACACAATTTCATCTGTATTCACTCAAATATTTAAACTGCGGATATCTTTACAAAGGAAGACTTCTCTGAGAGTTGTCACTACATATCAATGCACATGTACAGGGTGAGTAAAAAAAACGTTATTTGAAGTTTGTGAAAAATCTATCTGAATTGTCATTCTGATTTCTTTCTCAAGTTGACTGATTGAATTTCTATGGTTTTATTTTCCATATCCAAGCACCAAATCAATGCTCTAAGTTCAAAAAATTCGAATTCATATCATCGAACGAATGGCTTCTGTACATAGTTTATACAAGTGTATGTACAAGTATTCATTTAGTGCTTCATTCATGCCAAACTATGATGGAAAGGAAGGCAAGGCTTGTTGCATGGGCGGTTACATTCAACAATGTGTCCGAAGCAAAGAGAAAATACATGGATGAATTTCATGAGGAAGCCCCACCTCCACCGACAGTCCATCGTTGGATGAAGAAATTCCTTACGTATGGGGATATGAATAAGCGTGAAAATGGAAGTGGTCGTCCAGTGACGGCTGCAGGTGACGATATCTTTACCTCCATCAAGCCGATAATTGAAGATGACCCGAACGTTTCTACGCGTCGCATAAGCAACACGCTTGGAGTCTCGCAAAGTAGCGTCGTTCGCTGTCTTCATAAGAAAAAGTATCATCCCTATAAGCCAACCTTCGTCCAGGAACTCTCAGATGACGATCACGACCAACGTCTCGAATTCTGTCAATGGATCCTCAATTCCTCACTTCAGCATCCTCAATTCCATCTCCGAATAGTTTTTTCCGACGAAGCTGTCTTTCATGTGAATGGAACTGTAAATAAGCACAATCTGCACTACTGGAGCACTGAGAACCCTAAAGCTTTCGTCGAAAAGCTTCATGACCGGAGATCTGTCACTGTATGGGCCATGATAGACCATACTGGAGTGCTGAGTTACGACATCAGTGAACTAACGATGAACAGCGATCGGTACTGCAATGTTCTGAAACAGCATGTTATTCCCTTCTTGCGACGAAACGAAAACCAGAGCAGATTCTATCAACAGGATGGAGCCCCTCCCCACTACAGCAACGCAAGTCGAAGAATCCTCGACGAAAATTTGACGGGTCGGTGGATTGGTCGAAGAGGACCAGTTGAGTGGCCACCCCGTTCTCCAGACCTTACTGTTTGCGACTTCTTCCTGTGGGGAGCGTTAAGAGACCGAGTGTATGCGCGACTGCCAAGAAATACGAGAGAACTGACAGCCTGCATTCGAGAAGAAATTACTTCTTTCACATCTAACGCCTGCATGAAGGCCTATGACTCATTTGTTCGACGATGCTCTCTTTCCATTCAGCAGGAAGGTGCTCAGTTTGAGTCGCTGTTGTAACCACAGCTTGTGAGGAGCAGCTTTTTCAATGTTCATAACCGCCTGTTGTTGCATTTTATTGTAACTTATAATAGATATCCCAACAAAAGGTAAATAACGTTTTTTTTTACTCACCCTGTATATTCACACGAATCTGTGGATACTCACCTGATCCAAACCGCTTGATCATCTTTTTCATTGCTCATTTCAATTCGAGAACTCAGAATTCATATGCTACATGCAGCCTATTAGTCAGGGAGTTGTGTGGGTAAGCTTAGTTGTGATTAAGGCAGGATCGTTTAGTTTTGGCCACCGCTGTGAATGGCATTTTCAGATGCAGATCCACAATTGAAATGATGCTGTGAGCATAGATCTACATTGCATTTGACCAAGTACTTTATCTCAGAGAAGTGGTTCTCAAGCTAGAGTTATGCTTTGCTCTTGTGTTTTGAAAGGCTGTGGAGAATGATACTGAGGTTTTGGGCAACTCCGGTATTGATTGAGGCAGTAGGCCTACTAACAAAGTTTTTGGCTGACAGCGTGAAGATATGATCGAAAACTGTTTTTTGTAAAAATGGTGAAAATGTGTGATGATTGCGTGAAATTTTGTCCGGCCAGATTTGCCGGTTAACGCTTGTGTTTTGATACTCTGGAGATAAAATTGTGATTTTTTGTTTTGTTTCAATTGAGGCAAATTCTTAAAGTATTCGCTGTAGATGTAAAGTTGTTCTTGAAAATTATAGTTTTGTAAAATTGGTGAAAACGTGTGATGATAGCATGCAGTGCATGTCAGGACTGAGTTGCGCTGTTGTCTTTTGATGTGCTCTGCAGAATGATAATGAGTTGGTTGTAGTTGAGACAATACTATCAACATTTTGACTGACAGTGTAAAGAATTGTGGGAAAAATACAATTTTTGCAGAATTGGTGAAGGCGTGCGTTGATTTCGCGAGGTGCTTCCCATGCCTGGCTGATGCCAGTTTGGTTCGAATTGAGGCAGCATTGACAAGGTTTTCGGTGTCGTTGCACTGCCATTTTCAGATAGAGATCCGCAATTGAAACTGCACCCCGAGGTGCATCTATCCGAGGAGTACTCCTTTGAGAATTATTTCTTGGCCCAAAGTAGCCCGTTGACTACTGTTTTTTAAAGTGATCCAGTGAGTGACACTGAGAAGATGTGGGGCACGTTTGGTTTGAATTGAGGCAGCATTGACAATGCCTTTGGTGTCGATGCGCTGCCTTTTCAGATACAGATCCACAACTGAAACTGTAGCCGGAAATGCATCCATACGACCAAGTACTTTTACTAGTAGAACCGCTTTTCCGCCCAGAGTTCCCGTTTTCCGCTGCATTGCGAAACGCTCTACTGAATGACACTGAGAAGATGTGGGACAAGTTTGACTGTGATTGAGGTATTTCTGTCTGTCAGTGTACACAGACCAGTTATGTTGTTAAAGATATTCTTGTCCTATTGGTGAAGGCTTGCCTAGAATGCGTGAAGTGAGCTAGGTTGGTGGTGATTGAAGCAGTATTGACAATTTTTTGCTTGACACTGGAGGTTCATGGTCATCTGTGGGGAAAAATTATTAAAAGTGAACTCCTTTTAGTAGGACGAACGTTTTCATAAAGTACGGTAGGCAAAATATGCATGCATGCGCATATACAAAGCCAACGTTTCTCGCACTCTCTGTCAACTTCAAGTCGCAGTAAAAAACCACTGCACCCTGAAGCTGACAGACTGTCGAAACTTAGACCTTATGTTTGACTTACCTTACTTTATTGAAACATTCAGTCTACTAAGGGAAGTTGACGTCTTATATTTCTCCACACAAATTAGTATTGGCAAATTTGACCGTCGGTGTGCTGTAAAGTGATAATCTTTTTTGTAAAATTGGTGAAAACATGTATTTATTGCGTAAAAATATTTCTCAAGACAGATTTGTCCGTTGGGTGTTGCTGTTTGAAGCGATCTAGAGAATGACACTAAGAAGGGATGCACCAACATTTTAAGCGAAATTATCTATAATTTGAATGCTTTGGGTATCGACTGATTTATTCAGTGAACTTTTTTATTAGGCAGTGGCTATTACACGCGGTATTAAAACCGGTGCAAAAGTTTTCCATATCTATCAACACGCCTCATGTTTACTAGCTACAAGCATGGCTGCAGATCATTCAATATGACAAAAAATACATCAGAATGTGTCTTGACTCGTTGCTTGTCTTGCTTAGCCTTGCTTGGTTTATCTTCGTCTTCGATGTTTTCTGAGATACTTAGTGATTTCTTAAGCGAAGCAAACTTATTTCCCTACGGTGATTCGGAAACTCTTTATGTAACAAAGTTTACTTTAGTGCTTTATTTAATGTAGATACTTTCCATATCCTACTTATCTATCAGGTAATCAGTCTTGCTGGCTAATTCGGTGTAACAGTCGCCAGATTAAAATTGTTCCAGCTCAGCTAGTGTAATAGCCATCACCTATTAATTTTGTCCCAAAAGTCAGCCTGAAAAATCGACCTCTCTCCAAATGTGACATATTTTGTACGCTCGCTCCACTTGCGAGTCGTGCATGAATTATTTAACGCAAAAATACCCTCTTTTATGAGTTTCTTGGATTTTGTGTACTTTATTAGTTTTCATTTTGACCTTCGATGTATTTTAGCCGCCACTACATGCATTTCTCTTTGTAGAAATAGTTGAATGAACGACCCACTTTCAATTGCTGTCGATACATTTTTTAACGAAATGCTATATTTACTAAAAAATGCCGAAACGATCTCCACGATGTCATAAATAACCGCAAATTGTTCAAAATCGATTATAACGATGCTGTGGGTGTATGCTTGCATTACACCAGCTGATGTCGTTCTTAAAACACATTAAGTTCACCAAACTATATCTATATCATCAATTTCGTTAAGTCCGAAGTACAATTTCACCATTCAACTTGTTTATTATATTAGAGCACGTGTCATTTCAGATAAATATTTTGCAGCTGACTAAAATTAAACTTCGTTGATTATTGTTACCATAGTGACGCTTGCAAATGTAGCAGCAGTGAATTGCGGAGGACTAAAACAAATAATATCTTAGATAGGGATTCTCCATGTAAAACAAGCATTTTTGGCTGATGACTATGCGTTAAATATAAAAGTGTCCAAAGAGATACATATCAAGATAAAATACTCATGCCTTAATCTGTATCTGAGCCTTAATCTGTATCTACCCTCTATTTGCACGGTTCAGCCCTTATTGTCGACTTAGCACCTCCACTACATAGCAGTGTCATTCATTATCGCAATGGGGGTTGATCAATACTATAGATGATACGTCAGTCCACCACGTGATTAAAAATCAATACTGCGATGAACTGATGGAAACATAAAGATTGACAACAATAAAACCTCTAGAATGGAAATTAAGCTTCATGCAATGCACAATAACGGCACATAAATCGCACGCATTTTCACTTAGATGCACCTGCCAACGTCTGTATCATTGGGTTAGAATCAGTCACATGAGTAAATCGAAGCTTTTAATTGGTTCTTCATGCCCCAACTTAGTTCCCTCGGATGTGCCGCGACCTTGAGTCAATTTCCATTCTAGCCAACTTCAGATAAACAGTTTATTTCTATGGATGGAAAGGAGGGTCGTACCAAAATAGGTCAAATTTCACAAAAATCAGCTGCAGCTGACAATTACCAGCTGGGCAAATCAAGCAATAACGAAACGAATGATGTCGCACGGACTGACGTAGCCAACACGATAGGCACTGCAATATCAATGGTATGGTAATTATGACGATGACGAATAATCGACGGCACAGATAGCGATGAAGACACACTATGACGATAGAAATATTTTTAGAAAACCACACAGATATGCAGATGCAGGTTGCAGGTGCAGTGGACACTGAGAAATTCCAAAATGGAATTCCGACGAACGAAGTACAGGAGAGAGAATGTCAACTGATCACAATTCACACGTTGACAGACGCAGCTACCAAAATACTCAAATTTATCAAAAAAGTTGTCAGGATCACGGAGGAATCGATCGTCAGTAAATATGTGAAGATGCGTCTTGTGAACAAGGTAAAACAATGCAGATTAAATATCTTACCTATCGCATATATATATATATATATATATATATATATATATATATATATATATATATCGCAGAGCGGCCCAGAAATAACCAAACCTTAATGATCACATAATTAAAGCTTGCAGCGAAACGGAATAATTATATTACACATGATTGCAAGTGTTATTACTGTAACTGTAATTTAGTTCTCCTAAATTCTTTAACGCAAAATCCCTAAGCCATGACGTCGTCAAACTTTGCTGTGAAACATCAAAGAAGTCACAATCATTTGCAGTATCACTTGCTGTAATACTTTTATGATATTATGTTTTTTATAGTTACCTGAGCTTGAGTCTCCGTGAGTTGTATTTGTCGAGGTGCTTAATTGTTGATAATCGAACTGTCCACCACTACGTGCACTATCTGCGCCGCCTGAATTGCCAGGAGATTCCACAACAGGAATTCCTGTGTTGCTTTCTGTTCCGTAAGACGTAGCATCCTCGGTTGCAGACGCATAGGACGAATTATCATCGCCAACTCCTCCCCCACTTCCAGCACCAAACAGACTTCCTAAATGTAATGAAAATATTTAACTTTATCCATACCTGACAATGTAACATAAAACATAAGTGGGTTTCATAGGAAATACATTTTAAGAAATATCCTAGGAGTCGGGAATTATTGTTTCCCTCATGAAATCTCAGGCGTTTCTTGCCGTGAAGTAATTTTATGCTTAAAGGCAGCAGACCATGAAATTCATGGAACCATGTTAAACAACAAAGCAGTAAATATCGCATATCCCATTTAACATGATGTATTCAGGGTGATACAGCAAAAAATAAATACTAAAGACCAATTGATTCAAATGCCGTTAAGTAATCACTCAATGCGCAAATCTGATATCAGTGGTGAAGTGCCGATGAGAAAACATAGTTGCTAACATAGGACTTGCCACAGAAAAGTGCTCGATCACTTTCTGCGAACATTTACAGGATTGTCAAAGGTACTTTTACTAATGCTTTTCGAAGTTAGAAGCATGATTCGATGTGAATTATGACTTCGAGAGCCGAAGCAGTCGAAAGTGAATTGAATTTGTCTGTGCTTTCGCAGAACAATCAATGGAAGAAAAAGGTGAATTCGTGTCATCGAACAACTCTGTTTGATTAGGTCAACATGAATTAATGGCTGTCAAAATTTGTTTGCTTGAACTTCAATTTTCAAAATCTTTCGGACATCTCCCCACAGGTCTTTATAGAGACACACATGTAAAGTGACAGAAAATTTTTACAGTTTATTTTAAATTCATTTAATCTCTTCGACTATATATATATATATATATATATCTCTGTGCATTTCCGTTACACAGTGCTGTCGACCACAATGGATAGGTGCCCGCCGACTGCCACCGACCGGTCAAGCGAAATGCGAATTACTTACACCATCTTTTATTGAGCTCTCTCTCTCACTCTCTACTAACGACAGAGTGGGCACCCCTAAAAAAAAGGTCACCTACCTAGTTGCTACTACCCATCCTAGGCGAGAGCGGCGTCTACACACACATTCTTTGTAGTCGCCTCTTACGAAACGCAGGAATGTGTCGGTACTTTTCTAAGAACGATAACAGCAAGGCAACCTTTTTGTGCTCGAGCAAAAAAAATGATAAAATCAACTGATGAATCTATCAAGCTTTGATAGTGAGACAGCAAAAAACAGAATTAGCTTACCGGTATTATCAAATCAATACAGATGATAAATGAGATATTTGTATAATCTATGTAAATCAATGTCTGAAGGAAGTCTGAAGTAGTTAAAAGAAAGTTCAAAACCATTGAAGTATAGAGCAAATTAAAAGTTGTATGACTTTTGATGACTAATGGATAACTAAATTACACATTTTGGGGATTTTTTTTCACAAATAAGTTATCATCCACTATTTTATGTAAACACGGATGACCTGTAAAAAGGAAAAATAATAGATGAGCATCATAAACTATTATCTATACATCATCATGGGAGTCAGTGCAATGTTTCTGTGATCAATAATAATGATCATCATTAGAAATGCATGAAGATCACTACGCTCCAGTTTAAGTCTGACTATGTCAGCACCGTCCAAGCCCCCAGCATGGGGGAGTAGTGACGTTAAACCATTCACTCACTCATTCCAAATACATACATGTACAATTGTACATGTCAGCTACAATGTAATTTAAGCAATTAGCTAATTGTGTGTAAGCTGTGCAAGTATGAATGCGAACAACTGCAACATTACACACATGTGACAGATCACAATACACAAATTGCGCATCAATAAATTTGTGACTAAATAGCCAAGGAAAATGTTGCGATCGTGAAGCAGTAAAATTAATTCATGGAAAATCAAACACAAATCTCATTCCTAACAAATATGTGAACGCAGCAAAAAGATGCGTCAATTAACATGTACTTAAAGACAGTAGCTAACAACTGAATTTGTAACAATTCAAGTTTCTCGAATAAATGATGATGCTAGATAAAAATCATGGCATACGTGCAAATACTGTTATCTATCATGAATCATGATACATCAGGTATGTTATGCACTTGAGAAGCCCGGCTACCGAAAAAGTGCAGGAGGGGTCCATCAAAGAAAGTATAACGAAAAGCAACCAGCATGTCCAACCAAAATTTCTTCAGATACCGGAAGAGTCACATGCCTGATTTATTAAGTGGGTGATGTCATTTGTGAAATCACTGAACAAGTAGGGAAGTAATCTTCGACTCGCAACACATATCACAGATTAGAGATAAATGTTATCATTTCAGGGTGTATCATAAATCAATGATTCTAACAACAAATTACGTATAAATCAACTCGAGCGTTAATAATTATTTACAGGAAAATCGGAATTGCGTCAAATTTTATTACGAATTGGCGAATGCTTCCTGATACGTGTATCTCCATGATTGATTCAATTATGATCTGTTCTTTAATTGACTGAATGTAAAAATCATCATCTTCATTCTCTGATTAGCATTTGCGTAGTTGTGCATGACGAAATAACCAATCAACATGCATGCAAGTGCATTTGTAGAAAATCAATACATTTTATTGTCTGTGTAAACGAACTTGCAATGTGATGGTCATAAGAAATCGACAACATAATTTTTTTAAAAATTTAGTCCGTTTTCTTTTATTCCCCTACAATCCATGAGCTGTTGTTCAAGCAACACAATGGGAACGCGTTGAAATAGTCTTCGACTACTTTCAAACAATCAGTTTTTAAATTTCGATTTTTTGCGGTATACTTCCTCTACCTATCCACTCCTGAAAACTTAAAACATTGTCTATCATTCATCCGCATCATCTTAAGTATTATTGTCGAACTGTAAATTGCCCTAAAATCATGTTAACATGATAGTTATGTTCTCTGATCATTGTTAAGGTAATCAATGAGTTGAAACAATTGAAATAATCGATGCTTGAATATCACAATAATCTTAAAACTGAGATGAATTGAATTCGATTGAATTACACTTAATACATTTTGACTTATCCTCATGTCTACTTTGCTGATGTTAAAGGAAATCCCTGAGGCCCGATATTGGGTTGGTAAGAAAAAAAACAAATTCAATTATTCTGAGCACTTTCGCTGCCCTCCGCGTATCATCTTCGGAGAAAACAAACAGGTTGAACAGCCATCAAATAGGCATGCAATGATAGAAACAGTGATTGTCCGTAATACATCATAATAATCTATGGATTGCACTTAAACCGAAAACAGAGATAACATATTGAAATCACCAATAAAAACTTGATGTAAAGTAGTAAGTTAAAATAAGAAAAAAGGATAAAGAGAAGCGAAATATAATCATAGAAGCGCAGCTACCGCAATACACATTCCCACGCAGATCCGAAGTAGCAATCGACCTTCTTGTTTACGCCAAGTTTTCGGGTCCAGATCGCCTCTTTTATTGGTCTCCTTCTCCAACTACTCTCTTTGCTGACCACTGCTGTACTAGGGAAGTCTATGAGCATGCGGTGATCATTTTCGGAGGCATGGTTGACACCTCGGAAGGATCCACATCGAAATTCTTGACTGCACGCTTGTGTTCCTTCTGCCTGTCATTCAGTCCTTCCAGATTGGCCCACATAAACCCATTCGCACTCATAGCAGTTGAACGAGTAGTCGACACCGAATTGCCTCGGAGGACATGGGCGCTTGCGCCAAAGTCTTGGCCTTAGAGTTCTCATAGGTCTCATTCTGGCCTCAACACCATGGAGAACTGCAGAAAGCCGCTCCGACACTCAATTTACATACGGTTAAGTCAGACGCCGTGAACAAAACACGCGCAAACGCCCATGTCTTCCTCGGCAATACTTTGTGGTTCTGTGATTATTTTTCGCTCCTCTTTATCCTTTTTTCTTATTTTAACTTACTACTTCACATCAAGTTTTTATTGGTGATTTCAATATGTTATCTCTGTTTTCGGTTTAAGTGCAATCCATAGATTATTATGATATAATACGGACAATCACTGTTTCTATTATTGCATGCCTATTTGATGTCTGTTCAACCTGTTTGCTTCCGAACGTTTAAGTTTCTCCGAAGATGATACCATAAGCAATGCATCAAGTCAGTCTCTTATTTTCAGCACCTCATGTATACTCTTGATCTAACATAATAGAACCTTTTGACGAAAACATGATACTGAAATAATTACCAAGAATGCAATATGTGTAATTTTGTCGCTTGCCACTTGGATTTGGAATACGTTTATCAATAGCATTGGTTTCGGAACATTAACATCATCAAAACTGATTCTGCAATGTGATCAAAATATGAAAGTAAGATTAGCGCATTAATTTTCGTTCATTTTCGATAATGAAAGACAGCCAGACATGTCCAGTCAGACCATATCGTTACTGTCTGATCAGCATAATGTGTCACTGATCAGCCTGATCATGACGAACGCCTAATCTTCGTTTGACATTGATTCGTGACGTGGAAAGTATAAAGCGACACAAATAATGTTGCTGATTTGTTGTCAGCATGTCAAATGATGTGCGAAAAAACATTTTCTTCGGGTGCAAACAGAGTCTATCCCCTGTAAAAATTGTCGGTTTACACGCTTATCAGTGACACAAATACGCGAGTCAAGAAATGAATGTGAAAGAATTCTAAAAGTATTCCTCAACATTCATTTATACTTAATTGTCGCATCATGTGTAGCACGCATGTTAGATTAGAAGCAATGGTTAACTTTATTCGCCATAGGTAAGCAAAATCAAGATTAACTATGAAAAAAAACATTTGTCTAATACACGTATAGCATAAAGGTACAAACAGTCCAATTTGGAAATCTCTTTACACATAACATTGAATGGACTGAGTGCGTGGACAACGAAATGCTTACTTGTCATATGATACCCGTACAAGTCTATTTAGCAAAACCTATGTCGCAGATGTTGAAAACTAAATATTTATCGTGCAGTCCTTGGCTGCAGATTGACCACTCCCATTCCTGGTCTTCTAAAAGAAGCTAGCGTTCATCCTCTCTCCGCTACCTTCATCAGGTCACTTTCATATTTGGAGCGAACCCTTCGCCTTCTCACCTATTTTCCACCGCATTCTCTTATGTCCCTTTCCAGTGACATTTTCCTTTTCATTTGTCGCTCCCTGTTCTATTCCTGGAGAACTTCAGTTCTTTGGCTGCTTCACAAGTTCCAAGCGTGGCAACTGAGGAGGTGTCCCTCCCTATTGCTGTCAGTTTCCGACTCTCCTGTCTTCATTGGAACGACCAGTGTCTCTCAACTCTCACCTTCATAGGATTAGTAGATCGACTTCTCCTGACTGTCATGTCTTTGGTGCAATCCACGATGTCCCCAAATTACTGAGCTTTCGCCCCTTAGTTAATCAGTATCTTGCATGCTCATGCGCATTTCATCTCTTAGGAACTTCATCCTCCACAAATAATGAAAGATGCTATGTGGAATTACAGCATGTTGAAAAAGAAAAAATAGTGAAATGTTTTATCTTTTGGATCATTCTTTATGTGAAAAATAGTAACCGTGATCAGAATTTATAAAGAAGCTTATGTTTTTGTCATACCAATTCTACTAAGTTTAATTGTGTCGTCTGACTTTTCCTACAGAAGTATGAAATGTACATATCAACTTAGTTGAAGGTGAAAGTGACTTCCTTTGATTCCATACAACAATCACCACTTTCTGTGTTATGAGTCAGTTTATCTTGTAACCGACACAACAACTTTGTACGTGCAATAAAAGCGAGAATTCACTTACGCAATCTTGATCCATAGAGACCTACACAGTAAGAATGCAAATATATGACAAAGAAAAATAGCTTAGTGTCATCCAAATTTCACAGTTCTTAATTGTAGATTGCAAACAACCTCTGTAACACACCACATTAAGTGTGAATGGAGCATCAATTTGGCATGCTACAGGAAGCTGCATTGCCCAAAGCACATGAAGGTCCAGACAAAGCTTATTTCCAATCCAAATATATCGGCATAGCGTAGATGATTTTCATCTAGCACATGGCTTTAAGAAAGAAACCCCAAATTGCTTGCCGATTTATTTTAGGTAAAACAGAAGAGTCTTCTGTCACAAAATTTTCAGTTAATTCTGCTGAACCTGCGCAAAAACACGGTTTTGACTATATCAAATCATTTCAAAAAAGGAAATATCAATTATCTTAGACCGCAAATTTTATTGTCGGCCGTGTAAGCACGGCGTTGGACCAACACATGTCCAGCATGATTAAGTCGAAGGTTAAGTGTCGTGTGTTCACTACTGCTACTAAAAACTTGCGGTCGAAGAAAATAGATATCTCTTTTATTCATGAATTGCTTAACCGACCGATGGCTTCCAGTACAATGAAAAAGGCAACAAATTCACTTGTTTATCATTAGTCACGATGGCTAGGAATCTTGCGGCAAATTATGCTATTACAACATTGAACAAGTTAAAAATGAGATTCTTAACTATGGTATTGCAGCTCATAGTGTTATTTTGTTTTATAATTTTAGCAGAATTATTAGAACGATGGTCCAAAGAAAACAAAGTGGAAATGTTGTGTTCGATTGGAATTGAAATTAATAAACTTATTTCAGACCACTTTGTAGCTCGATCAATGCTAGTGATTGGTTTTGGCTGCTCTCCTGTCGGCTGTTTTGGAGATCAGACATCAAGTAAAAATCATTTGCAATGTCAGACATTTTGAATCTGAAGCAGATGCTGAATCAAATTAAATTGTTGAAAAATGCACAGTTAGATGCGATAAATAATCTTAATATCCAGGTTTCTCCATGAGTATGTCCTGTTGTCACCACCTCAATGGATTGACAACTTGAGACCTGTGACTTTCATCCAATGTTATTAAGAAAGAAAGCACAGATCTTGAAATTGTGCATAAATTGTAAGAAGCCTACTTTCCGTTAGCAGAAGGAATCGCTTAATTCGGAAGAGAATTGAAACCGCCTTGCAACGCATTAGCGCTTCTGCAACAAGTCTGGAAGAGTAGGCTGACGTGTTTGTGGTCCTAGAAAAGTATGACTGCCTTAATATTTATCATGTGCATCATCACACCATAAAGTAAACAATGTCTAAATTGTGTAGGGTAGCGCGACGTACTTCGGCTAACACTTTATTTTTTCATACAAATACCAACTTTTCTAATTTGTACATACAGTGCGTGTATCACAAAATTTATACCACATCATGCTATGTATAACCCCATAATTGAAAACCTTTCAAACTTTTTTGGTCTTGGAATTGAAGTCAAATCTAAAAATTACGAAAGTAAAAATATGAAATATGTGAAATACATATACCGCGTGTTCCCTAACAAATGCCAAAAACTTAACGCTCATAACTTCCTTAATTTTCATTCAATTGAACTGACTTTTTGCATAGAAATGTAAAATTCCCATAAGTGTTTGTCTGTGAAGTATGAAGTTTGAACATTGAGTACTCTTAGAGAAAAACAGGAATAAGCTCGAGTCTTGTGTATTTCCAATGGTAGAATTCAAGATATTGGACATGATGATACAGATTTCCATCCATCAATATTGATCATAGCACGTTTTTCCAGCATGATTCAGAAATCATAGTACGTTTAAGATTGATAACACGGCTAGACAAAACTTGATGGACTACAAAGAAAGGAAACATAAATAAGTATGCTAACCTACTTTAAAAATGAAAATTTTGTTATGACTATGACAGGCAGTCAGAAAGTATCAATAATGAGTAAGCCCAAGCTGCCGACCATCTTCAGAAATGCATCTGCAGGAGTACAGCATTTTGATAAAATATTGCAATAGAAAGGGGTGTAAAGTTCTAAGTTACCTGGAATAAAATGCCTCAACAGCGTCACAAACGTAGTTCTTGCAATCTTGTCGCACATACGCGTGAATGCCTCTTGAATCCGATTCGTCAAATCGGCTAATCCTCGAACAGGTCTAAGTTCATATCGGAGCACTGTAACTCTTAAAAGTCCCCATAGAAAGCAATCCCGCGGATTGGGATCGGGTGATCTTGGAGGCCATTCAATATCATAGTGACGTCCAACAATATGCGAGTCAAAAAAATCCTGTAGAAGATGACGTGTACTGGATGCAGTGCGAGCAGACGCTACGTCTTGCATAAACCAAATATTTGGGTTTTCACCAAGAGCTTCGTGCATATCAGGAATGAAAAATTCTTGTAGTATTGCATGGTATGTTTCAGCAGTAACATTACCAGGAAAAAATAGGGTCCAAAAATGTGACCTAAAATTAAAAATTAGGGATAGTGACTACCATGGTCCAAATTGCTTGGTAGCAGATCTTGGAATATAATGACAGACTCGCATCGAAATATTTTATCGCTATCACTCTATCCCTGAACTTACAATAGTCGATATGGGTAGAACTTCAGTACGTCCTTACAAATCCGGTGTATACTAGTCTTCGACAAATTGGAATCCCTGGCACTTATGGAATAGGGAATCTTTTGCTCCTGTTTTTGAACAATATTGCCTAAGATTAAAGCCTGATACACACTGGAGCGAGCTGCCACAAGCAATCCGTTGCGTTCGTCTCGTACTCCAGTGTGTTGTAATAGCATTGCGCGGAATATGAACCGCCTCCCACCCCGCCTCCATCGCGTCGGAATATTATTTAAAAGTTTATTTGTTGTGGCAACCTCTCGCATATGTGATGTCAAACATTAACATGTAACAGCCAATAACGTAACTGTAGAGGGGCTTCAATGCAAATTTAATTTTTCATTCACACAATCAAGACCAATCATCATTCATGTCCGAGTGTCGAGTGCCGAAACAGAAGATTGATCGAACTAAGGAAATCCCCCATTTCTTGTACAATACCAATCGAGGGAATTCGAGCGATCGAGACAAAAGACAAACAGCCTTGAAAATGAGAGACACAATTTTAAAAATTGATAAATCAGGAGAAGAATATCTAAATCATATATGTATATTACTCCATGCAATACAATGAATAAACTAAAATTGTATTGAAGATATTTTTTTATCTATAAATATTTGAATTTGAATGTTGGCCCTACTTTTTGTGATTTATGACATATTACAATGATTGCTTGCATAATAAAATTTATTTTCAATGGATTAAAGGACCATCATCCATTACACATGATATAAAATATGAGAAAAATAAATGTCAGTATAAAATTTTACGAGTTGGTGATCGAGGCATCTTTACCTATTTCCTATATGCAAACTTTATAACAACCAAAAATATCTCTAGAAAAATGAAGGAAACGATATTCATATGGATCTATACAAAATGCTATAAAATGACGTATTTTTATTCTACCATGAACTTTTACAAAAATTAACAATATTCACCTTAGGCTAATTTTTGTGTAGCTACCCGAACTTAATTAATGCATAGTCGCTTAATGCATGATTTACATACAGCTACAGTTATATCATATTTCAGAAAAAATAATCAAGTCGAGGATGAAATCCCTTAGAACACAATACTGTCGAATGAGGTCTGAAACGATAAAGTTGCGAGTGGGAGTGAGTAGAGGACATGGTCACATGGCAGTATTTTGGAATCATTACTTATATCTGAGCCGCAATCAAAGCCAAGGAGCTCTGGTGCAAACTATGCAGCTACATCCTCTTTGAGCACATGATGCGATTAGTAAGTTACCTTATTTATCATGTGTCTCATATGTAACTTGTTTCTATCGTGCCTCCGCTGATTTCAAATTACAATTTACCATCAATGATTGAGCACAAGAGTTTTATATATGTAGGTATTAATACTATGCCTTATAAATACAATTACTATAAATGATACACTTATAATAATTTCTATATTTCATTATCACTCAGGATACCCTTTCTATCTTGATTTATCACAAGTATTATGTGTAGAGGAGATAATTTATAAATTCAAAGAAATACAACATTAAATTGAATATATAGTCAACTGTTTTTACTGATCATGAAGATAGTCAATATCATTTAACTTACTTCATATTTATTCAACATCAGGGAATCTTGGCCTGATTCATTGAAAAAAAGACATATAAATCCAGACGAAATTTCCGCGTTATTTCATCAGGATTTTTCATATATGCTGATGATCAATATTAGTCATTGTCGGTTCGGTTCGCCACGATTTCTCGCGAGATTTTGTTTGTTTCAAGATCTTCCCGTATCAAGTCCGCCGAAGGCAATATGAATTGCTGATCTTGGTCCCCCAAGTGTATGCTGAGCAGCAAGCTGAGTAATTGTGCTTTCTCTTCTTTCACTGGTGGAAACAACATTCTTGACAAAAGAACTCTAAATCGTTTCTTGAAATAGAAATGCATGCATTTCAGAGACTCGGCGTGCTGCCTCAAAACGGTAGTTGAAAATTCTTCGGTACATCAAGATTGAAGAAGCGCGAAATAGGGTGAGAGATAGATTTCGGGGGGGGGGAATCATGAATCCGCGAAAAAAAGATAAGGCGCATCCTTTGAATCGCCCAAGGGCTGTTTGGGGAGGAGGTAAATTTTTTTGTTCCAACAAATCTTTTCCAAATTGTGAATTTTTAATTAAGTACACCACCAATCAGAATAATTACAACCGTGGTCGATAAATCGATAATTTGCAATTTGCATCCGCAATCAAAAATAGCAGATACTAAAGTTTAAAAGTTTCCCTGTAAATCAAAAATTATGACCCAGAGTGAGCGGGAGGTTTTAAATGTAAGCCACATGTTTACCGCACCACAACAGTGTTTCGTGTTTCCACTCCACTTTTCTTTCTTTTCATTTTCACGCCATGCCATTTCTTCTTCCGTTTCAGGCAACTGCAACACAAGGTAATGAGGATGAAACTCGACTCAGAGCCTTGAAAATGACGGAAGTACTTAGATGCCAGCCTGAGTGAGTAGTGTCAGGTTCCATGGTTAAAAGGAAGAATGATACGTTGATTCCAGTAGAACAAAAAAAAAAGACAAAAGAAAGAATGTTAGATTTGTTTGGTTCATACAGAAGAGCCTGAATTCCTGGAGAAACAAAGGGAAAGTACATGTTTGTAGACGAATTCGACATTTTGGGCAACATGTGAATGATGAAATTACGTAAATGGATGACGAACAACAATCTGTACAAGGGCTAAACTGCAAATACAATGGAAGTATTGTATAACAATATACAGCGAGGATTGCTTTAATGGCGAAAAGACGTGTTTTGTAAACAGACATAAGACATCGACAATTCAAATCCTGGAAGGACTAAAGAACCGTAATCTATTTGCCTACACATCGATTTTATTTATATTGCTATTGATATTGTTCTGTGATATTGTCAATTGCCCTCAATTGTTTTTCTTCAATGTTAAAATTTTCAAATGTTTTCAAATTTTTTCACATCTTCAATCGTTTTTATTTTGATTTAAAAATGAATTATAAGTGAAGAACATTTATTTTACATTTCAATATATATAATGATATATAATTACCTTACAGAGACGGATAAATATGATTAGGCCCAAATTACTTTTATGTGCCTGCCAATTGCTTGCTTCTGGCTTTTTGCGGTTTCTAATTGCGGTCTTCCAACTAACTGATTCGATATCCGAAAAGATTATGACAAACTTCTGAATGTGTTCTGATTAATAAAAAATATAAAAGTTAAGGTCCTATATTTAAATATCAGCATGGTGATGGTACTTTTTAAAAACTTTTGTGATATTTAATATATATGTACTAGTAACGTTCGTAGTTATGCAAATGTGTTAATTTAATTATATACAAATTATTTAACATTTTAAAATATTTTAACATTTCTAAATAATCTTATTCTTGAATGAATGTTTTTTCTATCGTTTCTCAATGATTAAGAGACTTAAAACTGTTGTGCAACAGTCGTCACACAAGATGAAAGTGGAAATAAAATATAAATAAAAATCTAAATTATTTTCCTTAAATTAATTCGTATTTTAGAAAGATAATTACTTTACAAAAATGAATGAAGTAGAAGTATATATTGATAGCTATTATTATCTATTATTTAAAAAGTACATTTTATATCATTTTTTTATACTAATATGTAAAATTATACTAATAAGATATATTCCAAAAATTATCGAGAAAATTTACCGTTTTACAAGAAATAAATAGACTAGCTCTTACCTGTTTGCCATAAAACTTAGAGTGACGGTAGACGATAATAGAGTAGGGTACTGCCAGAAAAAAGTTTTGCTATAGTTATATGATCATTGGTGCCACTAAATTAATGCTATCGTATTAAGCGAATTGCATCCATTCCGCATGAAATTATTTTACCGAGCACGATCACGTTGCTCTAATCTCACTTATCTCAACGTTGTAGCTCCCAAAAAATCATTCTCTCTCTCAACCAACCAATGATGAGTCTTCTCCCGATCTTTCCTTCTTCTTCTTCACTTCTGGCGAGTAATCGTTATGTTCTTTATTTAATCCGCAACAAAGAGCGCCACTCTCATACCGAATCCCATTTCAATCGTATTTTTTTTTGAAATGGGCGGGGGAAGCTGAGCTCTTCTAATTATTAGCATGAATCGCTTGCAAAAAATAAGCAACGCATGTGTGCAGTGAAATGCCATTTGTATCCGGAGCTCGATCAGCGACAAAGATTGAGTGGAATCAGTCGTGTGCATGTCAATTGCTCAATTAGAAGCGACCTCTTCAACTAATCGGAAGTCTTGTGCTAAGGAAATCGCTCCAGTGTGTATCAGGCTTAAGACAACGTTGTCACCAATGGCAGCGGATGGACGACGGCAAGAATTTCCTTTGTTATATCTTTGGATAGTCCTTTTGGACACAATTTTTGTAATTGTGCGTCTTATGTCGCATTCACTTGTCCTTGGACAATGTATGTTTTTGTTTGATGCGTATTTAACACGCGAGCTGCCTTCATTGCAGACTTGTTGCACGCAAAATAAAATTCAACCTATAGAATGAACTGCGTGGTTGTGAACTTCATCTTGTATTGGGTTTGCTATAACCAAGATCTTTGATGATCATTTTCATTTAGACTTAATCACATTTTCATATCAAACCAACCCTTGACGTGCTATGTTGTTGGACTTTCGTACTATGCATGCTGGAAAAACGTGCTATGATCAATATTGATGGATGGAAATCGCATATCATCATGTTTGATATCTTGAATTCTACTATTGGAGATACACAAGACTCGAGCTTATTCCTGTTTTTCTCTAAGAGTACTCAATGTTCGAGCTTCATACTTCACAGACAAACACTTACGGGAATTTTACATTTCTATGCAAAAAGTCAGTTCAATTGAATGGAAATTAAAGAAGTTGTAAGCGTTTAGTCTTCGGTACTTTTTTTGGGACACCCGGGGGTCGACTTTTTTTCGACAAGATATCTATAAAAAAGCGTTCATTTCATCGACAACTCATACGCAGAATTCTAGTATCCATTTCGATAAAGCGTTCATCTGTTCGAAAAAATTGATCATCGGATACATAGAAAATGACAACAATAAAACCTCCAGAATGGAAGTTAAGCTTCATGCAATACACAATAGTGGCAGATAAATCGCACGCATTTTTACTTAGATACACTTGTCAACGGCTGCTTCATTGGATTAGAATCAGTCACCTGCGTAAATTTAAGCTTTTCAATACCCCAACTTAGTTCCCCCCGATGTGCCGCGACCTTGAGTCAATTTCCATTCTAGTCAACTTCAGATAAACAATCTATTTCTATGATCGGATATCAATGTATTGCTTGTCTATAGCATGAAGCATTTATGGTATAAATCAATGAAATCTCAAACTTTCAGATCTATCTATGCGCATATATATACAGTACATGTAGATCTATAGTATGCATAATCTACAGGTATATATGTACAGTACATCTGGATGCTCAAATCAAGATTTGAATGGGATGCTTTAGATAGCATAATTTGCGACTTTCATTAGTTTGCTTCCTTAATGTGATAAGATGGAGTTTTAAGAAACAAAAACATCAAAAGATAAACCTCTATTCATTTGTATTGAATATGCCTCAGTATTGGTAGAAAGAGGAACGATAAAACCCATCAGAAATATGCTAATTCAAAAATGTTAAGTATACGAGTGTAACAATCGAACAAACCGACCATCCCGATATAAAAACATATTCGATTGCATACCCAAGAGTTAATATGATTGCTGTGCTACTGTACTTTAGAGACATTTATTTAAGCAGTTGTTAACAAGGAATTTCGACACATCAGTGCTTCTACAGAATGCAGCTATTTCAAGTCGACTCTGTGAAATTTTCTTCTACATCTAACAAGCATCTTCAATGAATTATGATAAGTTGAATACCAAGTAACAACTGAGACCTCCTCTATAAATTAGATCTCGGACTTGTGTGATTACTATATCATTTATCAGCATTGTAAGAGGCTGTAATCTGTGAACGCAGCATCAATTGCCTAAATTTGCGGTGATATCTATTGAGAGATATGTGCATGGGTGAATGAAATGTGCATTTTTGTATTGATAGCTCAATTATGATGTAGCTACCGAAGGTCCTACCTGCATTCTTGAGTTAAACTGACGTTTTTTTTACTTTATGATCTTCCTTCTGATATTGCATGCTTTCATAATGTTTAACTTCAATGTAGTTCATAGCTCGAGCTCATTGTTCACGGAGAAGTATTATTTAAAAAAGTGCATCTTTATTGTTGCAGATGAAAAAACTTGAAGATGTGAATGAATAAATGCATACCAGCACTTCTATCAATGTAAATAGCCGATCCATACGAAGAATTGTCTATTAAATTGCATTTCATAAAAAATCATTAATTTTTTCATTGCTGTCAAACCCAGCGATGATTGGAAGATCGACGTTAAACGGAGCCCAGCGACGACGTTGAAGGGAAAAGCAAGTAAAGTAAAAGTAAGTTTTGCTGCAAAGTGAAAAAATGACTATTGGATTTAGCCCGCTCGTTACCCGAATTGCCCCATGCACAAGGTAATTTGGGTTGGCCAATTTTTCGACTTTTGCCGAACAGATGTAGAATTACGATCAGCGTACTGAATGGTTTATTCAAACTAAAGACTAATGTAAGGAAAAGAAGTACCAATTTTCGGCTCAAAGCTTACCTGGCTTTGCAACCAGCTAGAAGGCTGAAAAGGCTACCCGAATTACGTCTCCCTACCCTACCTGAGTTCTGCAGAAATAGCATGAAGGGTGATATTTATAGTTTAGCAAAAATGACCAACTAAAAAGCACAAACAGTGGTCCTACAGACGATTCTCCTAATTTTCGGGCATGTTCTTTGAACTTCATGTTGGATATACGTGTGCATTTTAAGTGAAAGGCATCGATGTAATGAGGTATTAACTCATCATATGCTGAAATTTCATCCGGGTATTATCCTTGACAGATATGACATTAGACATTAAATCTACACGGTTTTATAAAATACGCTGCATTTTTGTGGATAATTTAATTACATGTACATCGGATTGACTTTCAAATTAGTCAAATCACGATGCGATCGATCTGATAGGAGACAAATGTTGAATTCACGGACATGCATTATGCATTTTGCATAAATGCAAGGATGACCAGAAAAAATAGCGTGCACACTAACTATTTTTCCAATCGCCTTTCACACCATGAAATAAAATTGAGGTCTCTCCTGAAATTCAATTTTTTCAAAGCAAGTTGAAAAAAAGTTTCAGAATATAGTGTCTAAACAAAGCAGAATGAAGTTTCTGGTGTTTACTATTTAAGTTCATCCTCAGATCTGATAGCACTATGATTTTTGAGGATTTTCTCGACAACTTCTGTTGATTCAATGTGCTCTGATCTTTTCAGTATTTGCTATTTCTTCTTTCTTTATATTCCCTATCATCCTGCTCGCTTTCTGCTGCAGATCTTTCAAAAGAAAAGAAACTCTAAGCACGTCTTTTAATTCCCAATTTCTTTTCCATGTCCTCGTCTGTCGTTATGGATGACGCACACAGGTTTTGAATTTTCGGACCTTGGAATTTTATCCGCTTCGACTTCTTCCATCAGCTGCTTTTTAATTCAAACCTTTTTCTAGTTTGCTCTTCTATCTGAATCTAATGAAAGCGTTTCATTTTCAGCACGTGAGTCAGCTCCTTTTTCGTGGAGTGTTGGGTCGACTGGATGAGTTCGAGCGATCCAATCTTTGGCTAGTGGGTTAAGGGAAGCATGTCTGTCACAGGTATTACATCCTTCAAATTACTAACCACTCTTTCGACGTCTGTGCTTGCATGTGGCATTGAGACGAGAGTCTGAGCCAGAGGAACCACCTTCGGATATTTTCCGGTATCACGATCTGGACTGTATTGCTGTCCTGATATTCATCATTAATGAAATTAAACAAGAGACGACTCCTAAACTTGTCTTACATGTGTGGTATATTTTCTATTGCCACTTAAGTAGTATATGTTTGAATAATATTCATATGAAATACCAGATATATTAGAATATCCAGATAATGAAACAAAATATCAAATAATCCTCTATCAATTCTCGGGCATTCAACAAATGATTTTTTCGGAGGTTGAGTCAATTTTTCGGGCATCTAGGGCATTTCGGGCGTCCGTAGGAGCACTGCATAAGCACTGTCCAACATTATGCAAAAAACTCTGCGTTGTGAATTGTACCGACTGTTTTTTCAATTTCATAACATGCGTGAATGAGTCACAGGGAAATGGCAACATTGAAGTTTCGATAATACAGTTAACAGTTGATACCTGACTTGCAACATAATTCAGGAAAACAAAAAATGTGGAACCAGCTACTGAAGGAAATTGATCAATAAAGTAATAATAGGCTGATATATTATGGTAGAACAAAAGCAGACCATGTTCCAGGCTTATATTATCTTAAGCAAGCAAAAAAAGCGATATAGAGGTACAGGAATTCAGCATTTCACGTGTCTGATGTGTAAAATTGCGTTTACTCATCAATCCCTAACTTAAAGGGCTTGAAAGAATGCTCTCCTACCCCCAAATTCAATGACATTTTCGGGTAGACTCGCCAACACGACCAAAAGATAGAAAGACACAGCTCTTTATCATGGAGACAACCGTTTTATGATGTTTCATCGTCCATATACGATTCTGTCGACTTCCTCACTCACGCTCACCTGTCTGGCGATCAGAGGTAGTGGAAGAGGACTGACTGATTCTGTCATGCTCCAAAGCACCCTGCAGGCCGCCACCAACACAACCAGCAGCAATTCCAATCGACGCCACGGAAGAGAGAGTATTATGACCCCCGGTTCCTCCAACACTTGATGAGGAAGAGTGAAGAAGGGGTTGAATTTCCTCACCTATTCCACCGCCACCTGACGGATCCACGGAAGATCTCGAACTGGCTCTTGCTGAGGTGGAAGAAGGAGATGGGGACGGTAGGCTGCCACTGTTGTTCCCCGCCTGACGAGGTGCATGGACACTCGCTCCGCTGTGTTCAGGGAATGTCGTTGATCGAACAGTGCCCGCACTGTCATCTTCAAGCTTGACACAGGAGAATGAATCGGCCAATTGCATATTGGGATGTTCAAACCCCTGAAAATTAATTGTAACATTAAAAGTATTTTGCTTCAGGAATTTCCTCGATACTACTTCACAAGGACTTAAAAGATCTTGCTACAATACATCAAGCACGTTCAGTGACATAGAAATAATCTAAATTTAACAAAGCACTCCTATCAAGAAATTCGCACGCGGCTGTCCGACAGATAGCAACTTGAAGCAAGAAATCGGCCCTAAAAGATCTTCGAGCTCTACACTTCAACTTTCTTGATGCAGTGGGTTACGGACAATTCGATTATACCCTCTCTGATCATAATATTCATACTGTAATTTGAGTTGAACTTTTGCTAGAATAGTGAAATTCAAACTCGCACTTCTGCTTCATGGAAGATGTCAATCTCATCAAATGATGAGGGTATGTACTTTTTTGTCTGTCTCATGGGGATATTTGTTTTGCATTTTTAGTTGATGAAGGCGCCATAGGTAGCAGCGATGAAACCGGATCATTTGGATCACACTTTGGCTGTGGGTCAGAGAGAAGGACCCGCGATTTTCATTTTTCGGGCTTACTGCACTTCTAGCCTTCGAGTATGTTTGCAGCTAAATTGCATCATGTGAATTACCCGCTATGTTAAGTCAAAACTTGTAGATCACTAAGCGATTAGAAAATCAATTCATAATTTTTCAACGCTGAAAGAAGATAAAGCTTTTGCACGTGTAAGTCGTTTGTTGTAAAGAATAATTACGTTGGACTATCACTTGTCGGCACGGCTACGAATGAGGTTCAATGAGAGTGCGGACGGACTCCTCAAAACCAGTTGTGAAGTTCCACGACAATCCAATCATCGATGAAATGTCTACTTGTTCATTCATGACACTTCTCGGTACAGATATTTCTGCGTTTTCTGTCTAAGTGTATCTATCTCCCTATCAGCTAAAATGAGAATTACGAATTTTATTTCAGCTTAATTGTAACTTAGTTAGATTGCAAATCGATAATGTCTCGCAAAAAGATTATTGTACAGAATTCCATAGACCAGCAATGCGGTTAAGTGGTCGCTGTCGGTCTGTTGAGCATTGCTCGTTTCAAAATTGGGAACTGTCATCAAAACCATTTTCTGAAGGAACCAGCTGTTTTTGAGGTCGCGTGAGCTGCTAGAGAAGCTACACGTGCCGATTCTTCATTGACTGTAAAGACTACAACTTAGATGATAAAATGTGTTATAGAGCCATGTGGTCATACTGTACTATTAAACAAGGTCAATAACTAAACTGATACCTCAAATGAAGGAAAATTAAGATTTCGGGTCACCGAGTCGATCCACGGTTCTATCGGTGATAGGGAGCATATGTGTTATTGTGTTAAATATAATAGCTGTTTGATTAGAGAACTAATCTATTTTCTGAATTATTTAACATTCTGAAGTGCATCAAACTAAGAAATGTGATTAAAAGTAATAAAAAATATCTAATATCATCACAGAAAATAAGACCACCATCACTTCAAGCGACTTCTAAGTAATATGAGCAGAGTTGGAAAAGTCGGAATTGGAATTAATTCCATTTTTCGTCGGAATTGGAATTGGAATTGACAATATTTAAATCTACTGGAATTGGAATTGGAATTGACCTTGATAAACCTCAATTCCACTTTTTCGATAGACCTGTGATAAATCTATTTGTACAAAAATTGAAATCACAGTATTCGGCCGTTGTGTTAACTGCACGCAGAGATAAGAGAGAAAAATCGACAGAGCTAGCTTTATTCTATTGTTGAATGAAGGGTGCTAATTGTACTTTAATGGGCCTACAGCCCCAGGACAATGTTAATTCAGCAATTAAGCAAACAATGAAAAGATAATCATCTTTGTTCAATCTGTTATTTAGTTATTTATCATGTAAGATAATTAATCAAAATAAAACAATTGTTGAATTTAGTTCTTGATTGGATAAGCACAAAAATTGGAGATTAACTTAATTGTTGAACACACGAAAAAAATCGGTTTGGAAAGATGAAAATTAACCCTGCATTAAAGGGCAGCCTGTCAGTTCAAATCACAATATAGACAGTGTCAACAAATTATTCTAATAATTAATGATTCAATTAAAATGGCAATGACATGAAATATTATTCAACTTCCAATCACAACAATTGACAATATTATCTTTCAAGACTATAATTATACAAATACGATACTCAACGATAAAAGAAAAACTTAAACTTGCAGTTCACTTCTTGATGTTGAATTCACTTCAATTCGATCGGACTCACTCATACCAAAATAATATCATAAATATCATGAATATCAGTGTCACTTATACCGTCAATCTTCAATCGCGCTCGTTGATGTACATGTTGCCGCATACGCTACTGTGTTGTTGTTCGCTGGTAGGCCGTTGTAGTTGTTATTTCTGTAGTCAAGTTACACCGCGAGATCACGGAGTTCTTCTAACAGCTACTGAAGATGTCGTATGTGTTGTTGTTGGTAGTTGTTGTTTCAATTTCTCATCGTCTCTAATTTATGCAAATTTTTGACACTTGACGATAAATCCACTTTCTTTTGAAAATTGAAAGCTTTCTTTAATCTCTGCTCGTTAGCTTTCGACCCGACCACATTTCGTTCTTATCACGGAATTTTTAATCTCCTTTTTTAACATGGACCATTAATCAGTTTTCATGATATCATTTTCAACAATCACGTTATTCGCACACTGAATTTCTTTCTTCTGTCAGTTTGTTAATAGATTTATTCGCATCTCTCTCTCTCTCTCTCATAGAAGTAGATAATAGTACACTAGAATGGAAGTTTGATATCTTGCCTATGTACAATGATAGCACATGGAAAAATCTATGGTTTGTAGATCAGATTCGATCTAAAACATTGTATCATAGTCAAACTATTTGCCAAGTTGGTTGTGGAAGTTGTTGGCAGCAAATTCATGCAGGATTCTTATAAAGATAATATTAAGTGAGATGGTGGCATTGTTTCATGTGGTATAGCCTACTATTCCCTAGGTTGGTATATTGTGTCGATTTGCAGCAGTCATTAACAACTATTTTTCAAAATTCGTATTAAAAATTGGTCCACAAAGTCATAATTGAAAGTGGGCGGTGCACTGGTTGTAAGAATATCTCAAGAATTCAATAGAAAAAAATCTAACCATATGATGATTTCTCCTTCATACGGTCAAGAAACCTAGCGCTTTTGTCGAATAAACACATTGAAAGCTTCTTCACTGACAATAATTTCTCAGATAAGTGAATAGTCGCTGGAACTTTTCAATTAATCATTAAATGACACATGTGATATAGTGTGATGATATTTTGGAAGCTGATATTTGAAAGCATGTAAAGATTTTGAAAATTGTTCAAATATAGTGAACAGGGGAGCCCTTTCACGTAAAATGAATACTCTGAGATTTCTTGACCTCTGATTTCAAGCTGGAGCAATGTATGTTCTGTAAATCGACATTGCAAGTTGCATATGTGACTGATAATACTCTTGATAGATTATAGGAGCGATATTTCAAAATGATGACGTACAGAACGTTTTAAAGGATTTCTTTCTTTGTCATCCTGTCGCCGCAGTATTTTGTACATTCACTATTGCTTTTGCATATGATCTTTGGACAAGGGGCAGCAATCCAGATCACAATTTGGCTTGATAAATATAAATACAAATGAGAAAACATGGAAACCAGCTCGCACAATTTGCATTTTGCCCCAACTTAGTTCCCCAGGTTGTGCCATAATTTTCATGCAATTTCCATTCTATGACTTTCTATGGTACTGTTAATTTCTATGCTCTCTCTCTCTCAGAGTTTGATTCTTTGCTGACCGTTAATTTCCCTTTCTCTTTTTCACAAGATGTTGAATATCTCGCTTACGAAACGAAAATGGCGTAGGCTGACCGGCTACATATATACATGTACATGTACACAAGAAATATGAACTAAGAACATGAGAACGCACATAGGAACGACGCAGGGAACGGCACACAGAAATAACGAGGATAGGATACGGGCACATGGGTTAGATTGAAGCGAGGAAACTTTAGATACATTAACATATACGCGTCATGCAATTATCGGAATTGAATCTCATTATGGAATTGGAATTGAATTGAACTGTTTCGACTGGAATTGGAATTGAAATTTCAATTGGAATTGGAATTAAAGGATTTCAGTAGAATTTTCCAGCTCTGAATATGAGCATACGATGCATAAAGTTCGACCTTCAAATACCGAGAGCGCATATGTCATTGTATCCTATATCAATCATAATTCTGTTGCTCCACGTCCTTGCCATTTTACTAGATGCATAAGAGGAAGTGACTACGCAAATCCATGCCTTGTTACTAATCCTCTTTGTCATACTGACCACTTTTAGAGATCCGATCATAGAAAAGCAAAGTTGTGGAATAAGATTCCTGTGAAGGTATTTCCAACATCTGTTAGTGCCAAGGCATTCAACAGGGCCGTCAATAAATTTCCTCTCAGGTCTATGGATAGTTGAATTTGAAGGGCTTTTGTCTGATGTATTGCTGTTATGTATTCTTGGTTTATAATGTTATCGTCTTTTTGGCTACTTCCATTTTACCCCTGCGATTTTTACAGTTATCAGCTCCCACTCAGCTATTATAAATGTTACATCTCCTATCTGTCTTCTTCTCCTAGACCACATTATTTTCAGTGTTTTCTGTTATTAGCCAACTAAGTTGCACAGTTATATATTACATGCATATATCTCTTTACTATATGCAGTTTCACAATTACACAGTTATTTAGATATGTTCCTTTATCATCCCCACTTTTCTTGATTTTCTGCTCTTTCGCCTTTAATCTTCTGCGGAAGGACACGTTTGGTGCATAGGGCTGTCCTCTTCCCTCAAGCTTAGATTCAAAAAAATATCCATTATACAAAAAAGTCATATAGAGAAACCTGCAAGCCCTCAATTCCCAAAAAGAGACAATTTCGGCAAAATCCTAGTAAAGTCTTTTTCGAAAGATTAAGGAGGCCGCTTTGTCAAAATTTTAACACCAAGACTAGCTGAAAAACAAAGTTAGAAAGCGCTCCTCAAGGAAAAATTGAAAGTAATTGTGTAATTGTCGTTGGATCGCTGGTTCAATAAATCTGAGGGGTAGCGATCACTTCTTGATGCAAATAGGCTTAAACTGGAACACATGCAGATATTTTTCTTATTTTCAGACTCAACTTCTCTCCGTGTATTCGCCTCAGCAAGCACCTTGTTTCATATCAAAGTCAGAGTTAACATACATTGAGTAACAAAATGTCAATTCGGCTGAAAAAGTGTGCTATGCGGAAGTAAATCATGAAGAGTCAAAATAATTGTCATCGAAAATCTACCCAACACTTAGTTCGCAAACTCGAATTATTTGATCCTTCATGCAATTTACCATTGTCTATTTAGTAAAGGAAAATTTTGATGCTGCTTTAATCATTAAAATTATCTTTAACACACATGCAAGTGTCAATTCACTGGAAGTGACAGGCCGTCATTGTATTCGGATATTTTGAATTTTGGTAAACCGACAAATCAGAGTAGTTTCTTTAACCAGTTAATCGAAAAATTGAACTACTTCAATCCGTGAAAAACATGCAACAGTTAAGACATTAAAAAGAGACCGAAGATCTTATTTGGCAGTACTTGGTTTCATCCTTCTACACGCAATCATATTTTATATTATTTAGTGCATCATTTGTACAAAATTATGAGTTACCACTCAGCTCCGCAAAAATGAATGAATCGAAATTTCGCATAGTAGTCGAATTTCTGAGATATTTATTAAATGAAATCTTAACAAGCTACTGGGAATCCGATAAAAGTGTCTACTTTGTACCTGTGATCAATGTAGAAATTATTGAATATCACGTTGTGTCATCAGAAAAAATACTAATGATAATTCCACTTACAAATCCAATATCATTCGCTAAAGATGATGCTGCAAGAGCAAATGACTAGACGGCGTATACCGTCGGACATAAAGCTAAATTATTTGTATCATTTTTTAATCTCAATTTTAGTTTATGCAAATGTCATACAAACCTGCAATCAAAAACTTAACATAATTGTTGTGAAAATGTGATCTTGGGGAAACGTGCAAAATGAAAAGTATCAATATCACTACAAGAGAGTAAAACATAATGCACACATTAGTTGCAAAAATAATCAAGGGAATAATGAGTAATGACAAACGGAGATGCAGCTTCATAGGAGTTCTAATCAGCATGCAAAAAGTGTCATTTTACTTAATCTGAGGATCTGATGATTATTAATAATTTTATCATCCGCCCTTTCCTCGACTTTACTGACAACCCCCTTCTTCATTTTAGTCCCTCAACATTTGACAATATTTTCAATGTGTCTGCAGAATAAAATACGGAGAACGCATCCACTTATCGCTCTCTTCGAACTTGAAAGGTTAACTATCTGTCTAAACATCGTAGTGAGCAACGTGATATGAAAGCTACCCACTATTGACTGTGGGCAGATTTTTGTTAATTAAACTAGAGGATAGCTTTGCTGAATTTAAACTATTTACTGTGTGAAACTGTTTCAGTGTGAGCGTGAGCATTTTTCCTTGACTATTTTGGATAGCATGTTGCGAATTAAAAATGTTATGGTTGAAACTTTTGATTCCTATCAAACATCATGTGAAATTTAAGCCATTCGCATTTTTTTAATTTTATTTTGTATATGAGTATCACTTCAACAAATTAAGGCAATTTCACCAGTTAACAGTCACAGAGTTATTCCGTTGCTTTGATGGAATTATCTGTAGCATTGTTTCGTGATGCAGTTTTCATTAGTTCCCTGCTAAATCTACGATTTATATTATCAAATGATTAAGAAATAAATTTGATTAACACATTATGCTCGAAACAGATACGCACATTATTTTGCTAGGGATGGAGCAAAATGGCTTCAACTGGTAACAATGGTTCACTGGTTTTAATGGCTTCAACTGGTCACAGCCACTATAATTACTACTGTTGAACAGATTTGGCGATGTCAAAGCTTTATATCTTGCAGACTTTCATTAGCAAGCACATGTACAATTATAATCTGAAAGTTCAGTTAACACTTTATCCATCATTCATGAAGCAATCGCAAAAAACGCAAACAGATAAAGAAAGCAAAAAATAACAGAAGACTTATACACCTCATTACGTTTATTCCACGATTATAGTGTGTTCTTGTGAAAACGGTAAAATAAACAAATATCTCACTTCAAAAATTGAAAAATATATTAAATAAGCCCTGTTTTTATTTGAAATCACCAGGCTAGCGCCGTTCTTCCATATGCCGAAGTTTTACTTTTCCCAATATCATTATTTTGTGCTAAGTGCTGAGCAAGAATGTAGAGTAGGGGTGTCCAGAAATAGGAGTTGGAAATCCAGTGCTCTCAGTGTTTCAAGTGGCAAGATTACTTACAAAGACGCCTGCTGTAAAATGTGTACCGATTACACATTGCCGTACACTCATTAAGGTTGAAGTTCTGGGGGAATCAGCATTACAAACAAAAGGCTTATTGCAACATTTCCAGAATGGAACAGGGAACATGCGCTATCTAGCCAAATGTTTTCTAAATCATATAATCATCGATTGACAGCCTCAGAATAGTATTCAAATTCCAGTATAGAACCTAATACAATCACAAGAGGTTCTAGAATAGTTATTTCAAGCTGTGTGAAAACACGCGCGTCAAATCTGAAGAAATAGTAGTCTATTTTGGCTCGGTGCAAAAGCGTCTGTATTTGATTTTCTAAGTAACGGTTAGATAAGGCAATGCATTGCAGACTTTTACAAAGCTATCCTAAATACCATCCTAGTACGACAATATATTTTTTCAATAACAGCTTGACTAATCACGCTGTGAAGTTCTTCATGGGGAGTTGACAAACGTCTTTGGTCATGGTTCCTACGCCATATCCAAGAAAAACTTCCATGACATTCAAGGCTGTAAGAACCCTGTTGGTTGTTGTCGAAGGTCTTGGTCATCCGCAAATGAAGCCAGACCTTTGCAGTTTAATAATCAGAAATGTCAAATGAAGAACAAAAGTAGGCTAACTGATTCAGCATGTTGATTGAAGACTTTATTTTCCATAAAAAGTGAAATGAATGAAGCTCACCATCATAGGGGGCCGCAGCAAAAGAATTGGCTGACGAAGCTGAAGAGGAAGAATAGCAACGAGGACGATATGTCAGCAGATCCTTCCTCGAAACTGTCGTATTAGCAACCATGCTCTGGCTTCTCTACCAAAGTTCGCTCCTCAACTCTTGGAGCATTTTGGAAGTCACAGCACCAACAAAACGAACTTTCCAAGAAGATGCATCCAGTTTTCATGATGGCGCGGTTGACAGCAGTGCGAAGGTCAGAGATTATGCTTTCAGCCATTTTAAGACATATGGTGATGCCAACCCGACCATGACAACTCAAAATCAATATGTAACTTTCAGTCATCTGCTCAGTCTCAGCACCAGAAAGCATAGAGGGAACACGAATTAAGGAAAACTAGGCCAGGATAGCCATTTTGTAATGAGAATCGAACGTCTAGCAAATAAACAGAAGCTCGATTAAGTGCTTCTCAATGAATTAAGTGATTTTTCATCCAAAAGTGCTAGGTTGCGTGGGCTTCTGAGACAGAGTAAGTGTCATCTGTAAATTCAGTGTAATTGTTATCCTTCAGAATAATTGATAACCCTGAATCTTGCCGAGAACCAACGAGGAATCGCTAGAAAAAGCATGTAACCACTATTACTATATTTAAACTTCTGGGAGCTGAGAAATTCATAGTTTAATATTCCCATCAATTTAACAACTTGGCCGCAGAGTATACCTGTTTTCGATCTTAAGTTTAACCCGACCAAGATTTAAACCCAAGCTATGGGGTTCAGCTTTACGTCCATGAGTGCCTAAAGGTGTAGCACGGTTGATTTTATAAAATTGTCTCAATCTGAAGTTTAGTCTTCTCCTAAGTAAAGCGGGACACCTCTCACCATGTCAAGCAGGGTCGTCTGCGCACAGCAGCTGAAAACAGAATTGATGATGACGTCATCCGTGACGTTTTTCAATATCTCCAAATTAACCGCAAGTTCGCAGAGCACGTCTTCACGTCCGTAAGTCTTCTCTCGAATCTTTCTATTACACATACACGTACATGAAAAGTATGTGCAAGAACGAAAAATTTTCCAATTTTCATAAAATGATAGGTGACATTGGTGTTTTTTGACAATAATCTGAATGCTGCCATCGCCATGACGTAGTTCATCAATGTATGACTTATAGAAGCCCTGGAAGAGATGAAGAGATGGGCAGCCTTCCAAAGGCCATGTGCAAAAAATTGGAATAATGCAGCAAATCTGCTGGATGGATGTCTTCATTTGAACTCTAAAAATTTCATGTGACGTGCAGAGAGCAAGTCCCTTGTATGATGTACGAGCTGTATACTCGTATGTGTGACGAATCTGACAACTCGACTATACATACACGTATATGTCATACGCACTTTTGTAATAGTTGTCGCCATTCCAGAATCTTGACTCAATTTTCGACGCCTACCGTATGCCTCTTTATTTGTAGATAAGAATGTGATAAGTACTTTGAGAGCGTGTCCACGATAGCGTCATCATGAAACTTTGCCACGCTCCTGCGCTTCATACTACAACTTCAAGGTACAGGTTTCGACCCCCATCTGGACTGCTTGTATATCGGCACTTGAAGGTCGTACCCACTGGATGCTACCAATTTCAGTTTGCCGTGGTGGTAAGTAAACAGCGACAACGCTTGACGAGTCGGAACTGTTCACTCTAGTAAAGGGGGGGACAGATAGGCTCGCTTGGCACAGTCGAGGCAAGCTGGTCTTTGGGTACAATCCTTAATGAAAATTGGTTAGCATCAGGAAGGGCATGCGGCCACAAAATTTATCTTCAACTTATTCGATATGATGGCTGTGGAGATGAATGAGCGCAGCACAGTCCGTGGGCGGCCCCATCACTACGACAGAAAGGATGGATAAAGAAACGGAACTGCAGCAAGGTATGAAGGCGCAAAGCCAGATGTTGCGAAGGGACGCCAGTTGGTGGATGAAATCTGATTAGGAACTTGGAAACTTGAAACGTTGGAAGTATGTCGGGGAAGAGGTAGCGAAGTAGTGGAGACTATGGAGAGGAGGAAAGTGGATTTCTGTTGCCGTCAAGAGATAAAGTGAAAAGGCGGTACTGCACACTCGACGGGAATGAAGGAGTTGGTATTTTGGTTTATGAAAAATGTGCTGAGACATTATTGGAGTCGATAGGCGCGATGATGACAAATTTTTCTGACTGACGATAATTCCACTCACGCCTCAGAAGAAAAGAGATGAGAATGTTGAGATGGATGTGCGGAAGATCACTAAAAGGAGAAAAAAGTAACGGTGAGCGGAGAGAAGCATTGAGCATTCATTCCATCACGGACGTCATTCGCCGGAACAGGCTGCGTTGCTTAGGACCTTGTTGCTGGAAGAGAAGACCGGGATTGGTTGCGATGTATCATGAATTTAGAAGTAGATGGCGAGCGCTACAAAGGCCATCCCAAGAAGACCTGAAAGGAGCTGCAACGGCAGACATCAGATCCATGAACCTAAAAGACGAAGATGCAAAAGATCGGGAGAAGTGGACAGCAACCATTAAGAGACGGCCGACCAACCCAACGACGATTGGAAGAAGAGAACGTTGAAGGTGATTGTAAAGAGTAAGTAAAGCTTTCCGGGCGCTGAGTGAGCGGACAGTCCACCGAGAGACCACTGCATCTTAAATAAATCAGCTGGTCACTATTTTAGACATTGGAATTCATAGATTGATACCTCAATTTTAAATAGGCATCTGCTCCATTAAAAAAAATAAGCAGTATTAGAACACAATGAATATTATGATTCAGATTGAACTGAGAACACAACCTTACAGAGATCAATTTAAAAGTCTCAAGATAGTGAAGGCAGAAATATCTCATCAGAAAATGAATCTACCTCAGATACTTAAAAGTTGATATGCAGCGTTATTTAAAAGAGAAATGCAGCTCTGTAAATGCAAAATATGAAGCAAGTGACTAATACTACACTGCTATCTTAGAGGTAGTAACAGCTACCAGCAGCAATCATTTTGCAAAATATTGACATGAATAATGCTGAAAAATTTTGCAACAATCTCGAGTCAATTTTTATTGATACAAAAATTAATTTTGTTAATGATGGAAAGAGTCAAGAATTTTGATGTTAAGCTTTTAATTATTTATTCCTTTGTAATTAATTTCGGTCAATGTGCATTGACTATCATCAGACAGACTGATCGCAAATTCTAAATTTACATTGACTGGTACAACAGCTTTCAGAAAGTATAGAAATTTAGAAATCTAGTTCAGATATATTTAATATATAGCTATCATACAAAATAATGATGAGAAATATAAAAGAATATGACAGGTACTAATGGCCTACATTTTACCAAAAGCAATTAATGGAAAATTGACCTGACTAGATGTGAAAGATATACATGTAGTGGTATTACAAAGCATGGTAGACATCATAAGAAAGAAAAAAGGTAATGCAATGTGAATTATGAGTAGGTGTATTAGGAAGTAACAGCATGAACTAACTACGTGTATGAGTAGTAGTATTAGATGAAAGGGAAATCACTGAAGCTTTCGATTTTGATCTTATCATTAATTCTCGGATTCAATTTATCAGACCACCCAGCCGATTCGAATTTTAAAAAAGCGAATCCTTAACTTAGAAAAGCGAAAAAAAGCGAACCGATAATTTTTACATCAAGCAATGCAGAATGGCGTTATAACGACATAATATGCCATCAAGCCATACACTACCACGAATACTACGAACCTGTGTAGATTGCGAATATTGCCTTCTGGTACAAAATTGATAAATTGTCGGATTACCTCTTAGGAGGCATTTTCCTTGCATCTTGTTAAACGATTCGCAAATGCACCAGACCATATTTATATATAAAACTGGCTTTTGTATTCTATTAATGATCAAACATGCAATCAGCAATCAATTTAGATTGCCTCAATTATAGACAATGTAGATTCCGAGATTGCTTCATGGAATTGCTGAAACATAGTGCTGAAAAAATCAAAAAAATACTGGTAGAAAATTCAGCAGAAGGAGGATAATCATATAATTTCTAATGGTTAAGGAAATTTTTCTGTCATGCTTCTAACTGCTAAATTAGCCTAAAACTTTGTACATCTCTTTCATCTGAATATTCCAAAAGAATATTGATATTTGAGTATATTTACTAGATAGGGGTCTGTCAGCTAAAGTCATGCGAAATGGATCATATGACGAATAAAGGATCCTTATTAAGGTTTTACATCAATATGGCAATTATTTTATGCAGTGATAGAATGTACACAAAAGGTTTCATCTGATGATCATTGTAGTTTTCTTCAGAATTGATGATTTTTGAGATGAGAATATTGACAATATTCAATACTTAAAATTGACAATACATCAATATTGCTTACTAGGATGCAATTTTGTAAAGGAAGATAATGCTCATGATTAAGCTATATTATTGAAGTAAAATTGATATTTTATTAGATGGTCGATGCCGCATAGCTCAGGACACACAAGCTATGAAAATACATGTAGGCTATATAGCGGGTGAAGTATGACGTAATCAGTATGACTGCAGTAATGTAAACCGTAGTCAAATTATTTACAAAATATAGTGCATTAGGCCTACTGGTACATCTATTCTTCAATCTATAACTCAGAAAGTTTCAGGTGGTTATAAAAAAATAGGCTACACATATCCGATCATATCAGTGTCATATTAATGTCTTTATCAGTAGATAATGACTATTATACACATCAACTTTTTGCCCAGTTACATGTACTTCACGAAAATTACTGTGAGAGTGACATAAATAAATAGCCTAGTATAATACCTGATAAAATTCAACAGAAAATATTCCATTGTGTATATTATCATCTCAATTTCTTAAGCCTATTTATCAACATTATGCAATGCATCTCACTCATTCGCATAAACTGATCCGCTTTTTTCACTAATCCAACATCAATCTTCTAAGAAAACTCGATAGCAGGACTCCCGTGTATCTCTGTCAAGCCAGCATGGATTGATGTATTGAATTCCTTGACTGATAAATTCGATGACATTCATTTGTAGCATGTAACCCGCATGTACTTTCAACATTCAGACTCGTGTAAAAGCCATGGCACCATGGGCTCAAAGTTGCTGTAAAAAAATTGTGCATTCACCGGAACGCAGTACGACAGGGCTTTGAATTCAAGAATTGCTACAACATGATTTTTTTGCTAATAAGGGCACATTCTCCAATTCCCCTACATAATGTAGTTATTACATAAAGTTATGCAATCGTCAAGATGTGCATTCAATAATTCAACAATTCATTCATGTGTTGACAATTATTGTCAACACATGAATGACATCATGACTAAGTAAGGGGCAACATGACAAAACGGCACGTTGCGTTGTCAACATGTAAAAAAGGCCTGTACTACGAAACACTTTTTTCCTGCTCTACCAAAAAAGCGAAAAAAACGAATGCCACTGGATAAAAGCGAAAATTCAGGCATATTTTCGAAAAAGCGGATAAAAGCGAAAGTCTGGGTGGTCTGATTTATACATCATCATGGCTTCTCGCAAACGCAAATTATCATCATCGTTGTCTTTAGTTAAAATTGTCGAGGAAAAACACATAGTTTGGCATTTATTAAAATGCTTGTTCACTGTTGAATATTCATTTGCTGTACTTTCCTGATGCACCTACTCATAATTCACATTGCATTACCTTTTTCTTTCTTACGATGTCTACTATACTTTGTAATACCACTACATGTATATCTTTCACATCTAGTCAGGTCAATTTTCCATTAATTGCTTTTGGTAAAATGTAGCCCATTAGTAACTGTCACATTCTATTCCTCTTCATTGTATGATTCTTATACAGTCCGTTTCATAAAAAGTGGATCATCCTAAAATTTGACTAAATAAAACATAAGTATGATACAGAAAGCATTTTTCATGTTATTTCATGTCCCTAATATATTTAAATGTCCTTATATAATCTGATAAGCCATGATACAGTAACGGTTCTTAAGAAGCTAATATTTTGTGGCCCTACCCTTATTGTCAATGACATTACCAATTTGTCTAGGCATTGATTCGATTATATCGTTGATTTTTGACTGATCTGACTGATCTAGCTTTCTCCACTCTCTTTTTAACAGTGACGTAAGTTGTGATACGCCATCTGTAGGTAGCAGTGAACGACGAACGTTACGTTTTAGAATACTCCATACATTTTCTATGATATTCAGATCAGGAGAACGAGCTGGCCAAGATAATGTCCTAAGCCCTAATTGAGACTTGCATAAGTTGACTCTACTACTCCAGTGACACGTAGCATTATCATCCATAAATAACCAAGTCGATGGATCACCAAGTTGATCTGTCATTTGGCCAATGTTCATTCGTAAAACATTCACATAGAGTTCAGAATTCATGGTTCCTTGCTGTATGTGAAGTTCAGAGCGGCCATTGGTCCAAATGCCGGCCCAAATCAGTAGAGTCGCACCACCTTGTACCCGGGGAATGTCTCGGAATTTCCTGATCAGATTTTGTCCATAACCTCAATCGACCATCACTATCCTTCAGACGGACTGATGCCTCATTAGACCAGACAACCCGATCCCATTGATTTCGCCAGTGACAATGACTCATTGCCCATCTGAGACGTCTTTTTGTATGCTGATCTGATAATTCGATCTGAGAGGGCCTCTTACAGCTCTTGAAATTCGACTCAATAAGTCTTCTACGAATAGTGGACTTATACGAATAGTCTAGTGCAGCCATTTCAGTTAACGAGAGACTTGGATCAACTTTAACAAATCTCAAAATTAGGCGGTCTCTACGTTTGGATGTTTTGCGTGGACGGCCAGAGCCCTCTTTACGACAGAGTCGAAAATCATCATTATGCCATCGATGCACATTTGTGTAAGGGACATTTAGTCGCTTGCTTGTAGCTCGCAAAGAAAACCCTAGTTCTAGCAAGGCTGATACTATGCCTTTTGTGAATGGGATCTCGTTATTGTTCATTTGTGCTTTGTATTGTTTTCAACCGGTAAGAGATAGATTTCTAGCTGAAAGCAATCAGGAGTGCTGCCAACACCACCGCAACGAAGTCAGGAAGGTATGGAACATGAAGTCCAGTTAATCACATGTAGCAGTTACATTATTGTTGATGAATAATGGTGCTATACTGGCTCTGATTGACCGATTTTCTTTATTTTTATTTTGCTTGATATCTTTTGGCTTGTAGAACAACATATTAATAACAAAGGAAACAACTGCAGACCTGCCGGGACAAATTTTATTACCGTAACTACCCGCGTATAGGACGATACCATGTATAGGACGCAGTGGATATTTGACCCCAAAAGCGATGGAAAGACTGTGCGCCTGCGTATAGGACGCATCCTAATTTTAATCCTTAATTTCCATTATCTTTTATAGAAACGATGTCATTAAGTTACGTCATCTCCATTCAATTGCTACGATCGCAGTGTGTGCTGATTCATGACTCACTCATCCTGTCAGTCAAAAATATTGATATATTGATAAATATTGACAAATATTGCAAGTATGAAATGTTTATAGGAAATTTTTGATTTTTGATAAATGCATTATTTTTATAATAAATGTGTCGATGGATAAGACGCACCTGGGCTTTCAGGTCAACTTCTGAAGAAAAAAGTGCGTCCTATATGCGGGTATTTACGGTATTACCAAAATGGTCGAGTAGCAATCCCGTTTCATCAGCTTTTCAACTCCATTTATGATTTGTAATCAAATGTAGAAAAATATCACTTATAAATGATAAATACGTATATTTCATAACAGCAAGGCAACTGTGGACCATAAAAAATGTTAAACTAAAGGTCTACAAGACTTGGCGAATTTTGTCGATTGTGATGGCAAATGATCGAATGAATAAACATTTCGATATAGAGCAACTCTTGAAATCCTAAGTTAAATCTCTGTCGTTGGTTAAATTCAGATTCCTACCCATAGGTTCGAGAAACCTAACTCTAAGATCAAGGCTACGGACGCTTTTATCTAGGATGCCGTGCAATGAATTCAAAACCTGTTCAAATGTAAAGCCTTTCTGACATGAGACTTTACTGACATATCTGCCAGTGTCGCTATGTCTCGAATTCTGTGAGAAATTCCTCCAAGTACTTGGCTTGATCATGTCCTGCAAATTTCACAACGAAAGCAACAAAATAAGCTGAAAAGATTTTATTACTGTACACGCAACAGCGCAAACAATTAAACAAAATGCGATTTGTTTATTCTAATCAGAATGGAAGTGGTAAATGACTTTAATGAAAGATAACAAAACTATTGAGATACATCTATCTGGACAAATCAAAGCATATACATATTTAACAAAATATTATATTTAATCTGAGGACAAAAAGTCTAAGAGGCTAAGAGAGTCTAAGAGTCTAAAAGTCTCCGGTGATCACCTCAAAAAGTCAACTGTTGCCTTTTTGCACTTCGTAGAACAGAATCAGTTAATTGTACACCGAATCCCATCTTATTTATCAGAAGCGCTTCGAGGGTAGGTACGGACATTGAAGCTCGGGATTCAGTCCTAACTTTTCTGACCATACTGAAAATTCGTTCTGAATCAGCATTACTATGGAAAATGGAAAGAATTCCCAGCATGACACAAGCCAGGTCATGATATGGATAAGTGCCAAAAGACAATGCCACTAAGAAATCCACAAACTTCATCATGCATGTTTCCTTATCTTAGGCAGCGCAAATTTTTGAAATATGCGTTCTTAAACGATCTAGAATTCATCTTAGGTTGATAAATTCAAAATCCGGGACAGGATTTTAACTTTTCCGGGACATCCGGGACAGCTCCAAAATCCGGGACTGTCCCGGAAAATCCGGGACAGTTGGCAGGTCTGCAACTGTAATTTTATAAGAGTGAGGTATGATTTTGTGTAACATTGCTAGATGAAGATCAAATTATCTACTACTTTTTTATCTATAACAGGAAAACAACTCAATATTCATGCTTGAAATTTCCAACAATGATATTAGTAAGCACAACTGACATATCTTCCAAATTTCAGAGAAATTCGTTCAAGTCTGGCGGAGTTAGACAAAGTTGAAGTTAAGGCGATGTTTAAGGGTGATCCATTTTTTATGAAACAATCTGTATATTAGATATTTCTATACTAGATTTCTAAATTTCTATGCTTTCTGAAAGCTGTTGTACCAGCCAATATAAATTTAGAATTTGCGATCAGTCTGTCTGATGATAGTCAATGCACATTGACCGAAATTAATTACAAAGGAATAAATAATTAAAAGCTTAACATCAAAATTCTTGACTCTTTCCATCATAAACAAAATGAATACCTTTGGTGAAGACATCTACAAATTTCCAAATATTAAATTGAAATTGACGCGAATTAGGATATAAGCATCCTTGTGTTTCAAAGTAAGAGACAATTTATCTTCGGTGCTCTACACTTCATAGATTGGAAGCCAAACAGAAGTAAAACAGTGAAACACAGCGACATACATGTACATGTACATAAAAACAGCATGGTTGAGAAAACTCATTTAAATTGGCACCATCAACAAAGGTGATGAACTATATCAAGAAAATAGCTCTATGAATTTATACTCACATCAAATTCGTAGTCCAGCTACCAACAGATACGAAATGATATATGAACCTCTTGGAAAAAATAAGCATTGAATTTGTGAAGTTTACTCGGATTTTGGAAAATGTCTCATTTAAACTGTACTTCAGTTACATTTACTAGATGCACTGCAGGCACTAATGTATTCTTCCTCTTTTTACTATTGGAAAACTGCCACGCACTACCTTCACAGCATCTTCTAAAGTTGGTCAGTAAATTCGCGGAGGCCTCCTTTTTATAATGTATACTTCTCATAAATAAGGATGACACGATGTTCACGAATATTTACTCATACAGCTGGAACATCTAAAATTCACAGACGTTATTCGAGTATAGCTCATGGGACTATGATCTCACCACATGTTTGAAAAACACCCACTTGAAATTTGAAGTGCAGTATTTGAGAAAACATCAATTGAACCTATATTGTGAGGTTAACCGAGCTCCGAAAACCCGGAAGGGGGAGCTCCAGAAGCCCCGTAACAAACTTCACTCTTTACATTCTCAGCTCATTCAATGTTCAAAATTCGCTTAAATTTGATGTGAAATGACCAATTTCCATATATTTGACAGAAACTTGATAGAGAATATATGTCAATGTAATGTAAGAATAAGGCAAATACTGTTAGCAAAATTTTGGCATTTTTCTAGGACTTCGCCTACAACGCCTTCGATTTACCATAAACTGATAGCACACAAAAAATCAGAGGATCTGTGAGGAAGTAACAGCGGGAGGTTTGGCTGAATGATCAGATAAATTCCCGGTTGGGGAGAACTCGGGACAGAAAGACGCTTCAGTGTAACCCGTCTGTTGGAACCGTCTCTCTCGAAACGTGGAGGAGCTGTACTTTTTTTCACTTCAATTTTACTTGAGGCCAATAAAGTAGTGAAAGAGTACGTCGTACTACCTGGGGATATGAAATCATATAATTTGAAATTATTTTATTGTGTTAATTATTTCATTCTGTACTTTTAAATTCATGTTGGTAAACTCAAGTACGTAAAGCACTAATTTCTGGGGGGTTTTTAAGAGAATTGGCCCCACAAGTAGCATTATTCTGACAAAATTGCATTTGCATCTGGGAATAAGTTGATCAGCTGAAATTTGAAGACATCATTCAGAGCTCACTAATTAATTTGATCGAATGGAAAAGACATTAAGTTGACGTCCTTTCAGAATTTATTTTTTGATTTTATTGTGAATGAGATAAATAATTGAAAAATTAATTCGTCAATTACACTCATACGGTTAACATGCAACTGGATTTATTAGACACGCGGCTAAATATGGCCCTAATTGGTTGATCAAAAGAGTTAGAGCTCCCAAGCAGAAATTCATAGAAATTCGTAGAAAATTTTAGAGTTGTCGAGTTATCATGTGTGCAAAACAATGAGATCCTTCGACAACTTCTTGCACTATTTGAGTAAATATCAAAGAACTGTTTGCTGTTAAGCAACAATTTCATGCATTAATTCGTGTTAGCAATCAGTTTTCACCTAAAGTCAGAAAGAAAACACTTTCGGGGTTGTGCACGGTGCACCCGGTTAATTCTGTTTGCAGCGGTTCTCGGGCTGGTGCACCATAATTGTGCATTTCGACCAATTTGATATTTTACTGTACTACTTTGATTATAATTAATTGTATCCTATATCCTCGTCACCGCAAGAATGAAAGAAAAACATTTCAAGCCTGCAACAATTTAATAACTTTTTCATTCTGTGGGTAACTTCCATTTTGCAGGTATTTTATTTCTGTGTAATGTAGGTAGGCTAAATGAAATTTCATGAAAATCACGGCAATATCATAAAATAACCGATACATTTCCTGATGTTGAAAAAAACTGAGGCTAGATTTTATCTTTCGGTGACGGAAGTTTGATAATTCAAGTGCGTGATAAGTAATTTTTGGTCACAAAATCCCAATGCCCGCGAACACAGAATCTCATCGTGAATTTCTAACATCGACGTCGTAAGTTTAGATTGGTTCTCTATTTTGAAGTTTAGATAAAAAATAAGTATCAAATACTCCGGCTTCAATATTCAAGATACAATTAGAGACTGAATGATTAGAAAACATTCATTAGTCAAATCTGAGTGATCAGAATGAATTGACTCCAAAGAAGCCAGAATAAGAGAAAGTTTGGAAAAAAAGTTGACTACAATAACAAATTGTTTATTTATGCACTTTGGCCTCATTCAGTAAACATCCTGATTTCAGTAAGATAATATTTTGTGATTTGAAAATATTTTAACACCAATATAGCATGGGATACCAGTGACCCATTGAGTTCTTTGCTGATTAAATATCATAATATAAAGCCGGCTCAATAGCGATTTATGAAACTCTAGAAATGCATGCAGTGTGGATGCCTGACATCGTCCACATTTAAGATGCAGTTCATGACTGCATGTAAATTATGAGAAAATCCACAATCGTTATGTGTGAGTGAAATTAATGTCTTCTTCCTGAGAATGATTATTCAACAAAGGACTCAATATTAGCATGTGGGATTTCAGCATCCTCTTTTTAGCATCTCGAGAGCTCGGAAGCAGGAATCTGCAATCTATGCCAGGCTGTATGAAAATTGACTTCTGAAAATGGAAGATCAAAATGGCCATGCGGTTGACACATTTTCGGTTCACCACTTTCAAATTACCACTTGCGACTCACCATCTGGTTGCATAGGTTGCACAGTATTATTTCACTGATTCAAATAGAGCAGATTTCTGACGCATATTGATACTGTCATTGTTGAAGAGGATTGTAGCTATCCGTAATAGTTTCATATTAGAAGATAAGAGTTCAAAATGGAGTACGTTATTTCTTTTAACTAAAACACTGGCTATAGGCAATATGCAGCTTTAAGAAATAAGATAAAGAGTGCCTGAGTCGAGCGAACGCATTGCCCCGTGTGTACGCAGCGCTATACATAGAAAGAATAATATATCATCCACATGCGCTAACTAGATCGATAATTGAATCACCAAAGGTTATCTAGTTAACGACAATTTTCATTACCTGAAATCGAGCAAGTCCGCGCTGACTTCTGATTGCTTGGCTCCGGTCATGGGACCGGCTTTTGTTCGCCGAACTTGTTCCACTTGATCCAATACCCGACGAATGCTGACCTCGACTTAACATGTTCAGTCTTCGAGCACGAGATTTGCTATGACGATCAAGAGGTAAGTCTCGAAGATCAAGACCGTAAACATGTTTAGCAAGCACTCTCATCAATGTGCTCATTAATTTCTGCAGAAAGACGACAAAAATGATGTATCATCCTGAATTGCGAGACTCATATTTCATGACAATATTAATACAACTGGATAAACAAAATCTTCTACTGAGATGCCTCTCATCACAAAACAAAGGAGTAGCATAATGATTGTGACCAGGGTGGCGGCCAGATTTCAAGCTTCAAATTCCCGGGCTATTTCATCGAATTTCCACGCCATTTTTTTATTATGACAGGATACTTTATTCCAACTACAACGCTCAAAGATTATCCGGACACTGCTTTAAACTACTTTCAAAACACTAATGTACGTGGTGTCCGTGGCACAGTAGTTAAGTGCTTGACCTAGCGATCTTCTGGTCCAGAAGTCGAGCCCCGAAAGTGTCATTGGAAGTCGGCAGGAAGGGCATCCGGACTAAACGATCACAACACTCCAGATTAAAGTCTGACTGTGTCAGCACCGTCCTAGCCCCCTGTATGGGGATAAAGTGACGTCAAAAAATCATTATTCTGCTTTAAACTACTTTTATCATACCTTCTGGTTAGAATTTCAACACCAAATTATGACGTGAACGATATTTGACTGTCGTACTCAGTTTCCAAAATTTTTGAATTTTGTGAGCGGTGATTCTTAATATTATAAAACATCTACTTTTCCTCAGTGGCCTGCAGCCGTGATCTACTTATGGAATCTAAATGATTTCATATCGATGGAAAAGGTTTCCTGAACTTTTCAAGAATCAAAAAATGCTTCATTTTCATCATCTGATTCATAAAATTCTATGAAGTTGCACGTAGCCGATTTTTCAGACTTCAATTTTCTAACATGTTCAGTTGAAGCAACAAATCGCATTTTGGAACGCTACATTTTGAACTGCAGCGTATTTATGCCATGAGAGAAAGCCAGGATATCAAAATCCACATGTTAATACAAAAGGAAGATAACACCAACTTATCCAGAAGCATCGACAAGAGAAACCAGGAAGACTGCCACAATGAACGAAGACCATTAACGCCCGAAGAATTCCTAATTGTCATCACTTTTTTTATCAGTTTGAGTACAAACAATGGGCGCGTGGTAACCGTCATCCATAAAATGTGTGCTTTGGATTCCTACGGGAGTTGGAACAATATATTTGTGGCAAACCCACACGGTTGGGGTATAAAGTATGATGTCTTAGCACTGCAACAGGTCATCTAGTGAGTTTTGATATAAATCAAGGCAAGTATTTTCTTTCACTACAAAACACATGCAGTTATGGCAGTCTAGTAGGAAAACATTCTGCACCTTTACTACACTTCTTCGATAATTTGCCTCATCCAGACCTCAGTTATTGCTCCTATTTTGACAATCCTTTTTCGAATGTGGATCTTTTACTCGAACTGCAGAGGAGAGGCTCCGATGGCATAGGCACCAAATCAGAAAACCACATATCAAAAGACTCAAGTTAGCAAGAAAAAAAGAGGTAGCCAAAGAGAAACGAGGTACATGCGCTCATACTACAGATTTGAAAAATAATCTTTGTATTTTACATTGGAAAGACAATAAGGTAGTTTCCTTCATATCAACATGTGATTCCATACATCCAATAGGAACTTATCAGCGATTCTCTCGCGCTAGCAAAACAAAGATCACCGTAGATATTCCTAATATAGTAAAGATGTATAATATGTTCATGGGCGGAACAGACCGCATGGACAAAAATGTGAATTGTTGTTGAGTTCCATCAGACATAAGAAATGGTATCACCAAATTTTTTCTTGGACTGTAGATGTTTCTATCCAAAATGCTTATAATCTTCATCGAAGATGTGGTGGCAAGTTGAGTTTGCTTAGTTTTCGATGGCGGATATGTTGTAATCAAAAGCAGACATATTGAAATATATTTTGAATCTTCACGTGCTTCATATAACTAGTGCTCGCAAAGATAATTGCATTTTTGAGAAAAAAATTATCGGCACTAATGGGCTAATTTTGAATGAAACTGATGCGTCTTGCTAAAATGTTTTGCGAACCGTGGCTGAGACAGACAAAACTTTCGCTCTAAATTATGATTGTTTAGTTTTTTCACTTAAGTGAAAGTATCATTCCCGGGAGATTCCCGGGCAAAACTGAAAAATGGCCAAAATTCCCGGGCGATTCGCGGGGCCCCGGGCTATTTCCGAAATTCCCGGGCTCCCGGGCGCGGCCGCCACCCTGTGTGACACAGTCTTATCATTCATCCAAGAAAGTCATACACGTACTTCTCTGATAAACCGATAGGACAGTGTTGACTTATTTCTGATTCATGATTCGTTTGGTAAGTGAAATGAGTTAATGACTCACGCCAATAGCATGCGCTAGAGAGTCTCTGCGAGTATTGCTATTCGTTATTTTTCGAACCTGACAGCGACTTTACCATTGTTATAGCAACGCTATGTGACAAGAAGCATACATGTGCCGTCACCGTAAGCATACATCTTCGCATTTGCGAAAAAATATGAAATTTCATGGATTTTAGACCCAAATTATAGGTTCGTAGAAGATCAGATATTTAAGATATTTGAATTATGAGAAAAGTCATCTGATGAATTTCACTGAATAATAGCCTTACAGTAAGATAATCAGTAACCATAGAGGACCGATTTAAGATTAAATATCAGAATGCATAACATTCAAAGATTGAAGAACATTACTGGAGCAGAACTTTCATTATTTCAAACAGAAGCTACGAAACTTCAGGGAAAAGTACAATTTCCTAGAAGATTGCCCAGAAGCTGGATTCCATTAAAGCAGGTAGTCGTATGTCATACTTGAAGCGTGTTCGCAAGTTATGCTTTTCAATATCTTCAAATGGGAAAAAGTGAACATCTCTGAGCGTATAATTGGTAGTACTCGAGCACTCATCTACACGACATTACTCTAGTAAATGCTTCAGTACTCGAGTACTCGTCATCAGGACTTACATGCAAAAATTAAAGTTTGATCAAATTTACGGCGCCTTCGCGTCACAGACAGTCACAAAAAGAAAGAAATTTCAATCAAAGGACCCTTAGGACCCATATTTAGCCGAAGAGTCGATATAACTAACAGATGATACATTGACATACGAAATGAAGCATCAGCATTTAGCAAAGCTGAGCCGATTCTACCAATAACGAGCGTGAAATCCAAGCAAGCTTCCTCGGTAGCTGGAAAAATTGTAACTCAGAGAAGGAGTCATCTCAAGTCTATAATTATTATGTGACTCTTACTTTTTTTAGCTGAAAATATGCGACTATTTTTTTCCCAAGCTTGCTTGATATCCATGTACAATTTTTGTACAAACAGCAAATGTTTCATTCTGACGCATAATAAAATGAATTTTTTAATAATCTTGGTACATGCGAGTACATCTCGTACGCCTATAATTACTTAAGAGGTATCATCATTTATGTAAATCAATCTATATGAAATGTGACAGGCATATTGGAAGGAAACTCTAATTATCTCGATGAGTCTGCAGTTGTGAAAAGTGTAAAATGCCTATATAATATACAAGGATAAAAATCATTAATGGCATAGAAAAACTAAAATTAAATATTTTTATTTATAAATTTATACTGCATGTATGTCAGAGTAATATCTGTGCTAACACATTGGTTTAGAATAGTCTACTAGCATAGTATCAGACAAAGGTCCAAAAAAGGCATATAACCTGCAATAGTCTCTTGTAGCATTGGATTGTAGTGTACACTGTACAGCATAAATAGTATCAGCATAAATAGACATGCAATTACCTATTATTCGAGTACTCTAATCAGATGATCAAGTAATACTCGAGAATGCTAAACACAAATAATTGGATATTTTTCGCAAAAAAAAGTTGAGCCTCATTTCCTATGTTCCAATACGGGGTTAACCAAATTATGATGGCACCAATATACTTACACTCCACTCGACTATCAGTTGAGGCCAGTGTGTAAGAGAAGATAATACCGACATGAAATTGTCCCACAACTCACGCGAAACCCGAATGTATAAGTTGGCTTTCACAAATGTCACAATCAGCGTCTAAAAGAAAAATAATGATCCATCATAAATGAAGGATGTGAGGTCCATTATAAATGAAGCATGTGAATACCACGCTATAACGCTACTATAATGCTACCACGCCATAAAACGTGGTGGCATATTGAAAAAACAAAAGTGAAAGTTTAGCCATTTCACAAATTTCTGTTATCTGCATCGACTGTCGGTGTATTATGTGTAGAATCGGTAGAATAAACTAGAACTTTTTGAAAATTTCTGTGACAGCATTTGATGTGCGTTTTGATGTAGATCTCTCTTTGGTATTCCTTTGATAAAAGATTTAAAGAAGCTCTACCCCCCCCCCAAGACACTAAAGTAGCGCATGTTCAAATTAGGCGTTATACTAACGCATTGAATATGAGCGATTTCATTGCCGTATCAGCCATACGTCGTTATCATGCAAATTTCTTTAAGTACAGGCTCAATGTCAATCACTAATGATAGCCAGAATAATGAGCCGTGCTGATATGATTGATGACGTTGATACCCTAATATTCATCTGTAAAGGGGTCACCTGTGTAATAATTATGTTATATTCAGCACATATCGACATGCTGTATTGGTACATAAAATAGGAGTCATTTTCACGAAATAGTGTTAATGTTGTCGAAGTCAAGAAGCCTTTTCCAATTGAGCGATTAATTAATGAACCTGAGAGGACCTGCAACGTGCTCTTCGTTAGCTTGTCCAAAGGGTTCTCAGAAATTATTGGCATTTGATAAAAACATCGGATCGTGGCCACAAGATGAAAACAAATTATCTTGAACATGCATCAGGTCTAGCCCTACGGTTTGAGTGGCAAGATGTGAATTCACACTAAATCGGCAACAAATAAAATGACTGATTTTTTCTCAATAGAAGAGCAATAAATAACGGTAGAACATAAAATAGAAACGTTTCATGTAATAGACACACGGCCAAATTTCTAATCCGCTTCACCTACATATACAGTAGTAAAGTGGAAAGATCCCGCGTTGTTGCAGGTCAGAATTAAATGGTTTCATAATATATTAAGCTTTCTTGAGGAAAAAATTGATGACAATTCACACATTTAGACATACTAGCAATTACAGATTCGACTCAGAGAAATACACTACACACCATCACATAACAGAAAATAATATTTTGTCATTGCTTTTGCATGTTTCATGCATTTTCTGAAGAAAGCTGGTATTTTTGCGACCATGAGATCATTGATCCCGTTGAATGGCAAGTGATACCATCTAATTTAAATCTCTGCATTTTAAAACAAGATGAGCAAGTGTCTAGTAATAACTGAGTAAGTACCACACTAGTAAGTACCAGTGAACAGTTCAGTTCAAAGTTCGGCTCCAATTTTTACCACCGAACATACATGTACATTACTCAATTCGCTTGTGCTCAACAATTACAACTTGAACATAATTTCTTGCTGGTTGAATCACCAACTTATTAAATTTTCAGGAAATAGAGGACTTGAATCATTGATTATACTCATCACGGGAAGCCACGAAGTGTCGATGAATGCCTATCACTATATTGTAGCTGTCATGGAATCACAAGGCATCGCAAACGACCATCGTCAGGCGAATGAGTGTAACTGCAGTGTTGCAGTGTATGATTATCATTCGATCATATCACGCTATGTTCAACAAAGACAAATAAAGTAAATCATTGATGAAAAACTATAAAAATATGCCACTGCTTCTGAAGACATCAAAATAGCAGTAAGAAAATAAATAAGTGAAACCCACAGCCACTCTTCACGAGCTTTTAGTGAAGAAGAGACCGACGCGCGGATATTGCGTAACTTGGCGGTGGTTTCCTCTTGTTAGAAGATGCGAGTCTGAGACCACAACGATTCCTTTATAACACGCTCCCTCCAAACCTCTCTCAGTCAATGATCCTTATCCTATTGAGATCCACATTTTGATGGTCTTCATGCACGCATCTTGCAATCTCAGACCTTTAAAAAATGAATCCCCTTTTGATAGTTTATAAATAAAAAGAGCCACGAAATTCATAATGATCTATTAGCACGAGGCCTTTCGTCCAATCTCAACGGGTGCTAACTTTGGACAGAAACAAATCTTAGAATTTATTATTGATTTTAAAATTATTAAAAAATTGTTAAAATTTATGAATGATTCAAATTTTATATCAAAGTTTGCATCTAAGATTTGTTTCTGTCCAAAGCTGGCACCCGTTGAGATTGGACGAAAGGCATCGTGCTAATAGATTATTATGAATCTCAGGCCTGTAGGCATTTATTTGTCTCGAATATATTCCTTCTTGCCTTCTTCTATCGTGCGACTAGATTCTCCAATGTAGGATCAGGATCAATCCGGTTGGGGACTCTGTAAATCACCTCAAACACCAATCCCCTCGTCGGTCTCTTCTTCACTTAAGGCTCTAGAAGAGTGGTTGTGGGTTTCACTTATTTATTTTCTTACTGAAATTTTGATGTCTTCAGAAGTAGTGAATTATTTTGTTACTTTCTATGAATGATTTATCTTGTTTGTCTTTGTTGACGCTTTGTAGCTTCCCGTGATGAGTATAACTGACTAATTAAAAATGAAATATAAACTCAACAGCAAATGTGGTTGTTTGCGATGACTGAGTCACAGACTTGCGATTCATTTCCTTCAAATAGCATGACCCTCAATGTTGAAATTATAAAATACTCAATGAAATGGCTACTTTAAGTGGTATACGATTAATTACGATAAATATAGTCAGTCACAGTTGAGCTATTTCTTGTCACATTTGCATTTCAGTCCTGCGATTAAATATATGATAATCATAGCAATTAATATGTAGATTAAATTTCTGAATTCCATTCATTGAGCTGACTATTCAACTTCCCCTTGGCAATTGCGTAGAGGGTACTTATGAGGGATAAGCTATTTAATTTCCATAATATCGGTCATTAAGCGTTGACAATGTGGAAATTTTCAAATTTATCAAAAATCACTTATCAACAAGCGTAGTACGTTAAATTTAACACCGCTTAACTAGATGTGATGAATTACCTGAAAGAGAGGCCCTGCTAATAAACTTCCAAGGGAATTGTTGTCGTCAGGATTTGTGTTCGCCATAACCTGCCAAACAATTCGAAGAAGCACCGTCAACAGTTTTTCCCTGAAATAAGTAAAATGTTACAGAAATGCTAAGATCTACAAATCCGTTAAGTACCGAATCATTGAGCATGTACTCACCAAGTATCAGCAGAAAGTGTCAAATGAATGGTAGCATGGCGATAGAACATCAGAACCATCTTGCAAATGCTTTCATGATTTCTCAAGAAATCTGCAGTTATGTCAGTTGGCAGATGAACTCCATATTGTGAGGAGTTGGACGTCGGCAACACGAAGACGTGTGCAGAACTGGTAAAAATAACTTGCAAACATCGTTGAAGACCAGCAGCAACTAAGCTTGATGAGAGAAAATTTTCTAAAACGGCTGAATTCGCAGGTGATTCTGACGGAGATCGAGTTCGCTCTTGTACACATTCAGGCCTATGAGCAGGAGATGTTTCACTTGGCGTATGCATGCTGCTTCCCTGAAAGATAATGTAAATGCCTGTGATGGAAGAAATCGCCAATCAGATATCATATAATCCTAAGTCACTAAATCTCATGAGCACTCTCCACAAAATGGAAAACAATGTATAATTTAAATGTACATTTCAATTAAAGCATAAGAATATCGAAATGTTGGTCGTCAAGATTACCAGCTAAAACTGACTTCATACTAGCAAAGAGTGGAAACGACCATTTAATCTCGATGGCATTAATCACGAAACAGCGATTAGCTTTTCATCTGTCTCGCTAGAACTCCATCATTCACATGAATAAAATATGAACAGACCGTAATAATAATAAAAGTTTTGAAATGAAACCTTAGCAGTCTGGCTTACACAAATCCCTCCGATTTATGTTGCTTAAATTTAATTACAATATATTACTCCACCCCTTATGTTTCTCTATGTTACTGCTACTTTGATTTCTGTCTGAAATTACAACTTTGTGGAATTTACTAGATCTACTTCTTCGTAACAAACCAATAAAAACAAGGAGAAAAAAGATTATCCAGAGTGAATCATTTTTAATGAAATTTAGAATATCAACTTTGGTTTCCCCGATTGCAAAGACATAATCAAGAACAAAGGCAAGACAAAACAACCTTTTCATCATTAAATCGCGAGGCCTTTCGACCGACTCTATTCATGCGATTGCGTCGGAGAACAAGAACAAATATGAAAAGGACATTATATACAAAGTCAAGGGGAGTGAAATGAAATCAATGCCGTGGAAGGGCAGATGTCATCAATGTTTGTTTTTGAACACATTGCACTTAACGGATCTGATGAATAAACATTGCTTCCTGGTATGGTTGTAGCATTGGATGCCGTGACGCTGCAATCTTTGTGAAATATAACAGCCTTGGTCTGTCAGTTGCAAATGATCGGCATCCAATGCTACTACCATACCTGGAAACAGTGTTTATTCACCAGATCCGTCAAGTGCTATGTGTTCAAAAACAAACATTGATGACATCTGCCCTTCCACGGCATTGATTTCATTTCACTCCCCTTGACTTTGTATATAATGTCCTTTTCATGTTTGTTCTTGTTCTCCGACGCAATCGCATGAATAGAGTCGGTCGAAAGGCCTCGCGATTTAATGATGAAATGGTTGTTTTGTATTGCCTTTATTCTTAATATCATTAAGGCCACAAATTGCTTCAAAATATAATCGATGAAAACAGATTACTGATAATGACTCAAAGCATAAAAAACCGAGTATTCCTCATTGGATAAAACTTTGTCACAACTTTCATGTCAGCTTACATCAGTATCTGAGTCACGCACAGTGTCATCCTCGGTCTCAACTGATTGATCAGCAGAATCATTTCTCCGAAAAACATCATCATCTCCATTCTTCGAAAGATCTTGAGGTAACTCGCCATCTGCACCTGCAGACGGTTCACGCATGAAGGGAGGACGTGGACCTTTTACGGCATGCTGTAAATAGAAATGATGACATTCTAGCAATTCCGCATGGAAGTGGGTGAACACGACACGAAAGGGATCGTATTATCGTTCTCATGGTCGTGTCCCTGCTCAAACGGATATCTAGTTCGTATTAACAGTCATGCCCGTCTGGCTTCACAGAATACAGGAATTATAACTATCTGTCGAGGGCAAAAATTGAAGATATCAGAGGGCGCGCAGCGCACGAGGATATCTTCCAATTTATTCCCGACGACAGATAGCTATAATTCTTATATTATATCATAGATTTCAAGGGCAGAGATATCGGACATAGACGCGGCTGCGCTAGCAGCCGAGACTATCTGATATTTCTACCCGCAAAATCCATGTTATAATTTATTTTTCCAACTAATTTATTTAAATTGAATACACAACAAAAATAATACCATCGTTTAAAACACGCTCTAAAAAGTATGATGAAAAATACACCAGTGAAAGTCAAAAAATTCAAAAAGTCTCCTCTTGCCTCGGCGTTGACCACTATGCCATTGTATGTCACTTTTAGGAAGTCTATGTAATGGATAGAGGATGGCTATGCGATTCTCTGGGATATAGAGAGGGAAATTATTTGATGAATCCCGAGGACATTAGCCCGAGGGATATATCAAATAATTTCACGAGCTTGTCAGAGAATCATATAGCTATCCTCTGTCCGATATAAAGTATGCCAGATTATTAGAACCATAGAGTTACGCGATAAAATCCATCTCTACCAAGACTTTCCCTAGGAACAAATTTTATCAAATATAGAAGGAATTCTGAAATACGATTCTACAACTATGTAATAATCTGGTATACTTTATGGGATTGATAATCCTTTTTTATACTCTGAAATGTTTATTTGCCAACAATAATAACAAATATACAAAAAATCATTATATGCAAGGTAAGTTCAGAAATTGAAGGTGTAAGTTAGAAAAAGTCAGTTAAGTTATACAATTATCACATGAAGGAAGGGAATGGAAAACTTCAATCTCTGCATTTTATTGCAATCCCTTACATAAATCAATGAATGTGGGCATTTTTTAGCTAGGAACACAAAATCATCAATGCTTGTGGGAAGATGATCTTTTTTCTGAAAAGCGACATGTGATCCTCGAGCGCATAGAACAGCACCTTTTAATATCTCAAAGGATGACTTTGTTCTTATGAAAGCCATGACTTTTGAGTATTCTTCGCTTTCCTTATTAGGAGATCTTCTCTGTCAGTCTTTGCAAGAACTTTTGGCATTCTTTGCCCACTCCCCCATTGGTTCCGAAAATCAATGGTGTAAACACCCCGTGTTCCACATCAATTATTCTCTGAAGGTATTGTCTCTTCTTTTCCCACTCTTGTTCCTTGAAGATGATTTCAGTTGGCTCATTTCGATGTGTCTTGGAGTAATTCACGTGCGTTATTCTTACATCAAAAAATCCTGCTACTCCGCGAGACCAAAATTCACCAGCCTTGACATCCAGTCTAACCTCTTCACAAATGTTGGCTGATTTGAGACGGAATTGTTTATCGTCTAAAGTCATCAGACATGTTATCAAATCCTTTATATCTTCATGTCGTTTCGCCACAAAGCCTCCTTATTTGCACGATAATGCATGATTAGTTGAGATTTTTTTCTCCACATGCACGGTAAGAGGGTAGATTTCATAGTTCCGTATCATATCGCAATCGCAATGAGCATCTAAATTCTTGCTTGTTCAGAACAAAGCCTTGATCTTCTAATGGAATAGCAGTTAACCATAAGCTTGCTCCTTTATCTATCAATTGTTGCACATTTCTTAACATTTCTGATGATAATTTGTTGTCAATTGGTCGCTGTCTTTCCTTTAAATTCTCTCGTTTCATCTGTTCCACTCTTTGTTTTATTTGCGAGCTTTCATTTTCACGCAGCATGACCTGTTGTAAAATTGACTCAACATGCATCTTCGCTATTTCTTTTGCTGATTTAGCTTGTATTGGCGAATCAAATTGAAAAGATGACAAATTCAAACCACCAAGACGAGGAGGTAAACTGAAAAGTTCCCGAAGCTTCTGTGTGAAAGGGACGTCTGAATTAAAGAAGGTTAGAATTATAATGCTATTTATTGCATGTTGCAACAATTCAGCATGATCTTCAAAGTTTCCGATAGTACGCATGAAGAAGGCAGAATTTGGACCGATACACCTTCGTAAAAAGTGCGTATGCTGATTGAGGTTGTGCTTTGGCAAAGTTGTTGAAGACAACAAGTTAATCATTCCATTTTTCATCATATTTTTACAATATTCGTCTTTATAACTGCTACAACCAATAGCTGCTCCAAGATGTCTTTTTCCATCAAATGTCACATTAACTTCATCTTTGAATATTTCTATAGCTTGCGAATATTTTTCATGACTTTTCACAATGACACAATTTTTATTGCCGTTTACGAGATACCCAAAGCTTTTACCTTCATTTTTTAAAGATTTCATACCATGTTTTTAAATCTTTCACTGAACCGCCACCTGAAGAATCATCTGCAAACCAAACTTGCTTTACTTACGGCACCAAATTCCTCAAACTTTGTATTATCAAAAGTGTTTATTGCATACCATGGCATGGCAAGAGGATCTCCTTGTTTAGTTTCTTTTTGTGAGCGTAATTTTTAACATCCTGCCATAAATAAGGATGCCGAGCCCCTTTATGTGTTTATCAAATACGTTGAGATAGTTGGACATAAAAATCTGATGTTGTGAAGAGCAAACTCGCCTGTTCATGGTATTGAAAGCATTCGTTGTGTCAATCAAAATGACTCCATCATTCTCTTCGTCAGAGAAAATTTTCTCCATTGCAAATACTGCAGCTTCTGCACCTGCTTTATGACCTGCACAAGTTTGAAGAGGTCCAGCTGCATCTCTTATATAGTCATTCATTGTCCAGGCAATGACTTTTCCAACAATGCGACGCTAAACCTCACCGACACCAACTGGTCTGACTCCGGGATTCCTTGACAATGGTATAAGGCGTGAGTCAACAAAACTTTCAAGAATTGACGGATGAAAATTTTTCATCATCAGCATTTTTGTCATTATAACGATCTGTTCTCTCATTTCTTTTCCAATTGTTCCAAAATTCTTTGAGCACAGTATTCGTCTGTAAAGATCAGCATCCATGCCTGATGGTCCTGCGGATCCTTCAGTACGCATGGCGGCCTTCATAATCATCTGTTCGTCAATATCATCATAAATGTAGGATGACATTTGATCTATCGGTCCATTCAGTAATGTCTCTTTCAATTTTTGCAGGTGAAGGATGTGTGAATTTCAAATCATCAAGAACACTGGGCGTAAGTTCAAGAATGCACGACGAGTTTCGATTTTCAAGGAATTTGACTGCAGCCGTCTCATAGATAACTAATTTAGCAAAAACTTCTGCAATATCACCTGATGATTTTGTTTTCCTGGATGTCTGAAATTTATTCTGAATATGTGGGGGCTTCTTTCAGAAGTAGGGAAAATTTACCATCTTTCCATTGCTGTAATCTTCGAGTTACACATTCTACGTGATCTTTTGACTTCGATTTCGGTGAAGGTTTTTGAAGGATGAAGGTTGGAATAATCATGAATGAGCATTCGTCGAAATGCTGATGCAGATCTATTGAATTGCTTTAACCAGTATAGCAATTCCGCAATTAACAGCCCGATGGTATATTGAATAAATTCCTTCTGAAATAGACTATTTTGTTGTAAATCATATCAACAAATTCATGATTTTTTTCGAAGGAGAGATTTCCAAATCTGCTTGGATTTTCATTTGTGTTTAACGATGAATTATATCACTCATTTTAACGTCAAAATCTGGCAAGTTTTCATGAGCAACATCATTCTGATTTTGTAAAGTTTGCATTTCTAGCTTAGATTCATTTTCATCTTTGCTTTTTAGTTCATTCGACTTGATTTTAGTTGCTGGTTGCAATTTTGCTTCGTCATAATTATGGCTCTTATCTTCATCTTCTTCTTAAATTGATCAGCCCATTTTCTAGCATTTTTTATTACAGAATTTATTACTTCATTTAAATGAGATATTGTTATGTTCTCTTGCATCTCAATTATGACTCATTTCCACATAGTACATAATTAGGAGTAACAATTATGTCAACGACAGCCGCAATGCATTGAGGCAATTAACGTTAAAAAGTTATTATATAGCGTACATGATAATCCTTGATTACTTTCAGCAAACAGATAATGGAGAGATGTATAAATCGTTGATAGGCATCCATGAAATCTATGAAAATTTGTAGTCTTAATAGATGGCAATTCATGAATTCTATAAATCATAGACTAAAAGTCTATGAATGTTTGAAAATAATTAGAAAATATTTGAAATTCAGATTTCTATCAAAATATGATTTGAAATATCAGTTTACCAATTCACTAACTGATTAATTCTCAAGCTGGAATGATGGCCAATTGTTCATGGCTATATGGTGTGGCAAGGATGCTATGTCAAATTGGCGGGCATGAAATCGTGAATTATATACCCTCCAATGCCAGACAATATAATAATAATAATTTGTATTTGGCCAATTTACATAAGATACGCAACATTCTTTTTTTATCTGTTTATGGGTGACAAATACAATGGCCCTTTAAGGGCAGGCATGGATGGAACGAAAAAGTTACCATACATCATTTCGGCGGAAATATGTATCAATACTTCGTTTAAAAGAAGTAATGCTTGGAACTTCAATCTCCTCATCTGTTAATTGATTCCAGTGTGAAACAACGTCGTTGGAAAAGAAATGGAAATACACTTTTGTACGGCACAACTTTGGGTGAATCTTATAATTGTTACCTCGGGTACATCTGCTCGGCGAATAAGAAAAAAGTTGTTCGAAAGAGACATTAACCATGTTGTTCAATATTTTATATAAAAATATGAGCTTGTAGCGAATACGACGGGATCTAAGAGAATACAATTGGAGTCGATGTAGGCGATCACGATAGGTAAGATTTCTTAAGTCAACAAAGAAACGCGAAAACCGCCTTTGAACTTTTTCGATTTCCTCAGATAAGTATTTTTGATGAGGGGACCATAATATCGATGAAAATTCCAAGATAGACCTCACATAACTTTTATACAGTAAAATTGAAGTACCACGATCTTTCAGTAAGAATACACGTTTGATCATACCAAGTGTACGATTAGCTTTGGTTATAATTTCACCAATGTGGTAATTCCAACTGAAAGGAGAATGCAAGGTGAGTCCAAGATCACGAATCACGGAAGTATCAATAATAGGATTATCGTGTAAATAGTAGAGATGGGAAGCACTTTCACCAAAAGAAATAGATTTACACTTGCTGCTGTTCAATGGAAGTCTATTCCGTAGCGACCATTCAAAAACACGATTAACGTCATCTTGTAAAGATGTCCAATGTTGTGTCAAAGTATCACGATGACGATCGTAAGCCACATATAATTTGACATCGTCTGCATATTTAATCATTTCTGAGCTCAAGATAACTTCATCAAGATCATTGACAAACAAGACAAACAAGATGGGACCCAACACAGATCCTTGTATAATACCACTACGAATATCTTTGTATGATGAAAGGGAGCTACGAACCCGAACTTGCTGTTTGCGGTCTTTTAGGAAGTCTGAAATCCACCTGACAATACTATCATTCAGACAATAATGCTTGAGTTTTCGAAGTAACAATGTATGAGGAACTTTCTGAAACGCCTTCGAAAAGTCCAAGGAAATGACATCAACACCTTTTGAGAGGTCAAGATTCTTGAGAAGATAATTATAGAATAACACTCCAGCTGTCTCGACAGAAGCACCTGGTAGAAAACCATGTTGAGAAAAATTAATCATATTCTGCTTTGTAAGGAAGTTGACAATATCTGTTGAAATTAGCCTCTCCATTATTCGACTTACACAAGATGTAACGCAAATCGGTCTATAATTATCGAAATTTTCTTTTGAACCACTCTTATAGACAGGTGTAATGGTGACTTTCTTCCAAGACATTCAAGTCCCATCATTCTTCCAAGTCCCTGTGACATTGAAAGTCGAAAAAAATCACAAAGTTTGGAGGCAAGGAAGATTCCACCATTCTTTACATGCAAATATGATAATCCGTCAGAATCCAAAGTTGATGAAGACGGTAGTTTGGCAATAACTGCAACAATTTCAGAAAGATCAAATTCAATATCATCCATGGATAAATTCCCTGCTGAATTCAGCGTACTATCACTAAAATACTGATCAAGCTGTTGAGAATCTGCCGAGAAGTTTGAGCAAAACCCACTGTTGAATATTTCTGCTATCTCATTGGAATCACTCGTAATATTTCCATTATGCAACTTCATGCTAGACAACGGGCTCCTGACTTTCAATTTGCTGTTCACTACACTCCAGAAAATTTTGGGTTTATTCTTCATAGCAGAAATAATTTGTTTTTCGTGCGCAAGTTGTGCGTCAGCTATAGAGTTCTGAAGGATATTGTGCGATCGCTGTAACAATAGAAGGTTACTAAAAGACGGGTTAGTCTTCCAAGCACTATGAAAGCGTCGACAATATCGAAGAGCAGTTCTCACTTTACTTGAGTTGGTAGGTTGCCAAGATTTGCGGTGACCTTCTGGTATAGAGATATAATGTAGCATTATATCATGGATTTTTAGGACAGTAAGATCAGACACAGGCGAGGCTGTCTGATATTTCTGACTGGAAAATACATGTACAGTAACCTAGCTGTCAACTCGGAGTTACACAGAAATCTCCTCGCCTTCGGCTCGGAGATTCTCACCGTGTAACTCCTCGTAAACAGTAGGTTACTGTACATGTAACTCTTGAGAAGTCTATGAATATTGCAATTTTTGATCACTGTTAGTAACAGATAATGGAGAGATGAAGAAATCCTCGATTGACTTTTATTGTAATCTATGAAAGTTTGCTCTCTCAATAGATTTTAATTCATGAAAAGTTTGAAAGTCTATGACTGTTTGCAATTGTGAATAGATTGGAAATTCAGATTTCTATCTAAAAATGATTTGAAATGTCAGTTTACCAATTCATTCATTAGTGGATTCTGAAGCTGGAGTGACGGACGACGGTTCATGCCTATCTGGTGCGGTGAGAATTCTATGTAAAATTGGCGGGCATGAAGTGGTGTATTATATATCCTCCAATGCCGGACAATAATGCATTTCAGACTCAGTTCAATAATCTCTACGCTATCATTGAGTCGAGCATCACGCCTAGATCCGCTGCCAAAAGAGCTGAAGAACGCAGGCTCTCCAAGTATCACGCACTGCTTGAGCGGTACTGTTTCGAACCACTAGCCTTCGAAACTAGTGGTGGCCTTGGTCCACGTACACTAAGGACCATTTCCAAGTTGGATCATCGAATTTCCCAACTAAAGGACGAGCCGATTGACTGTTTCAGCGTATCTCTCTGGCGATTACCGGAGGGAACGCTAGATCGATATTAGCAGTCCCGAGTGGCTGTTCCAGCGTATCTCTCTGGCGATTACCGGAGGGCACGCTAGATCGATATTAGCAGACACCATTTAACGTTTTTCTTTTATATTTCATACTTTTTACTTCAATTTCTTATTCTTTTGTTTATCCGTATCTATATCGTTCTGTCAATCTCTTTGTATTACAAGTAATCATTTCTATGACCTCTAAAGCCATCGAGAGTGAAATACAATACCTAATATTTTACTTACACGTATCCATTCTCTGTAAACAGTAACCACACAGAAGACAGCGCGGTGTTGCACAGTCGCGAATTGGCTAAGGGTTCGACTGAAAAGTTCATGAACTAGCAACACATTTTCTCGTGTAGCATAGAGAACATCACGCACCAAATCCACTTGTTCATTCGTAAGAACTGCAGCCATAGGAAAATCCGGTTCACGTTGAGTTGGAGTCTGCCCACTCGCTCCTCCACCACCTGGACTTTGTAGAGATCCTGGTGCACCAGCCTCTCCGGATATAGTGCTACTTCCATCAACCACAGTGCTGACAACACTGTCTTGACCTACACCCGCAGACGCAATAGAAACGTCCATCACAGATGCACTGACGTCGGGATCTTGCTCGGACAGTTGTCTGAAAATAAATTGTCAATAAAAATATACTATGAATGAATGCCAGTATTCTAATTGGTGTTATGGATAAAATAGGTTATTTATTAAAGTGTTTTCACAATAGGCCCTGATTAACCATGCTAGATGAAATTATGTTGGAAAGAATCAGGATTGTCTTGATGCTAAACAATTATAATTAATATTACATACTAAATTTTTCAGTCAGCATCCAAGACCATCTTCAGGTAAAATAAGAATTAATCATTGAGTTATTAGTGCTAACTAAGCAATTCAAACATAAAACGTAGTTGCAACATAACTTGATTAGGGGTTGGCAAGAATGGATAGGCAAAATGGTTGACATCAATGAAAAAAATGTTAGACTAAGATTAATAATGATGATCCTGATGATGGCTCGACAGACAACTGTATACTTCCTTTTTATATTTATCAGGCAAAATGGACGGAAGAATAAAAGGAATTTTTCAAAAAAAATGACAAATACTCGTTTAACAAGAAAAAATACGTCCATTCGGTAATATTTGAAATAGAAGAGCTATTCTTCATAAAAGAACTGTACTTTCACCAACTGCGCGGGGATAAGAACGAATTGTGTAATCAGAGTAACATCATCTACCAAATCACGGGCGACAAATGCAAAATATTTTACATCGGTAGTACCATCATGAACCATTAGTATTTTCATTAATGCTTTATCATGAAATGCTGAAATTTCATTAGTCATTAATGAAAAATTACATGTTCATTAGATGAAACATTAATGAATTGCAAAATTATTTTCGTACGGGCCATTTCACCACTGCTAAAAGGAACATTTAACAACATCAACGTTTTCAGTTTACAAACATATTCAAAAGTGTCACATCAACAACTTTATCTCAAGTTCACAATCATTGTGTATGATAATGGCAACACTAATATCCGTTTAAGTGAATCATTTTTATGTTTATTGTTTATATTGTTGTTAGGGATTTTCCCGCGGATTTTTGAAGTCTTTCATCTAGGTCACAAATATTGTGTTCATCACTCATAATATCATAGATAGCTAGGCTGGCGTTGTTCGCATGGTATATATGTAGATAGATAGCTATGATGAGATAAAATTTAAAAATCATTGATATTTAAAAATCAAACTCTTCCTCCACATAACCTTAATCTCATCACTTTGAGTAAGACTATTGCAAGTGCATGTTGACTGTTGAAATGAATTACAAGGACTTGACGAACGAAGAAATTGCTTCTATAGTGTCTTTTTCCGTTACTTATAACTGCGAAAAGGCTAGGCGATTGTTTGAGGAGAAATTTCACAAGACCCCACCACCAGCAAGGACATTATTGGATTGGAAGAAGAGATTCATGGAGACATTATCCGTTGTTCCACGCAAGCCTATTGGAGACCACAGTGCCAGAAACCGTAGAAACCATCTATAACGATGTGTCGTTACTAATGACAAAAACACTTTTACCATAGCAAAAAGGTATTATATTAACAAAGCACATTTTCGTACTGATATCATAAAAACTGCTCAAAATGCCCTCCATTCTGCTCAGTGCAGAGCTGACATCGCCGAAAAAAATTGTCATATGCGCGGCTGATGGTTGATAGCTCGATACTTTCCAATAGATTGATCAGTTTGGATCGAAGTTCTCTTATTGTCCTTGGTCTTGGATGTTTATAAAGTTTATTGCGTATATCTCCCCACAACCACGAATCATTCACAGACAGGTCAGGGCTTCTTGGTGGCCACGATATTGCACCTGAACGTCCAATCCATCGATTTGGAAGGTTAGCATTCAGGCTATTGCGTACTATTAACGCGAAATGGGAAGGTGCGCCGTCTTGTTGATAGAGTTCAGTCCGATTGCCTCTTTGTGTCAACAACGGGATAACTTTCTCCATCACAATGCTAAGATATTTCTCAGAGTCCATTGTTCCATCAATTATTTGATAAGACACACCATGAATAGGCGATAACATCGCCCAGCACGTAATTCCGACAGACTTCATAAAGTGTTCTTCAACAGCATGGGGATTATCATGAGCGTAGATGAACTGGTTATGTCTGTTAACTTGACCGTTGACGTGAAAAGTCGCTTCGTCACTGAAGTTTATTTTGCGTATGAAGTTCGAATCGGTTCTTTGTCTTTCGAGGATAAATCGACAAAATTGAAGTCGATTAATCTCGTCACTGTCTTTCAATTCCTTGACAGATGTAAGCTTCCAAGGTTTCATACCATCTTCTTTCAATACCTTGTTCACCGTAAACAGGGATACTCCCACCTCTTGTGCAACTTTTCGTTGAGACGTTCTTGGATCATCACCAACTGCATTCAGGACTGCATTTCTGTTCTCCTCCGATACTCTTCTGGCACTGTGGTCTCCAATAGGCTTGCGTGGAACAACGGATAATGTCTCCATGAATCTCTTCTTCCAATCCAATAATGTCCTTGCTGGTGGTGGGGTCTTGTGAAATTTCTCCTCAAACAATCGCCTAGCCTTTTCGCAGTTATAAGTAACGGAAAAAGACACTATAGAAGCAATTTCTTCGTTCGTCAAGTCCTTGTAATTCATTTCAACAGTCAACATGCACTTGCAATAGTCTTACTCAAAGTGATGAGATTAAGGTTATGTGGAGGAAGAGTTTGATTTTTAAATATCAATGATTTTTAAATTTTATCTCATCATAGCTATCTATCTACATATATACCATGCGAACAACGCCAGCCTAGCTATCTATGATATTATGAGTGACCTAGATGAAAGACTTCAAAAATCCGCGGGAAGATCGCTAACACCCTGTATATGTTTCATGTGTTTATCTATTAACAAAAGAAAAGAGCTCGACAGTTATCGAAACTTTTCTTTCTTTCTAATAGCACTTATTATGCAATTCCCTCCTTTAATTCCCTTTATATTTTTACACTTTTGCTTAAGCTTCTAGTCAGGTCAATTTCTATTTGCTACCTTCCGCTTATCATCATCATTCACCATAGATTAACATTCTTTCATTGATGTCAATCATTTTGCCTATCCATTCTTGCCAGCTCCTGCTCGACTTAAGTTAAAACTATATTTTATGTTTGAATTACTTACATAGTACAACCAACCCTGTGATGAATTCCCTTTTCACCACAAAGATGGTCTTTGGATGCTGACTGAAAAATTCAGTAATATTGATTACAAGTGTTTAGCATCAAAACATTCCTGATTCTTTCCAATATTTATTGTTAAAGACAGCCTTCATTAGATGCAGATCGAGAATGTTGAATACTACTGCCACTACGCGCAAATGCATATATGTGTTGAGATTGGATTGGTGTCGCTTATAGTTAACGATGTTTCAGCTTATCGTTATGTTTCGCGAAGAAAAGCACACAATAACAGAGACTGAAAAGAAGAGGAGAGAGAGAAAGAGAGAGACAAGAATTAAAGAATTAAGTGATGAAGACTAGAAATACTAAATACATCTTCTGGCTGTCGGATCACGACAGGATGTCTCATTTATCATTCAATCATTTATCTTAGGAAAGGATTTATAGGAGATAGGTACAGATTTAAGCGAAATATCTGTTGCCTGTTCATGAATTCGAACTTTTAGTGACCGTAATCCGCCGGTGGGTCAGCATTTCGAGAATGTGGAGCTAATTTCTCAGCTGCACCGAAAAACTAAAAAGCTTTGGGTAAAAAGATCTGGGTACGCGTTCCTGGATCAGATGACAAATGCATCCAGTATGACGGAGAGCGACTGCAACTCGTTAGTGAGTTTTCAACCCATGAGATAATAATAATGTGCTTACTATGAGATTGGAAATCAGACTTTTGCTCATTTACTTATAAATGATTCTGTGTCATCGGATACAGTTGTCCGGTCATGGTTGGGATGTCTGCAGCTGATTCCAAAATTTTGGAGAAAATCAGAAGAAGGGTGCCACTGAATCATGTACGGTGTTATATATCACAAAAATACACAATTACTACAACGTGAAAAATAACATAGTGTGGTATGAAAATACCCAATGAAGACTTTAATCAATTGTCATGTTTTAAGAAGTCAAGAAAGGTAAAGTCATGCTCAAGCATGTGAGATTGAACTATAGCGTCGAATGCAGAACGGAAAAGTGAGTCGGAACGTCCTTTGGTGCGACACAGCGGTGATCTTTGTTTCTGTAAGTAGTAGAGCCGAGAAGGTATCTGTGGAGTAGATGATTGAAATCAGATGCTTGGTGGAAAAGATTCATTGTTTTCTGTATTCTTCTTTCAGTAATAGAGGTCAGAAATTCGTGATTACAGTGAACGCCGTACATGATTCAATGACACCCTTCTTCTGATTTTCTCCAAAATTTTGGAGTCAGCTGCAGACATCTCAACATGACCGGACACCTGTATTCGATGACACAGAATCATTTTAAGTAATTATGCAAAACATTTAAATATCCTTCTTGGAGATGGACGGAATTCGAACATGATGCTTCCAACTACATGACTTATGGAATGCGACAAGGAATAGGGTAGCGGACTGTGGTCAATTCAAGTAGCCTGCTAGACTTCATGATCATCAATTTTGTCCTTTCATCATTTGCAGCCAATACGTGAGACAAACACCAAGATGAAAAATGACTGATTTCGGTTGATACACAGACCTAGAGCGGATCATTGGGCAACAACTGACGTGACTTGACTGACAGATGGGAGCTTACATTACCGCCAGGTAAGATAACTCGCTGACTTCTCTCACTAGAATAATTCATGCACCATTCAATGAAATTCGTGGACAACCCCGAGTCGACGAAACAAAGAATCAATTTGTCATGAGGAATTCGGTCGAATGCTCGACGTAGGTCAAATCACGAAACAGACACTTGCTTTGTACTTACATGTAAATTGTCCAGGCTCGCAGTTATTTGTTCGTTTATAGGTGTATGGGCAATCACGTAGAGAATTAATAACTTCTCTGTAATGGAGTTTAGAAATACTGTCTCAAGAAGTTTGGCCATTACGGGAACTAAAGATATTGGGCGTAAGTTTGATTGTTTCCCTTTGGCACTGGTACCACGTCGACAACTTTCCAAACTTTGGGCACCATGCGTTGTGATAATGACAGCAAGATTATATGCGTCAAAGGTTTGTCCACACTATCACAACTAATTTTGAGAAAGATGGGATGCATATTATCACTACAGCGAGATTTGTTAATATTGAGTTTCATCAGAAGACTATGTATAAGAGATACATCAAGTTGGATAGTCCAGAAATTATCTGTGACTTCACTAAAATATCTCGAAATTTCTCCTGATGTTGAAAACACGTCGCGTAGACTACTATTTATCGCATTTGCAGCATCTGTGGAATTTGATGTGTGTATGATCTTGTTCAGAGTGGAACTTGATTTCGCATTTGGCTGTTTGATACCATTGATAATATTCCAAACACCACTTTTAGCTCGCGTCTATCGATTGTTAGACTGTCTGTAGTCGTTAACTTTCACTAGTCGACGGACATTAAAACTGCGTGATTGTTGTGAGTTGATTGAGCAAAATCGAAGTGATCACTGCTGCCTATAGGCAGAGCTGCATGTACAGATACTTGATATGTTTCTCAACCCGTTCGATCAGGTAAGATGTGATTAAGAAGAAAAACAAAAAGCAAATTTCTTCGGCGGGTTATTTTTCACTGAAGCGCGACACGACATTTCGCCTTCCGCTATACTCATGTGTCTAAAAATGAAACAGAGCTGCATCATTCTCAGACATAAGAGTGAACGCAATCCGACGAGTCTGTCGCGATTTATATAAAAAGTGCCCGTCGGAGAAATTTGCATTTTCATTGTTTCTCAAATTGAGATTCCGGGTACGTGGAGACTCCGTTCCTCGCTGCATTATGATGTGTTGCTGGGGCGCTGGCCCACAGATGGTAACATTTCATAAGCAGATGAACAGTGATCTTGTAAAGATAGCTGCTGATACCGCTAGGTAGCCAATGCATTCAGCTACCTGCTTGCCGATACTGTATACACGGTTTCTGTAAGTCGTTGATAACCACAAATTCAAGGAAAGAGATGGAATCTTGTCCTCAGACCTATTGCCTGACGTATCAATGCTGTGTTGGCTATTATCTCCTTTAAGTCATGGATGCAGAAGTTAATTTTTGAAGGATCGAAAGAAACAGCGCATTTGGCAAATCTCAAACAAGCAAGTTGCATGATCTTCTCTACTTTGCAGTGCTCAGTAGTAGATTTGGCAGTATGTCATTGTATTCGTCAAAGGCTTGTAGTTTGAGAAAGTGTTGACTGCATTTCAACCGATTCTAAACCTATTTTCATGCTCGAAACCGACTATTGTTCATTGCAGCGATCAGAAAATGAAATAAAACTTATGAATAAAGTGACCGAAATTGAATTTCATTTGTGCGAAGAATAATCACTTCTGTTAAAAATTGAGAGCGAATAAGTGCATATAAGATATCATTTATTTACGATCTTTTTGTTATGCAATGCAAAGCCTCTGTGCAAAGAATAGAAATGCATGGATAGAAATTCATCTTCATAGATGGACCAGAAACAAATTTCTATGGATTCAGAGTACCAATGAGTCAGAATAATAGGCGGTGGGTGTAGATGTCTAAGGTCTATCCTCGAAATCCCTATGCGGTGAATGAAATAGGTGAATCTCTTAAAATTCATGAGTGGAGACATGAAAAGCTAGAAATTCTTCACAAAATTGAAATTTGTTAAAATCTGATCCACTAACTTGAAGCTAGAGATAAATTGCCTTGTCTGCGTGTTTGGTTCTAGAGATGGCACTCAAAACAGATGGTCACGGCTAGAACTATGCAGGAGGGAGAAAAAAGTCAACTCCCCATTAAAAGTAATGAAAATTCAAGTCTGGATTCTGACGAACCAGAGTATTGACACCACATTAAAAACACAGTCAGCAAATTTAGATCGTAAGGAATCAAACGGTGCGAATAATATTTCCCTTCAACAAAATTGTCACGGAGAAAAACTGAATCAAATATATGGACTTTTCACTTGACGGATCTCAATCTGACGTTTGAGCATTGATGTAGGAATTACGCACGACAGTGAATCTTCCTAAATTCCTCGTTGCCGCGGTGAAGCCTGAAAATTCCGTCCGACTAAGCGATAAGGGGGATAAAATGTCCAACGACCAGCGTGAGAATGATCACATTTTGACAATTGATGAGATGTTCATTCCAATTTGACTGATGATGATCTAAGGTAGAGTCTCTCTAGTCACACCTGGAATGCACTTCAAGGTGTGAATGTTAATTGTCTGTACATTAGATCAGATAATAATCAGAAGCTCCAAAGTTTTGCAGTGTTTTTCAAGAATTTAAAATTATTTATTTAAATATTTATTTAGGTTCGTTTAATGCTGACACATTCAACCAGTCAGTTACTGATGATTTTTGGTGTAAAAAGTTTGAAGGTAGTGAACATAAAACAGATTTCTTCCGTCTGATTGACTAATTGTTTGACCGCTTCAGCAGCAAAAATCCATACCAAATTGGAATTAAAATACTTCAATCAGAGAAGAATTTTCATGAATGGACCATCTTTACTGCGATTCCGATCTTTTTCGGAGCCTGTGTGCATGTGAAGATGTTTCAAGGCTAAATACCGTAAAGAAAATATGTGCTTCATCATTACAATGCTCACAATAGGGTATATGTATCATCATATAATTTCTGACCGTAAATTTTCGTATTTTTGACGCACAAGTTATCTCAATATCACATAGAAATGCTGTTAAATAAAATCCGTCTGAGAGGTGGGTTTCATAACAATCCCTCTGTAAGCCAATTTAAAGCAGCAATTAAATCGATCTTAATAGCCGACATGATCCGGCCATCGAAAAGCGCTAATGTCGCTGTGAGTTTGATTGTCTATTTGTTTATTTGTATCAATGACAAACAGCACAAAGTGCCAATAACATGTCACATACATCAGTTACAAAAATGCGCACACGAAAATTATTCAAAAAATTAAAAGTAAAAGTAAGGAGAAATAAAATACAAATAAAATACAAAAGGCAACCAACATTATCGGCTACTTTAAAAACTAGAAGAGCGGATGGCTTTTGATATGCAACTTTTGCTGAGACCAATGTCAAAATAGTCGATGCGATTTTCATCATTCGCGGCACTCAACACTCGTGGAAAATATGTATTCTTTCTAACAACCAACCGATACGGCTTCATGGAACACAACACTTTAGCACCCGCATGCCTCGTGCGTTTAGTTGGAACATGTAACGAAAACGAAGAAACAAGATGACACGAATTGATTTTGCCGTGCAAAATTTTGTGGAACATAACAGAGTCAGTTATCTTACGTCTTTGTTGCAATGTTGTCAAATTGAACTTGTCACAGAGTTCCACATAACGATCGGTATCATACACTGTATGATTTTGAAAGGACAAAAATTTTACAAAACGTTTCTGAACTTTTTCTAATTTCTGTATGTGACATCTCGCGTTAGGTGACCAAACTGGCGAACAATAATCCAGATGGGATCGAATATAAGCATTATATAAAACTTTGAGTGCATTTACATTACGACAGTGTTTCATTGTTCTTCTCACAAAACCTAACATGCGGAAAGCTTTCTTGACAATTATAGAGATGTGAAGTGAAAAAGACAATTTACTGGTAAACATGACATCTAGATCCTTCACTTGTGAGACATGGTTTAAAGACGATGAGTTCAAGGTATAGTCAAACGTAAGTTGTACAACAAGTTTAAGGGAAAACTTCATCACAAAACATTTATCAACTTTCAGACACAACTTCCATTTTGAACACCAGTCACAAAAATTGGACAAATCACGCTGCAGGTCTATACAGTCTTTCAAACTAGATATTCTTTTAAAAATTTTGATGTCATCTGCAAACAGTAGACAATTTGAAGTTTCGAGGCAAGATGGTATATCATTGACGTACATAAGAAACATCAAGGGCCCAAGAATAGACCCCTGTGGCACACCTGAATAAACAGGTGCCCAGTCCGACGCAAAACCATGCAAAATAACACGCTGGTAGCGATCGGTAAGGTAACTCTGAAACCACTTCAAATCATTGTTACAGATACCAAAATGATTTTCCAACTTAAGTAATAAATAAGCATGGGAGATAGTATCAAAAGCCTTAGAAAAGTCAGTGTAGATACTATGCACTTCAACGCTATCATCAAAAGATGAAGAAATAAATTCACAGTAACGTAATAAATTCGTTGTAGTAGATTTGGCTTTACAAAAACCATGTTGATCATTAGAGATAAAGCTCTTAACGTGAGTACTAAGAGCGCGGTTAACAATGCGCTCGAAAACTTTAGCTATTATAGGTTGAATCGATCTGGGACGATAAGATTCAACAGAAGACTTTTCCCCTTTTGACTTGTAGATTGGAACAATGTTGTTGAATTTCAAGTTAGACGGATATTCGCCAGAGTCTATCGAGAGGTTGAATATCACAGACAATGGATAACACAATTCAGTGGCACACTCGATCAGAAAAATAGCAGGAACCCCATCATAGCCGCAACCAGTATTACGATTTAGAGCTAGGAGTTCAGATTTCATTTCTTCTGGAGTACATTTAGGTAAGCGAAATAAAGGAACATCATAGAAGCTACAGTTAGGTAAAGAAAAGTTATTTTCAGGCACAAAGATTGATTGAAAATAGCGACAGAATGCTTGAACAATGTCACGAAAGAAAGTGTGTTCAACAGAATTGTATGTCACAGACTTCGGGAAAGAGTCTGAAGCCTTGATAGATTTGACATAAGTCCAAAATCTCTTTGGGTTACTCTTGATGGATGCACCAATTTGATGCATATAATCAGAATAGAAAATCTTTTGCATCTGCTTGACATCTGAGCGAAGAGCAGAAAATATCTTGTAGTGTTTAGAATCTTTGTTGTTACCGTTCTGTTTGTACTTTTCCATGCACGCTCCTTTTCTTTGATTAGTGAAATCAAATTTGAGCTGTACCAATATGGGAACTTAGTGCTTTTGAATTTCACCAATGGAACATGATCGGTAATGATCGCAAAAATTACATCACCGGAAGTTTGACAATGCATCAGTAGCACTTTTAGTAGGCCTGTCATGCAATGCATCTTGATGTTAGACCGATGAAGGGCATGTCTACTCATTATTTAAACCAGTCTAATGAGCTGTCTAATGTAAATCTCGAAAATGATATGGAGACTGAGTTGCGCTCAGCTTGGAATTTTTCAAATTGTGACATGGAATGCCGAGTTAATTTAGTCTGTAGACTCGCATTTGAGACCCGTATGTTCCCTTTCTTAATGCTAGTAACTACTACATTGTGCGCGCTTGGCCAATCCTTTTAGCAGCGACAGGGAAACAAATATGTCCATATCAATCTCTATCGCTTATTAACATCGAATATAATGGCTCAGGTAAGACTTTTCTACTCCAGACTAACCCACAGACAGGCGGAAGTGACTATTTCTGTACTTCAAACACTCTGATAAGAAAATGCATTCATGTAACACCTGAAAATCAGATTTCAGAAAAAACATTAAAAGATTTTTTAGACCTAAAAGGAACAGTGACCCATTGGTTAGATATTCCTTAGAAGCAAACAATTAATAGGTAAACCGTACTAAATACTTACTTGTTAGTAAAATACCATTTCTGTGGAAGAAACTGTGTGAAGCAAGTGAGAATTTTAGCTTCTATGATTGAGAAGAAGCTGATTGTTTCACCTGACTGAGATGTTAGATTATCTACTTAAATACCTACAGTTAAAGTGGTATTCTTTCCAAATTTTTGTACAATGTACAGGTGTAAGACAACTACTCTCAGCAGCTCTTTCGACAGAAAAGGTTGGCCATTGAGGTACTAGAAGTTAGCAGGTTCATGTTTTTGTATAATCGATATACCATGCATGCCGGTATTAAGAAAGCCTTTGCGTGGTATATCGACTGCGCAATTAAGCTGACCAGATATTGAAAAGAATCAAAATTTGGTCAGTCTTACAAATTAATGAGAATGTACTTATCGAATAAAAGAAGAAATGGAAACAAGTTCTCAAGACGGACTTTTAATGTTAAGTTAAACGTGAGAACGTAAATGCTACTGAAGGCTGTCACATCAAGTGGGTGAGGTTGCACGATCCCAAATAATTCTATCGAAGGTGTGTTTGCGACTACAACTCCACACCAGAAGCAATGAAAATGAATGTTAAGCAAATATGACTTCAGCTGCGATAAAATTCCATCACCACAATGAGTCGGAACTACCTAATTATTGACCAAGGCCGCGGAGCAGATGAGGATGATGTTTGAATTGGAGTGCTAACAGCACCAACGTTGCTCGAATCCAAACTGCGACCTATCATCATTGATGCTATACTTAGCGGGCGTGGTCGATGAGAGCTGTAGAAATAGCAAACAAAATCTTTCAAACCACCAATGCTTCATTAAAATAATTCATTTCACGATTAAGCCAAAAAACAGTTCATGATGCAATTATGAATTATGCACAGAAACAGAGATATGCCTCTAAAAGAAAGCAGCGACTATAAACTTTTTGCACCAGCAAATTAGTATTTTTCAGCAAATGATACTTATGTAGTGCATTGCACAATATCAGACTTGTGTTGTAATTGTAATTAAAATTACAATTACGCAATTGAAATTACAATTCCTGTAATTAGTAGTTGTAATCAACTACATTTTTAACCATGTAATTGTAATTATTTTGCATTCAGAACGGTTAAATATTCATTCAACATGCAGTATGAATTACTTTATTCTCCTCGTCGATAATGCGCTACAAAAAACTGCTAATAATACGACATCGTGATATTATACTTAAATGTGCAGCAGGGGCACAATCACCGGCAACTTTAGAAATTTGTGACGAAACATATTGTTAAAATCTAAATTAAGAACCGGGAGTTATCTAAATCAATAAGTTTCATGAGGACAGATTATGACGATCACCTTCATCAAGAGTGGAATCACGTTAAATCTTGGTCGTCTATGACTGGTTCGCCAATCAATAGTTCAAAATCATTTGTAATGGGTCTCATTGCAAAGTCCAATTAAATAACTTCTAATGTCTGTGTGTCTGATTCCATGTTTTAAATGTTTTTGTCTAATGTTGAACATTTCAAATTCCTTGGTGTTGTTCTTTCCGCAAACATGAAGTGGAATAAACATGTGAACTATCTTGTTACGAGGGCATCTCGCAAAATTTTCATTGTGCGCAATCTTCGACGCTGTGTTTGTCAAAAGGGTGTAATGTTTCTTGTCTATACCGAATTTATCCGTAGTGTATTGACATATGCATTCCCGTGTTTTTGTAATGCATCTGATTACTTACTGCATGAGATCGTTCGCATTGAAAGAAGAGTTTCCAGATAATTGGTTCTTCTCGTGATGAAAAGGAAGCTGTTTTGAATTCTGCCAACAAGGTGTGTTTGAAATTGTTTCGTTCCATTGAAAAATATGATACTCACCCGCTTAGGACACTGTTCAATGTACGACCTATTCAAAATATGTGAATGAGATCGGCTGGTACACTTCAGCTACCTGTCACAAAAACTTTTCGTTATAGTAATTCTTTTATAAAATTTTGTCGATCATCTAATTTGCCTCCTATGCTCGTACTTTCTACTTTGTGTCATGATCTGAATAACCATTGCACTTCTTCACTTTACTGTCATCGGATGTTTAATTTGTATGGTTCACAGAACTGTATTTGCATGCAGAAGTGAACAAAATAAAGTGATTATTACACTAATTCAGTGTAACTGAAGAAAACGTAGTAATTTGTAAATTGTAATAAATTGCATAGATAGAGATGTAATTTGTAATTGTCATCAGTTACATGTTATTAATAACTGACAAAAATCTGTACAATATACATGTACAAATTAATAAGTAGCATTTATCAGCAGAACATCAGTATATCAACAGTAATTGGTAACTATATGAGACCAGCTTTGTGATGAATTGCCACCACCATTGCCAACAATAATTCGCTGTTCTACTGAACATAAATAATAGCTTAAATGACGAAATTGTTTTATAACAATCTGGCTTCGCTGACGAATGAAATGGCGATAACTCATTTTGTTCAACAATTTCGTATCTCGAGAAAATATCAGATAAATATATTAGCTAGTATCATAAAAAAGGTTCAGTTGTACACTTCCCTTACTCACAAGGGCCATTTCTAAACGACAACTGATCGAACAAAGTAAACGAATCAAATTCGACTACTTGGAAACAATGAAGAATTTAAAAATAATCAATAATTTTTATAAACATAATTTCATCATTTTATATCTTCAAAAATTCATGCATTGTCAATATCTAAATTTTTGTGGGTTGACTATAAGACATTGAAAAGCAATATAAATACTTTATGTCGCTTACATGTGCACAACAATTGCACTTTTACTTCTAAGACCTACAGCGATTACGCCAGATAAGCATCCAACGAATCAAAGCAACTATTTTTTCAGTTGTTGTAACGGTCTATGATCTGACTGGCGAAACTCGAAAATTCTGAAAGGCTTTTGTTCAGTCTATTTGTCATACCTATTCTGATTCAGTTCCATACATGAAGGAGGATCCTTCATTAACTACACTACCAATAAACCTATCTATCTTTTCTTTTCCTTACCTCATGTCATGAATTTTTGTTGCCGAATATGCTGCCAAAACGGAATTATCAAGTTTTTTTTCATATGTTCATCCATGAAGATGCTGAAGAATTTAAATATACCTTAGCTGATTTCAAAGTATCTAATACAGAACACATATGTATAGTGTCAACACAAGCCTCGAAAGAAACTATCAATTGGAGCCTATGATTGGTACCATCTCTGTATACATCAGTGAAGTTAATTAACATTTGACGAGTCCCGTTTTTATTTAAATTTTCAAAACGGCTTCGAGGCTGGCTCCAATTGATATTTATGGAGTTATGAGCAAGTGCGAATATCTCCAATTTACTCATGCTGCTGATACTCACAAATAGCAACGTTTGAAGTGAATTCTGACTCAGTTCCAAGCTTTGCTAACTATCACTTTGTTGCTCACTCTGCGAATTAAACAGTTAAGTTCAGCAATCAAATGAGACACAAGCTGACAGCAACTGTATATTAATCGAGACTTTCCCGCGTTGAGCTAATGCTATTGAAGTATCATCTAAACGCTTTGGCATCATTTGATGGCTATGCACCACTTAAATTCTGCACATCACATAGTTCAGCTTTATATTGGACCCATCCAATGCTTTAATGAGTGTACTCGAATATGTAGCTGAAAGTGAAAATTTTTCAATCAACAGTACATTTTGCCATTTTGAGAAATATAGCAATCATGGCTACATTCTCCGGAAAATGCATCAAAGAAATATCTCACTTTATATTTAATAAACACTACATAAGTTAAGTTTCAACGTCACTACACTCTTCAGAGGCTTAGACGGAGATAACATGGTCAGATTTCGCTCGAGAGTTTCATTCTTTTAGCGAGGATGACCTACTTGTCGACTTCAAATGACATTTTTGGGATCGAAATCAAACGATGACAGCAAAGTCAGAGAAAGAACACAGCGCTCAGCAAAGATTGATCGTCGCGTTTAGAAAAATATAAATTGACTTATAATTGTCATCGACATAGCATGTCGTCTAACCCCAAACTTGAAGAAACTCGGACATCAAATCTACAAAAAATTTAGTAAGGCCAAGTCGTATTTCTACGTCTTGGACTTTTAAAAAAATGTTTTGACTATTTTCTTTTTCAAGAAATTTCCATGAGGGTATTTGCTCAACCCTGCAATTTTCCGTTGCTGTCGGATCTTCGAAGTTTCTAAATATGTTGTGTTTTGCAATGATTAACTACCAAGCTAAGAAAATTTTGAATGTAATGATTCATGAATATCCAGAAAGCATCACAACACTGAGAAAGTCTGACTACGTATGTCAGCAACGTCCAATCCCACAATAGAAAAAGACGACGTCTAAGATGTGCTTGATATCTCATCATTTCATGACTTATTATCTCATCACTTCCTGACTTCACTATTCGAAATGTACGATTTTCATTTATTTGGAAATAAACGCATATGATTATTATGAATTCACGCTTGTGAAATATCATCAGACTTTGTGCTAAATTAGATCCGTGATGCTTTAAAGCAAAAATGTCATGCGACAATCGACAGTAATGCCCAAAAATTCCATATGATGTAAGAATCAACAAGAATATCACAAAATTGACATTCACAATTTTCCCGAAATATCACTTATAAATAGCATGCGTAAGATGACGTAATCAATGTTATAATGAATGTACAACAATCAAGAATTCAGTAGATTTAGAAAGCTGATATGAATAGCAATTCTCATACGATGATGAAAATCATCCCAGCAGAAATTTACAATAGAATATAATGCTCACTATTTAAAAATATGTATTAATATTAATTGAAGTAGTCCTGATGAGCACTGATGGCGCTCTCCAATCCGCAAGTGTACAAATGCAATGCTGTTGTAACCATTGGATTAAGCAGTTCTTAAAAGAACCCAACGGAGCTTTCTCGTGGCAACGAATTAAAATTAATCAGCTTCTTCCCAATAACTGGTAAAAATGGAAATCGTAAGACTTGCAACACTACTCATTATTACTGTTAACATACTACTACCATAGATTGCAAACACTGCCGCATACACACTCAAAACAGACGTCTAATATACTGTACCGACTACAGATGCTGGTAGTGGAAATAGAATAGGACAATGGTCACCATAGTTAAAGGAAATTAAAAAAATGGATATTATGAAACAACAGGAAAACGATGGATAAAAATTGGAGAAATGGAGGTAAACAATAGAACTACAATGACACCACTACATCGAAAGCAATTGAACTGTACACACTATACCTAAGACTACATATGAAAAATACTGTTTGTTCACTTGAATTTGTTATCGCAAGTTTCATAATCCACCTATAATACTTCATGGAATCCAACATTTCTTCATTGGTCTTCATCCACAATATGATTTGAAATGTAATACCTCGACCTCTACTTCAGCTACCGATTAAGGGATAAAAAACATAATACTGCAGTCCGTCAGTCATCAGCAGGTACTCGTCTAGTAGTCTTTCGACTCCCTAACCTGAACACTCAAACCGAGACGAGCGGGGCACCACACATAGTGGCTGATAAAATGCTCAATAGGTAATGTTATGTCTGAAAAGATATGTCAAAAAGATGAGTCAGACATCATGCAAATGCTACATTTCCAACATGTAAACTCATCCTGTCATCAAGTTCATCCGATCAATAAGTACAGTATGCTTTTTGCGATCCGCACATGTAAACAAATCCTGTACATCAATCTGTGCTCATTTTCGATTCCCACAAGTAAACAGATCTTGTTCATCCTCGATTCCAATGAAGATGCAATTGTCGTCTGATAAATATGCAATCCGCCTTTACACAAACTTCGCCTCATGCCTCGTGACTTAAAAATGGGAGCTCTATCATCTCCCTTAAGCCAAGCTAAGCGCTCTGCATTGTCTTCACGCCCCCTCCCCCCAACCGCTGCAACAAATTCTTCTACTAATTATCATTTATTTTATTCACCGTTGTCAGAGCTGTTGATGAACAAGACAATCGCATACAGTGATGATACAATCATCCATGCTATAAGAGAACTTGAATTCACGAAACATAGAAAAGGAGAGGTGTAGGCAAAACTAGGAGAAATGTAGGAAAGCAAAGGCTATACACATCCTCTGCATTTTTGTGGCGGTCACGTTGTTAGTTGTGCGTCAATTGGCATCGAAGGTGACATCTTCACAGTCAATTAACCCTCCAGAAATCGGCTGCACCGTACCTCCTTTGACTCTCTGATTGCTTCTTGTCTTATGCTAGCATATGTTTGTACATTTCTCATACTAGCATATTATGCCTATACACGCATAAATGGAGGATGTCGTTTTCGTCGACACGTCCAACTCGTCGAGTTTTATTTGCAAGCATATAATAGATTTCCTTGCACATGTGTTCTCATACCTATTCTATGAACCATGGATGGGTATTTGTGTATGAATGCAGAATAACAAGAGCATGGATTTATTTCCACGATGCACATTTCTATAAAAATATGTCTTATCACGATACTTTTCATGTCATGGAATTTAACCTCACAAATTTGGAAGATGACAACCCTCTGTAGCGTGCATGTAATTGATTAACACTCTATTTGCCGTACGACTTCATTTCCGATCGTCCAGACTTTTAAAACATTATTGAAAGATCATTATTGATATAAAATCCTAGAAAGGCGACAAAGTTTCATTTTCAAAAAAATTACTTACCATGGAGTTGCTGGCGACCCGAAGAGTTAAGATATATCTTTCTCTTCGCATAATGATGCATGCAGGAATTATTTGTTTGTTCAATATAATCTCCTGGATGAGTGAAAGCAATGTTGGCAGATATCTATGTTACTATCATTCACCATAGTGGCTGATTGACAGGATTTTCAGCTATTCTTGTGTGACATGGCCAACTTGGTGACCAACCGCTAACAAATGTTCCAAGGATTAGCTATTTCACGGTTTAGAGGTGAACGTAAATGCATGACAACTTTTGAAGCGAGATGACTGCAGTACGTTGAATAGATCATAAAAATTGCAAAATTTGCTTCTATAGAGTTGCTTTTCATTTCGATAGTCGATAGAAAATTATCATTTCATGATACGAACTCACACGTTATGTCGATGTTCTGCTATCATATCTTCCATTTGTATTATTACAATAATAATTATTATTATTTAATATTATTCTATAACTTAATAGTCCTATGCATCAATCTTTGCAATCGGCTCAATATTATATCCAATAGTTTAGAGGTGGGGGGACTCGGGCGAACGTTGTTCCCTCAGTTCTTTCTTGTCGTTTCTTGTCAGTTCTTTGAAAACTTAAGATTTTAAACTTCAAAAACATGAATCAATTTTTGTAGCAAATAAAATAGCAAAATGACCACTTTTCATCGCAAATTGTACGTTGTACAGTCCGTTTCATAAAAAGTGGATCATCCTAAAATTTGACTAAATAAAACATAAGTGTGATACAGAAAGCATTTTTCATGTTATTTCATGTCCCTAATATATTTAAATGTCCTTATATAATCTGATAAGCGATGATACAGTAACGGTTCTTAAGAAGCTAATATTTTGTGGCCCTACCCTTATTGTCAATGACATTACCAATTCGTCTAGGCATTGATTCGATGATATCGTTGATTTTTGACTGATCTGACTGATCTAGCTTTCTCCACTCTCTTTTTAACAGTGACGTAAGTTGTGATACGCCATCTGTAGGTAGCAGTGAACGACGAACGTTACGTTTTAGAATACTCCATACATTTTCTATGATATTCAGATCAGGAGAACGAGCTGGCCAAGATAATGTCTTAAGCCCTAATTGAGACTTGCATAAGTTGACTCTACTACTCCTGCGACACGTAGCATTATCATCCATAAATAACCAAGTCGATGGATCACCAAGTTGATCTGTCATTTGGCCAATGTTCATTCGTAAAACATTCACATAGCGTTCAGAATTCATGGTTCCTTGCTGTATGTGAAGTTCAGAGCGGCCATTGGTCCAAATGCCGGCCCAAATCAGTAGAGTCGCACCACCTTGTACCCGGGGACGATGCAAATGTCTCGGAATTTCCTGATCAGATTTTATCCATAATCTCAATCGACCATCACTATCCTTCAGACGGACTGATGCCTCATCAGACCAGACAACTCGATCCCATTGATTTCGCCAGTGACAATGACTCATTGCCCATCTGAGACGTCTTTTTGTATGCTGATCTGATAATTCGATCTGAGAGGGCCTCTTACAGCTCTTGAAATTCGACTCAATAAGTCTTCTATGATTAGTGGACTTAGAAATAGACGAGTCTAGTGCAGCCATCTCAGTGAACGAGAGACTTGGATCAACTTTAACAAATCTCAAAATTAGGCGGTCTCTACGTTTGGATGTTTTGCGTGGACGGCCAGAGCCCTCTTTACGACAGAGTCGAAAATCATCATTATGCCATCGATGCACATTTGTGTAAGGGACATTTAGTCGCTTGCTTGTAGCTCGCAAAGAAAACCCTAGTTCTAGCAAGGCTGATACTATGCCTTTTGTGAATGCGATCTCGTTATTGTTCATTTGTGCTTTGTATTGTTTTCAACCGGTAAGAGATAGATTTCTAGCTGAAAGCAATCAGGAGTGCTGCCAACACCACCGCAAAGAAGTCAGGAAGCTATGGAACATGAAGTCCAGTTAATCACATGTAGCAGTTACATTATTGTTGATGAATAATGGTGCTATACTGGCTCTGATTGACCGATTTTCTTTATTTTTGTTTTGCTTGATAGCTTTTGGCTTGTAGAACAACATATTACATAACAAAGGAAACAAATGTAATTTTATAAGAATGAGGTATGATTTTGTGTAACATTGCTAAATGAAGATCAAATTATCTACTACTTTTTTATCTATAACAGGAAAACAACTCAATATTCATGCTTGAAATTTCCAACAATGACATTAGTAAGTACAATTGACATATCTTCCAAATCTCAGAGAAATTCGTTCAAGTTTGGCGGAGTTAGACAAAGTTGAAGTTAAGGCGATGTTTAAGGGTGATCCATTTTTTATGAAACAATCTGTATTTTGCAAATTGCATTTTCCGATGAAAAGTGGTCATTTTGCTATTTTATTTTTCTGCCGGAAAATGAATCAATTTAATGTTGTTCATGTGATAATGGTAGAATTTCACTACAATTAATGCTTCTGATGATATCGCTGACAATTTTGGTCGATATGTACATTGTACATGTGCACCGACAAAAGCTGCACCACTGTATTAGCATAATACCGCAAGAGTGGCTGAAAACGGTGTCTTTGAATATTATATCATTACATGCAACAATTACCGCTCAGGATCTTTAATGTAACAACATCATTTATTAACAGGGATCTACAACAAAGCGTTTTCGTGCTGAAAGACATGACGACATGGCTGCGATCCAATAGACCCGCTATAGATAGATGTCTGTCAAATAGTCTATCTAAAATGTCTATCTAGCTTGTTTAAAGAAATTTTGCCACTTTTTCCTTAGATCTGTAGTGAACTGCGCCTGAATTAAGCAGTTGACTCAGAATTTAAATCATATAAAGATGTTTTGCATTACTACAAAGGTAATTAATGTGCTACAGGAAACCTCTCTTAAACTGGCAATGTGTTCTTGAGGAGCCTGAGTCTGCGTTAGTCAGGGTTGGCATCCCATGGGTAAAATGGGAGGGTAGGTAAAATGGCTATATTCAAATTGAAAAGCATCATAGGTTTGATGGGCTTTCAGATTTTGCTGAATTGTGAAGTGATGCGTAAATATTACTTTAAAATGTTTTCAATCATGGACGGGTAAGATATTTTTCCCGAAGTTGGCGATATAAATGTCGCTGAATTATGAAGTGATGTATTTCTAATACTCAATAAGCCAACGAATTCACACTGAGATCGGCATTTGCTAGGATGTGTCTACCCCCATTCTTCTATCGCTTATCTGCTGGCTCTCATGCATAACGTTAAACATAGAAGGCCAATAAGCAACCATATTATGATTGAGTCATATTTCTACTTACATGAAGAGAACTACAGTACATGCATTTAAATTGGATCTTAATTACTTTCCCTCCGCAATGTATCCGGGTACATTTAAAAGACCTATCGTACCGGAATTAAATAATTAAGCTTATTCTTCACCTAACGATAATATTCGATTACCTGTCTTCAATGACATCAAAGTCCATATGTTTCAGCGTAAATAGGACCAATGGTTGGTCATATAGCTAACAATATTAGATGTAATTCATGAGTATGATATTTAATTTATGCCTATATAGACAGTTGTCAGAGTTCCACACTTTGCTACTGTCACTTAGGTAGTGGCGTTCTTTCCAGGCACCATCACTGTCTATATAATTACAGTTAACTTATGAGGTTTATACTGCTTTTTATTGACTGCCTATGGCGTGATGTAAACCGAGCCGTATGTGAGGTTTATATCTACCATAGCTAGTCAATAAATGCAGTATATACCTCCAAAGCTAGCTACAACGATATTATCAACTGACACAAAGTAGATGATATTATGACGGGAGCTACTGACACTTTCTTCCTAAATTCGGGCACAAAGGGCTTAATAGCATGGATTTGCAGATCTTGAAACACTGAATACAAAAATCAAATAAAGTGTCACAGCCAGTCGCTTTCGGTTATAGGCAAGGTTAGAGGATTACCGAGTTGCCGCTTTCATGCTCACGAATTTTCGCCACCGTGGTAAAAAGTTCATGCTTTTAATGTTCAGTTTAAGTAAATTTCGTGTTTTGACTTAATTTTGGTGATTTTACTCATTTTGTAGATGCTTCAACTTTTATATCGAAGTTGATGTTCTGAACTCAATCACGTTTCAAATTTCATGGCATTCTGATAAATAGTTTCTTTTCTGCAAAAGAAAATGTGCGAAAATTGCCAAGTGTTTCACAATCCATAGATATTTCTTGAATTTTACCATTGGATTCCAATGGGAATCCTTTAACCTTACCTATAACCGAAAGCGACTGGCTATGACACTCAAGAATTTGATATTTGTATTCAGCGTTTCAAGATCTACAAATCCATGCTATTAAGCCCTTTGCGTGCGAATTTTGGAAGAAAGTGTCAGTAGCTCCAGGTCTATATCAAATTATGCAACATCAGCTATTTTGTCTGATCTGGATCAGACCTATCTGGATACCTATCTGGATCATTCATAGATGTCCCTGGATCAGTTGATATCAAGCATGGATATCTATATATGAAGCAACATCAACCGTTTGAGTTAGTGACATCAATTTTGATAATCGATGGAGAAAGAAGATAATGCCGTAGATAGAAGCACCATGTAACAGTGAATGCCATAGTATTGAAGGTTATCTATGGAATCAATTAATACTATTTGACCAATTACAGTCCTGGTATTGCAAATTGTCAGATGAGATTTACAAAGAAAACTTCTTCAGTAGGTTGATAGCATATCAACTGACAATACACAATTTATTCCTCTCAGTTTCTACTTCGTCGTATAACTTCTTCGAAATTGTCGCATTTTTCTCGAATATAACCCACGCCCCACGGGTTACATGCTTTTTGTAATTTAAGTGTTGACTCCATTTGACGGCGGGTTGTATGAATGAATTTTCGATTCAATAATTTAACTGCATGATTAATTACAGACATTGTGTACATCATGAAGCGGAATACAGAATGGAGGCACCCAAAGTGAAACAGGACTGCGACAGTAACAGTGAACTCGAATCGCAAGATAGAACGCATCACGAAATAGAACTAGAGGTATATGTCGAGTGACGATGTGGCATTGTCCGGGTTTTTTTAGATCGTTTTTCAATCGACTTGTGGTAATAAAGCTGAATAGAACGATTAAATACAACGATTATCATTGCTATCCTTGTCATTTTGATAGGAACCGGAATCTACCTATGCCATTACACATATGAAAATATGTAAAATACGAGCATATTTGTGCTACCAATTATATTACATGTTAAGTGAAAGAAACAACGGGGGAGCAGCAAAATATGTAACTGTGATATATTCAATTGTTCATTTAGAAATCAAGAACTCATTAGTCGTTTTTCTAATGACAAATAATAACTGATAGACATTGTTAGGCATCAATCAAAAACGTCAAGTTAAGTTACTGATCTTACCTAAGTTACAATATCCTAATTGCTTAGAAACCGGTTATTTCAGAAACAGAAATCATTTTTAATGTTACATTACTGATCATATCTTAGGGATGGGGGGGATTGAAATAATGGAATCTGAAATAATGGTTAAATTGCAAAGAATTCCAGGAAAACGAAATGGATGCACGCGTGAATTCGTAACTCAAAGCTCTATTCGTACCCCCATCATAAATAGCCACTGTAAATGTGCATACACATTATAATAGTATACTTAGAGATGGTTCGACCTATCTGCACGATCTCATTGAAAACCGTTTCGAAGGTTTTTTTAAAAACCACTTTACCCATCCATTTAACCCATGGAACGGTTTTTACAACGATTTGCGGGTTTCCCCAACCCTGGAGGATGTGCTACTGTCCCTGCTGGAGGATTGCTGACAGGGTTCTTTTCGGTGGAAGCCAGCATGGCATAGGTCCTAATGAATCGGAGTTAAGGAGCTTATTAGGGACCTTCCGATAAGAGAAGCTATGTCCTCTGTCGGCTTAATGAAGTGTCGTCCATGTATGCCTGCATTCATGGTAACATGCAAGGGCCTACATGAACAAGGATAGTGCAGGGTTGTTGCTTGTTTGGTGGATTGGGCTAGATTGCTGCTACTGCGGGTCCCACTTCGCAACCTTGGGTGCTTCCGAAACCAACTTTTGAATTACAGCGTCCTCATCCCCAGTCGTTGTTTTGTCACTACACCACTGACGATACGTTGATAATCATGAGTCGAACTGAATTAGTTTTTGTTATTTTAACACAATTGTCAAAGAAAAACTTCGAAAGCATTATTGAGTAAAATATATTAAATAATAATAACTAAACAAGTCTTTCAACGCACTGTGCGTTGAAATGTGCGTTGAAAGACTTGTTTAGAACTGAATTAGAAATACGATTTAATTATGGTTGTATTTCTTTCAATAAATTTATCACAAGATTTGGAATTTCATTGATTTTCAAGACAGAAAAAGCGAAGTCGCATGTGCAGCGTCATTGAACTGCCAAAATAACACAATATATGCGTGCGAACATTTGTTTTATTTCACATTTAAACAGCATGTGCACGAAATTCTAATAATATAGAAGTCTGTATATGGAAATCGAAGTTGTGATAATGAAAATAACGAAAAATTAATGCCAGTCTATAAGGACAGATACATAACGGCATGCATTCTTCATACACTGCACCTTCGAATCATTCCATGTAGATGCATGCAAAAACATCAGCAGTTTTACGCGACAATTTCCTATACAATTATCGTGAAAAATTGTGATGTGTGCAGGGTGACCACTTCACAATGACGGAATTCGAACAATCTCATCTGTGTCCAAAGAGCATTAGTCTAAAATTTCTAATTTAAGTAACGCTTTAGTTAAGATTCTTCTCTTTATTTGATGCTATAGGGCTAATATATCATTGCAATCTTTTGTTCAATGAAGTTATTGTAATCATAAGTAAAAACGTGATTTTCTAGTGCGGCTTAGTTGATGTGAAAATATGAATAAGACATACGTGATAATAAGTCCACAATTCCAATATTTCCCAAGTCAACTGTCAGTCATTAAGATCTAAAATCATGCTGTTAATTATGGTCAAGAATTCCACTTACAAAGGCAATTCCGTGTTTTTAAGTAACTCAGTTTCATGCTTGAAGGTGTAGTTCGGTCGAATTTTTGACTTCGTCTCAGTCATAATTCTGTCTCCTGAGTTAAACGGGACACCTGTCGCCATGTCAAGTAGCATCCTTTGCGAACAGCAGGCGAAAACAGCATTGATGATGACGTCACTACGGACAGACCAATCATGCGCTGCTCGGTGAGCAGAGGAGGAGGTTACAGACAGGCGTTGAAATGTGACTTTGAGACTGTGCGCGGAAATAAAATGCACTTACTCATTTGTCCGTCGACATTCGACTACCACCATTGCGCTGTGTTGCGCTCTTAATTGCAAGAATAAGAGTGATAATGGCATTAACAATGTATGTCTCTACAAATTTCCGCTAAACAAGAAAATGCAAAAATTATGGAGTGATAAAGTTGGAAGAGCATAATTTACTCCTACATTCTTGGGCATGTTGTATTCATTTTACTAAAAAAACAAAGTGGAAAATCTACGATATGCTCCACTACCTCATTTGTGTAACAGGAAACAACCCTCTTACCTCCTTGAAAAAGACAGCCGTTCCTACCTTGATCTTGGGAAACAATCATTGCTTGTGAAATTCAAAGAATGGCAAGACAAAGTTGTAGAGAAATTGAACCATAGTCGATCATGTCTCTTTTTCGTCGGATGCTTCATTTGCTGGGAGTACATGCCAAATCGCTCTATCCGATGAGACAGCCCTAAGCCATTGAACCTTGAACCAACAGCTGACTTTTCTTCAGTGATTCGTTTGCTATGTGAATGTGGTATTTTACCGTCATAGTACTCGCAACTAATATATTTTTATCAGCTTATTCAGCATTATGTCAGTCAAAAATCTTTCAATACCGTACACTTCTAAATTGGCATCATATGTCCATACATCTTCTCTACAATCAGCCCACAACACTTTGTTGAAAAAGGCCTATGTTCCATAAAGTTAAATTTCACCTATCTATTTCACAAAATGAGAGCTATGTTGGCGGTAATTGACAATAACCTGAACGTAGGCCAAGATGTAATTCATGAATACATGACGTATAGGAAAGCTACAGATTGGCTGTAGGTCGTCAAACTTCTGGGAAAAAGGGAAGGAAATAGTTGGACTTGTACCTGTGATGAATGTGTAGGCTGTATAGTTGCATTTACATGAATTTCGTTGACATTTCAACATATTTACGCTATTGCCGAACGCTTGCCGTGTGCTTTAATGATTGAGAATGTGATTTGTATGGACAGACATATATTCATGAGTATCTTCATCCCCATATATTTCATGAAAATTTACCTTATATCTTTAAACTTATATAAACCTACTTTATGAAATTAGACGACTTCGCTCTAGTTGCAGTATATTTATCAACAACATGGTTTGCATAATACAGCAAAGATCAGCACAGTTATTCATCTCTATAAATCGTCATTTCAACTGATGAATGATGCGCGAGACTTGCACCGCTACGTGGTCGAGGCAGGTCAACTAAACTTCCCTTTCAACGAAGACTTTGTCAGCGCGAACTCTGCACGCATGTTGAATCACTCTCGGTCATTGGATAGTTGTCGGAGGTGACGTCATCACGAAACTATACAGCTCTCCTGCGCTTCATCAATAATGAATAAGATAAGAACAAGTGGAGAATAAGGATCAGGGATGCTGCTAACATTGATTGAGTGAATAAAAATGATATGTAAAATTGGCCGAACTGCACCTTTAAGTAAGTATATATCATCATATACAGGTATTGGCTCCCTTCACATTGGGGCTCACGGAGATCATGTGGTGTGTACACAGAATTAAATATTTTGTTTATCTGCTTCGGTTTGCTAGAAGTGTGATTAATACGAAATTGACGGCACATCGAGGAACCTACTAAGTGGGCAAAAAGGAATTCCTTATACCCTACAGAGATAGGAAAAAAGTCATGCGTCGCTTGCTGAGTTCCAGCAAAGTGCTTCGATTGCCACAATTCCTTCAGATTCGAAGAATTCAGATCATTGCGCACAAGTTTTCTCCATAATGTTGGCCCTTCCGATCATTATGTATTAAAAAATGTAGAAGGCGTACGAAAATAAGTTCACTTGATGTTTTCATATCCTCTCCTCGGCATTGCTCACCGTATAGTGCATACATTAAAACGAAGCCAGGCATCGATGTGTGTTTTGGTGTGTGCGAAGTGATATCACAGCACGCACGCATCTCTCACTGGCTCTAGTGTCCTCAGCTGACAGCTTATTGTTTGCCATTTCCAATAGCAAGCGATACACGAATTATCCATTCGAGAAGGAGCAAGTTGTCCAATTCTGTGATGTGCCATTTCGATTAAGGTTACATACAATTCCTTTCTAGGAAACCGAAGCGCACGCAGATGAAACTAATTCTGTGGGTGCATATGAGCAATTTCAAAGTTTCAAAATAGACCCCAGTACAAAATTGGTTTGATTTGCTTACTTGCGAAAGGCTGCTTACACGGCCCTTTTGACCGTGTTATTGAATATTCAACACAGACCTACCACCGCTTACTTAGACACGACTTTATTCCTTCACTTTTCTCATCACGAGATTTCACATCCGTCCTCACTGTCGCCTTTTCTGCTAATCTTTCAATCAACATTATTAAATTGTGTCTAATTTTCTTTCATTCCACCGGTGTTTGAAGAATAAAGCAAAATGTCTACCTAACGTGAGTCGCTAATTTTGTTGGGATTTACTTCCATAAATATAACTACATACATACGTGTACATTAATGCAGGATATACATAAGTTTAACTAAATATATTTTCCACCCATTGCTTCGAATCATTTAGAACAAAGTGGTCACCCTTACATGTATATTTGTTAAACTACGATTATAATTTACTATCCTGACATTAGATCTTAGAAACTACATGTAGATACATGCAGAGCTTATGTGATCAGATTCAAAACGAAATCACAACCCTCGTACTCAGCATCCTAATGAAATAGACCATTTGTAGATCCTTAATGTTTACTGAAGCCCAAATTTGATAACGAAAGTAGACCTTGCATCCACAGTGATTGCCTCAAATTTGCAATTAAATGATCATCAATCACTGAAGTTCTGAGTAATATATCGCATGGCGAACGAAAGATTAAATGCAAATTAGGTATAAGTCAAAGTTAGGTAAATTTACGACTGATGATTCAATATAATCACACTCATTGTTCAATTTCACAGTGAGATCGACAACTGTTCTCCCTAAATTGTGCTCCTCAGAAAATGAGGAAGAGAAAATGTCAGAATTTGTCAGAAGACCAGATAATCTTCTAAAAAATAGCAAATTAAGCAAAACTTGAAGAATATCATATATTTAGTCTTGCGACGACACAAACTAATCACATCTGTAATACAAAACATTTCTACAGTATGACTTAATCAAATAATGAAAAATTTAGCGATTAGAAATTGAAGATGTTGTTCGAAAAATGCTTCCTGATTTGCATGACATTTATGATGAAATCAATTTAGTACTATCATGAGATCAATTTGTTCGTAGCAATGAAGGCAATTTATCATTTTCAAATCAAATTTGTGATTAATGACAGATTCCCATTAAATAAGTACATGCCCCTACAGCAAATCAGTACAAAAAAGTTTTAAATAGTTACAAAATTATACAAGTCAATTACTATAGAATATAAGACCTTAAATCCGAAAGTCAATTAACTTTTATAATGTTTAATAACAACATGAGGATAAAATAAGAGAAAAAATCATAACTGATTGGGTTTGCATCTAAATATTCAAATTCCTCACTCTCAATTATCGTATTGAAATTCAAATTAATGGCATAAGAAGCATATGTGATGAGCAAATCGAGCAGACACCAAATGTCCATTTAGGAAAGCAAGATGCCAAATGTTAGAGATTTTCTTACTGCTGTAGGGATGGCATCGTCACTGATTTAGCTACATGAGTATTCATCTGAAGACTGAAAAATACAAGAATAGAAAGGTTAAGAATTTGCATAACAAAAGCCATTTAAGCATCTAAAATCATACATGAATTACTCGATTTCAACATATTGTATCTAATACAATTTAGTGAAAAAATTTAGTAAATTTTGATTCGACATTTAAACATCGATAAATAAGCGACAAAAGACAAGTCCAGCATTGAAATGTAGACATCGATAAAAATGTAATATACGAAGTCACCGAGGTCCGGAACATCACCAATTTAACATATTTAATTTTTCATAAATCGCGATCCTTTGCAGGTAAGATGAATTGCATTATCATTTACTACTGATTAACAAGATATATGCACATTGCTCAATGACATACATGCATTACTTATTTATTAATAACATTCTGTTCCGGACCTCTTAATAATTAAGATTGCATAGCTTGATGTAAAGTAATCTGGGATTCCACTCATTAATAAAACATATAATAAAATCACGCCGTTTATATATGTCTTCGCTAATGTGGTTATAATTACTATAATGTGCTGTTTCGTGATTTAACTTCATTCACTGAAATACATGAACCATTGATTGTCCTCTCCTTCCAGCATTTCATTCATAGTTTTCATCTTTTCATGACACATCGACATCATTTGTAAATATTCCATACTATTCACACATTGTAATAACGAATGTGGATCTACATGTACGTGTTCTCATCATTATTTTTGTATATTATCAGTGCCCTCATTGACTTGTTAATTTCATTTGTTATCATTTTATCACCCCAGAAACGTGTTTTCAATTTGAGAATAAACGTTCTGATATTCTGATATTCTGATATTCATCAATCATGTGGTACAAGTACTGGGGTTGAGGTAATAATCAAAAATCTGAAGTCAAGGAAGCGGGATAAAACACAACTACTGCTGATTTAAAACACTCGAAATCTCCTCAGACTTTGTGGCATCGGCAACATACATTTAGTAAAAAAATGATAAAAGATAAAATCTAGCTCCAGATTCGGACTCTCAGTGCCCAAGTGAATGGCATGAATTTTCGAGAATTTTGTTTGCAAAATTTCAAATGTCCCATCTCTGAAACGGCGGACATCTTGAAAATATTGAGGACAAAAATCAGTGTCTAAAGAGAGGGATTTGGGTCATTTATCTCGTGCCGAATTCAACTTGAACTGCGACTGAGGTCCCGACCCAATTCACTAAAGGCAAAGTAAAAGGTTGCGAAATGTTTGTGTGCACAATCATTTCTTAAAACATCAATCAAATAAATATGATAATGTATGTACTACAGCAGAGACAATCACAATATCAATAGTTGCAAAAGTTGTTCGTATGATCTAAGCAACATTACGTCAAATGTGATGACATGTCATGAAATATATAGAACAGTCCTGCAGTTAATCAAATTCATTAGGCACCTAAGTTTTCGACAATGCAGGCCTGGGCATAAAATACAGAACATAGGTAACAAACGAACTAGCAGGGACTTCTTAAGTTGCATGACAAGCTGCTCGTCCTACATTGATTGCCCCTGAATTGTAGCTCTGAAGGTTCATTATGAATAATTCAGATTATTCAAAATAATTCAAATTATTTTGAATCACTACTCCCTACCGTGGACTTGGACTGTGTTGACATGATCAGACTTTTCTGAAGCGCTGTGATCTTTTTTGTTAGTATCCAATGATATTCGCGGGACTCGACCGAAATAACTTTGAATAAAAGACAAAACTTTTGACATACCAGTATTTACCTAAAAAGATCATGCTATCTGAGTCTATGTATTGTTTCAAGATCATTCTATTTGTTGCTTTACAACCGAAACAAATTGAGATTGTATATGAACAATGACGATAAATTCTGAGTGCAAATGATGGAACTTTTTCTTGAGATATCGAACATGCATTATTTTCATGTTGTTGGAATCAAACTAAATAGCATCCATGAATAAACAAATTGATCTGAATCAACGATAGGCTAAGTCGATGTCAGCCACTTTTTGATGTTAGTTAAGTCATTAACAAATCGATACTGCAACAATATAAAATAGAACACAATCAACTTACCCTTGAGCTATTCCCACACTACTACTTGTGCTTTGAGAGTATTTGTTTCCAACATAGACAAATTCTGACAGCCATCTAATGATTTCCTCTTGATATATCACAAGTTTCCGAGCTGGTATGTCGAGGACTACTCCATCTCTCTCCCCAGCAAGACGATTAAGAATACTGATCGGTGTCGTTGGGCCTCCAGTGTACAATGCACAATGATCATATACTGCTGTAAAATAATTATTAGAAGAATATAAGTGACTAAATTAACTCCTAACGTCTAGCCACCTGGTGCACGTGGTGACGATTAATGAAATAGCAAATATAAAGTCATAAAGAAAGTCTTGGGCACATTCTGTGTACGTCTGGCTAATGCTTGCGTTTGCCAATCTTTATTCAGTTGCATAGCTGAAGAATTTACATTTCTAGTGGAGTAATTCCAAGACTAACTTGAATTATACCTTAGTAAGCTGCATGCAATTCCATTTATGTAGGAGCTTTATATACTATGAGGTCAAGCGAACTCCTTTGGATAGCACGATAACCAAATACATAAAGGACAATGTTCAGGGACATCTTGCACAAAATATATAAATATGCTATACATATAAATCCTCATTACAAAGCATAATATATAAAGCAAAACATGTACTACCGTAACGTAGTTAACTAACAATAATTGATGTACTTGGTTATCACTAAAGTTTAGTGATAACGTGCAAGAATGTGCGTGATGTACTCCGGAATTGAATAAATAAGATTACCGAGAAAAAATGTGTTACAATAGATCTTACTAATATTGAACTATTTTGGCGAATGTACTAACTGAAATTAATGCTTGCAAGTAAAATTTTGAAGCTTCTCCGAATAACACGTGAACAATAAAACATATAATAATAATAATAATCACTTTATTAAGGTCAATACAAGAGCGGCATGTGACACAAAAATCTCACACAAAAGAAATCACAAGAAACGCGAGTATTCATAAAAGACTTGTTATACAAGGAAGACCTTTGTTGTAGAGGCAAAAGGATTCGTTTTCGCCTCACATTATTCAAATGATCACGAACAACTAAAAATAGGCACAGAGAATGAGCAGATTTGTATTGAGATGCTAGAAATAAGCTGTTTACATGACTTAACCAATCTGCTTCTCAAACAGGGAATATCCTTCACATTAGCAAATTTCATTCCTAAACGGTCAATCTGCTAAAAAAAGTTCTTAAGAAATTTACAACTCATATCACACATGATTAATCGTATTTTAATTTATTAATTTTGATTTTAATTATATTAATTAATGATATTCTCCCACAACAAATACTTACGCGATTTTTGGGCAGATAACGGAGGGAAAAGTACGGGTAAATAAAAGCGTTTAAATTGCTCCAGCAAAAAATGCAAAGACTGTCGCCTTCGGGAAGATTTATGATCCTCTGGCCATTCGATGTTTATCACTTCCGATACCAGTCTGTGCAAGAGAGTGTGCAAAAACTCCAGCGTGTAGTCTTCACATACTTCCTCTGCATGCCCTGCAAAATTGTTTTGAAATTGTCATGCATTAACTGACAATACGCCCATGAAGACACATCACAAAAGATAGGATATCAATTTTGTATTGAATTAAAAAAGACCAGTCTGCCAAATCATCTGTTTTAAAAAAAATACGCAACGTATCAAAGTCCTGCTGCGTCCTCAGTCAATAGCAAGAAAAAGACAAATTGGCAGCATCATTACCTGCACGTAGGTTTATAAGAATAACTCAAGCAGTGGGAATATGCAGAGTTTGATATGAGTGCACACCTGACGTCAAAATTCAACAGTACTACGATGCTATAAAACGAAAAGCCGCAGAATGGAGTACAGTTAATACAATGATGTCATAGATTTGCATAAAACAATATGGAATGACATCAAATTAAAAAAACTTGGAAAAATCAGCACATTCTTTACGATTATTCAACGGCGGACACAATACGGTTGTACAGACATCAAGACACAGCCTCTTCATTAGGACGTACATGTACATGTACCTACTTGGGTGGCAATGCTCTGTAACACAATCATGGAAATCGCTAGTAGGACTGCCAATGAAAAAATCACGGCAAAACTATAATTTATTTTATGTACAATAATCCTGATCACACACAAAAAAGGGATTGTTGATTATGCAAGCAGCCAAGTGCGTTGCAAGTAGAGATGTGCACAGGGCTCATCTCATCTATTATATTTACCGTCACAGTCTTCATGACAGTTAGCAACGGTAGCACGACGATTTTCCGAATTGTCCAGATTGTATGGATGCAATTCTAGTACATAAGTTGTGCTTTCCAGTAAGACTACTGCATTTCCTACTGCAAATAGCAGCTAAAACAGTTTTTTATTTGCCGTTTTCTCAAACAATCATATAATCACATATTAAATAATGAAATTTGGAGAAAGACGATTATCACAGCGCAAGCTGCACTTTGAGAAAAGGCGGGGGTGAAAGTCCTTAATAGGAAGATATGAAGAGTCTATCGGATAGACTATTAAGGACTCTATCCCATACCATGCCCAGTGTTGCCACTCCACCTAATAAGATTATCATTGCCAGTTGATAAAAGTATTGCCAAATGTTCTTGGGGAAAGCGTATACAATCACATGAGCAGTCAGAAAAAAATGATGAATTATAGGAAAATAATAGTATGTTAGATATCCTAACTACCAGATACTTTAACAGGTGAACGTGAGAACAACGAAAACACAGAGAAGCACGAACGTTTCCAAAAACAACTGACCATGAAAGTGAAAACCCTAAAAACTATAGTAGACCATCGCCGGATGTTATAGGCTTCTAGTATGGACTGATTCTGAATTGAATTACAAAAATATTGTTTTCATGGAATGAACTGATAATTTTCAGCATAAAGAAGACTTGTGGAATGAATTACAAAAATGCGTAAATCACAAAAGTCAGCACTGTTAATTTCAGCAAAAAGATTTGTCGATTGAGCTATAAAAACATTTATATCGCAAAAGTCAGTAGGCCTACTGTGCTGTTCATTTCAGCAAAAGAACTCGTGTGAACTGAATTACAAAAATATGTATATATACCACTGTGCTTCAAATTTGATAATTTCCATAAGAACTTGGGACTTAGACCTCCAAAGTAATATATACATTCATCACTTCGTAACAAGAGCTTCAAACAGTCACTTCTTGGAAAATTTGGGCAATGGAAAGAAAAATTGCGCTGTTTCCGAAGTTTGCAATCGAAAGTTCAACAGCCTCTTTCTTTGCCTTTCGTTTCTTGGCATCCTTCGCTAATTGTTCCTTCACGAGAGTAACTTGTTTCAGTTCCGCAACAGCCTCCTGTAATTTCAATTCAGCTGCTGTTTGTCTAGCATCAACTTCTTCATTTTCCTTCTTCACAGACAACTCCTCCTTTCTCAGGTCTTCCAATCTATCCCTACTCAGTGGATCATTTTGTACCGCCCTATTTATTTCATCAGCTTCTAAAGCAGTCAGTTTCGCAATTCTCTCACTCTCTGATGCTTTTTTCTGTTTTGCCAAAAAAGCGTATATTCCACATGAGCTTTAAATCCTTGATTAATCACATCATTATCCAATTTGAATGACGCGCTGGTTTCTTTTCTGCAGGAAGGAACGACATTGTAAAAGACTTTTTCTGATGTCATCGGACAATCGATTACGCTTCTCATTGTCATCGATGTCGTGCGACTTCCTGATGTCTCTTTCACAATCGGCATTTCCATGGAAAAGGGTGGAACAGGACGTCGGATGCTTCGGACATGCCTCGGATTTGGGCTAATCCTCCCATTGGTTTAAAAGTTGTTTGTCCGAAGATGGTCGATGTCATCATGAGAGACAACATTAGGAAGTTGATTTGCAAAATAAATGACGAAATCCTCCTTCAACTTAAAGGTTGTATAAAGAAAACTCAGGCAACGAAGAACCCCCTTTTTCAAAGGGAGATTATCTCGCAGATAGGTCAACATTTTTGCATAGCAATTCTTGCACCTGTACCGAAGTACATCGGAAACTTCTTTGTTCGTGGGACTGATGAGGATCTTGCCAACAGGAAGTTGATTATTGACGTCACTGATATTTACTTTCATAGCAGTTTCACTGCACTGTCAATGTTCTGGTTTCAGAATTGTACTGCGATATTCTTCACCATACTCATGGGTTGAAGACTCAAACGATGAATTAAGATGGCCGAAGACTGTTGAAACCACTTTTCAAACGGTTCCGCCATCTGCGCAACATAGATAAAGAATCTGATTTTCTTCCTAATTTCCAGATCTTTCAAAGCGAGACATCTCTTTGAACGATCTGCGCCATCGTTCTGAGCGATCAACTAAAAAAGGATTAACTTCGTTACGAGAAGTTCTTTAAAAAAAATACCGGTGATATAAACTATGTACGAGTATAAAAAATAGCCCCTGGCGTTTATAAACATATTTCATTTTAACGCATTTGGTAAACGTAGCTCATAATTTTACTGGAGCCGTAGTTAAAAAGTTAATGAAATATACCGACTTTCTTCCTCTCATATATAGCAATTCTAACAGCCAGAATGTGGGAATGTTGGACTCGAGTATAATAATGTCTCGTATTGATGTAGTACAGTCTCAGAGACCAGCGATCAAGTATTGTGAATAATAGGTTTTACATTCGATATTACAGTGACTCGAGTAATTCTTTTCAATAGACCTATCTAATTATCTCAAAAACATGCCCATCAAATCAAAAATTTCTTTTCACAACATCATCATCGTTTTAAATCTGAAAAATATTGCCAACTACAGTGAACTATCAGATAAATAATTGCATATTGCCACAAATTGTGAATATATTGCCAGGCAATAATTATTGCCACGAGTGGCAACACTGACCATGCCATCAACATACAACTCATCAACATTAGTATGTACTACAAAACTTGTCTTATTGAGTTCAAGCAATGAGAAATGACTCGTATGTTATGTTAGTGATATGTGTTAAATTATGCCAATTTGCGGTCTAGACCTACACTACAAATACAATTGGCCATTATTGTCATGCATGACAGGGGAATGAAACATGTGAATAAAAAATGAAGCTTTAATGCCACTACTCCCTCACAGGAGGCTTTCACAGTGCTGAAATATTCAGATTTTAGATTGAGCGGTGTGACAATTTCAGTCTGGATGCCCTATCCGCCGATTTCCAATGACAATATTTTAAGGCAAGCCGATGCGAGGAGCAGCGGCTCCAATGGACTCAAAGAAATGTTGCTGAACAATGCAGCGGGCTTGGCTTAAATACATTTCTAGTTCCAATTTCTTACAAACACAAGTATTGATAGATATTAATGCTATCAATTTACCCATATCTGAATACGAAGCACTTCTAAATACGTGGCGCATTATTCAATACAGGTATTTGGTAGACTGGTAATTTTGAATTCGAGACAAAACATTGGTCTTCACATATCAATGCAACCTGACCAAGGCATTTCTTGAAAAAGATAAGAGATGATTTGTTAGAAAATGAACAATTTGGACTCTCAGAACGATCATGAAGAATAAGATCATGCACAAATGGTCATGCAATTCAAATGAAATAGAATAAAAAATGCCTGACTCGTCAGTACAACAGTATATTACAATAATATCTGAATGATAATCAAGCACTCGTATAATATGAAAGTTTGACAAAAGGTTTCATGCATAGCGACATGTGCCGTTGGTAAACTATTAATTTTATCTAACAATTTCAGATCTAACGACAAAAATTCCGCGAAATGGAGACAGTGAATTGTCAGCTATCTTTTGAAGAAGCAGACACAAGTGTTATCAAGGGTATCTCAAAGACAATGTCGATTGGGCATCAACCAACCGCTTAGCAATGCGATCTAGCTGCTCTCGCCTTTAAACTGGCATTGTTTTATAACGCAAATATGTGACAAAACGAAGCCAACATGCGCAATCCAAATGAAATCATCCCTTTTGTTATTATATTTTAATCACTTTGTAAACGAGATGGTGCGTCACCACTTCCGATACAAAATATCAAATTCATCGTTCCATGAAAAATCTGCAGAAAAAAGGACCCCAATATCTTTAGGGGATCTTAAATGAACAAAATGTACATGTATCGTTGATACAGATGGGAAGCAATGCATTAGTGGATCGACTGATCTGCAGGAAATCCGTTTTTCTGTGTTGATTACCAATTGTTTCCTGCATGTCCAAGCACAAAACATATACAGATCATCACCAACTTGTTAACTACTAACATCAGCGGAATCGTCAGAGACGTGAATACCAGCAAGATCACCGGCGTAGGCAATGATTTTGGCATGACTAACAGACGAAAGTTTAACTAAATGGAAGAGGTCCCAAAAGCCAGTCGAGACATAAGGTTGAAAAAGAGTGATAGGAGTAATAGACCAGCTAGTTCGTATTTCCAGGGGGCTGCATCTACGGGATGTTATATCTCACGTAACTGCTTGGATTGCTATCTCAAGCTTTAATATTGTCAATCAATAAGTTGTTTCATGTCAGTGTTTTTATAGCATATTTACATATGGTCAGGTTGCAAACGAATGCTCAGAAATTGGGGTAGATATCCAGCTAGAACGATGATGATTGGGTTTCAAACAGTTTACTGACTTCGTATGGAGTTAATCAATCTGTCAGTGTTATTTCACAGCTCTTACGCTGATTATTCTCAATCATAGTTTTGATTACGATGCCTTCGCGTAGCAAGAAGGCCTAATTATTGGTCAGAATAGAAGTTATGCCGGTTGAACACCTATCCAAACCGGTTGACCGGTCAATTAAATAAGTTAATTGCTATTATGTGCAGGGAACATCTTAGATTTGACTGTTGTGGAACATTATTAAACTAATGTCGCATTTCTACAGATATTAATGTGTGGTCCATAACATCCACGAACTTTTGAAAATGGCAAATTCGTCTCTATTCAGGAGATCTTTTCTGCAACAAAGTAAAACGGGTGTTATGGGAAAATAATACACGGATCCTTGCGTCTTGTGTCCGTAGCTAGTGATTAGGCCAAAAAATTGAGTCTAGAGCAGAATTGGTGCTCTCTATCAAGGTTGGAACCGGCCGGGGCCGGGCTGGTGGTCGGGTCGACGTTCAGAGAAGTAGGCAGGTCGATGGCCAGCGTATTTAAAACTGGCCGGTCGGGGATTGGACAGTGGCTGGCGTCAATATACACCGGTTGATTAAGGCTTTGATCGTCAGATATTATTTGGTCAACTTATGCCGTATTAGGCATTATTCAATTTCCACACAGCGTACGTGAAATGCATGAATGGTAGGCCATCCGGCACTCCGGATAAGCCAGAGTTACCTTATTATAAAACAATATCATACAATGCAATTATTAGCACTTTGACATCATGTTTTGTGCGATGAGTAGTAACACGCGTAGTGACTTATTTACTCATCTAATGAGTTGTAGGCCTACTTTATAATTTTTTATAATGTTAACTGCATTTTCAAAGTCAATCAAACACAAACAAATTCAAAACAGATAATAGAAATAATGACCCAAAGAGGTATTGATGCTATAATAACATTGATACAATAATAATGCATGCGTATATCTATATCCCGCCTCCACAAGAAAGCTTTAAGCGGTCAACAATTCTAAGTTCCAATATAATAAGCGCATTTCTAACGATAAAAGTTCTGAACAATTTGATCACTGACTGAGTGCTGATGTTACGAAATGTTTTGTCTGCGACTTGCAAACTTGATTTCAAGTCATTCAATGAAGGGAGATTTACGTCTTTACATGTGAGGGAATTCCAGTGATTTGCGAAGTGAATTGAGAGTTCTCCCCACTTCGGTATAAAATTCAGTTCTTTTGAGTTTACATCGATGACCACGAGCTGACGTATAAGAGTCATCAATTTATCATTTCAGTGAGTGTCCCAAGACTGAGCGGGAGCATTACTGTACCTGCACAACGTCAATCAAAGTTCATCGTGCACAGTTAGCTTATTAAACAATTATCTACGTTCGGGTAGTAGGCCCTAGGTTGTATTGACATTGACATCCATTATTCATCGCATCTCTCAGCTCCACGCATTATATAAACTTCAGTGAGTGTCCCAAGACTGAGCGGGAGCATTACTGTACCTGCACAACGTCAATCAAAGTTCATCGTGTACAGTTAGCTTATTAAACAATTATCTACGTTCGGGTAGTAGGCCCTAGGTTGTATTGACATTGACATCCATTATTCATCGCATCTCTCAGCTCCACGCATTATATAAACTTCAGTGAGTGTCCCAAGACTGAGCGGGAGCATTACTGTACCTGCACAACGTCAATCAAAGTTCATCGTGTACAGTTAGCTTATTAAACAATTATCTACGTTCGGGTAGTAGGCCCTAGGTTGTATTGACATTGACATCCATTATTCATCGCATCTCTCAGCTCCACGCATTATATAAACTTCAGTGAGTGTCCCAAGACTGAGCGGGAGCATTACTGTACCTGCACAACGTCAATCAAAGTTCATCGTGTACAGTTAGCTTATTAAACAATTATCTACGTTCGGGTAGTAGGCCCTAGGTTGTATTGACATTGACATCCATTATTCATCGCATCTCTCAGCTCCACGCATTATATAAACTTCAGTGAGTGTCCCAAGACTGAGCGGGAGCATTACTGTACCTGCACAACGTCAATCAAAGTTCATCGTGTACAGTTAGCTTATTAAACAATTATCTACGTTCGGGTAGTAGGCCCTAGGTTGTATTGACATTGACATCCATTATTCATCGCATCTCTCAGCTCCACGCATTATATAAACTTCAGTGAGTGTCCCAAGACTGAGCGGGAGCATTACTGTACCTGCACAACGTCAATCAAAGTTCATCGTGTACAGTTAGCTTATTAAACAATTATCTACGTTCGGGTAGTAGGCCCTAGGTTGTATTGACATTGACATCCATTATTCATCGCATCTCTCAGCTCCACGCATTATATAAACTAGGCCTATCCCATGTAGTGAAATTATTCAAGATTTGGAATACTTTTACAATAGATAGATTGAGGAACACGCAATGCTTCCAAAATTCATATAGGCTACAATACATGATTCTGGAAACTTTATTTGAGATACCGTATGGTTCGAACTGCATGTATAATTTGCCGATAATCATTTTTAACTGCTTATTATAGAACAGTTCGCAATATTTTATGTCATCATTACATGCGTGTAAATACTTTCAAATTATGATACATTTACATGCTCTTAATATTGTGATGATTGACTAAGCAATTTATTGTAGACTGAATGTCGTCAACGATCGGCATAGGTCTTATTAAATTAACCGGCCGGCCGGTCTTCAAAATTTGCGGCCGGGGCTTGTTCCAACCCTAGTCTCTATAATCCCGAAAACTCAGGTGGCCCATAACACCCCGATCTCCCCTACATGCCCAAGCCATCACAGACGCCATTCATTTCTCAGATCGATGAAAGTCCCATTATTCGGCCTTTATTATCCCTTTATCTGTACCATCTGTTAGGCCATCAGTGTGCTTTTAATCTGATAACCACCTCACCAGCATCATTTCAGTTCGTCTTCTAGTGGAAGTTATATTTTTCAGCATGAATAACTCAAATTCCATTGTGAACTCATGACTCTAATATATTGGCGCAAATATGATGCAATGCTTATATTCAAAACTATATGTGGGCGAGTACAAAGTAGGCTACTTTTCTCGTCTTGATACATGACCACAGGCTTGTGTTCCTTTTTATTGCGCCAGCAATGCCTTGATAGAGCCGACAGGCTTGTAACTTTTAATCGGTGGCTTAAGGATAACTTACTCTTCATCGACAATTTTAAAATATCAGCAGTAATGATTACAGTCAAACTGCAATCTAATGACCTTATAAGCACTGCCAAGAGAATGAATCGTCGATCAATGAGTATGAATTTATCAAACAAGTGAGTTGCAAGTCATCTATGCAAACAATGTAAGTAACGGAGTTCGTCCTTTCAACTACTCATATTTGTGATATGTTTGCATGAAATAGCTCTCGATTGTCTATATTTATCTAGTGCAATATTACTCAATTCCAATTAATGATGTGGTTGAATATCATCATAATCACATTGAAATGAAAGCTGCGAAACAAAAACGTACATTTGACAGGATAGCATTAATGAAGCTGTTAGCAATCAAAATCTACAAAATGTTGATTATTTTCAAAAGATAATGTCAATCATGACAAGCTATTCAAGAAAAATGTTAAACCAACCTTGAGGTGGAAGAATTGGTGCTGTGTCCACAGGTGTGACGGCATCATGAGAAGTTGCTACAGCTTGCAAAGTTCCAGAACCTTGGCGTGAATGAGACTGGCGAGATGCAGGCGCAGTGCTTACCCGAGAAGAGCCTCCTGTTCCCGCACTAGAATTTGTAGATACAATCGGAAGAGGGCTCAATCGCGGTACTAATCTAGAGAAAAGTTCGTGACACTCCTCACTGGCATTCTCTCTCAAAATTTGATACCAGATAAGAAACAAGCGCACACCCTCACGTCGAATCTGAAATCAATAAAGATGGAAATTTATTCTGATTGAAATTCATGCTGGGAAGAGCATGAAAGCACCTTAATGGAATTATTTGGATGCAGAAGTTTTCGAATCAAGCGACCTGCAAAGATAAGCAAAAAAAGTCATTTCATTATATACTATTTGCCACACAAATAGTACTTATCATCAATTGAAATTTCGCACAAACAGAATGATTCATAGCATAAATAGAAAAAAAGTCGGTGCTGTTGAAACATTTAATTATTCCCGAAATTATAAGGTGTGACTAAAAACCATCGGGACTTTCATGAGGGAAGATGAAATAACAGATATATGGTCTAAAATCCGATGTGTGGTAGAACAGTGGTGCTCTAACAATTATCTGACAAAAAATTGAGTCTTTCCGATTTACATATCACTTGATTATCGCTGATTATCACAGGTATGTAAACGTGCGTGCAACGAGGCACTACAGACGGTTTTTTGGCAATTGTATCGAATGCTTTCACCAGGGTTTACACCTGAACACGAATTTTGTTTGGCAGAACACTTGCTGTTTTCAATGACTTCTGAACTCCCTATGACAATGATGCTCTTTCCCGTTCGACCACTTTCCGCTCAGCAAGGATGCCATCAGCGTCCGGTGAGCCCACTGAAGCTTGCAGAGCATTTAGTCGAGCAAAATCAGTGTGTCGGTAAAATGCAGCGCTCATTGGCGAGCATGTAAGGAGAGTCATTTTTTACTGCGGGATATTGAACAATCAACAGGAGGTTTGCATGGACTTGTTCATCCAGGAAAAACTGCAACTCTACTACTCGTATGTTTGACCTGGGTTCATCACGCCTTCAATGCAATTTGCTTCGCAAAAATGGCACCTTCTCAATCACAAATCGTTAAAAAGACATGAATGAATGAACTTGACTACGCTGATCACGACGATACCTGGATCGACCGAGAGTCGGTGAGAAAATAATCTAAGATCTGGCCCTTATCGACAGAACCAACTCCATCTTTGATCAACAACACGAGTCCCTATTTTGCCAAAAAACAAAGGAATTGTCAACACGTTGAGTTGTCGATGTGGTTTGGCAGTCACCATGGCATGATAGGCCAGTTTTAAACTGTGCAAAGGTGTCTCTGACTGACTCGAAGGAGAAATTATGAAAATCGAGCTTTGCGATGAGGATGTTGTTGTGGATTATTCTATCGAAATTATTTGTTCAATCTCTGAAGAGGAGTTTCTGGCCAAAGGCCGAAAATCTCTTGGACCGTTGAGGCAATGTGATTGAATATGGTGGAGATCGTGTAGGTAAGTAAATGTCCTGATCAGCTGATTGCCCTCATTATAGAACTTTGACAAAATTTGGTAGATTTCTGTCAAAATCAGACTAAAAATGTGATAATCTGACATCATCATTTCTGATTGAATTTGCATGATGCACGCTAATTTTGCTACCTCGTTCCACTTTAAATGGTAGATTTTTTCAGAACGTGCTCAAGAAATGTGCATTTAATTATTTATTTTTTTATCAATTTAACCCATTTAAGGCCGCCTATGTAAATATCGGCAAATTTTCTATAAAGACGGTGGTAAGTATTTCAGAATGTTATAATTAAGAATAATATATGATGACCAGTTCATTACAATAACCCTATCTTAGAAATTAAAGCCGTAGCGATTTCGTTACGATGGCGTCATATGATGTCAAAATATACAAAAGCATGCTTTTTTCAAATGCAGCTTATGAATTACTCCAAGCAATTCCTTTCGAAGTAATGAGTCATAGCTTCAGCTTGAAAGCTCTCCATCATATTTCAGAGGTATTTGTCGAAACTGTGAATTAGCAAATTTAATCAAAGGCCTGCTTTATGCTACTTGTCGTTGCTGTTTGCTGTGAAGTCGTTATCGTTGAAATGAGAACAAGTTTTTATATTTCGAAATTCATGTCGAGAAATTGATTATCTTTCTGCATCGACTCCAAATTCATGGTAGAGTTGGAGACGCCTCGGTCATTCGCAATGTCCACATAAATAAAGAACATCAAGAGATGAACGCATTTGAGATTGTTTAGTACGTATTATGTAGGCCTAAACAATTCTTTTGTCCCGGGTAGTCACTGGTTTCTGCCACTGAGGTCGATAAGACCATCAGCATGCGTATCAAGCATCTCATAAAGATTCTTGCCTTGAAATGCATCCAGAGAATGCTTGTCCTATCTGCGAAGATGAAAATTACCGATATTTGCCATTATGTTGACTGCTTTTTCTGTTTACTGAAATGATCATTCAAATCATCTTTCGTTGCAATCTCACACTGCCTTACGATGTCACTAACCTCTGAGATATCGTTTGAGAGACTTACCTCTGAGACACATTAACTCATCATCGTCTCAAAACTCTGATGAAGCATTTACTTATGGAGGTTTTGTGGCAGCATTCATATACCGTGATCGTCGGCATTAGGCCTATTGCATATTTCAGTAACTTCTTTATCCATAGCAACAGCTTGGGTATTGTGTTCAGATATCTACACAGGTTGATATAATCAAGCTAAGCCTTTATAGATATTCTAAACCAGTTTGGGCCATCTCGAGCCTCTGGCGTGCCCTTGCAGAGAGAGAGACCCATCGTCTATAGCCAAAGAAGTTTTGGATTGAAATTGCTCGAGTCGGAGGACATCTTTGTATTCTATGCCCAGGAAACTGTCACCCTGCAATGTTTATGATTAAGCTATAAGAGAAGATGCTTGAGATTTGATCTCTTTGACTCGCTTCTGTACTTGAGCTAACAAGTCTAATGTTGAGGAAATTACTACGGCAATTGACTTCGGTTGGTTTTGTGACGGGAAAGTCGTAGAACATAGCAACAAGCATTACAGACTCATAGAAAACACTAAGAATGCAATATTCCAATGAAATTGTTCATTTTCAGTATTCGACAAACATTAGTTTTGAAGAAAATTGATAGTATTCACCACCATTTACTTCATTTATATTGTTGCTGTATTTAACATTTGTATATCATATTACGCCAGTGTAACTAAAACGTTACAGTTCAAAAAAATTACGTGCCATGTCATGAATGAATATCCGAGCAAGTATTGATTGCTATTTTCGGTATTTGATGGATAATGAGATCACGCAAATGACATTGACAGTAAATTGCATGTGGACGTTCATACTCTGAGCCTTTCAGTATATTAGCAGATTTTAAGCCCATTTTTTGTCTAATTTCGTGATAAAATATAAGCACTGAAAAGTGATAAATTTTGAATTGGCGATTGTTTACCTGAAAATATGTGATAAATAATGTATTGTAATCAAAATATTGTACCATATGTCGCAAGCTGGAGAAGACAGCAGATTCCGAAAAGTGCTGTAACGAAAACGTTACACTGGCGCTAAATGGGTTAAGTTTGAACCATCGAGGTTTGCGAGGTCGAGGTTGCACCTCTGGTAACAACGCAAATGATATTTACAATATTTTTGACAGTTTGACATTGCAATAATAGGAATGAAACGCACACACAAGTTAATGTGATATCAAAATATCTTTTATTCAAATTAAGGAAACACTACACGAACACAAGAAAATATTTTGAGATCGAGCATACACCGGTATACAATACTTTGTTCTAGTGAATCAGATACTGAACATTATATTCGACTATAGTTTTTTTGCCGGCTTACGACGAAAGCGTGTATTTCAACCACGAAGTCGAAAAATATGACAGGGTTACCACCAGGGTTGGGCGCGACTTTAGTCGAGCAAAAAAAGAAGTCGTGCGACTTTTTTTAGCGCGATTAATTGATTTTTTTGTAAAATATTACGCTTTGCTTATCAAAAATTATCAGTAGCACCTGTACTCTTATTTGGTGCTTTGCTTTTCAGTTATATTTTATGTTTTACCTTATTTTCTCATACCGGTACTTCTGCAAATATCACCAGCCTGTCATCCGCTTGTGGTTTAAGAGCATAGAAAATACAGCAAAATATATCTTTATTAATTTTTGGAGCAACTGCGGAAAGAACTATTTAAGAACAAACACATAAAGATCAAAACATGGATCAAACACATTATCATGCTTAATTAACGACAGCTAGTGACCACAATAGCAGAATCAAAGCCATTCAAAAACGTCTCACTCAAATTCATTAAGAGAATCATGTCAGCGTCATCGGGTCTAAAAGCCATTCGATTTCTTTGGAACAGTGTCCCAGCGATGCTAAACACTCGTTCTGACGGCGCACTGGTCAGCTGAATCGAAAGCAGCTTGCGAGCCATGGAGACCAGTTTTGGGAAATGGTCTTGGTATTTACTCCACCATTTGAGTGGATTCGTTCTGGACTGAGGTGTCGACAAGGAAAGAAACAATGCTAATTCTTTATTAATATTGTTGTTTTCGCTGTTAACTTTAGATATATATTTCAACTTCAGGAGCATCAAAAGCAAATGAAAGTAATATACTTCGAGTCACTTGCTGCTAGTTTCAAATCTTGAATTGAAGCATTTTGTGCTTCTTTCATCATTTCAGTCCTTATTACTACACGAATTTCTGAAGCCACCTCTTCATTTAACGAATTTCAAATTTTTAGATTGGGGATCAATTGCACTTGCCAGAATGCAAATAGAAAGCTGTAAAAGGAAAATTGGATCACTACATAAAAATTTATTTGCTACATTATTTAGAAAATTCATTCGGAATATGTGACTACGTGAATTCGAAGATTTTGCTTAATGATCCTCTCAATGTCCGGCAAAATCTGCAATATCAATGAAATATGTACAAAATATGTGAAATTATGTTTCCATAATTTTTGATAAAACGAAATGAAAAAAATCATTCAAAAGTTTGATGGAACACTTCATCAATGCAGGCCAGGTGTGTGTGTATTTTAAATCATCAATGTTAGAATTATGCACACGTAAAAATGTAATGCTGCCTCACAAATGTGAATCCCATTATCTATCATATCATCTTAACTATGAGAAAGTGAACGTTCATTTTATATTTCAAGATGATGTTTGATGAGCAAGGAGTCGTGATAGGATTAGAATTAGATCGATAAAGCAAATAGATAAAGCTAATCATTTTGATGGTTTCAATGTTCGGAATATCAAAGCATGAAGCTTCAAGCGGCCAGATGTCATCATGATTATTATTTTACTGTAGGCCTATAATATTTCACACGAACTACTTGAACATTACCATATGTCAATACTACCAATAGGCTTAATCAAGCTCTTATTGATATTAATGTGCAATAATGTATTCAAATTATGTCTCAAAAGTCAAAATGTAAATAATGCCGTTATGAGTATCTGGACACAAACTGAGACCTCCATGTGGTGTATTGAATGATACATAACTCAGAATATATTGAAGCTGAAAAAGTCGCGAACTTCTTTTTTGTAATCGCACGATCGTGCGAATTTCAAAACGTCGATTAATCGCGCCCAACCCTAATTGCCACCCAATTCCAAAATCCAAATCCCGGAAATATCCCGGAGTTGTAAGTGACGTCCAATACAACATAAAATAATCGTAGCCTTGTTTGTAGCTGTATATGTGCAATTCACTTAATTGCTAATGAAAAATAAAGATTAATAAAAATGATTGATAAAAGTTAAGTGTCATCTCAAGAGTGAAACAAAAATTCCAAGAAGATCCGATGTATGCAAGTGCCTGATTGCATCGTTTTCTTTTCTTATTTTATGATCCAGGGAGTCAAGACAGTCTCTGGTGGAAGATAGCTGCTGGAAAGATAGTGACTACCAATGCAATTTGGATTGTACTGCATTTGTTTGCCAGAAACTGTGATTACACAGTGATCAGACGTGCCGTGGGGAGAAGTAACCTTGTGTGAAAAACAAGTTGGATTTGAGGTGTGGAACAGGTCAAGGAGATATCCAGTATCCCCAGCTCGGTCAGGCACTCTGGTAGGACAAGTGACAATTTGATTAAGGTTGTGAGAGGCAGCGAACTCCTCGGCTGCCTGACCGGAGAGATCAGTGGTGCGTGAGTGCACAAGCCAGTCACCATTGTGCAGTTTTAAGTCACCAAAAACGGCAACCTCAGCGCTGGGATGCTCTTGTAGAATAGAATCAATCTTATCAGAAAGAACATTGAAAATGTCCGCATTGGCTGATGGAGAGCGGTATAGGAAAAATAGAAAAAGAGTGATTTTCTGTAGCGGCGCAATGAAGGCAAAATATTCATGCCTTGGATCCTCTGAGCTACGAAGCCTTCTCATGGGAAAGCTTGTCTGTGCCAAGACCACGACAATGTGCTTTATCCATCAGCTGAAGTATGTATCCATCAGGATTAACATCGCTCGATGACATGCTGGGATCTAACCTGGTTTCCGACACGGCTGTAAGATCTGGTGACTTACCTTGGAGGAAGATGTTGATGTCGACGTGAATGGACCTCAGTCCTCTCTGTAGCATTTCGGGTCATCGGTCACGAATGCGTGGATGCGTGATCCGGTTCCATAGTCGATACACAATATTTTAGCCTAGACTATTAAAAAGATAAAATGTGATGATTTTAATCATTTCTAGCCTACCGGAAATACAATTTATATTTGTATCCTTATTTTAATTATCATGATTGTGTACAACAAGTCATTTTTGGATCGACCTATTTACTTGAAACATGCTCAAATTTCTACTTACAGTGTAGATTAATAACACACCACGAATGCTGAGCACTTCGGAAAAAATGCCTGTGCTATATAAATGCCTGTGTGTATTTGCAAAATATGTAAGTGAGCGTTTAAAACTCACCTATGCAATTGTACTGCCATCTTCGATGAATCAATTCCGGAACGAGCAATAATACTTTCTGCAAATCATTGGAATTCTTGAAAATGCAATCTATGTCCAAACACTTTTATACTTACCTCAAATACGAATAAAACAGTATCAAGTTCTTCCTTATGGGCTCGATTTACTGTAAAAGGGAAAGATAAGATCCATAAGCTTTTCATGGTTTCTTTTGTAAAATAAACTGATATCTTCATCTTCATTCATTCGTCTATATCATCGTTTATAATCTATCAAATTTTGATGTCATTGAAGCTGTGCATAAATGGAAGCTCCTGTAACTGATTCGATTCACCGGCATATACTTTTCTGGTTGATGTCACGTGCTCTGAAGTTGTTTGATACAAACGTAGCTCTATCCACACTGGGATATGAACTCTTTGAAGCGCATAGAGATCTCGGGGCCCCTGAAACCCCCAACTCAAATTCCTAAAGCGTTGATCAAAAGAACATGAAAACCACTGTCTAACATATCGTGTCCTCTTAACTAGTATTATATTCCTGCGCTCCAACTTACATATCTTCGAACAATAAGCAGCAATTCAGAATATTTTTATCTCTTCTTTTACCCAGCTTTCTAAAAATCTGTAGAAATTTGGTTATAATACGTCTTAATGATTGACCGTTATGATGCTAAAATGGCTATATGCGCACTGAAAAGTATACATGCATATTCATTCAAATAGGAAAATGAATCATAATGCAATAAATGCCTTAAATAAACAGACTGGAAGAAAAACCATTGCTTCTCGACCGACTTCGCCTGCTTTTATAGGGAACTACTCATGGAACATCATCTTCCGCTGAAGCTTCGTGTGAAAATGGCTTCATTTTGAAGTTTTGGAGTGATTTGATAATGAGAAACGGAAAAACGGCATTTGCTCAAAGATGCCTCCAGCGGAAGATACAATCTTGTGAACTAGGAAACCTCTAATGTACGAAGTTGCTTTCACACAATTGTCATTTTATCAAAATCATAAGATCGGCAATGACAAAATGAGATCATTTTATTGAGGAAAAATGCTGTCATTTTATATCATTTTATTTTTGAAAAATGATATACAATGATATTATCAAAAAATTTTTGTTCCATTATATTTTCTAATCATAGATTCTTCGCATTTTGTATTGAAGCAAATTTAGTCTACCCATGTAGTTAGTCGTTTGTTCTACCCATTTCCTTCCGCACTGGTTGATTCATGCAGAGAAAAGCAACAGGCTATTGTCAGTCAGTCTGTCTATCACACAGATTGTCAAACAATGCTAGTTAGAATTTGCTGTTTCTGACTTCTCTTAGTTTCTATAATACGAGTATAGTATAAGCTTATGAATAAATTATAAGTAATATGTGAACGAGGCTTTGAAATTTGGAAATACGAGTACGGACAAAGCTCGATATTTCGGACTTGGATAATTAAGATTCTGGTCAATAAAGACCGCCGTTTTCTGGGATTAGCTCGACATGTACTGTGTATATCTCGTATGGTGCAGGCTACTTCAGACTTCCAGCAGGCCTATGATTGACCATTGAACTCATTTATAACTGTCTTGATGTTTTTGAAGTTTTGACTGCAATCTAAATATTTTCAGCCTTTTTTCGTACTTTAGATACTGTTGGCCTAATCAACTGCGTATTGTAGGCATATTCGTAATTCGAGTGTATAAAGCTTAAATCAAAACTTGCGCTGTCTAATGTGTAGGCCATAGGCCCTACCTAACGTTTGATATACAAGAAGCTTTGTACGACTAAACTGCTTCCATTATTTGGAATATATCGATGCTGCATGCAATCTAATTTTAACTTCATTGCTAATAGCTGTAAAAGTAGCATGGTAGCAGTGCAAATTGAAAAATTCGCATGACTAGATGCATTTACGGTGCAGACCTACGTATATTTCACTAAAAAAGGCATATTTTCAATATAAAAAATAAAATGATATGAAATATCATTTTATAAAATTCGTAAAATTATATCATCTTACATCATTTTAAAAATATAATGATATCATTGCCGATCATAGATTAAAATCGTCCAGGCAATAATGACGCGCTGTAAAACATCCTCTAAGCTGAAATCTAACAGAAGTTTTGATAATGCGTATTTGACTGCGCATTATCAAAACTTTGTTTGTAAAAGTCGATCACTGTATTACAAATAGATAACTAACTTCAGTATATTCAGATCACAGTCGAAGTATCAAGAAAATGCTAAGATAATCAAAGTTCACGGTGGATACGAAAATTTGATATTGTGATCTATTGTTAAGAACCATAGAATTAGTATTCGTATTGACTTTGAAATTAATGATATCTATTATGCATAGAATACAATGATGTTTGGCAGCAATGATGCGCTGTTAACCCATTTCTCCCCAACCTCTAATCCAAACTGTCGCTATAAAATATAAAGAATTATGTGCATATACACATGGCGTCTTTCAGCCCTTCACATCCCACTCGACTTTTCATCGAAGGTTTTCTTTATCTTTCCTTATCAAGACAGTTTCTTTGAGCAAAATAAATTCTATTTTTCAATTTTCAGTCACAACATAACATGTCAAAATTGTCTGCTTCAACATTAAGATGTCAACAAAAGAACACAGTGAAAGAAGACATAAAGAATCTATATTGATACGGAAACATAAAGCCCTCGATGAATAGTTAAGCTGAATGATGACATGATAAACACACGATTTTGATATACAGGGTGTCCATAAAGTTTGTACCTGGTTTTAACTCACTGTCATTCTAATAGGAAATGTTCAAAATCAAATTTGATTAATCACACGTAGTGATGAGACCCTCAAGTTTTGTTTACAACAGTGCTTGATGTCACAATTCATTTTAAACACAAACTGCCAGGTGTTATATTTGAATACCTTATATGGCACAATTCGAGTCATATGAATTTCTCGTAAGCAGCACACGCTTATTTTTTTATCATAGAGCATATCCTAGATTGCAAATTTAAGCTTTGCAGCACCAAAACTTGCTCGTGCAAAATGCTGCACAGAAAATTAGCATATTTAAATGAAAGCTGAGACAAATTTTAATTAAGTTATTCGCGTACGCCTACACTGAGTTTTAGAAGTTCGAGGATTCCTAATCAACAACCTGCCTGGAAAATGGATTGGAAGGGATGGCGATTCTCCAGACAGCCAGAAACACCTCCCATTTAATCTTCTGATTTTTTTATTTGTTAATTAGTCGTGTGTTGGGAAAGACCACACCGGCAAAACCAACTTCTTCAATTCATAGGAAAAGAAGTTTCGGCTATATCACTCTTGAAAACACATGTCTAAACTTTCAAACAGTCTTTGAACTTGGCCGTTTTAGGAACAAATATTGTTAATCGTTGGTTATGTTTTGAGCATTACTTTGTCCATAAGAAAGTGCTATATCAGTTCTTTTTGTTGGATATGTAAGTAGCTGGCACCAACGAATGGCTTCACAAAAGTGCATGGTTCATGCTTGAAAATAATTGTCAATTGCAGAAACTTTTAACTTCAGGTGTTCTTCAAAATGTTTTCCGAGATTACATAAGATAGTCAAGGATATTATACAGTGAATATTGCTGGAAGCAAAACTTAGGGGTCTCATCGCTATATGTGGTGGATTAAATTTGAATTTGAACATTCAATTCAAAAATGACAGCGGGTTAAAACCAGGTACGAACTTTATGGACACCCTGTATTTTATAGCGACATTCTGGATGAGAGGATGTAGAGAGATGGGTTAACAGCGCATTACAGTTGCCAAGCATCTTTGCATAATAGATATCATTCATTTCAAAGTCAATACGAATACTAATTATATTATTCTTTACTATGGATCACAATATCGAATTTTCTTATGTACCGTGAGCTTTCCTTCTCTCAATCTTTTCTTGATACCGTGGCCACGTTCTGAAGAGCTTTCCATACAATTTTTCAAGATGATTATGTCTGCCGTTATACGGATATTTGGTCGATAACCTTAATTCGACGAAAATGACAAAACTCGCAAATGTCTCAACGGTCTAAATCTGTGCCTATCAAGGTGGACCATGGGACTCAAAAGTTAGCCCCATGGTTTTGAATGTGGGCATCAGGTTTTTGAAGGTGTGCTCCAAGACTGAGTGGAAAATAAAGATAAAATATCAAACAATTTTTTGTCGGTATGACGACCTGCTGATGTAAAAATTGCAATCAATCCGTCATAGAGGTGAAAATGGGCATGATAAATTCCTTTTCAGTATCGTAATTTTTTCTTATAACTTTTCTACTTTCAGTTTGACAAATTTCTAACAGAAATTCGGATTGGTGATGATTAACGAAGTTCTATAGAATTGTACACATAACATGCAAAGTCTATTCTTCAGAGTTAAGATAAGTTATTTATTTTCTACCTTATTCGAAACCTCACCGTATTTCACATAAGGAATGATGGTTTAGCATTTTCCCCCATTTTAAAAACGGTGATAAGGTTGAAATTTATTTTATTTATTAGAGAATTTATAAAGCGCACAAAAACAAACAAGTCACTAGGAGCTGAAGAAAAAAGTCTTCAGTGACCGACGGAAGGTTTTCAGTTGTAGGTTACTCTCCCTTAGGTGGAGAGGGAGACAGTTCCATAAGTGAGGTCCAGTACATGCGAAGGCTCGCTCACCAAGTCGCGTACGTGATCTTCGTACGGCACATCAGATGACCTTAGTGCACGATCTCCGTGATGTTGTATTAAGGTGCAGTCGTCTATGATGTAATCAGGAGACAATCCGTGTAGAGCTTTGAATATATGAACTGCAAGCAGGTACTGGACTCGCTTCGGGACTGGGAGGCAATGAAGCTGCTGGAGGACTGGCGTGATGTGCTCTCGTCGCCGAGATCCAGTGATCATGCGGGCCGTTGCATTCTGCACCGCTTGGAGACGGCGCAGATGAAATATCCGAGATGATATAAAAAAAGGGAGGTACAATAGTCAAGGCGAGATGACACGAAAGCATGAACCAGTGTCTTGGCAGCGTCGGTCGGTAGGAAGCGGATGATTGGTCTCAATTGGCGTAAAAAACAAAATACTGAACGACAGACTGCTGTAACATTCGCCGACATTCTGAGGTGATTGTACAGCATCACGCCGAGATTGCGCACAGATTCGATAGGCTTGATCGATGTTGAAAGAATGTTGATACTTGCCGATTTGATCTTGTCAGCTTGGTGCCATGATCCTAGTCAGATAATGACTATCTTGTCTGGATTGAGTCGAAGTCTAGACGTAATCAGCCAGTCCCGCAAATCCGAGACGCAATCAGACATTCGGTCGATCGCGGACTGGATTTCATCAGTCGGCACGTTGAGATATACCTGACAGTCGTCCGCGTATTGATGGAACGTCAAATGATGAAATGCGACGATTGCACTTAACTCGGCAGTGCATAAGTTAAAAAACAGAGGCCCTAAGACTGAGCCTTGAGGTACGCCATGGCACATTCGCTGTATCGTTGACAAAGAGTCGGATGTTTGAAAGTTGTTCCATGCGATTCGTTAGGAAAGATGTCAACCATCGGAGTACTTCAGATTTGAAACCAAATTGCCTTTCAAGACGGAGGAGCAGCAACTCGCAATCGACTCTATCGAACGCCGCTGACATGACAAGCAGGCATAAAGTGCCACACGTCGACAATCAATAGCAGTGAGAGCATCCGATAATACCCGTAGTAATACCGTTCTGTTGAATGATACTGTCTGTAGGCCGACTGGTACCGTGGCAGCAGATTTTCTTCAATGAGATAGTTATTTATTTGCTTGGCGGCAGCACGTTCAATGACTTTTGACAAAAAGGGCAGATTAGATATCGGTCGGTAATTTGTCATGTCCGTCTGATAAAGACTCGTCCTTTTGATGTGAGGCCTTAGAATGGCAAATTTAAGACTATCATGTGATTTTCCACTGGACAGTGAAGCGTTGACTATAGCGGTAATGAATGGTAATAGAAGGTCAATGAACTCGCGTATTAGGAACGTTGGTATCGGATCGAGAACATGACTTATCAGGTGAGGTCATGATGATATGGCGGATGTCTGTGTCGGTCACTGCACTGAAATGTGATAAAGATGTTGACACTGACTCTGGCACGGATGGGCACGGATTGCCAGTTGTATCTGCGCGCATGCTGTTGATTTTTTCTTTGAAGAATGTCTGGAATTCGTCGCAGTATGGTCAGAGGGAGCTTCCGATCTTCGATCCCGCCCAAGTAACGTAGAGAGAGATCTCCATAAGTTGACAGGAGTTGATCGATCGCGCTGTACTCGGTCTTTCCAGTATGCAGCTTTCTTGAGACGATGCAATTTAAAACGACGTCGTGAACTGTCGGTCCACTGCTCGCGGAAGACAATAATGTTCCACTTTTACGATAGCGACGCTCTTGGCGATGGCATTCGCGGCGAGCCTGACGACACTATCGTCAAACCACGGTGCATGTCGATCTGATCGGTTTTGAACGTTGTGAAACGAAGCGAGACGATCTGATATATTGAGGAGGGCATTGTTGTATGTATCAACCAACTGATCGACATCAAAATTATCAGGGACGGGCTGACACAGAGTGCTGTTTGAGATCGCTTGTCGCACAGATTCACGATCGACTCGACGCCACGATCTGAGCAGTCGTGCTGTGGGTGGTGCTGATGAAACGGCAAGGAGTAAGCTGCAACATACAAGCGAATGATCGGACAGAAATGATGCCAGGTGGATTCACGAAGATGCTTTCAAGTCTGCAGTCCGAAAATGTTATCACTAGATCAAGAGTTCCTCCTAAGCGATGAGTGGGTTCATAGATGTGCTGCTTCATATCAAAAGTTGTCAGCAGTTCACTGAGATTTCGCTCATCAGGATTGTCGTTGTTCTGCATATGGATGTTGAAGTCACCACCAGTCAACACGAGACAAGAAAGAGACGCAATAACTTCAAATACAGAGGTAAGTTCTTCGAGAAAAGATCGCAGTGGTCTGATGGAACCTGGTCGATGGATGCTGAGTAGGACGATCTGACTTTGGTGAGTTGACAGACGAGCACAGACTGCTTCAAACATAGAAGTTGGTGGTAAAGGTATATGAGAACACTTCATAGAGTTACGATGGATGATTGCCACTCAACCTCCACATCCAGTTGAACGAGGAACACTGACACTCAAGTAATTATCCGGTGTCGCGATATGTAGGCGACTGTCGTCGTACGTGGAAAGCCATGTCTCAGTCAAGGCCAGGATGTCGAAGTTATGCTCACTGATTGTAGTCTGCACAGCTTCACCTTTGTTGGAAAGAGATTGAAGATTGATCCAACCCACATTTGTTTGTAGATTGGCAAGTCTTTCAGTAACTTCCTCATAAGTCGGTGGTTTCAGAGGTATTACTGATGAGGCAGATGGAGTAGCATAGCGAAGCAATCCATAGAACTAGAGAATGCGTCTTGTTTTGCGTTTCTGTGGTGGCGCCTGCGATCTGACGGTCAGGAGAGAAGCGCTCGAGTAAACCAGCCGTGACGTCATTACGTACGTATTACAGGCACAGCGCGGCAAACACTCCAAGTTCGACAAAGCAGAATGTCTGCATGTATGGCGATTATGGAAGATGTTGATGACAATGACCGATACTGCTAGCGATGGAGTCCATGCAACGATGGTAAAAAAAAGCCGTTAGGATTGTCCAGTGCCCAGATGTGCGAATAAAAGGGCGGAATTTCGGAGATAGTATATAGAAGTAAAGAGTAGTTCACGGCGAACAAATGAAGCTTTGAAGTTTTTACCTCACTGCTCCCCATACTTGGGGCTTGGACGGTGTTGACATAGTCAGACTTATGGAGCGTTATAGTACTTTTAGTCCGGATGCCCTTCCTGACGACTTCCAATGACACCTTCGGGGTTCGACCTCTGGACCAAAAGATCGCTAGGCCAAGCACTTAACCACTGTGCCACGGAGACCCCCACGCTTTATGCGAACAAAATGGTATAAATACGAGTATCACTGCGTTTATACGTGTGTGCACGATTGATCGCAAAGCTAAAGGATCGACAACGCGCAGCGTGAGACAGTTCACCGCTCACAACCACTAGGCGCGATAGCAAAAAAAATTGTGAGGAAATTGCTATTATATGATATTCTCTGTTGGTGAATAAGGTGACATATTGTATCAGCTCATTGACTCTACATCATTATATTTGTGAGTGACTGATAAATGCATAAGAAGCATTAAATTTATACATCTCTATAATGCACATCTGGCCCTTGTTAGTGAATAACAAACTTTCAACGACATCAAAAAATCAAAAGTGAAACTTACCCCTCTGCTTTAAGTCTGATTCAACATTGATGAACACATCATAGAATATGTAAAAAACCAGGGAACTGTTGTCCTCAAATAAGGATTTGGCTTCCTTGGGATCGCTTTCTGAAAAACGCAATGTGATAAGACGGCTGGAAGTCATTACACAAGCAACAGTTCAGTAACTCTTTAGAAAAACCTGATTAAATGGTAACTGGCGACGTATAAAACGCAGCCTCGCTGAATCCGCTGAGTTGATAGCAAGGAGAAGATTGCCAAATCATTTCAAAATTCTATCAATTCTCGTGCCTTTCACTTGTCATGCATTCAAGAGCCAACATTCTCAACAATATTCGAGAGCGAGGCCCTTAAAATAAGCCATTGTACATTCGCATACGTTATCATGTCTCCAAAACTGGTGAAATTCTAAAAATCGTCCATTCTAGCGATCGCACTTTCTCCACAAGAAAGTATGAACATGTGAATATGATGAATCAAGTACGAAGGGAAGCATATTATCTGAGCATTCTCTTCATATGTAGTTCGTAAAAATCGTTGGACTGTGTAGGATAGAAGTGGTGAAATCGTTAATTCATCATAAAATCATGTTTAAGGTGTTCCCCTCGATAAGTGTTGTCAGGCTATTTCATATGCGCATTTTTTAACCAAAGATGGTCAAGTTTCGACTTGTCAGAATTCCTACGATAGTGAGGAGAAAGAAAATAAAAATTTGCCGAAATCAGTAACCATTTTTCAAAATTCATTAACTTATTTCTATTCATACTTCAAGCAAGCATCATTTTCTTTTAAGGTATATTGAGTTTAAGATGAAACAGCTGAAGAATAAAACTATTTCATTCATTGAAAAGGCATAGGTCTACCTATAAAGAAAATCAGTTACAGAACCATGCACCAAATGATCGAATATTGCAAGAACCTCTACTTTACCAAAATGATTAAAGTTGATGTAAAAGCCAGAATCTGCAATATATTGCTATTATAATTTCCACTATTTCGGCTTCACAGCCTGCAAAAGGAAGAGAAAAGCTGGAGGACATGGAAATACAAAGTTGAAAAGGCAATGTATTCAGTCATAGAAATATCAAAGAAGTGTAAAATCCCGAGGCTATTCACTTTCATATCTTGAGTTCAATGCTAAACAAAGGTTTCCTACAAAGCGGCTTCTCTTAGTCTTAAGTTGGCAGTGTCTGAATCTGTGGCAAGGATCTTTGTTCTTACTGTAGGCTATGCGGATTACATTTTTTCAAATGGCGGTATCGAACGATTCGGGACGAGATGTGTTCTTTTTTTTCTTCGGTGTAGAAGTCTGATGGAGATGCCTATGCATATGGAAAAGCAGTTAGAGCACTGCTTCTTTTATTCCATGTTTTCTTGTTGTTGACTGGGTAGCAATTCAATGTACAAGGAGGAGGTTCAGATTTTTCCAGAAATAACTCCTCCGGGTTTGTGTATGATGGGCGATTGGCAATTTGATACTTTCGCGGCGAAAGATTTGTTTCAACCGTCTGTCAACTTGATATGATAATGGCAGCTTCTGATACTTGTAGTTTTGGTTGTTACATCTGCGTCTTTACCGCTTGATCTTATGTTTTGATTGCTCAATAAAGTTTCTTGGGTAACGATGGTTTGAAAGCATTCTGTCAAGTACCTGTTGATGTCTCTGCTGGTTTGTAGGACTACTACAACTCTCTTGGATTCTGTTTCCTTCGTTTTTCACTTGCCATTTTCGCATACATTTGTAAATGTGAATCATAATGAACCAAGAGACCTTTTTCTTCCTTCTTTCTTAAAAAATTGAAATTAAAGTTCATTATTGGTTGAAATTGACACCGAGAAATCCAACAAGCTCAATGAATTTCCATCTACTAAACTCACCATTTGAAAGCGACTATTTGGGTGCTGTTGATTCTAAATGTTAAGCAAGTCATTTGCTTCATCAATCCTGGATACTAATGCAAAACAGGCATCCACGCATATTTTCAAGAGAGAAATGTTGCCGAAAGTTCGTACAGCTTGTTGTTCAATAGTATTTACGAAGAGAATAGCTAATATTCCAGACACGACAGAAAATGGGAGTGGTGAAAAACGAAAGAAACCGAATCCAAGAGAGGTGTAGTCGTCTTACAAACCAGCAGAAACATCAGGGGGATTTGGGATTTTACATTTCTTTGATATTTCCACGACTGAGTTTTAAAATTCCAAGCAATCAAAGGAAGATTCTGCAGAATTTCAGAAAGTGCACAGGTACATGCATATTATACAGCTATTGGTGGGACCATAGACTCACTCCCCACATTAGGCTTGTAAGGTCTGTATATATTAGATAATGCAGAATGATCATGATCTGTCGAAGTTTATGAAGATTATATGGTTGAGCAAAGTTGCCAATTTGTCATTATGTGTGGAGGAACCATTATCTGGGGAAAAGATTAAGTAGACCTAATCCGTTTTCTAATTGGCTTAATGTAAATGCCGGTATAACTAGAGTCAGATTATTCCTCTCTGGCAAACAGGTGAATTAATGCAAATGGTATAAATCTCAACTAAGCTACAAGAATGTTACAAATTATTCAATGCGATTTAGTTGTGGGATAATCAACCAAGTTTTACTGATGACGTGTGCTATGAAGCTGTCGATCAGAGTTTGAGTTGCAATTAAGCTTAGGTTGCAATTTCCAAGCTGAAGTTTAAAGATGATGCGTGCCACACGGATATACTTGAAATGACTGCGTAGGCTACTACCTCCCTATCCCAAACGCGGGCGGTTCACTGTATCGATAACAGATTATCTTTATCGCATAACTTGAAGAGCACTGTTTCATTTTTGATTCAATAAAGGCAAATGCCACATCGCTTCGGTTGAATTCGCTTAAAAATTTCGTATGTAGCTTATATCTGATTGAGCAACCGGCCCCAGGTGCAAGAGGGCCGGTGCGGTACATGAGGGTATGATCAAGTAGGCCTACACAAAATTCACTTTCGGATACAGGGCGAGGTGAGGGAAGACATGTAGATAGCATTATGAGTTGATGCGACGAGAGGACAGGCCTACATGTGGGCAGACTAGATTTTTGGAAGGCGAGTTCGTTGATTGCCCGCAGCGCAAAATATCTCATAAAATCAAGGCCTAATGAACTTCCGACTGCATCATTTCAGGTAAGAAAATTAACAAACGTTTCAAAAAATAGCTAGAAATTATGTCACGTCACATACAGGCATGGTTTAAAAGTACAAACTTTCTCTAATATTGTGAGATTATTCCATAGAACACCAATGAAAATCGCAATTAACTTATTCACCATGCAAAATTGTCCTGTAGGAAGTTATCTTCTTGATAATAAATCAATTCATGACATTTTGGTGGTTGTGTAATATGATCTGAAAGCGCTATATATTTTCATTATGTTGACATGTATACTCATTGTGCAGCCCAATGAGGAAAATATTATTAAAAAACGTTTCAATAGGTATTATTTATGGAATTTAACATTTTACACATTATACCAGATATGAGTTATTCCAGGGAATAGCTTTTGCATGGTTTAAGAGTTATCTACGTAGCAATGGAATTTTTTATGCTGGAAATATAGATAATCATATAATTCGATTGATAACTAAAAAATCAGGATTTTTATCTTGTTGTAAAATACAACGGTTATCGCGAACCTTGTTGTAATTGAAAGAGTTCGATTCCTTTGATTCAGGTTAACTCTACAACGGGTGCTTACTCCGGGATTTAACTCTGAAGTTTACTCTGGTGCAAGCGTTTACTCGACCTGAGTGCTGAGTTCGACCTGATAGCGCTTTATAACTTCATTATGTTGACATGTATACTCATTGTGCAGCCCAATGAGGAAAATATTATTAAAAACCGTTTCAATAGATATGCGGTTCGGTGATGATATAACACACACCGTGCTTAACTTCAGAGTAAACACTAACACACCGAATGTGAACTCACAGATGGAGCACAATTTACGGTTTTTCTCATGTTTTTCAGACGAAAATTTGTAAATTACGGTTTCATGTTTTCACGGGCACCTGGGAAGCCTGCTATGATTGCGGTCATTCCGCGTAGTAACGGTAGTCGGAAATTTTTATGTTTTTGAAATATTTCTCTATGGTTTAACTAGCTGAGAACAAAGTGATCACCCACTATATATTCTATAGGTTGTCACACAATGCTGAAGAGAAAATGCGGCAACGGTCATCGGAGAGATAAAGTAATTAAATTTCAAAAATAAAATTGTTAATTTTTCTATGTAGGTGAACGATCTGTATCCAACGGATTATATATGTATTCACCTCTGCTCTAATCTACAACATCCCTGTCGTGACTTCTTAAAATTTTGAATTTGTGCCTAGATATTTGAATACGTTGTAGCGGTCCTCGAGTTATGAAGCTTAACGGTCGTCAGATAAAATGTTGTTCACGTATTAGTCAAAAAGTACCATGTCAAATAGCGTATACAGTTTGTCTAGTTTGTCTTCTTAGTGAAAAGAGGCATGCCAGTAATCAAACTGCGACTTCTGTTAATTGAAGAACTGGCATACACAAATGAATTCCACATAATCGAATGCAATTAAATGTTCACTCTGAGTCTTCATTCAAATTTGAAAGCATCACCGCGGTTAGTTGTTGGAATGGGTGGTTTCAACTTGTGCCTCACCCTAGACTGCTTTTACCAACTTTTATCACGACCGAATTCAGGCCAACGATAATTCCCCGGAGCCCTAGCTGGAACTATCTGCAGTCAACAAAGCACCTCTTTATGCTAAGCGTGGACCTCTGTGACGTGTCCGGGAAAGTGGTTGCAATCCTACTCCACGAGGACCGACCCACTCGCCCACCTGTGGCACGCAACGATCCAACATCGTTATGCTTTACTCATCTGCCGCTATTCCTTTTGTACCATAGAAAGGGATTTTTTCATAATCCGAAAGAACGATGACTAACTAAGCGGGGATGCGTGATGGAAAAACGTTCATATGTCGTCAGTGGAATTGTAAAAATTTATATCTTAGTTGCGAAAAATTCTAAGATGTCATGGGATTTTTAGATATGACATACCCATGATAGTCAACGATAACGAATCACATGTTGAATCAGAGTTAAGGATTGGAAATAAAGGAATTGTAGTGGATATCGCACTATGATTGATAGTCATGGTCGTCTGTGGAGTCATGGTCGACAGAAAAGTCACGGTCTTCGGAAGGAATATTTCCTTTGCAGGTTCTGTATACATTAGACTCTGCATGCTTATGATACAACACAATTCAGATAAGACGTATTATAAGAGATAGGTTACATACATGTATTCTGATCTAGCGTTGTCCTTATGTCATAAAAAGCCTTCTTTGACTTTCAGGTAACGGTCGTCGAATTTGCAGAGAATGAAATTGATGTTGTGATTCCTCTAGATAGAAAGATTATATCTTGATTCTAATTAGCATTAAAATTTACAAAGTATACTATGTGAACTGCAGACAGGGCATTTTGAATTTTGTATAAAGGCATGTCCACATTGACTGAAGGGAAAAAGGTCAAAAATTGTAGATATAGTGATGGTGTACCAGGGATAATCTTAAATCGTCCATACCAGCATATAAGCAGAAATTATAAAACAACGATGGAATATTAAATATCGATGTTTTACCAATGTAACCCCAACAAATCAGCTTCATGTGCGAAAAATAAATTTTGCCACAAAATGCGCACCGTCACGCGGAAAGACCCTCACTGGGCGTCCGTCTTATCAGAAACTCTCCGATAAGAAAGGAAAGGAAGTTTGCTTCATGATAATCGACCGCCCATTTTCATCCATTCCCAGAGATCGGACATGGTAGGCCTAATGGAAGGAATAGCTTCCTAGGCGACTTCTGTTCATCTTTCACCTCTTGACATCCTTACTTCCAAACATATGCAAATGTTGCTACAGAATCGACTCAGAGTTGAGCACTTAGTATATAATTTGTCAAACTCAAATGTCTTAATAAATGCACATTCATTGACAAAGACGTGGCTTCAACTTTTAAATCACCCAGCGTAATTTGTGTGGTTTGTTTTCAAGCATCTGAAGACATTGGGCTGTATTTAAAAACATGAATGTCCGAATAACGTGGAAAAAATGCGTCACCCAAACGAAAAAATGCGGACGAATACAACGCACAGTACTACCGCTCTCAATTGAGTTTATTAACCCCAGCTTGGTGAGAGTTGCGAGTGTGTGTAGGCTGTCCCACACCTAGTTTGGCATGGCTTTGTGTCTTGGGTGGGACAGTGCTTAAGTTAAAAAAGAACAACGGACTAGCAATAAAATAAATTTATAAACGAATTTTTGCGCGAAATTTGTCGAACTAGAGTTAATCATAAAAATTGAACCACAGAAATTATGTCAAACTTCTATAGATTCTACTGCCTTTCAATCTCATTTTACATTGACAAGCCATGCACCATTCGAAAGTTTATGTTCTCAGCTTTTTCAATGGGATATTATATATTTGTATCCGTTATTATTTTAGGTGGACGGAGGTCAAAATGCAGAAATCGTCTCTTTTAGAAATCTCAAGGTTTTAATACGAAAACCTGTGAGCATGATAATGAATCAAGCACAAGTTGAAATGGTTTTCTCTGAGCATTCTCTTTATTTATTACTCGTCGATATCGGTGCACTTTTAGAGAAGTTATGATGTCCCAGATCTATTTCATGATGTGCTTCTTCAGTTTATTGTTGAAAACTTGTTTACCCCTTTGTCGCTAACGAGGTCATTTTCACGCTTTCAATATCTATAGTGTCTAGATGTCTGCTATACACATTCAAATTAAAGTGTTGGTTGACCCAGATAACTTGTAAACTAAGTTTCTATTTGTTTCCGAAGTCATCTTATGTCATGATTAAGATAAATTTGCGAAAGTGTTTTTGAAGGGCAAATTTTCAACTCTCTTGTCAGAAGGACAGTCCGAACGGCTCGTTTGCCGAAAAAAACATAGTTCTCCCAAAGACTACCGTCCAAAGGTGGAAAACTGATGTTTTCTCCCTTCCTAGAAAAGTTGGATCCGATCGGAAAGGTAAGACAAACTTTCGAACAGCTCGGATGATTATTTGCTTGGTAAGAAACGATCCTCCTTTGTCTTCGGCCAGTTGAGGAGTTCATATCAGAAGCTGACGGTTTCTGCCAAAGCGGTGAGACGTCTCCTGAAAAGTGAGCACTTCATAAGCCGTAAGAGACCATGAAGGATCGAATTGACCGCCAACCACAATAGCTACTGGCTGAAGCGGGCGATAACCGTTGTCAATGGCTTTCTCAATGAAATCAAGCTGTTTGGATTGATGGAGCGTCTGCACCTCTCCGAGGTCGCAGTGGGCGTTTGAGAGTTAAGATGAAGTCAGGTGATGCAATTCCTGATCATGTGACATTGCCTGAATAAAAAAGGTAAAGGATTACTGGTTTGTGCTGCGATATGGATGAATGGCCGAATTGAACTCCATATCTGAACGGATAGCATGATTCCGATGGATTTGCAAAAATTCTGCAAAAAGGCACATCTACTGAAGTGCGGTGAGTCGATTAAATCTTCCTGGACATGGTCTCTCTCAACTTGGAATTTTGTTAAGCAAGATTGGGAGATTTTAGATCAAATAGCGGTCAGTCGCCTGATCTAAATCATGCCTTTCAGAATTCGATTAAGTGATTGAACTTTCTGGTGATGTTGCGGAATGTATGTGACCACCAGTGAACCCACCATTGGCCCTATTAAGGGACAAATGGCTCTACAGTGGCACTGAACAGCAACAAAAATTTTATTTCAACCCTTATTTTATTTATTCCCCAAATGTATACCTGTTATTGACAAAACTTCATTAAAGTGAGAAAATGTATGTGGTTCACTTTTTATGATCATCACTGCATATACATTGTAATTATTCACATCAATTTTTTCGCCGTAAAAACCGCGCCTAAGTGGCCAGGTTATTCCCACCACAGATGCGTGTGAATTTAGCAATATAATCACTATCCTAACTCAACATAGCATGCGATTAACCTCACTTGGGTAATTGACTATTTGCGCGTCATAGAGCGTCGGAATACAACTCACATAAAACTCATAGAAACACATATCAGTTAGCCAACGGCTTTCATCGAAGTGCTCCCGTACGTCTTATGACAATACATCATTAGTTTATACAAATTTGTTGCCTTGATCACATGCACCCATATAATGTCTTTGCCTCACATTACAAATGGCAACTTCATAGACATTATATAGATCACTCTTGAAAACAGAATCACACCTACATTGTGCAATATATATTGATGAGGTGAAACGGACCCAGAAAATCAACTATTTGACAAGCAGTAGAAACTTTGATACTCCTGAAAAACATCACTACAACGCCACTGATTCCTTGCTGCTGTGAAATGTACTCGCGAGGAGTAAGCTGATATATGTCACCTGCTACATTAAAAATAGAAAATGGATAATTGCAATCCATCTGCATATATTTGAAAAATTTAGATGCAGTGCAGCATCGAGTGTACACCATCAAAAAACAGGACCGACAAGGATGGCGTTTAAAAAAGATGACAACAATGAATGCACTAAATTTGATGATCACCATACTGGCTCAGGCTAACTTGTGCAGGATACATACCAAACCGGAGTAGTTGGCAGTCCTGATCAAATACATCATACATTTCTAGATTTAGACTGTTGGAGACAGCATGTAATATAAAAATGCACTGTACATAAAAAAGAGACCCTCCCACTTCTTTCTAACTTCCAAAAGGAACTTGATAAGAAAATACAATCGAATTGAACTATGCGCAATCAGAAAGAATTCAACGAAAAATTAGGTTGATAATTAAAATCGTTCTGTTATAATAACTTACCAAGAATGATCTTCAGGTGCTTCAAACGTGTAATATTATCTTTCCTATTATCGAGAACTTTTTGAATTGCCTTTTTTACATCTGTTTCGGCTGCCTTATTTCTCCGGAACATTATTGTTTGTTAATATTCAAGGCATTTTCAACTGCTAAGCATTATCATACGACAGAAAGAGAATTTGTAAAAATCAGCTGTTAGAAGGATGATTAAACAAAACATTCAACTTCTTTTTTTGAGCAAATAATGTATGAACCATGGACTTCCGACACTGTAGTAATCATAGACATCGAACATCAGCAACCATAGTGCTTGGTGTTCGATATCTATGGCAGTAATAATCATATGTGGTAATAAAGATGGACTAGTTAGACAGACATGCAGATTGAAATTGAGAAGGACCCTCGTTGACAAGAAAACAGTGGATGGAAACGATCTCCGGATTTGGACTGGTGCTTCGCTCTGTCATCTGACTCACGCCGTTGATGTGAGCTTCAGGTGGATCGGTCGTCGTCGTCTGTCTCAATGGACATGCTTCTACATCTGAGTTACAGGTCTTGAGGGAGAGGTCTATTGCCTGGACAATTCTTGACTCCTGCAGGTGGTAATGGATGGTAAAAATATCAATATCGCAACACACAGTCCGTTTGAAGAATCTCGTGAACATGGTGACAAGCTTTGGACAAATGTAGGAAGTTGCTCCCTATACACCACCGACGGTGCTCTGCGAACTGGATGCAAATACATTGAGGTGATGAAAATTCCTGCGGAGTTGTTTGGAAGTTTTTAAAGATCTTCCGTCTCGTTGAGCGGATTATTGACATTTAGCAATGACCCGCACGTACCGCCCAAGTATTATGCGACTCGATGGATTGAGTGATCATCGAACGATTGCAAACTTGGGACTACATCGACCACATGCTTGCGACGATATGTCGAAAACATCAAGAAGCAACCTGACTCGTCGTCCTACAAGAACATGAAGGAAATGCTGAATAATCCCCTCCTAAAGGCCAAATTATGTCCTTTCGTCACAATAACCAAGGAATATGTTTTTTTCATGAAGAAATTTCAAGACGACATGCCCGTTCTTCCATTCCTGATTGAATCCCTGAGAGAACATCATAAATTCGCTGTCGAATCGGTTTATCAAGTCATAAGTTATGAAAACCTGTCATCAAAAAGCTGAAGCTTCCCATGGCTGAAAAGAATTCGTGAAACTGAATTATCAATTGACATTGGCTTTGCAGCGATATCAGCCGCAGATCAGTAATGGGCAAAAGACCGTTCCAGGACACCATAAAATTCAAAAAATAGTATCTTTAAAAACGACTAAATTTATCAATTTATGTCATTATTTCAGGTTTTTAAGACCTAAATTCATGAATTTAGACCGTTCCAGGACACCATAAAATTCAAAAAATAGTATCTTTAAAAACGACTAAATTTATCAATTTATGTCATTATTTCAGGTTTTTAAGACCTAAATTCATGAATTTAGACCGCTCCAGGACACCATAAAATTCAAAAAAATGGTATCTTTAAAAACGACATAAATTCATGAATTTGAACCCTTTTTCAGGTTTTTAAGACCTAAATACATGAATTTAGTCCATTCAAAAAGTCCCATTTTTTAAAAATGGTACTTTTTAAAAACGACATAAATTCATGAATTTGAACCCTTTTTCAGGTTATGAAGACCTAAATTCACAAATTTGGGCGTTTTTAAAAATACCCAATTTTTCAAATTTTTCAAAATCTCAAATTTGAGAATTACAATTTTTACTCCCAAAATCATGACCGTTCCTGGACACCGAAAATCATAAAAGTTGAGAATTTCAAATTCATGAATTTTATCCATCTTTCAGGTTTTTAAAATATATCATGTGACTAAAAATATTTCTTTAAAAATGGAAGAAACAAAAGTGGAAGGAACTTCAGAAATGGAAGGAACCTCAAGAATATATCCTTCGTTATCATATGAACGTAGTTCTACTTTAATGGACATTGAAAAGATTAACATTGAAAAAATGAACATTGAAAAACACAAAGATAGAGTTAGCTATATGAAAGATAAGGAATCTCAATTATTATTAAGATTAGAGCATTATAAAAAATTAAGAAAGAGATGGAACAAAGTTAAGAATGTAACACAAGGAATTGGCATATTCTTAACAATAAGTTTAGGTGCTTTAACAATTGTTATATCTTCAGGTGTTTTAGTAATTCCAGTAGTTGCTACAGCTTTAACAGGTACGGGTGTTTTTGCAACTTCACTTGTTACAATGTTAGATAAATCTTTAATAACTAAGAAACGAAAATCATTAAAAACTAAGCATTTACATATTAAAGAAGTCTATGATAAACTACATTACTACTTTCAAAGAGTATGTGATGATAATGTTATTACGTTAGATGAGATTGAAAAATTTGATCAAATAGCTAATGAAGTAAATCAAATATCATTTCAATCACAGACAGAAAAAGTTGATGATAAAAATAAAAAGGATGGCAAAATTTCTAGTGATGGTAAAACTTTTACTGGTGGTAAAATTTCTAATGAAGAAAATGACAAAATTTTTTTAGAAGAGCTAAAAACTTTAAGCGAAAATTTAAGCAAAACTTTATTAAACAAAACTTTATTAAACAAAACTTAAAACGAGAAAACTTTAAACGAAAAGATGTCAAACAACAAAGCAATAAAAAAATAATTTGTTCAGTAAAATGTTTTTGCTGTATTCCAATGTTACCACAAAATTCAAATATTATATTTTAAAAATGGATAAAATTAGAGCTGATAATTTTAAAAGAATAAAACAATTAGAAGAGTTAATAAAACAAAGAAATATCATGAAAGAAAATCATCTTCAACATAGAATGATAAAAGCTGGTATTCAATCTGATATGTTTGAAAAAATGCAGCAAACCGAACAAGTAAAAACTGATTTTGAAAAAACTATGAAACCATTTAAAACTCTTGAAAAAGAAAGTACAAATAATGATAAACAAATTGATATAACAGATCCAGAGCACAAAACTATATTAGATGACTATGGATTACTAGAATCAAACATTAATAAGAAATTACCAAAATCTATGCAATTTGAACATTCTATTTCATTTATAGATGGAAAAACAATACCTAGATTTTATCTCGGTCAAAAAGAAATATTTCCACAACCTTTTCGAGGTATAATTTTTTCACCAGATAAATCTCCTTTTAATTTAGATAGAAATTTTGTTAATCTTTTAAGAGGAGCAGATTTAAATAATTATGCTGTAGAAGATCTCATAAAATATAAAGCTATGTTAGACAGAGTTGGTGCAGTAAAATCTCTTAGACGTTATAAACAATTAGAAAATTTATTATCAACGGGAGTTAAAGTAGGGAAAGGTTTATCTGAAAAACAGAAAACAGAAACAACCATATTCTTACCAGATGATCCACAAGAATTACTAAATAGATTAAATATTTTAATATCTGCAATAAAAGAAGGACATAATTCTAGTTTCAATGAAATTCATGCAATATTGAAAAGACTGTTAGAAAAGAAGATTCTAAATGAAGAGGATTATAAAAGTATAACGAACCGAATGTTCTAGGGCTTCGCCCGTAGCTGAAATATGTTGTTTATAATTTTTATCTATGATTTTTATTCATGATTTTTATCTATGATTTTTATCTATGATTTTTATCTACGATTTTTATCTATAATATTTATTCAAAATTTTAACTAAAAAATGTGTTCAGCAGATTTAGACAAAATTAATAATCATTTAGAAAATTTGACAGAGATTTTGGGTTCATCAAAATTTAGTACGACGTTAAAAATTATATTAACTACTTCATCACACACTTGTAATTTAGAACCCATTCTACATTTAGAACAAAATAAAAATTATCAAATTGCATTGACTAGTTTCTCCACATTTAACACTATTCAAAACGTTATCAAAGATGTGAATGATCAATTTAGATATTCTACTGATAAAGGCAAAACGTGGAAAGTACTAACTTTTCTTCCTGGTTCTTACGAAGTTGAATCAATATCAAATGAAATTAAGAGACATTTAGGTATACCATTTAAAGATAAGAAACAATTACATTTTGCAGTTGAACCGGCAGTTAATAAATTTTCTCTTACTTTAGACGAAAATCATCAAGTTGATTTCAATCATGATAGATCATTGTCAAAGCTATTAGGATTTAATAAACAAACCAATAGTCAAGGTTATCATTTAGGTGAGAAGATTCCAAAAATAACTGAAATAAATTCAATTGTTGTACATTGTGACATTATTGAAGGAGGATATATAAATGGTAAATTATTCAAATTTAATATTCAGTTTTCCAGCTTTTACTGTACCCATTGGTTATAGATTAAATGTATTTCCACAAACATTAATATATTTTCCTATTACAAGAAAAACTATTAACAACATTAACATTAGAATCACTGATGAGAAAGGACAAGAAATAAATTTTGGAGGTGAAGAGATTATGATAGATCTTTTGGTTCGAGAGGTATAAACTCCTACGCGAAGCTAGAGAAGTTTAATTTTCTTCTTCTTCTTTAGAAACAAAAAATAAAAAAATAAAAATAAAATTTTTTTATTAAAAAATGAGTGAATTACCTCCATTTAATAAAAAAAAACTTAAATTTAATCATCATCCAAATTTATCTAATAAAGTTTTGTCAGTTATTTGTGGAAGATCAGGTTGTGGAAAAACGTATCTATTGTTTAAAATTTTAACGACTCCAAATTTTTTGGATTATAACAATCTTATAATTTATACAACAACGGCAGAACAACCCGTCTATCAATTTTTAAAATATGGATTTGAAAATAATCTTAAAAAACAGCAATTGCTTCATTATTCAAAGAATATGAAAAATCTGAAGATGAAGAAGAAATAAGTTCCTGGTGTGAAGAAGCAACAAAAAATAATCAGTTAGTTGAAACCAATAAAAATAAGCATATAAAGATACAACTAATAGATGATAGTGGTAATATGCAAGATCCTAGTAAACTAGATAAAACAATGAAACATTGTGTAATTTTTGATGATTGTGTTAATGATAGAAATCAGTCAGTTCAGAGAAATTATTTTACAAGAGGTAGACATAATAACTGTAGTGTTTTTTATTTAACACAAAGTATGTATTCATTAGACGGAAGTGTTATTAGAAAGAATGCAAATATATTTATACTTTTTGAAATAAATGCAAGAAACTCAAGTGATTTGTTAAGAGATTTATGTGTAAGAAATAAAGATGAATTTAAACAATCGTGTAACAATGCTTGGTCAAAAGATTATGGATTCATTACAATTAATATTGATAAAAAAATTCATGATAGAGTTATAGAACATTTGTTTACCGAGTGATAAAAAATATACAAATATAGTGTTATAATATTTTATTATTTTTTATTTTATGTATATATCAAATTTGTCTATCTTAGAAATTAGAAAATTAAAAAGGTTCAGTAGTTTTTCCATCAGGTAAAATTTTTCTTTTATCATCAAATGGATCTAATGCTAATTTATGTTCTTCTTTTAAATACATTTTATGTTTTTTTGAATTAAGTCTATAATTACATGCTGTTTTTATTTCATTATTAAATAATGCATTTTTATAATCTTGAAATGTTATTTGATTAGCCACTGATGCCTTTGAAATTCCTTTTAATGTTTTATGTGTTTTAATATTATTAGTTGTATCATAACAGTAACATTTAGATTTTAAAAATATAGCTTCTGTTATGAAATCTTCATTTCCTTCTAATTCATCTTTTACTTTACATAAATCAGAAGGATGAATGATATCTTTTATTTTATTAATTTCTTCATCAAGTGTAGAATTATACGGTATTGTTAATTCTAAGAAAACAGAATCGGTATCTGTAAAGTGTAATTTATAGTTTTTGCCATAAGCAGGTGCTAAATAATCATATATAAATCTATACATAAATAGTTTAGCTAATTCTAATATAGTGAAACCAATGAAATTAAACTTATCATGTTTTACGCTAATTCGACGTAAATGTACAGCACATAGTTCATCACTAAATCTAGTAGTTCTTTTATATGTAGGTTTCCTTGTTAAATTTTGAAACCTATCTTTATTATAAACTATTTCAATATTTTGTCTATTACGCACATTTTCTAAAGTCTTACCATAAAATGCATTATTCATTAATTTGAAGAACACGTTTCCACAATCATCTTTATTTCTTTTAGCTATTTTGCGTTTTTCAATATTGAACTCTATATAATTTTTTAACCACCTAGATTTTTGATAAAATAGTTTTCGATGTATTTTGGTGAGAATCATTCCATGATCTAAATACCAATCTAGCATTCTTCCTTCAACAACATACTTTCCTTTATTGCTTTGTGTTAACATAAGTTTTTTTGTTGGTCTGTATTTTTAGGAATTAATAATGGAAATGAATTAGATTATATTATCAGTAATTGATTGAAAATTAACTTATATTTAATGTATTCAATTGTGTATGATTATTAAAATTAACATATATTTAATAAAAGTATTACTAAGAAGATTATTTTTTTTGGTGATGTTTTTTGCAAGGTAGGGTTTGTTATTGGGAAGGTTTTATAAAACGATGATTGTTAGTGAGGAATTGCTAATTAGATGTTAGGGGGATAAAGGTGTGGGGTAGTGATGAGGTATAGGGTATATAGATGATGAATTGAAAGAATGGATTTACTAGAAAAAATTTACAGGTGTAGTATAAGATTGAGATATTTAAATGAATATTAAATATAATTAGATTTGACTAGATTTTATGTAAATAATGATTTTGAAAATATAAAATGATTATTGAGTAGTTGGTTAAGATATTGTATTAATCTATATATGAAATGTGTTGAAATATTGACTGTGGGTGTAAGTATTTTTGTAGTTATTATTATTCAGTATATTGGGAAGTGAGGAGAGTCGGTATTGATTAGGTTTGGATGTATAAGTTTTAAAGTTTAGATTGTGGATTGTGTTTGTTGAGGATGGGAGGTTCATAGTTTGAATTGGTTAAATTTGGTATTTAATGGAATTAATGTATTGTTCGATATATATAGATTTTTGATGTGGTATGTGTAATTAAGTGATTTGATGTGGTGTATATGTTGGATTGTTGTTTGAGGTATAGTGATAATGGTAGTATAGAGTTAAAAATTTAATTGTTATGTAAGTTAGAATAGTAGGAGGATTATATATAATTAGTAACAATGATGTTATATTTTATTATTTCATTTAAAATTAGATATTTAGATTATATAATGTTAATATGTATTACATAGTAAAGTATATTGTATTACGTATATATTAGATATTAAAAATATTAATTTTAGTATTAAATTGAAGATATAAATAATTTGAGTAAATTTTAAATGAAATGAAAATTATTACAAGAATATTATTGGTAATATTATATTTATTATGTCTATAAATTTTATTGAATAGAAGATAATTTTATTTTAATTAATTTTTATATACTAGGTTAATTTGTTATTGTTGATAGGTTGTAATCATGTTGATAGATTGAAATGATATATGTAAATATTAGTGAATTTTTGATGGGGGATTGAGGGTGATTTTTTAATATTGTTATTGTTTCTGTTTATGTATGAGGTTTTATATTGTGTTGGGTCATAATTAGTTTGAGTGTGGGGTTTTAACAAGCTTAGATGGAGTTAGGGGAAATTTGCATGTTTGGGTAGAAGAAGTTAAGTCTGTGGCATGGTGGTTGTATTGAGGAGAGATATGAATTGTTAGGTATGATTTATTAAGTAGAATGAACTTATGGGATGAAGTTTTTATGGGAGTATTAAGTAGAGTATGGGTAGGATGTTATAGAAAGTGGTTAGATATTGAGGAATTGTTAGTTGTAATGTGGTTAATAAGAGTAAGTATTTGAGAAATTTTGTTTATTAAATAAGATTACCATAATGTATGTTTAATAGATTTTGATTATTAAGTGAGGTAATAGCATAAATATTATAGTAAATTGTATAATTTTGTGTTTGATATGATCATTAACTAATTAGAGTAAGGAAGTTATAAGAAAGATTAATGAATGGTTTGATTATGGTAATAAAGGAATTTAAGTATAGATATGTAAAAGGTGAATATTATTTAAATTCTATGTTAATTAGGGGAGTAAGTATATTAGAATAAATTAGAAAATTTATTAAAAAGATTTTAAAGGAAAGGAATTTAAAATTAGATGGTATGGAAATTGAATAAAATTATGTAGTGTAATTTATTAGGAAAAACAATATTTAACGACATGGAACTATGTGGTTGTGGATATAGGAAATTGGAGGAAGAATAAATTAATGATAGAATGATTAAAATTACTTAAATAAATTTATATGATTAGATCTATTTGTTTATGGTAAAGACTGTGGTGATGAAATACTATTAGTAAGAGAATTTGATATGAGGATAAGAGTGAAATTTTGTAATTAATTTTATGAGTTGTTGGTGATATATAATTAAGATATATTATATAAATGTAATTGTAATGAATGATTAATTATTAAATGTATTATTAAATATAATGTTAGTATTTATTTTAAAATTATTTTAACACAAAGGATTATTGTAAAATAAGTTTATTATGTGAATATTTTTCAAATATTTTATTTATATAGAATTGTTTAAGACAATTATAGATTATAAATTTAGATTTATTAGTGATTATATGTTAATAGAAGAATTAAAGTTTTTTTAATAAGATTAGATATTTTGACTTATTAAATTATATTATTAAATATTAATTATTTTTAGATATTAGATAAATGTAATTAAAATTGTTTAATTTTTAATTATCTGATTTTGAGTTATTGAGATTAAAGATGAATTTGGAATTATTTAATGATTTGAGGATTAATGATTTATAAAGGATTAAAAATATTTTTGGAAATTTGGGTTAAGGTAAAGGAGTGATGTGATGTTTGTAAACATGGAGTAGGTGGTAGGGTGTATTGTGTTAAATGTAATTTTAATTAGTAGTATTTTAATAGTAGAGAGGGTAAAGGATTGATAGGATGAAAGGTAAAAATTTTGCACGTTTTAATTGGGTATGGGGAGAGTTCTGTTATTTTTGATGTATATTCTAAGGAAAAATTATATGACAAATTATAGATATATATTTTAATTATTATTTTAATAATTAGATAAGGAATTATGTTGGGCAGTTATGATTAAATATTTATGTAGTGGGATGATGGTGAAATGAAAAAACTATTGTAAAAAATTGAAGAGATATGGAAGATGAGAATATAAAGTAAATTTATATTTTGAAGGATAGGAAAAGTGTTAATGTAGGTATAGGTAAGAAAGGAAAGGAGTTGTTAATTAACATTTGTAATATAGGAATGATGTTGTGTGGTAGTGCGAATGTGGAGTGTCAGGTTGGTAATAAAGTCATTGGTTGGGTATTGGGTTTGATAGGAAGATGTGAATATAGAAGTGGAGGTGGGGAGGTTGTTAGTATTAAGATTGATAATAATGAATGTGAAGGTTAACAAGAGATAGTAGTAGAGATATAGGGTAAGAATAGAGAAATGTTAGTTAGGTGATTTATGTATATCGTGAAGATATGTATAATGTGTAATTGAATATTAAGGTTGGATTAAATATGGTTATTGATAGTGATAATTAATACATATAGATGGGATTTATATTAATTAATAATATATAATTTATAAATTAATAAAATGATAATAATTATTTAATGTATATAAAAAATTTATTATATTAGAATAAATGAATTGTATATAAATATTTAATATATTTTTGAAGAGTATTATTGATTATTAATGTTATATTTTATTATATTAATATTATATAATATTTATATTATATAGTATATATTTAATTTTTATATTTAATTATATATATATATTTATATTTTTAATAATTATTATATTATAATTATTATTATAATTATTAATATAATATAATATTTGAATTATATTATATTTATTATATAAATATTTATTATTATTTATTTAAATTAATTATATAGAATATATTTATATATAAATATTAATTTATAAATTAAAAATTATTTTAATTAAATATTATTTATATATATTAAGTTATATATTATATTAAATAAATTATTTATAATATTATAAATATTATTTAAATTATAATATTATAATATATTTATTATAATTGATAATAATTAATTAATTATTATTATATTTATATATTATAATTTTAATTATTTATATATTAAAATTAAGTATTTAATTATATATAATATTATATTTATATAAATTATATTATTTAATTTATAATTTATTATAATATATAAATATATAATATAATATTTATAATTATAATTATATTATATTATTATTATATATATATATTAATATTATATTAATAATATATTTATTATTTTTTATTTTTAATATTATAATTAATAATTATTATTATATTAATAATATATAATATATTTAATATATTTTATTAATAATATAATTTATATTTATAATATTATATAATATTTTATAATTATAATATATATTAAATATATTAATTATATATTTAATAATTATAATTAATTAATTATAATATTTATAATTATTATAATAAATTTATTTAATTATATTATATATTTATAATTATAATATTATAATTTAATTATTTATTATAAATAATATATAATTATTTATATTATAATATATTATATATAATATATAATTTTATTATTAAATTATAAATATTATTATATATTTATATAATAATATATTATAATATTATATTAATATATATTATAATTATTAATTATTTATATTATAATTATTTATATATATATTATAATTAAATATATTTATTTTATTAATAAATTATTATATTTATTAATTATATATATAAATATATTATTATTTTATTAATATTATAATTAAATTAATTAATTTTTATATATAATTTATATATAATTATATTTATAATTATAAATTATATATTATAATATATATTATATTTTAATATATTAATATATATTATAATTATATTATATAATATTATATAAATATAATTTATATATATTATTATATATAATATTATATATTATATTAATATAATATATAATATATTAAATTTATAATATTATTATATTAAATTTATATATATTATATATTAATATTAATATATTATAATTATTATATATTATATTATTATAATATATATTATTTATTATATAATAATTATTTATTATTTATATATATTAAATTATATTATAATATATTATTAATATTATATAATATATTATAATAATTATTTAATTATTATATAATTATATATTATATTAATTTAATTATTATAATATATATATATATTATAATTATATTATAATTATTAATATATTTTATATTAATATTAATTATTAATATTATAATTATAATATTATATTATTAATATATATAAATATTTAATATTATATTATTATATTATTATAATATAAATTATTAATATATTATATATTTAATATTATAATTAATTTATATATATTATATTATAATATATAATTATAATATATTATATATTATATATATAATATATATATTATATATAATTATAATATATTATAATATATTATATATATTATATTTATTAAATATAATTATTTTATATATAATATATATTATATATAATATTATAATATATATAATTATTATATATATAATTATATTATATATTTATTTAATATATTATAATAATTATTATAATATATTATTAATATATATTATATATTATATTAATTATATAATTATATTAATATAAATATATAATATATATTAATAATTATTATATATATATTTATTTATAATATATATTATTATATATTATAAATATATTTATATATTATATATATATTATAATTTAATATATTAATATATATTTATATTTATTATATATTATAATATTATATATATATAATTATATAATATATATATATATTATTAATATATAATATATATAAATTATAATAAATATAATATATTATATATATATTTATAATATTATTAATATAATAATATTTAATATTATAATATATATTAATTATTATAATATAATATATATATAATTTAATTATTATATAATATAATATATAATATATTATATTTATATTATATTATTAATATATATTATAATTATTTAATAATAATATTTTATAATATATAATATTATATAATTAATTATTTTAATTATTATAATAATAATATTTATAATATAAATATTTATATAATATTAAATATTATATAATTAATATAATATTATAATAATATTATATTTAATAATATATAAATATTATATTATTATATTATAATATATATAATATAATATAATATTATAATATATAATTATTTAATATAATATATTATATAATAATAATTATATTTATAATATTATATTATATAAATAATATATTAATATAATATAATTTATTATAATATATTATAATTATTATAATTAAATTATAAAATATAAATATTTAATATTAATTTATTATATAATATAATATATTTAATATTATATATAATATAATTATATAATATTATAATTATTAAATTTATATAAATATAATATTATATAATTAATATATTATAAATTATATTATAATATAATTATATAAATAATATTATAATATTAAATATTAATATTTAATATTAATTATTATATAATATAAATAATTATATATATTATATTATATTTAAATATTAAATATATTAATATTATAATATAATTATTTATAATATTTATAATATTTAATTATATTATAATATAATATATTATATTATAATTAAATTATTATAATAAATATTAATATTTATTAATATTATAATTATAATATTATATTAATATATTATTATATAATATATAATATATTATTTAAATAATTATATATTAATAAATTATATTATATTTTATATATATTAAATTATAATAATTATTAATATATTATAATATTATATATAAATATAATTATAATATATTTAATTTATATAAATAATATAATATATTTAATTATATATATTATAAATATTATATTATAATTTATAATAAATTATTAATAATATATAATTTATATATAATATTATTAATATAATATTTATAATTAATATATTATTAATATTTATAATATATTATATATTAATATAAATATAATATTATATAATATTATATTAATTATTATATATAAAATTAATATTATATTATATAATATTAATATTATTATAATATAATATTATATTTAATAATATTAATATATTATAAATTATATTATATATAAATATATAATATAATTATTATTAATATAAATTATATAAATAATTATATTAAATATATTATAAATTATATATATAAAATATAATATTATATAAATATTAATATATAAATTTATAATATTATTAATATTTAATATAATATAATATTTATAATATATAATAAATTATAATATTAATAATAATTATTATATATTATAATTATATAATATATTTATATAAATATTTAAATATAATTATTAAATATTATAATTTATATAATATATTATAATATTTAATATATAATTTATTAATATTATAATAATTATTATATATTATAATTTATAATAATATAATTTAATATATTATTATTATTAAATATTAATATTAAATTATTATAATATTTAATATATTTATAATAAATATAATAATATTATTAATTATTATTTATAATTAATATATAAATTATATAATTAATATTTATATAATATTATATTTAATATAATTATATAAATATTATTAATTAATATTAAATTATATTATAATATTTATAATATAAAATATTATAATTAATATAATTTATATTATAATTTTATATAATAAATATTATAATATATAATATAATATTATAAATATAATATTAAATATATAATATTTATATTATATAATAATATTATTAATTATATTAATAAATATAATTATTATAATTAATAATTAATATTTAATTATATTATATATAATATAATATATTATAATATATATAATTATAATATAATTATTTATATTAATAAATAATAATTTATTATTATAAATATATAATTAATATATATAATATATTATATAATATTTAATATATATTTATTATATATATAATTATATTTAATTAATAAATATTATATATATAATAATTATAATTTATTTTATAATAATATTAATTAATTAAATTAAAATAATTATAAATATATTTTTAATTAATATATTATAAATAATTTATTATATTAATAAATAATATTAAAAAATTTTTATAATATTATATTAAATATTATATAATATATATATAATATAATTATTATAATATTTATATATTATTAAAATTTAAAATATATATATATAATTTAATATATTAGTATTATAAATAATAATTTATAATAGAAATTATATGTATTTGGAGAAAGAGGAAAGAAAGGTATTATTTTATGTAGGTTTTTTTAAAGAATGGTGGTCAAATAGGATTGTTTGATTAGAGGGTTGGAAGTTTTGAGGAATGGTATCTAAAGAATTTCAAATTATTTAGAATTTGAAATATATTAAGAAGTTAATTTAGTATAATAGATGTTATATGAATATTATGTATTTATAGTAGGTAATTTTTTGATATATTAATATTTTTAGTAGGGATGGGTGTAGAGTTATTTTTAGATAGTGGAATAATGGGAGGTGTGTTGTGAGTGTGGTTGAAGAGGTGAGTAGAGGTTTAACATGTAAGTAAAAAGGTTGATTAGTGCTAGAATAAGAAAGTGGAAAGTAGGCTAAAAAGTGAGTATAGGTAAAATGAGGAATTGGAAGAAGGGGGTGGGTGTATGAGTGGGGATTATAGGTGATTTGTGTAAGATAATTGAATGATTTTTAATTTAGCAATTGGATGATGATTTATTATTATGGATGTTTAAGTATTTTGATTTAATAGTGGTGTGATATTAATGGTATTTAGACACATATAAGGTAGGGATGAAGGAATAGGTTGTGCGTTTATAAAATAATTATAAGGGTTAGGTGAAGTGTGGATATAAGTGGTAGGATTATAGCAGTGGAAATTTGAGTTAAAATAGAAATAGAAAGTATATTAAGAAAAAATTTATGATATTGATATAAAAAGGATTTTGTGGTAAATATGATAATTGAATTTTTTTGGTAAGAGATAATTAGGAGTTTAAGTTATACATATGTATATGTGGTGTAAGAGATTTAGGGAATTTATGTAATTAAGTTTTGTTAAGGCAGTTTAATGTAGGTATAGTTTCAAAAAAATAGATAATGAAATTGGTAATGGATTGATGATTGTTAAATATTAATATTGGGAGGGGGTGTTATAGTTGGATTTTTTAAGGTGGAATATGTATAGAGGGGTAGGAGTGTGGAATAAAAATTGGGGTATAAGGGGGTGGGTAGGTGTGGGGTATGGAGAGTTATGGTGTGGTAGGTTAAAGTAGGTAGATTTTTGTAAAGAAAGAATGTGTGATAATTGATATATATATTGAAATAAAGTTTAATTAATAACAATAATATTATCATTTAGGTGTATGGTTAAAAATTATTAGTTAATTAAGTAATTAAAAGAGTGGTGAAGTTGAGTAGTGGAGGATATGTATTTAAGATGTATAGGTTATTTAGTATTTAGAGGTGAAGGGTTAGAGTGATGATTTGTTGGTGGGGTTTGTAGGTGTTGGTGTGTGGGGAGAGTATTGGTGGGGTTGTGTATGGTGGGATAAGTGGTTTAGGAGAATATGTAATCGGTTGAGTATGAAAATATAATGATTTAATAATGATTAGTAATTCTTTTTTATTCTAAGTAATGTGTTAGTGTATAATGATTTATATAATTGATGAATTTATTAGGTGAGGGGTTGAATATGGTGGGTGTTGTAGATAAATTTTGAATTAGAGGTAAAATCTTTAGATGTGATTGTTTGAGATTATGGTGGATGATGAATGAGTGAGAGGGAAAGATTGATAGTGGAGTGTAGTTGTATGAGGCAGAATGTGAATTTTTTATTGAGTTGTATTTTAGGTTTAGAGATTTGAATCTTGTTAATTGTTTTTGGGAGTAAGTAAAGTGGTTTAAAGAATGGAATGGGTTTAATTTAAATGATGAGCGTGAGATTGTGAAGTGATAAGAGTAATGAATGTGGAAGTATGAATTGGGTTTGGTAATATAGTTTTTATGTTTAATAAATTAAGATAGTGAAATTGATTATTAGTATGAAATGTAATTTTTGGAGTATTATGATGGAATTAATTTGTTGTTTTATTATTATTATTAGTATTTTAATTACGAAAATATTATTAAATATAAATAATTATTTATTTTTTTGATCATCAGAATTATATAAAATTTTTATTATAATATTATTGATTTATTGAAGGATTTATTTATAAAATAATTATGTACAATAATAATAAGTTAGAGGTGGGTAATGTATTTAGGGGTAGGTTGGATTTGAGGGTTTATAGTGGGTTTAGGTGTATTAGTGAGGTATGGAGTTTTGTGAATGGAGTGGGCAAAGGACGAATTTGGTGGTATGGTTGGATGGGGAGTGTGTGGGTGGAACTTATGGGTTTGTAAAAGTGGTGATTGTGGTTGTTAGTAGGATGATGGTTGGGGGTTGTGGAGGAGATTTGATTTGGATTTTGTAGGTGATTTAGGTTGGATGTATGTTCGGGATGGAAGTGGAAGGGTTGTCTTGGTTAGAATTTAGGAGTAGATGATATGGTTGGGTTGGTTAGGAAGGGAAGGGGAGGTGAATGGGGATTGTTGTAGGGTTATAGTGAGGTTGGTGGGGTGATATTTGGTTTGTGGTTGTGGAGGGGTGGGGTGTATGGGTAGGGATAGTTGGTGAAGGATTATTGGTAGTTGTATGGGTGTTGGAGGATAGTGGTATGTTATTATGTATATTTGTTGGTTGGATAGATATCGTGGTAATTAGGAGTAAGGGTGTTGGAAGGGATGAGAACTGGATATAAGTTGGGGTGGGGGGTGGTGGTAATGGATTTTGGGATTTAAGGGAGGGTTGGTGTTGGTGAGACATGTTGTTTTAGGTGAATTTTTATGGAGTCAGTTTGTGAAAAGGAGTTTGAAGAGAGAGTGATTTTAAGGTTGAAGTAAAATATTAAAAGGAATTTCTGTGGATATAGGGTGTATTAGGATAGGTTGGATTGATGAAGCAGAGGGATGATGAGCAGATTTGAGGTTTTTTATGGAGTCAAAGTATTAAAGGATTGAAATTGTTAATCATTTATTTTATAAATTGCTCAAATTGTATATGAATTATTGGAGTGTTTTGATTAAGATAGTTTTATGAATATATTTAATTTATATAAAAATAGAACGCAGGTAAGAATAAAAAGTGTTATTAATATATAAAGTGTTATTATGATTATTATGTATAATTGTTACAGTTAAATAATGTGATGATATGGAGTTGTTTGTTTGATTCCACGAGTGTATTGAGTTAGATTAATTAGAGGTTGAGTGAATTAATTAATATAAGAAGATATAGTATGAATGTTAAAAATGTTGATATTAATTTAATTTATAATTTTAAATTAGTATATTAATTATGAATACTTGAGATAGAATATTAAAATTTGAATTGTGTTGATGATAGATAGGATTATATTTTAAATTTTATTTTAACAAAATTTTTTGGAGAGATATTATGTAAGATATACTTATTTATGTGGATTGTTATAGAATTTAAATTTTAATATATACAATTGTTGAGAATAAGTATTTTAAATATATGTTATATTATATAAAATAATAATTTTAATTAACGATTTATGGTATTTTAATGATTATATTAATAAATTTACTATAATTAGAGTAATTATATTAAAATTAAAGTTTTTATGATAAAGATTATTTTTTGAATAATAATGTTTTAAAATAAGAATTAGATATCATAATATTTTATTGTAATTAAATATGGATTTAAATTTAAATTAATAATTATATTTCATTTATATTAAAGGGAATATATTGAGTATTAGTATTGACATATATAAATAAAGATTTAATTGGTTATTGTTTGGATAATTATAACAGAAAAATAGTTGTTATAAGTTGAGGATGTGGTGGTTTATAGGGCCTGTTAGGTTTAGAATGAAATAAGGATGGATGGTGATTATAATGATATATTTAGGTGATATGTGTGTTTAGTTGGCGATAATTGGAAGTAGATAATATGATGTGAGAAAATGTGAGTATTAACAGTATGTATAGTAATGTATAGTGTATTTAGTTATGGTTAAAAGATTAAGTGATAATTATTAAGTTTGTAAAGACAGATATGTTTAATGTAATAATTAGAGTTATATATGAAATTCATTTTATATATTTATTATTGTGAGTTAAATTAATATTTAAGATAATATTATTTAGTTTGTTATTTGTAGGGTGAGGGTTGGTGATAACCTAGGATGGTGTAAAGGTAGGGATATAGGTTCTATGTTTGTGAGGAGGGGGTGGGGTGTTTGGGTGTTTATTGTTGGTGGTATTATGTGTGGGGGGTGGAATGATTGAGATGTTTGTGGGGATAGAGTGAAATGGTTGGGTTGGGTGGTAATTTTATATGTGTATGATGTTGTTGATTGTGGGGATGTGGGGTTAGGGTAGTGTTAGTAGTGTTTGGGTTGGGTAATGGAGGTTATGGTTTTGGGGATAGTGGTGGTGTGGTATATTATGGGGGGCTAGGTTTAATGATAGTTGTGTAGTAGGTAGATAGTGTGTAGGATTAATGAGATGTATGAATTATAATATGATATTTAATATAATTGTATTTTTTAAAGGGGTTTTGGATTTATGAGTTGGTGGGTGGGGATGTGATAGTCAGAGTGTTGTTGGTGTTAGGGGTGGGTTTGGGTGAATAGTGTGGTGGTGGTTTGTGGTGAAGTTTGTGTTTGTGTAGTTTTGAGGTATTGTAAGGTTGGAAGTTGAGGTGGTATGTTGTATAGGTATAAATGATGGTAGTAGAGTTGTGTGTGGTTGTTGATGGTAGGGAGGGGATAGATAGGGGTTTGGAATGATGAAGGGTATATGGGGGATTTTGGGTATGTGGTTGGAGATTGGTAAGAAGAGTGGCTAATGAGTATTTGTAAAATAGTAGTGGTAGAGAGTGTTTAGGAGGGATTGAGGTGAGGTAGGTTGGTGTTTAGTGATATAAGGAAGGGGGAATGAGGGATAGTTGGGGTTGGAATTTGTATTATGAATTAGGGATGAAATGGATATGATGAGGGATTTTAGTTTAGGAATTATGTTAATTGATATTGAGTTTATGATAAGGAGTGGATTTGGAGAAGGTGATAGATTTTTATATGGTGGTGGTTGTGAATATTCTAGTGTGGTGTAGGGGAGTGTGTGTGTGTGACTTTTAGGGGGATTGTGGTGATGGTGGAATTTGTGAATGTGAAATATAAGTTAGTTAATCCTATGGTAGATAGTTATATATGAGGTGAAGTATGAGGTATGATAATGATAAATATAGAGGTATAAGTTTATTGGATATTGAATTTAGTAATTGAGTAATGAAGAGGATAGAGGATAAAGTCTGGATAATGGTTGGGAACGATAGTTGAGAAGTTTGAAGATGGGGGGGGGTGGAGGAGGTTTATGCGATTGATGGTGGGGAAGTTTGGTTGGGTGTTGGTCGTGTTGTGGGGGTTGTTGATGGAGTAAGTTGAATGGATGTGGGTTGTGTGAATGAGGAATTGGGGGTTGGATTTGTTATAAATTGGTTTATGGGTGTTTGGGGGGGGAGTGGATGATGTTGGTTTTAGATTTGTTAGGGTGTATGAGGTATGATTGGATCGATGGTTGTATGGAAGGTTGTGTTTGTATAGGAGAGGAGTGAGAGGAGTAGGAATGAATTAGGGTGTATTAAATGTGGAGTGTAAGGTTAGGTTAAGTTGGTGGTATTAAATCTTGAAAAGTTTGTAATGGGTGTTGATAGGAAGATAGTTGAGGTTAGTTAGATAGGAATATGGATTGATTTGAGTAGAATAAGTATTATGGTATTAAGTATTGGAAAATGTGGTTTGAGTTGAGAAGGATTAAAATAGATATTTATAATGAGAGTGATTAATAGTATTTAGGAGTGAGGTATAATTATATTGTTGATTAATTAATTTAGTAGTGTTAGTAAAAATTGCACATGAGAAATAGTAATCAAATATAAAATTAAGAAGGTAGTATATTAATAGTTTTAATTTTGTGTATTAATATTGATGGTGATGAGTGTAGTTTAATTTATAATGAGTGAATAAGTGGTAGAAAGAGGAATGGATATTGATTGAGATGAATGGTTATAATTTGATAGGTAGGGTGTTTTAGGTATGATATTGTGTATATGTGGTGGAGTTTTGGTTATTTATATTATAATTTTAATAGATTAGTAGTTTTGGGGTATTTTTGTTTGAGGGGTGGTGTTAAGGTGTGGGTTATAAGGGGGGTAGTTGGATGTGGGTTAGGGTGATTAAGAGAAGGGATGAAGTGTGGTGGATTGTATGGGAGAATGTTTGGGGTGGTTATTGTGTAGTGTGTGGAGATGAAGGAATTATGGTAGATGTAAGGTAATGGGAATGAGGGATTTGCTGTTTGGGAAAATGGTAATGTGAGTGTGTGAGTTTTAGGTAATAGGATGAGTTGTGAGTAATAGAGGATGATTATTATAGTATTGTGTGGTAGAGTATAGTATAGGTATTGGAAATAAGATAAGAATATAAGTGGTATAAGAATAAAAACTTCACCCACCCCCCTTAGAAAAAATTTTATTAATATAATTTATTCAATTATGTTGTGTCATTGTATTATTTTTTATATTATAAATAAATAATGTTAAATTTAAATAAAATTATTAACTTATATATAATATGGAATTATTAGAAATGAGATATTTGTAGAGAGATTAGATTAAAAATAAGATTGAATGATATAATAAATTAATTATGTATTTATATTTGATTGATTAATAAATTTTTTTAAATGTAATAATTTTACCACTAGTATTGATTAATAAAAAATTATAATATATTGATAAAATAAAGATTAATTATAGTTTAAAATAATATTTAATATAATAACAGTAGGATTATTATTTTGTTAAGTTGTGTGATGGTTAATGTTTAATAGAAATTGAAATTAGAGAGGAGATAGTTATCGAAGAGATGAGTAATAAAGATTTTATAATGGTATTGATATTAAATTTAGAGTGCTATTTAATTTATATAATATTTTAAAGTAGAATATAATATTATATTTAATTTAAATTCATTTTAATTATATAAAAAATTAAAATAAATATATAGATAATATTATTAGTATATTATAAATAAAAAATTAAATTAATAAGATTATATAAATTCATTACAAAATTTTTTAAATTGATTCTCATAAAATTAATATAAATGTATATTTAAACCAGCCTATTATATTTTGAAAGATTAAATTTTATATAATTTAAAGCTAATTGAATGATTAATTACCTTAGAAAATATTAAATTATAATGAAACGATACGTTTTAATAAATAATTTTATAAAAATTAAATTAAGTAATATTACAAATTATCATTTTATTAATAATCTTTATTTAATTATTTATTTAATTAATTTTATAAAATATTATATAAATTGTAATTAATATATTAATTATATTTAATTCTTGATTTATTTATTAATAATAAAGATATAATATAAGAAATGCATTTTAAAACTTAAAAAAGAGGGTATTAAATCATACATTGCTAACATTTAACTACATTAATTCATTAAGCTAAAAGTAAAATTGATACAAACTTTAATAATTAATTATTTATAAGTTTACTATAAATTAAATTTTATTTATATATATTTTCCTATATTTTACAGACTATTTCTTGTAAGAAAATATTTTTCTTTAAGCTACATAATACTACAACACTGCATAAAAATAAATTGATATTACTTTTATTTATAAGATTATAATTATGATTAAAACTAAAGACTATAATATTAATTCCATCAATTTCAATATTACTCTATTCAATTTATATTATTTCAATTTTTGATTCATAATAAATTATTTATTTTACCTTATACAAATAAAAAAATTGAAATATTCTCTTATTGAATTATTTTTAAATTTATTTTTAAATTAAATATAAGTATTAAAAATATTTAATTATAATTATTTCAATTTATATTTTTAATTATATATTACTTATAATTATGAAGATTTAAGAGATGTTATTCATAAATAATTTAAAATTAGATATACATAATTATTATTTATAATTAAATTATTGAAATTATTTAATATTTAATAATATAGATTTTTATTAATTAATTCTATGATAAATAAAATTTATATAATAAAATTTTGTTAATTTGGATTTTTATTTTGAATTTTTTCAAAGAAAATAATGTATATTATCAAATAAATTGTATAATTTTATTTAATTATATTATATTAATTAGATTTAAATTGAATTTTAACTTTTGTTTATAAAATAGCTACCAATAACAAAAGCTATCAAAGATATTTGTAAGATTTGAGGATATAATTATTATTAAAAATCAAATAAATAATTATTTAAAAACTTATTTATTATAAGTTTATTATATAAATATGATTTAAATAATAAATTTATATTTAATATATTAAATATTTTAGTAATGTAATTCTATATTAAAGAAAAATAATAATATATAATATTTTAGTAGTTCTTTTTTAATTATGATTATTAATTATTAAAGTCATTATGACGAATAAACATATATAAAATTTTACCAATAAGAATTAATTATTCAGTATTTTATTTTAATTATTTTAACTTTATATAGAAACTGATTTAAATTATTTTTAATATTACACATTTCATATTAACTAGAAAATTATTACATTCTATTATAAATTTTTATGAATCTTAAACAACAAGAAATGAAAGATTTTTGCTAAATCTGAAAATCTTCTTATTGGGAATTTTGTTTTCGGGACCGACAGGAAAATATTTTGTTTTTTCTTTTATTTCATCAGGGTTATACTCACTCACCTTTTCTTATCTATAAACCTTGCTTCTAATTTCCATCTATATGATTTTTTGATAATTCCAGAATATTACACCATGACATTTCACCTGGTGGTAATTCTTGTATCCTCGCAGAAGAATATAAGCTATTAACATATAATATAACAAATAGTTTTCTCTAATGATTCATTCAATGACGCTTTGACTATCTTCATTTGATTATTAAGTCCTTCTAGCTTTTTGATTAAACTCTCAATATTTATAAACTGATGCACTTTTACTTTTAGCGATTGGATTTGATGCTTATAAAAATTTAATTATGGATGGGATTATTATCTTTAATGGATTTTTTTGATTTTGTCTTTTGTAGGGATGATTGGATTATGTTGGTAGGATATTTCATGCGAATAGAGATTGCATAAGGGATTTTTATTAAATGATGATAAAGATTCTTATTGGAAATTCGGATGATTGTAGGGCGATGATTGGAATTAGAGGATAGATGGAATTCCTTACATGGCTGGGGATATTGGGGATGACGAAGATGAGATGGTGAGATTGATGGGATTTAATGAACTATTTGCTACTTTGGATATGGATATTTTGGACTTGAATTTTTGTATTTTGGAGGATAGTGGATTATTCATTTTGTTGATCATCTGAAGATGAGCTTTCTTCTAATTAATCTTGCTAAATTGCGGTTTCGATGAGGATAATGGATATTACGACTTTAGGATCTTGATTGACTTTAAGTGATTTGAAAAGGATCTCATTTAAATGAGATAATGGATGCATACCAGGAGATGGATTTTTTAATTGATATTTTTTGGATAAACACGGATTTTTTTTTGTATGGGATGAGGTGGAGGAGGATAAATCGCTGATTGAGGGAATAATGAGGAATTTGGGATGGACGAATTAGATTGACTTAAGATAAATTATTATTTTGCGATGTGATACGATTTATTTTAGATTTTTAGAATTAATGTAGATTGACGTCGCTAGCGTTATGGCGAGATGATATAATTATGGATAATTAATAGGAAATTAGTACGATGTGCTGGCTAGATTCGTAATTTGGAATGCGGAGACTTGGGATTATTGTGGGGGATCTAAATTTTTATTTATAATGAATATTTGGGAGGGGCAGGTGGGGATAAAAAGTGGTTAAAGAAAATGGATTGCAAGTGGATAATGATGAATAAGGACAGATGGGGAGAGGCTGCGCGAGGGTGGGAGGAGGACGGAGAGAGATTGATTTATATTTTATTTAATAGGAGGCGACAGGATGATTTGGAGAGCGATAGGGAGAGATTCTTATATTGGAAGAGAATAAGTGGGAATAGTGGAATGAATAAATGGATTGCCGTGCGATTGATGAGGATTTTTGATGATTAGGGATTTATGAATTTTTGGGGAATGTATAAGATTGAGATATTTTTTATTGAGATCAGATATTTAGGTGGGAGGGATATATATGATGGGATGGGAGGATTAGGAATGAGATTGAAGTAAGTGCGAATGAATTAATGAGGGGAAGTCGTATAAAGGGTAGTGAATTTGGATATATTCTTTCTGTAACGGATAGTATAACGGTTTTTTTATAATGAGGGAGCAGATCGGTTGCTGATTTTTGCTGGGATTATGGATTGAGATAGGAGTGGCGATGCTTTCTAATGAGTGCTTTGTGGATCGGATGGGACGGATTATGAATTTTTTAGGATGATATAGAATTTTCCTATTAGGGATGATTAATTCGGATAGAATTTAATATGATGATTGAATGCGTGATGTTTTGATTAAGATGGATTTGGGGCGACCGATTAGGTGAACTGGTGCATATGGGGATTGGAGATTATAGAATAGATGGTATTATTATATGATGGGAGGGGGGGCATGTGGATAATTTGATTTTATGGTTTTATGTGATTTGGAGCTGAGGTTGGGGGATTGTGATCAATAGAGTTAGTGATTTTTGTTATGATAGAGGATTTGGATGGATAATGAGGATGGGGATCTGATGAATAGGATGAAATAAGGAAGGATTATAATGCGAGATTTTTTAAAGGTGGATTATATATTTTTTTGTTAATATTAAGTTGATAGGAGGGGGGCTAGATATGATTTTTTGAGAGATGAGGATTGTGGGGGTTTAGATTCTATATGTGAATAGATTTTTATAGAGTAATTCAAGTGGGAGATGGTGGGATTAAAATAAGGATAGATTATAGATTGATTATTTGTATTGAGGATATTTGATGCTGATTGATATTAATTTTTGAGGTGATTATGCTGTAGATAGAGAATGATTGTATATTTTGGTGGATCGAGATTATCTGTATTTGTGGATTTTTTATAGAATTTTAACGGGTGCTATGGAATCTGTTCATTAGAAATTTTGGAGGATAGTAATTAGGCTTCTGGGATGGGGATAAGATGGAGCTGGGGCTCATAATTATTTTAATGATTTTTTAGTCGATGAGATTTGCTTTTGTGATGAGTTATTTTGATGACCACGTGGATTGAGGGGACGGATAAGGATTTGTTTAAATTGGTGGGGGGTTGGGGAGATGTTTTGAGATTCGATAACTGGGATGGATGAGATAAGGGAGATATTTTAAGGGGAATTATCTTGTTTAAGGATGGGAATATTTGTTAAATTTGAATTGAGTTATTTTTTGCTGACCTAAATTTGAAATTGAGATATATGAGAATGATAAGGATATATTCTTTTTTCTGCTAAGGAGGGAGAAGTATTAATATTAGATTTATGATTTTTTTTTATTGCTTAAGGGATATTGGATATTTTACGCAGAAGATGTTAGAGATTGGACTAAGATAGGGGATGTTCTTTTTTTTAGACGCATAAATAGGATATGATTCGTGAGTATTTAATTTTTGAATAGGGAGAATAATGAGATTATGATTTGGATTGGATCTGAGAAGAATTGATCTTTGAGGATTCGTGTATTAGGGAATGGATTAGAATTCACGATTATGAAATAGGTAGTATTTAGAAATATGGTGGGGGGTGTTTTGGGGATAATGGTGATATTGATAAAGAAAGTGGTGGATTTGATGTTTATTAGGAGATATTATTTAAGGAGGCGTAATAAGGAAATATTTGTGATGGAAGGGATGGGGGGATAAAATTCTGATTATAATGGGGGATGATGGATGGTATCTTTTGGTGAATTTGAGATTTAATTGATGGAGGTGGGGCGTGGGATTTTATGGTGCTGATTTGTTGGAGTAGGATTTATAGAGAATTGTGATTATGAGAAGATGGGTAGGATAAAGGGTATTTATTGTCTGGATACCGGGATTATGATGGATGAGAGGGAATTAGGATTCTGTGATTGGTGCGATTGGATTGATTGGATTGGTGATTGATATATGGGGGATATATATGTTTATAGATAAAGAGTGATTGCATTGCGTATTTGGATTAATAAATAATAGAGATGGGATTTATTGAAATTTTTGGAAGGTATAGGGAGTAGATTTTTGGAAGATTTTGAATGATCTAATTAGATTGCAATTATATATGGGGTATTAAGGCATTGAGCATAAAGGGATTTTGGATTTGGATATGAGGGGGTGATTGGTTTTGATTTTTTTGAGTATGGGGAGGATGACGTTGAAATTGTGAGCTCTTAGAGTTTGATATGGATTCGATTTGGATTGTTATGAGGATTTGGTGGGGGGGGGACATCGGATGGCTAGAGAAAGCTTGGGCTGACATTAAGGATCATAAGATTATTAAATTTGGATAAAATTTATATAAGATTTTGGGATGATATGGATTATAGGAGGATGTGCTTATTTAGGGATGGAAGATGAGATTTATAAAATGAGAACGGGAGGGGCGATTATGATTGGATTTATTGTAAGTAATTATATCGAAGCATGAAAGATAAGAGGTATGGTATTGGATGTTTTTGTGGAGTTTTGGGGATCGGTAATTAAAGTGATGTTATATGTGGTGAATTTACGTGGGAGAATTTACGAGTGATTATCATTTTGAGTGATAAGGAATTATAGGGGTCTACTAGGATTTGGGGTAGATTGTTTGATGATTGGAACTTATGAGGGTGAGATATTTGGAGTGATATTAGTTAAAGGTTTCATTATTCCATAATCATCAGGATTTACTTTTTTATTGTAACACTGTACATAACGATTACCTAAAACTGATGAAACACCACCTCTAATTCCAGATTCAAAAAATAATAATTTATCATATGTATTTTCTTTATAATGTTTAAGTTTAACGGACTTTGTCCTAGAGCCATCGGCTTGAACACCAGTATGTTTTAATCTTGCTAGCCATGTTAAACCTGGTGTAGAATAACAATAACATGGATCTATTCCGTAATATTCTAAACACATGTCACGAAAGTTTTCGAAAAGATCAGCTAGTATTAATACATCTATCTGAAGATATTTCATTGTATAATCATACATTGTTTTACAATTTAACTCTCTCCAATTTTTTTCAGCTTCTGCATAGTCTTCGTCAGATAATTGTGATTGTTTTAATGTTGATTTAAATTTATTTATTGGAGGAAGTTGTTCCTCTTCCATAATTTTATTCACAGAATTAAAATCTCCAGTTAGATATTCATACGGAAATATTTCTTTTAAAGGTTTTAAATTATATTTATTTAGTATTTTACATTGTTCAGATTTCAAAGTTTTTCCCATAACATCTAATGAATAAGGAGTAAAAAATCTAAATGCATCTAAAATTCTAATACAACCTAATTGCATTGAAAAATATTCTTCTTCTGTTTTACATAGTACATTTATTTGTTGTTGTTGTAATTTTTCAGATGAAAATAAATCTTTCATTACTAGATGGAAATCATATTTAGAACCATTGTAGAAATATAGAGGAACAAAGTTATATTTAAATTTATTAGCATTAAGATTACAAGAATTATGTGCTGCACCTCTATATAATCCATTTAGATGATCATGATCTTTTACCTTGACGGCAGAGCCGTCGCTTCGCTTATCAATATATCTACCTTTGCCATTTTTATAATTTTTTGTAAATTCTTTTCCACAGTAATAACATTTTGTTTCATTAATAAAATTTAATTTTTCTTTTTCTGTTAATGGCATCATTGGAATATTTGTTTCAAGCAATTGTGAAAAATAATTTTGTAATTCTTCTACTTTCTTTGTAAACATTTCTGAACTATCTTCACCATAGTATTGAAAATATTCTGATTTAAATAATTCAGGATAATTTGAATGAATGTACATTCCCCAACATAATGGTTTTTGTTCAAATAAATATTTTTCTTTGCTTTGTTCAGGTGCACTTCTTTCGGGCGCACTTCTTTCAGAATTATCATTTTCAGAATTGGGCGAAGCCCTGGAACTTTTCGTTCGATTTTGTGTCATATTAACGCTATATGCTTCAAAATCACAATAAATAGTAAAGGGTACTTTATTTTTAAAATACCATTTATTATATTCTAAATAGTCATCTTTAGGAAATGTGTTTCTGACTGCTTCATTTTGTTGGCAATTCTCCAAATGTCTATTCATTTCTTCTTTAGTTCTAAAACTTGTCATACATTGGAGACAAGGAAAATTTTTATTATCTGAAGTTTTTGTGAATATAGAAACATCTTTACACAATATAAAATGACCCTGATAATATAATATATTCGCTTGTGCTGGCTGTTTTGTCTGTTCTAGTTTTTCAAATTTATCTTGATATATTTCATGTGTTTCATCAATTTCTTTTGTAAGATTAAATGTATTTCGATGAAAATTTTGATTTAATATTTGTAACTGATAACTATATTCTTTATCATATTGTTCTTTATATTGTTGTAGACATTTTTTTAAAGATTCATTTATTTTTTGATTGGTTTCATTTTCTTCATTATTTAATTCTTTATTGTCTTCATTTAATTTTTGAATCGTTTCTATCTTATTTTGATATTTATGGCCATATTCTTGTACTAATATTTTTGTTTGTTGTTGATAATCTGTTTTACATTTTTGTAAAATTTCATTTAAATTTTGTAATTTTTGTTGATATTCTAAAGATAAAGATAAATAATCGGTATCATAAGTAGTAAGAAAACGGCGAACACCAGATAGCGCAAGATGGCCGCCATCGCTGACGTCCCCCCCCCTCTGGAACGGCAGAGTGTCGTGGTCGGCCGCCGTGGTGCTTCGGGTCTGAGTCCCCCCCCCTCTGGAACGGCAGAGGTTGTAGTCTGTCGTGGTGTGCCGACCGGGTGGGTTCACAAACTGTTCGCTGACGTCCCCCCCCTCTGGAACGATAGAGTGTCGGTCGTGGTGGACTTGGGCGACCGCCAGGATTAGTCTTGAGGCTATAGTGTGTGATGTTTTTCGTGCAATCTGCTGAATGTTGGGTTGTAAAATGGGTTGTTTCGAGTGGAAGGAGTGCTCGGATGAGAAAACGGAGGTCGGATTCGTATTCAGCGTGAAATTCTGCATCGGTATGGTGAGTTTCAAGGCAATCGGTGAGAAAAAATTTTCAACATTTTTCGAAAAACGACAGAGTTAGAATTTGGGACGTTTTGGTGTGTAGCGTCAAAACGAAGCATCGGATGAGAAAACGGAGGTCAGATTCGGATTCAGCGTGAAATTCTGCATCGCTATGGTGAGTTTCAAGTCAATCGGAGAGAAAAAATTTTCGGCTGACGTCCCCCCCCCTCTGGACAGCTTGCTTCGATCTTGGCTTCTAGTGGACGGATTTTGTCGTGCAATAGCTCGTTTGAAAGCTAAGAGTGAGACAAATTCAGTGAAAGAAACGGCTTGTTCATATCTGTCTTCGTTCAAAAGTTAGAGCGGTTACAAGATTTTAGGTCGGAGCTCGCTCACCTGAAAAAATCCTAAGTGTCAGAGTGGCTTTGTATGGGTAAAATTTTGAAAATTTTCCAAAGTGTGGAATTTCGACCTGGGACCGCCACCAAAACATTTTTCATCAAATTTCACTGACCTCCCCCCCCCTCTGGACAGCTAGCTTCGATCTTGGCTTCTAGTGGACGGATTTTGTCGTGCAATAGCTCGTTTGAAAGCTAAGAGTGAGACAAATTCAGTGAAAGAATCGGCTTGTTCCTATCTGTCTTCGTTCAAAAGTTAGAGCGGTTACAAGATTTTAGGTCGGATCTCGCTCACCTGAAAAAATCCTAAGTGTCAGAGTGACTTTGTATGGGTAAAATTTTGAAAATTTTCCAAAGTGTGGAATTTCGACCTGGGACCGTCACCAAAACATTTTTCATCAAATTTCTCTGAACGAGGGGGGGAGGGGGGGGAGTCAGTGAAATTTGATGAAAAATGTTTTGGTAAAGGTCCCAGGTCGAAATTCGGAAGTTTTAAATTTTTCAAAATTTTCACCACACTGGAGCTCTCACACTTAGGAATTTTTTCACTTGTGGCATGTTACATGGACATGTGCTAACCCACCAACTTCCCGTGATCATATGAGAATGGTTCAGGTGTCATATGATATAGAATGATGAGACGAATCGTTTGCAACAAACCGCATGTCGCTACGATGAATACTTTCGGAGATAGAGCCATTTTAAGTTTTCTTCCGAGCATATATAAACCCCCGACAACGTAAGTCTGATCACTTCATCGAAAGACGAGGTAAGCGACGGTCGTCGCTCTGAGCTCCCGATATCGGGTGTTTCAAAGGACTCTATCTTTTGAAGTAGGCAAGCTATCTTCTTACTTCAAAGTTTGTATGATAGAGTTTGATAGTGTCTTTACTACTGATAAAATTTTTTAAAAGTAGTATGAGTAGTAAAATGCGGAATTTTTTAAAAATTCTTAATTTTCACTTTTTTCAAAGTTTTAACATATAGACTAAGGTTTTCAAGTATCCTGAGTTCAAATATGCTATCAGATTTGAAATTTAACTAAGTCTAAGGCAGCTTTGAGGGGTTAGATCCCAGCTACTGATCACTACCTTTGACTCGGCGTTCCTGTTACCACTTCGGGGCAGTGACAATGATGTCTTCAGCTGTAAAGAGCGGGTATCGGGGAAGATCTCTCACTTCCCTAGTGATCAGTACAAGGCCTTCGGGCTGTTGACGGGATCGAGTGCCACTCACTACACTCTTTAGGAATATGACTGTACTACATGATTCCAAACTTATACAAATTTCATTATCTTACAGCTAACGATAAAATCAGGCATGGCTAATGATAAGAATAGAAAATATCATATCAAAATGTGCTCATGTGGGCGAGTTAATCGCAGTGCGGACGCCAAGGCTCATGTCAAGAAGGCGGGCACCGGCCACATGATTATCTTGAATAGGGTTGCGTGCGTGAAGTGTAGAGTGCTGAAGGGTGATGAGGATGAGGCGCGTTTTTACAGAGTGCATGCTGACTGTAGTGGTGGTTTAGTGACTGATTTGAGATTTACGCAGTTGATTGTGGAAGAGAGGGAGCGAATGTTGGCGATCGAGCGAGAGGGTAAGGCTGAGAATGTTGTTGAGAATGTTGTTGAGAATGATGAGTTGGCGAGAGCGGTTGCGTCGTTGGAGGGTGAGATTGAGCGAAAGAGAGTGCTTGAGAGTGATGATGAGGATGATGTGGATTTAGATAGGGAGCGTGTGAGGAAGTTGAGCTCTTCGTCGTCGGAGGTGTCAAACATCGTCATCACCGACCCCCCGAAGAGCTCATCTTCCCCAAAAGTGAAGAGTGGTGGGATTCGTGTGCAGTCGGCGAGGTGGTTGAAGGATGAAGAGAAGAGGCATGTTTCGCAGCAGATGGCGCATGATTTGTTGGTGAATAAGTATGAGAGTTTGAAGAAAGTGAAGGATGAAGTTGTGAAGGAGTTGGATGAGTTGAAAAAGAAGGAACTGAAGTCGAAGGAGGTAGCGGATGAAAATATTAGAATGAGGCGTAGTGTGACTGATTTGAAGAATAAGACGCGTGAGTTGGAAGAGAAGAATGATGAGTGTGAGAAGAGGGCGAGTGCTGCGGAGAGAAGAATGAGAGATACAGAAGCGAAGTTTGAGGAGATGATGAAGGAGATGAGTGTGTTGAGAGCGAGGAATGTTGAGTTGGAGAGGACTGTGGCTCGGCGGGGTGATGAGAGGCAGGCGTATGAGAAGTTGGAGCGCATGAGGGATGAGTGGGAACGTGTGAATGAGGATCGTTTGTTTGAGTTTCACATCCCTATTCGGGATAATCATTTGGCCGGCGAAGTACTGGTAAATCAAAGCCTCGACGAATCAATAATATGCTATAACGGCCATCCGACCAAGAAATGTCTGCATGCCAGCCTAAGAATGCGCGGTCACTTACATAAATTCTCGATTCGGAAGCGCGCGAGACTGCCAAAGGATGACTAACTTGGTAAGTGAAAAGTAAATAAGATAGTATATCCTATTCTAATACATATCATTTTCATTGCAGATCTTTGCCCGCCTTCACCACCCCATCACGACACTCCCGAGAACGAACCATCGGCTCTCTTAAGGGCCACCTAGGGGCAAGACATGATAGAACCTCCACGCGGTTTGCCCTGGGCAGTCTTCGGACTGGCGAATACTATCATTAAGTTGAATCTGCTATCAGTCAACTTGAACGTTGCGTCGCGTTAGAGGGGTATATAAACCACTGCCTCTCATTTCATTTCATTTCAATCATGCAGACGCCGAACAGTCAAGTCAGCTCTCCTCGCGGACCGCAGTTAAGGCCGCGAAATTTATTTGAGGAGTTTGTCAGGCTAGAGGAGCAAGACAGAGTTTTTAATAATCTTGCTCGGATTGGCAATCCGATGACAGCAACTGCTGTCAATCCAACGGAATGGCGCTACATTCCACTTTTTAGCCATGTACCAGTTAGTGTGGAAGTCGACAGTGCTACCAAAGAGAGAGTCAAAGACTCTCTCAGCAGAATTGGTAGGGTGTAAGATGACGTTACTCCCGAGAATGAACCATCGGCTCTCTTAAGGGCCACCATGGGGCAAGACATGATAGAACCTCCTCGCGGTTTGCCCTGGGCAGTCTTCGAACTGGCGAATACTATCATTAAGTTGAATCTGCTATCAGTCAACTTGAACGTTGCAAATGAAGTTCGGTGTAATACTTCCTTTCGACGGGCGTTCCTGTAAAGGGCGGCGGTGAAACCCGTAGCTATGTATACCGCAAGGGACATTCGGCAATGGTCAATCTTGTTAAACATCTCTGCGTCATGTTTGCAAGTGATTGCCTCTGTCTCAACGTAGTATGCATTCGCGCCAGGGCGACATTTAGCCAACTGTCGAAGGTTGCCTTATAAACTTTCCATTGCATACGTTATGAGAGCCATGAGTTCTACCTATCTCTATCAATGAGACGAATTGATGAATGGAATGAAATGGGAGGACACTCACGCGCCACACGCAGCATAACACACTTCTCTCTTCCGTAGTCTAACAAGCTCTTTACACATGGATCGCAGTCGATTGCTATCCCAGAATCATGTAAGCTATCTTAATTTTATTTAACACTATTTCATCTACCATTATCACCCATATGAAATGTTATAAGATTTGCAAGTTAAACTAAGCGTGCTACTATTTCCAAATGAAAAGTATACATGGTTAAATTATTCACTAAAACCCCATTCAAGTAAGTCAGTATGAAAGCAAAGATAATACGAAATAAACATTTATTATGGCATGTATTTCAAAAGGTCTTCATCGTCAATATCGTCCCAGAGTCTGACTTCACATAGATCACAAAAACAGTTGAGCTGCTTTAAACGTTCTTCTGCAGCGTCCCTCACTTTCTCAATGTACGCCCACTCCGCCACGGTTCGCGGTTGGGAGTTAGGGGTGTACCACTCCCATATTTGATGCAAGTGCGACTTGCTGGTCATCTCCATCACCCCTTCGGCATCATATTGTAAATATTTCCACCGTATGCCTGCTAGGTCGGGCAACTCCTCTTCATCCTCCTCCGATAATGATAACTTTCGTATATTGTCGAGATTGTATGTCTTCTCCACCTTCGCCTTTCTTGGTGCATTTGGTGTAACGAGCACCTTTGCTGATGTGCATGGAGAGGAGAACTCCAATGCGGTATTTGGTGTTGTTGGAGGACTTGTCATGTTGTCTTTGAAATGCTGACTTTGAATAATGATAACTTTAACATTTTTCTAATTCTTAAGTATACACAAGCAGCCAATCAGAATGAACATCCAATGAATGAAGAGAATGAAAGTATATAAGCAAAGTGACATTCATGTCATTTCATTTAATCTGTGAATCATAAAAGTGACGAACGCACGATCTCTCTCTTTGACTATTATTCTGTCTGATCATATTTCATTAAAATGGTAAGTTAAAGATTTCCTCTCTCATCTCCCTCAAACGTGTGACTAATAGCATCTTCCTCAATTTCAGGCATCAACTTCATCACCAACGCCCTCCCTTCTCGAGGAAAGTTTAGAGTTATTGAGTCAAGGTAGGTTGTAACACTACACTGAGGCTTGAACAGAGATGATAGAATGATTTCTCTTTCAGGTGATGTGAGTTCCAGCTCAGAACTGTCGCGACATGGCAACGAGTGGGAATGTGCTGACTGTGGGCACATCTTCACGAGGAAATGGGATCTCACCCGACACATCAAGCGAGGTGTTTGTCGACCTAAGCCGGCATCAATCTCCGGAGGTGGGGATGATTCTGTTAACGTCGTCTCCTTTTCTTGCGACTTGTGCGCTCAGTCTTTCGAGACACGTTTTGAACTATCTTCGCACAGACTTCAACATACACACACGAACGATACCTACACCAACGGTACCTCCTCTATCCGACTCACTGAAGTGTCCATAAATAATTTAGTGAGGAACTACCAGATGGACTCCTCAGAAACCATTGCTAACTTTGAGGAATGGTTTCATCAAAATTCATCATTGATAGAAGCGCTCTTCAACAATTTAGACAATTTTAGGATGAAGGCGCTCATCTATCTTAAAATAAAATATGTAAAAATCGACCACCATACTGGACAAATAATAGAGAGGTTGGAGTTTCACATACCCTCCTCTCCTGCAACCGAGGTTGTAGACTATGAGTCTTGGATAAATTTTCACATCCAAGGATTAAAATTAAATATTGATAAATTTAACGAGCGCGATAGCGGTCTCATTTTTGACGGCATTGAGTCCGCCTTATTTAAAATCAGTTTATTAGGAAATCATAGTGGTCGAGGCTCCTTTAAACTTCCAAAAATTTTAAAAAACAAAACAGCAGTCATTAATGTCGATTGCGAATCGCAATGTTTTAAATATGCTGTCCTCTCCATTCTCCACTATAATGATATCAATGCGAATCGAAATCGCACATATAGCTATAGACAGTGGGAGAATGAATTAAACTTCGATGACTGTAATAGTGACGATATGAAAATTAAAGATATAGAAAAATTTGAAAAATTGAACAACATTAAAATAGTTCTCCATGTTTGGGAAAAGGGATTGAAGGGTGTGCGCTACAACTCGCGTTCGAGTTGTTATGACCACGTTGTCAACCTTTTATTAGTAAGACAGGATGATAGTGAGGAATGGCACTACTGCGGCATTCCCAAAATTTCTCGCTTATACCACCACTTAAGAAATTCTACCTCATCAGAGATTTATTACTGTGACAGATGCATTCGGAACTTTAGGAGTAAAAACAAATTTGAAACTCATTATGAGTGGTGTAAGCGAGGTAAACTGCAAATGGAACGCATGCCCAAAGATAAGGAGTTTTCATATAGAGAGAATGGCGATGAACTAAGTCCTCTTCGTGTCATCTATGCTGACATCGAATGTTATATCGATGATAACATCCATCGACCAGCAGCCATTTCCTGCTATGAAGTATGGCATGACCATTTCCAAAATAGAAAAAATAAAATGCACGTCTGGCAAGGTGAGGATTGTATTTACCAATTCCTACAATTCCTCAAACAGGCTGTAAAATTTCAGCAAACGTATGATGGTGAACTCTATCGCAGATCATTGCATATGACAGCAGATGATCAAGTAAAATTTGATAGTTGCAACGTTTGCCCCAAATGTAGGAAAACATTTGATGATGATAAGATTAAGAAAGTGCGCGACCATGATCACATCACTGGTAAATTTAGAAACGCACTATGTTCAAAATGCAATTTTTCACTTAGGATGAAACGGCGTACATTACCCGTCATTTTCCATAATTTCAAGGGCTACGATAGCCATATGATAATAAAAGGAGGTTTAGGTCAAATGAAAGAGTGGAAGCTTGATGTAATAGCACAAACGAGAGAGAAGTTTATGGCCATGACAGCAAAAGTGCCTGTCGATAAAACTAAAGAAAATAAGACGGTCTATTTTGATATAAAATTTTTAGATTCCTACCAATTTATGACTGCATCACTGGCCTCTCTCGTACAAAATCTAAAGTCTCTTCCACTAACACAAAATCTTAAGAAACAATATCCAAATCTAACCGATGAAGTCATCACACGGAAAGGAGTCTTTCCATATGCATATTTTGATGCGATTAGTAAACTCGGCGAGACTTCTCTTCCACCCATAGATAAATTTAAAAATGATTTGATCGGCGCAGAATGTAAGACCGAAGATTATGAACATGCACAAGATGCATGGATAAAATTTGACTGCCATACATTTGGTGAATATATGATTGCCTATCTTAAGTTAGATGTATTTTTGCTGGCTGATGTATTTCAGGAGTTTCGACGAGTGGCATTAGAAGAAGATAAGTTAGATCCCGTCCACTTTGTCAGTCTACCAGCCATGTCATTTAAGTCTGCTTTTAAAATGACTGGTGAGACCATTCATCTCTTACAAGATCCAGAGATGTATAATTTATTTGAGCGAGGAATTCGCGGTGGTCTCACATTTGTAAATAAACATAGGTTAAAATCAAAAATAGTAGGCGATGATCAGACTCATCTTAAGTATTATGACCAAAATAATTTGTATGGTAGTTCATTATCCAAACCGCTACCTCACTCTGAGTTTAGCTGGTTAGATGATAGTGAAATTCAACATTTCTCCAACCCTTCCAACATACTAGCAATTCCAGATGAAGGTGATTGGGGATATTATTTTGAGATAGATCTAATCTATCCAAATAATATTAAACATAAAACCGTAGATTTTCCACTCGCACCCGAATCAGGTGAAGTGAGTAAAGATATGTTTTCCGACTTTATGAAACAATTTCATAAAGATTTAGAATCATGTGGACAACCCAAGTATAAGCCTTGCCGCAAACTTTTGCTCACTCAATATGATAAAGAAAACTATCTAGTCCACTTTAGCATCTTAAAATTTTATTTAGAAATGGGCATGATTTTAAAAAGAGTTCACCGCATTATTAAATTTAGACAGAAAGCCTTCCTCAAACCCTACATAGATAGTAACAGCCAGAAACGTGCACTAGCCCAAAATAATTTTGAAAAAGATTTTTATAAATATAAGAACAACAGTCTATTTGGTAAGACGATGGAGGATGTTAGAAAGCGCATGAACTACAAACTAGTTAATGATGATCAAAAGTATCACAAATTGACCTCATCACCTCTATTCATCGATAGAGACATAATCGATGAGGATCTTGTAGGTATTAAAATGATAAAATCTGAAGTTGAGTTGTGCAAACCCATCTATATTGGTCAAGCTGTTCTAGATTACTCCAAGCTTGAAATGTATCAACTCTTCTATAAAATACTAAAACCATGTCCTCTCGTAAAAGAGGTTCGTTTGTTGGGTGGTGACACAGATAGTTTCTTTTTAGGTATTACCACTCAAAAAGATTTAAATTTTAATGAAGTAGGAAAATCTTTAGAAAGATATTTTGATACATCAAATTATCCTGCTGATCATCCACTATACTCCATCAAAAATAAGGCAAAACTTGGCTGCTTTAAGGATGAGACAGCAGGGAAGGAAATAGATGAAATGATTCTCCTCCGCCCTAAAATGTATTCTATGAAATTAAAGGATAGTGATGATAGCATTAAGCGCGCTAAAGGCATATCAAGATCATTGGTCTCTAACATGAAACATAAAAATTTCAAGGGAGCCTATAGAAATAAAAATATAGCGTTTGTCAATATGACAATCTTAAAATCTAAGTCGCATGAGATCAAAACTCATACTTTTAGGAAACGGGCGCTTTCAGCATGGGAGGATAAGAGGTGCTGGCTAGAACACAACATATCTCTTCCACATGGACATCCTGACACAAACATACCACCACCCAAAAGAATTAAACTCACACTACCACATTCAGGAGACGTCTTAGCATAATCATCCTTAACTTAGTATTTTGATGTTGATTTCTGTAGATAAACATTGTTGTTTTATGTATCGCATGAGATTGTTTTTTCCTTGTGAATATGTGTCCACATCTGTACATTCCCCATGTGATGACTTTTCCACTGAAAGACATTTTTCCTATCCCTGTATATTTCCACCCTTCACGAAGTAAAAAGACTTTTTGTATATAGCAATGTTTATTGAAGTACACTCATGTATATATTTTCAGTGGATGTTGTATAAAGTCTATTGCTTCACATTCATGTACATATTTCAATAAATGTTGTATAAAGACTTCACTTTGTTTTCCGAAACACTAACGTTATGAGGGATTTAGTATCTTTCACGTGGATGCACTCTTGTAAACCATTGGAAATTTTGATAGCAATAGAGGGTATAGTTTGTTTGATGACGGGATGATAGAAAATAGATTCAAACATCTTCTCGACTATTCCATATGAAGCGTCTTTATCATGAATGAAATTGCGTAAAATGTATTCTTTTTTCTCACCAACAGAAGTAGGTAGAATCAAATCACTTTGAATGTAAAGGTGCTGTTCATGTTTATCAAGTGTCATTGGTGTTTCTATACCAATCGTATGCGCAGCAGCAAACACTGTTTGTAGCATTGAAAAACCAAAGAGTTTTTTCAAATTTTTACTCAATTGACATTGAATGTCATCACCCAGTCTCAGAACAACGCGTTGATTTTCAATTGAAAACGAAATGTGGTGTGTCTTTACATCATATTTACTTTTCATCACATGCTTCAACTTCTGTTGTATATAAGGATTTACTACATGAATGAAGCTTTCAACTGTATGATATAGACGCGGCATTATATTGATAGCAACTTTAGATTCTTCATAAGACTGGTAAATTTTCTTGATGCGATCACCATAGATGTCCACCCACCATTCATCATTAACTGAATCAGCTTTAGTGTGATATTCATGAGAAGCATACACCACACCGCTTCCAATAATAGGTGTATAATGTCTTACAAAATGACGCAAGGTTGGAGAGAAATAAACTGTAAGTTTGTCATTATATTTCTGAATAACCAACTTATTTTTGTCCGCCATAATTTTCTCTCCATACTTCTTACCCACAGTCTCATTCCATCGTTTTACTAACTCAATAAGTGATAAAGGTTGAACACCACGCTTTTTCAAAATGATGCGTTCTTCGCATTCTACAACATCTTCATCAAATATTTTAAATCTATAATGAAATTTGTTGATTCGATTTGAATAAACTTTTTTAACATTTGCAGTAGCAATTGACGTTAGATGTAGTCCATGACCAAAACCAAGATGTGGATAGAATTCACTATCCAACCTCAGTGTAAGACCTTTAGTAAAAGAATGAAAGCGGAGGAACTGTCTCCCACTCCAATGATAGATAGTAAACTCATAAGCTTTCTGATTTTTATTCTTCATGATGGAAGTATTACCACTGTTGAATGCCTTAATAATTTTCTCATTCCCAAATGGCTCATAAGAATCTGATTTTATCTGAATCCATTCATAGTTCCACTTTCCATCTGATGTTAAATTGTATGGGAACTGAAATGCATTATTCATCGTTATTCCATCATGGGTGCGAGGAGTCAATATCATTTCTTCCAAATCATTCACATTCTGAATATTGCTATCATAGCAAATACTAGAAACACCAACCTCCCATTCACCTTCTAAATGCAGTGGCCGATTTAATTCTACTCGATAGTCTGATGGTTTATTTTTGGGAAATTTATTCATAGAAGCATTACTGGGCAAATAGATTAGAAACGAGTCCTTATTTTCACTTTCCATATTATTCACATTGGAAAAATATATTAGCATACGTTTGCATTAACTCTTCATTCGGAAATGGAGTGTGATACTTGTCACAGCATCTTTATGAAAAGGAATCAACGCACCAGCATCGTCATAAATGGCAATATCAATTTGTGGGATGTAGTTTGATTTCAGCTTTGTATAATGCACTTTCTTGAAAGTATGCTCAGATAAAATACTGCAGCTCTTTGGCTGGTATGGTATCATTGCTAGCAATGGAGCTTCAACATCTCCCACACGTACATCTTCACCAATATTGGAATATATCTGAAAATAGTTAATACGACGCGATAGCGACATGTCTGCGCTAGCTTTGGTTACAGTACCACTTTTAAAGATATTTTGATCAAAACCCAAAATGTCCATTAGAGTTTTATCCATAATTAGTTCAATACCTTTTCCACTTATAGTGAGAGACAAAGTACCTTCTTTTTCAGAAAATGAAATATGTTGGTCATTAATCACTTCATTTAAATAATCTACAACCAATTTAACCGAAGTAATAATGCGAGGCATCAACACTCTTGTTTCATGTAAGATACCACCTAAAGGCTCTACACACTTTCTGTATAAAGATACGGTCCATTCGGTATCAAATTGATTTGACCTTTCACATGGTAAATGTTGCATATCAGATTTTCCATGAACAGCTGCAGAACGATGTCGTACGAACTGATGAAAATCTTTTGAACAAACTAATACTAGATCATCATCATTTAATTTACTTATTGCAATATGATTAGATGATTTAATATAAGTCAATGTTGCCACTTGTTTGCCATCAACTCGAAGGAGATAATTAAATTTCTTCAATAATGTTTCAGGAGTCATGTTTGTCTTTCTTGGCTTAATCACAATCTTCTTCACCAACGTCTTCTCATTTTTTGGAATAAGATCTACATAATAAGCTTCCTCTCGATATATTATTTTATGACACTTATGTGGTAATTAACGTTAAAATTATCAAGCATTGGTTAAGGCGCTAGCGAGGTAGCCTAAATCATTTCTTAAACTTGGACTTAAACCAACAATCCAATCTTTCTCAACTACATGATGTACATAATTATAATCATCATTGTGCGGAGTAAATTGGACAATATGTTTACACGCTTTATTCAAGAAATCATATATAAACTTTTTACATGATAAGAGATCTTTCTTTGGCCACTGTGGAATGTATACTCGGCACCCCTTTTCACATTGATAAGCAGCTGTACGCCTCATATTAATAGTCATCACCTCATGATCAAAAGTATAGACACAGTTGCTATAAACAAGTTGAGTGACACCCACTTCCCACTTTCCATTTAGCTGTTGTGCATGATCAATGGGAGTAGAAAAGAGTGCAGCTCGATTACTAGTAAATCTCTTTGTAGCCGCATTGCTAAGCAAAATATGATAAAACGACATTTTTATATTGCTAATCTGCAACTTTGCATAACATCATGAAGACTTGGATTTTGGACTCTCTACAATATATCAGAGTTGATCTTGATGGAAACGTACATTTCAAAAATTCTCATGGTCATACATCAAGAGGAATTACATTAACATGGCGACAATTTGTCAACCTCAATGATATCATGAGGGATTTGGAATATTTTGAAACATTAAGATTCATCTCCTTGGGTGATCAAGTTTGGCTTCAACATTACAGAAATGAAATTCAAATCTACCATTCTCATTCCGCAAACTGTTTCTCATTTCGCAAATACAATTGGGAGAAGTATAGAAGATATATACATCGCTCAATCATGACATTTATTCGTCGTGAGTTCATCGCCCTACTATGCAAATCTTAATCAGACATGACTACCACACATCATGAGTTGGAAATTAGATTCCCTACAACGTATTGAAACGGATCATGATCGAAACGTCTATTTCAAAGATTCAACTGGAAATGTGAGAAGAGAGTTTGCTTTATCTTATCGTCATTTTCAATCTCTACATCATATCATGAAGGACTTGAAATACTTCTATATGAAAAGACATTCACGTATTGGAAATCGCATCTGGCTGCGCGTCAACAATCGGCGAATTCAACTCTATCATTCCCAACTTCATACTAACTTCACATTTCATCAAGGTAGTTGGGAAAAGTATAAAAGGAAGGTACATCGCTCAATTTACTCATTCTTTCATCATGAAGCGCCATCGCTACATCATCGTCAACATTCTCCGTCGCTTCAGACTCTACACCAAAATCGATCTCACAACATTACACCAACAGCTTCCAAACAGCAAGTATTACCCGGGCCGTCCTCAAATGTTAGTGGTGAAGATGAACAATTCACGGAATCTTCAACTCTTCCCAAATGGGACTGTACAGATTCTCGGCGCCCTTTCTCATTCATCGGCGCAGTCAATGCGCTTAGAGCTACAAAGACTACTACGTCGGATATGGAAGAGGGAGAGGTGTGTGATGTCGAATCTGACTGTGGACAATATGGTGATCTCTACTCAATTGAGTGACAGTCTATCATTTTTGAAGATTCGTACCAGCAGTTACAGTTTGTGTTATGAACCCGAACTTTTTCCTGCAGCTCTCATTAGTTGTTGGTTACCTGTGCATGTGGCAATCTTTCATAATAGTAAAGTGATCATTACTGGACTAAAATCTCATGTACAAGCAAATATGATCCTAGACTATCTCATTGAGTATGTACGTACCCAGCGGATTGTAAAATAAAAAACAATTTTTCCAACATGATGTTTTTATTTCAAATCATGATAGAACTTACAAATCATTTTTTCATTAGAGGATGGATTACATGAAAAGTTTTGAATAACAGATGCAAATCGAGATACATGTAAACGTCTTAAGATGAAGTACAGTACAAAAGCACCACACGTTGATGAAAGTGGATGTTGTAGTATGCGTTCATTTCGCTGATATTGACGCGTATGTTTTCTCAACCACTGCTGTGTTGGTATATTTGGAGGTTGAGCAAGAGAGTCAAATAGTTCACCACGTCTGTCTTCTCCAATAAAGATCGCTTTCCAATGCTCACCGCCTAAATTCTGAGAATGAGTGTTTAGCACAATAAAGATGGGATAGTGATTTACTGCAGGTGGTAAGGTATCGAGTGAATAGACATTATCGAAAGCTTTCAACGTCGCTTCGTCTGCATTACGCTGCACTTTAGTCTTAATATCGTCAGCAGTCAACCAACTCATTAACGATTATACTGAAGAATCACGTCACGATACTTTGTAATTTCAATATTTGAATCGAAGACTGCATAAATTAATACATTGATCGTCTCAGGTAGTGTTCTTTTGAACGTCAAATCCAAACGAATATTATGAGGCACGTTCGCTTGACGATAGGGTGCACTAATATCGCTGTCAGCAGTCAAATCAAATGCATAAATAGTATATCCACTCTTAAACTCTTTCATAGTCAGTCCGTTGGTGTCATCCGTATTGTAAAAGCCAAAGACATCCATAAAATCAACATAACTGCGCATAAATTGATCCGAAGCAAAATCTGGTTTGTAGGGTGGACCAGGATGACTCACACCATTTACACGTAAAGCAATTTCACTTAATTGATTGTGTTTAAAATTGAAAGGATTCTTCTTTATATTACCATTAAATGCATCATTTTCAACCATTGCCACCATGAGGAGCTTCGGTGCTTCCGATGGAAAGAGGCCATCTTTCATGAAACTCTTTTGATCTTTCGGAATTGTAAAGGTGAGAAGCTTTGTATGCTGAACGGGGTAAATGGCATTTTGGCGGTTAAGGCCTTCAGCATGCCCTCTAATGACACTTGGATTCGGTACTACTCGACGAATGTAAAGTGCAATATCTTCCACATGAATTCTAAAATTGTCAACTTTAGCAAATGCATTCAGCGCAAATTCAGGCTTATTCAATGTCAGCTTGAGTCGCATGCTGGTATTACACAGTAAAAACTTTGACTGTCTAAAGAAGTCTAAATTCAGCGGACCATATAGCTGACATACTCTACTATCTTTAATCATAGCAGATCGCTTTACAAAGCCACTGTTTGTTTCAACATCAAATTTTCCTGCTTCATCTCTGTACCATCCCATGGCTTCCATATGACTTTTTTGTGCTGCTGGATGAAACTGTGATACATGATTGAAATATGATTTATAGGGATAATCGCTTTGACCACCTTCCACCTGCTGCTCTCCAATCGTTAGAGAAACATCACGAAGTAATGTAGTCAATGGTAAATTGTTCAGTCCAACTTTATGTGCATCGTCAATAGCAGTTCCATCTGCTTGCTGAATTCTAAACCTCAAATCAAGCATCGCATAACTCAAATCTATGTAGTCATCACTACCACCAGGAATAACAAATTCAATGGGGCCAGCATTCTCAGCTGTTCGAGGATGATAATCTACAATACTTGAACTAAGAATATCTGTCTGTATGGCTTGTTGATCGAACAAACAAAAACCGGAAGTTTTACACTCCATGATTAGAAGTTATAGCAGCGTCGTCGTTTAGCGCCTGATGAATGATTAGAGCCTCTGCGACGTTTGCGTGAATGCCTTTTGACTGAAGATCGCACCTTACCAGCTCCGCGATGTTTCCTCCTTCCTTTTTTCATTCGTTTAGGTGATTTCTTTCCTTGAGTAACACCAGCAATGGTCTGCTTCAATGTTTTTAAACCGCGTTCCTTCCCACGATTCAACAAACTGCTCTTAAAACTTCTACCTCTGGAAAGATCACTAGCAACATCACCAGCAAAGCCAACGGCATTACTTAAAACATTTCGTTTTAAAGATCTACCGACATTGGATATGAGAGGTGCTACAACAGATTTCAGTGCACCAAGTATGCTACCTCCACGTTGGCGGCGAGCGCCGATGTAAATTTGTCCTCCGCCACTTACATAGGAGGGTCGTGAATAAAATGAGGCAGTTGGATTCATAGCTCAAACCCTAAACATTGTTAGTTACAACTTTGCATGAATCACTGTCGATCACTTATATGAAAGATGTCGGCACGACGCATCCAAGAGTTCATACTTGAAGGATAACCAGTCCATTTAACAAGACACCATTCTTCACCTTGCCGTTTTTTACATCGAATGATTTTCTCTACCAAATATGTTTCACTTTCAGTGACTACCTCAATCTCATCGCGGTAAAAGCTACCCTCAATTTCTTCATTATCGTAATCTTTCAACTTGTAGGTGGTCGGAGAGTCTTTTTGATTAATCCTTGATACTGTAAATACCTCCTCTGTCCAATTCGGGAGGTACCCTTTAGCAAAAACACTTTTCACTTTTGAGATACGAACTTTATCGCCAATTTTCACATCACTTTTCACATGAGTGCGTTTACGTTGGAATGATTCGCGCACTTTATCTACATTGTCAGCATTTACATCTACTGGTCTGAGTCCAATAGAACGATGGATAGAGTGATTGTAGGCATGGAGTGTATCTTGTAGAACCTTTGTCCAATTTTGTGTCAAGTTGGCAGTAAAATGTCGCCACAAGCGATTTTTTAATGTGCGATTAAAACGTTCAACGAGTGCAGCTTTATAAGCGCTCTTTACACTAAACAACTCAATGTCATGCCTCTCAAATAATCTTGTCACATGCTGATTTTCAAACTCTTTTCCTTGATCACTCTGAATTCTTTTTGGAATGCGACCTTCTCGAAAAATTGTTTGGAATGCTTTTGCTACTCCTTTCCCTTCTTTAGTTTTTAAAGGTTGAGCCCACGCATAACGCGAGAAAATATCAATGACGGTTAAAATAAAATTATTGCCCGAGTTATGTTTTGAAATGGAGGCAACATCACACAAATCTGCTTGCCACTGTTCATCGATGTCATGAACAATATAATGGCGGGTGCGGTACTTCTTTTTCGCTTGTTTGTGGAGTGTATAGGTAGCCTGACCCTTTAACCATCGTTTCACTTGTGATTGTGGAAGACCACTCGCTTTTGATAATTTCTTGATAGATGCAAATCCTGCCGGATGTTTTACATCATAATAGATTGACTTCAAACGTTCAGTCGATGACGGCTGACTCTTTTTCCTCCTTCTCATCTTTTTGTTTTCTTGCCTTTCTACATTTACAACAACTGCAGCATTTAGCTTTAGCGGTTTTGCGATCGTGTTCACATTGCTTAGGGGTTTCATTATGAGAGCTGGCGCAGCAAGTGCAAGTGACAACGACATTCACCTCTGGCGGCTCATTACATGGCAAGCAACACATCTGCTTCATATTAATAGTCTGAGAACATGTATTTCCTAGGAGCAGCTGTTTTACGTTTTCCTTTTACTAGTTTTAGTGGCGATGTAGATCTACGTCGAGTTCTTCCTCTTGTTTGCTTAGTGAGTGTGGGAGGGGATGTAGCAGGTGACGTCTTAAACCAATTTGTTGGCATTTTCATCGCCTGAGGCATTGGAGTAGTAGCCACTGTTGAATCAAGTTCTTTCAATGTCTCATTATTTAAAGCAAATTTTGGTACATTATGCTTTTTCAATAGTTTAAGAAAGTATGGCCAACCAGGTGGAACATAGCCCTGACGGCGCTTTCTACGTGTCGCATACTGAATCAAGTCTTCATAACGTGAAGCATCAATCACTTTATTTTCATCTGTAATGATTTCTCCTCTATCATTTACATTGAGATGGGGTTCAATACTGTTGAAAAGAGATATGGCATGTGCGCGAGATGCTAAAGGTGTAGCAGTCGATACAGAGCCACGCATCTTATTCTTCACGTTTTTCAATTGCTCAACAGTTTCCGATTGTAATAATACAGCACGATGTGGATCTTTGATGTGAACATTTTGCTGATAATCTATTTCTTTCCTATACATTTGATTTGCAAGAGCTTGCTTTACTTGCTGCATGGCAGTCAATTGTACATATTCATCCTGAGGAATAACAATCATGCGAGAATAAGAACTCATAGTTTGTAGATAATCATGGGAGTTTTCAAAATATCACTTCGAAATCTAAATTCTTCCGGACACTCTTGCGTAAAGTCAATGAATAAGTAACCGTGTGGTTTTTCAGTAGCTGCTTGAAAAATTTCAATTAAGGCTTTTGATCCTCTGGGTGCAACTTGTCGCGCTAAAATTTCAAATTGACTTTTATCTCGCGGATTCTTGAAAATAGCATAATAGTGTGTATTCAGGTTTCGTGTACGAGCTTCTTTTCCATCAGGAAACAAATTTTGTGTGATATAGATGATAAAGCACCTTTTATGGTGTGCTGCGCGAGTGAACATATCTGTAACATCTTTTGAATTCTTACTTTCTTTTAATAAATCATCCAATACAACAACATCATTAGACTGAAGTTTATCCACTGGAATAATTCCTTCATGTCGAATAAAGTTGCGACTTTGCAATTCCTGAAACAGCGACGGTTGATAAATACCATAACACCAAATCACTCGATTGATAGGTTCCTTAAACAACTCCCTTCTTTTATCCAATAAATTCAGCGTGAAAACAGTTTTACCTGCATGAGATGGACCTGATACAGTCAGAACTTTATCACATTGAAGTCTGAAATCCATTTTATTACTTTGAGATTCAACATTTGCATAATTAACGCTTAGAGCCAAAGATATTACCCAATAGGTTGCCCACGGCAGGAGCTATCATTGGAAGTATTGCTGAAAGGAAACCGCCCTTTTGTGTTAGAGTTTTCCTCTTTCTTTGAAGGGTGACTTTAGGATTGGAGATGAAACGCAATTTCGTAGCATATCGCTTAAGTAACTTTCGTTGTTTTGGCGCTAATTTCTTCGTCCTCAACTTCCTCACATGAGAAATAATTTCACAAATGAATTTATCGTTAGCATGTCGTATAGCATTGTATCGCTGATTTGCTTTCATTCGTCGGAGAGCTTGAATGGCTGAAGAAAACTTTTGACTTTTACGTTTCGTCATTTTACGTTTCGCCATTTTCCGTATTAGTCTTTGCTAAAACCTATCTTTACCACATTTGCATAGGTACTAACTATTGCGACATAAGTGACACTCGAAATGAGCAATATCACAGTGGTTACATTTGCAAAGTTGAATGCAATTACGTATGAAACAGCGTTGACAAAAAGCATGCTTACATCTCTTGAAGATGCGCTTTTCATTTCCATCCTTTCGCTTACATACATCGCAACACATAGTTTCACCGTTACTGATGTCTATAGCAAGTCTTTTTGAAGATATGAATTTGCTAGCCTTTTCTAAATAATAGACGCATGTACAGAAGGAATATACTTCGAGAGTGAGCAGACATAGCTCGAAAACCAGTTGTGCTACAATCAAGTACCACTGCATTTTCAATTTTTCTTTATGGAAAGTTGAATGTGAATATCTGAAATCGCTTCAATCACTAGACTGCTACCATGATGGTTAAATGCGTTAAGACGTTCAGCAATTTTTATCATATGTCTTTTAAAAAATTCTTTGGGGTGATCTACCACTTCCATTGAGTAAGAAGCAAAATGGAAAGAGCGACTTTCCACCTCTTCCTTTCCAAAATGACTAAACTTAATTTTCGCAACTAATCGCGCCATGATAATGCTATCAGAGAATGTATTCATTAATTCTAGAAATAGAGTGCTAGCATCATCGACCACTGCTTCGATGTCGGTCTCATCTTTATGAAATTTTATCACATAATCTTGAACAGCTCCTTTTAAACTTTGCCTATGAAAACGTAATGTTCCGCAGTCGTTTGAGAAAGACATGATCGCCCTTTATCTAACCCATCCATTGCATGAAAACAACAACTCTTCTCATAGTAACATTTATTGAATAACGGTAACAAGCATGCATTATAAATCAATGGTTTGAAACAGATAAAATAGATACAGCTGATAACTATCATACAGCGAGCAATGATAACCATACAGGACTTTGGCAGTGTTGAGGTAAGGAGGAAAGAAGCATTGGTTATGAACGTAGCTACTACAACGAACAGACAAAATAGGAACACACAAATCCTTAAAACGTTTCGTGACTTCATGGTAGTGTTGATTCACTCTACTATCCCAAGGCGGGAGCAAAATATCATCAATGATTAGATTGGGAAATACTTTCCTCTCCTTACCAGGATTATTACAAAAGATGCGTATAACATTGAAAGCAGCTAACCATCGTTTAAAGTCAATAAGAAGAGCACTTTCACAAGAAAAGCCATAGCCTTGCAAATATTTCAGATTAAGTCCATGAATGTGTTTTCTCGCCCATTGATCAACATTGGGATCGCAGTTGGCATGTTGATGATAGACACTAACAATCTGATATGTCCAATTGTTCATAGCAATAGCACTGAGCTCCTGTACAGGTTCACCCTCACAATCCATAAAAATGATGATAGAAGCCTAAAACGGAAATTTACACATCTAAGGAAACGTTCTATAACATATTACAAAATGAAGAATTACATCGATGCTTTTCACGACAAAATACACAAATGATATGATGGCAACGAAGAAGTAAAATGTATCTAATAAGACCACGTCTACGACACTCAAAGCACATAAGCGAATTGTCATAGGGTAGAGTTAGGAAAGGACTAGCAATTCTCCTTCTTTGATTTGCGTTTTGATGTAGCATTCTTCTCCGACTTGCGCTTCGTACCACTGCTGTTAAGGATTTGATCAATTATGTCGTCCACGTTGGGTGGTTTCGGAATATATAGGATGGATTCCATATGCATGGAGAGAGAGGCTATTTTATTATCCTTGTGTCGACCATAATATAGCCCATTCACTTTGAAAAGGATATCCCAAGTACCTTCTCCGAGCTCATCACATCTGATGGGTATTGAATGATCTTGGAGTACTACGCTATGATCATCATAACGCAAGGCTTGTTTAAATTTACGCTGTAGCGGTGTAGGATTATGTACCTTGGATGTTTCTTCCACTGGCCTCAGTTGTAGATGATCTGACCGTAGCGAACCTTGTAACGTTTGACCGCCATTTTGTCCTACTAGTGCAGCAGATGGAGTAGATGCCTGAAAATGAAAAAAGATTGTATTAAGTTTACGTTCAAGGGAGGAGAGGGAGGGAAGTAGCGACTTACCATTTTAGTTGGATAATAGAACAGGGAACTAGAGAGAGAGAGAGAAAATGTGCGTCCGTCACTCGTGTGATTCAACGATGGAATGATTCTCACTGTGGAAGGCTCGCTATTTATAAAGAAATGCTTGATTCTCATTGGATGATGATCCTCATTGGACAATAACATCAAGCTGATTCCAAATCTGGCCTCCGTTTACCCATCCGAGCTTTCGTTCCGTGCCTTGAAACTCACCATACAGATAGAGAATTTCACGCTGATTCCAAATCTGAAATCCGTTTTCCAATCCGATGCTTCGTTTTGAAGCTACAGCCCAAAACGTCCCAAATTCTAACTCTGTCGTTTTTCGCCAATGTCCCAAAATCTTAAATGGCGTCTCACATCTAAACGAAGACAGATAGGAACAAGCCGATTCTTTCACTGAATTTGTCTCACTCTTAGCTTTCAAACGAGCTATTGCACGACAAAATCCGTCCACTAGAAGCCAAGATCAAAGCGAGCTGTCCAGAGGGGGGGCGGTCAGTGAAATTTCAAAATTTGATGAAAAATGTTTTGGTGGCGGTCCCAGGTCGAAATTCCACACTTTGGAAAATTTTCAAAATTTTACCCATACAAAGCCACTCTGACACTTAGGATTTTTTCAGGTGAGCGAGCTCCGACCTAAAATCTTGTAACCGCTCTAACTTTTGAACGAAGACAGATATGAACAAGCCGTTTCTTTCACTGAATTTGTCTCACTCTTAGCTTTCAAACGAGCTATTGCACGACAAAATCCGTCCACTAGAAGCCAAGATCGAAGCAAGCTGTCCAGAGGGGGGGGGCGTCAGCCGAAAATTTTTTCTCTCCGATTGACTTGAAACTCACCATAGCGATGCAGAATTTCACGCTGAATCCGAATCTGACCTCCGTTTTCTCATCCGATGCTTCGTTTTGACGCTACACACCAAAACGTCCCAAATTCTAACTCTGTCGTTTTTCGAAAAATGTTGAAAATTTTTTCTCACCGATTGCCTTGAAACTCACCATACCGATGCAGAATTTTACGCTGAATACGAATCCGACCTCCGTTTTCTCATCCGAGCACTCCTTCCACTCGAAACAACCCATTTTACAACCCAACATTCAGCAGATTGCACGAAAAACATCACACACTATAGCCTCAAGACTAATCCTGGCGGTCGCCCAAGTCCACCACGACCGACACTCTATCGTTCCAGAGGGGGGGGACGTCAGCGAGCAGTTTGTGAACCCACCCGGTCGGCACACCACGACAGACTACAACCTCTGCCGTTCCAGAGGGGGGGGACTCAGACCCGAAGCACCACGGCGGCCGACCACGACACTCTGCCGTTCCAGAGGGGGGGGACGTCAGCGATGGCGGCCATCTTGCGCTATCTGGTGTTCGCCGTTTTCTTACTACTTTTTACATTAAAAGATTCATTCAGTTTTTTGCGTAGATTTCATTCCATCGGTCCAAAAACTATTGTATCAATTTTTAAAAAGCTAAATTTTTGCAAATTATTCCTATGCTTAAAAATAGAATGGAATCTACTTCGAAGGAACTAAAAAGAACGAAGTTCGAAGATTTACTAGCAAGTCTTGATTAAACGGAAAGTACGATGATTCAAGGAAATTCATGAACTGCATTAATATATGCAAATTTTTGCAGTTTTGGAGACTTTAGCACGTAATTAACTGATCATGATAGCAATGTAGAAGAAAGAATGGTATTTAAGAAATCCTTCGCGTCATGACAACCGTGGAGATGTGATGCTTGTCAAATTAGCAATTTGATGGGCGACCATTCCTCTTATGCTCAGCTTTATCAATAAGAGTACTTTCTGAAGAGTGATCAAGTTACAAACTACGTGCCACTGAAGGAGTAAAATATCAAAATCAAGGACAATTATCAAAATATGAGAGTTTCACAGTATTCTTCAGATTCAGACAAGAAATTAAACATAAAATTAGTGAATCATATAATATATCATGCCTTTATGAAAATTGAATTAATCCACACAAATATAGTCGAATTCTAACTGCTTTGAGTAGGCCTATTATCATTCCAGCCATTTAAAACTAAATTTTGCAGTGATTTTTATTGACTGTAGAATGCAGTCTGCCAGTTAACAATTTGGACAAGAGGCTTGACTGTACAGATCCATATAGCTATTGACTAGATCTAAGTTAGCAAACTTGAAATCTTAGGTTTGCAAAAGGAAAAATAATAAGATCTTTTAACTTCTCTAAGAAGACGCATTGTGATGTGGTTGATGAAATTTCCTTGATAATAATTTTCGTTTAATCACGGCTTGTTAGTAAATTTTCATTCTTTTTGATGTCTATTAATTAGTTTCATACTACTCAATACTTATAAAGTCTGGTGTGTTAGATCGCTAGTACTACACAGAAATAATTCGCAAAAATTTAGCTTTTTAGAATTCAGTCAAATATTTTTAATTTTTTAGACCGCAGGAACGCAATCTCCGCAAAAAAATGAATATTTTTTATAAAAAAATTTACTGTATATGCGCTGGCATTTCTTTGAGTCGACACCACCTGCCACGGCTCCGGCTCCAACCCAAAAACCTTCGACATAGAGTTCGACCGCCAGCACGAGACCAAAAATGAAACTTTCATAGAGTGATATATACTCTATGGGTACGATATAGTGCACATCTGTCGAGGTTTACCCGGTACCTCTTCTTGTCGGACAAGATCAGATAAAGAGTATGCAAATCCAATGGGATGCAGACTGAGGCTTTCTGTAAAATTACATTTGTTTTTGTTTTCTGTGATTAAGTGAGAAGTATCAACGGCAGGGACGCTGGTATGAATTTAGTGCAGATATTGCATAGATCTCAAGGAGGGAACCTCATATCCAATATTTCATGTTTTAGATAAGTTGTAGGCCTACATTGGTTTTATCCATGCCTGCCCAAAAGCCTTGCTCATTTTAAATTGATGACTTTTACATCCTCATCGGACGACTATTTCTGGTATGTACACTGTGAACTGTAAACCATAAATATCCGTTAAAATTAATTTCACGGTTTATTACAGTCTAAACTGTAAACATCCGTAAAAACATACGTTTGTTTATCTGATATGAACGGATTTTAACTGCTACGTCATCACTCATCAAGTTGTGACGTCATGATTTTAATAGATATTTGCGGATACTTTCTGTCAAGTCTAATGGTTATTTTAGATGTTTTCAACGGTGTACAGTTTACAGTGTACGTAAATCGAATAAGTAAATGTCAATTTGTTATCAGTTTTCACTTGAGTCTAAATTTACATCACGTTATATAAATGAAAGTACGTGAAATCTCTTTGCTGCAAAACAAACACGACAAACAAATTAATTCTGTTCAAATTGATTTTTCATTAAGCAACACATTTTCTTTCACCTTGGAAATGACTTGCAATTATCCATTTGATAATACAAGAGAATTCTTTCATCGTAGATCCTCTCTTTTCCTCTATAAAATGAATACCGATATGTCGAGCGTCTTTACAATTACAAATATAAAGCCAATCTAAAAACATCTGGAACTCTTGCGCAATTGCAGCTCCTGTTTGGAGCAAACACCGTAATACTATTTTCATGAATAAGTCGTAGTGGATCAGGGATAGCAATACAAATTTATACATTGCTTACATGCATAGAAAAATCTTTCAAACAATTGAATGTTTAACTTGATGATTGATTTCAGTGCAACATAATATGAGACGGCACCATAAAACACATACAGTCGGACGCTTTTGAAAATAAAGATAATTTATATGTTCAGAAAATTGAGATCGTTTCTTCGTCAAATGAAGGCGCATGTCTATTGCTGGCTTAGAAAAATTTCAATCGTTCAAAATTGAGTACCTTCAAAATATGTAAAACTAACATTTGTCAGAGACGCTTGAAGTTTGCATCACGTAGTACGAATCAATTACATTTTTAATATAAATTGCGATCGATTATCTACGGCATTTCTAATCATATGAAACATGATATTTTGCTAGAAGATCAACACAGTAGATTTCATTTCAACAATAAAAAATCGGAATTTCACTTAAAATAGAAATTAGTCACTCAACTAGACATTAGAAAGCCGGTCAACTCTACAAAGACAGCATTAAGACTATGAACTCGTGTGAAATTTGAAAGTCACTCTATGTTGAAAGTTAAAGATACCTATGATAAGTACAAAAATATCTATGGTGGCTCCAATCTTCCATTGTATAAAAATTAAACGATATCTTCATAGAGGACAAATTACATGCAGTTGCTTCCAAAACTTAAACATGTGGAGATAGGGAAGCTTTCAGTCTTTGAATATTATATGGTTTTGCTTGCAGGGATCAAGGAACTTCTAAAACATTTTCTATGCGAAAACACAGCCTATGCTACAAAATATGCTAAAATATGAGATAATTGAAATATTATTAATTACTTATCTAATTACTTTTCAAAAATATGTGCACAAGGGTACACATGTAAAATCATGTCAAATTTGCAATAATGGACTTAATATTGCAATATTTTGTCTTATCAAACGCACTACAAAAAATATTCGCAAATGCTAATTTACAGCATAACGTCAGCGTGCTGCATCAGTGATTCTACGATTTATTTGTTAGCAATTTAGTAATTTTGTCATCAGTTCATACTAAAAGTCTTAGCTACTTTTATAATTTCCTATTACACTATAAGCAAATTTTGTGTGGAACACGAGCTCTTGACTAGCTCAAGGACGGCAAACTGTAGCAAAACGCTTCATAGCAAACACTTTACAGCACTTGATGCACATGGAAATAAGAATTTACCTCTAGCTAGCCTGAAGCCGTTTTATATAAGCTGCAGTTTTACTTAAGAATAATTCTGCAATTTATGAAGAGGGCACACATGCAACAACAACACGTGTGGTTTTAACACCCTTGCCGGCGTCCCTGATCAACGGTAATGTAGAACCATCTCTAGAATATACAGTACCTTATGTTTAAGAAGATATAGACACATCTAGATTTATCAAATCGGTATAATTTCTGTCGCCAATCACAACATCTTGGATTAATTATTGGATCATTTTCAGCTGAAACCTCATTGAAGTCTCTGATTTAGCCCCTACCGCGACCGCTCCGTTTAATTGGAGACGAGTGCAAATATTTCATTCATCCGTAATGAGGCATAATTAATCAAAAACAGATTTTTAGTCATACAGATCGGCCACAGTGAAAGGGTTTTCAAAAAACTTCAATACGCATCCACTTGTGCATTTTTCATCCTGTCCCATAAGATCAGGAACCGCATAGAACTCGGAAGACGCACGATTTGTGGCAGCCATTTTGTCTCGTTCCCCGGTAATAACTGATGACAGGGTCCCTGACGGGGCCCTCTAGGGTACTCGAGCGAAATTAGGGCAATAACAATTTTTTTAACTGGGCTAATTGGCTTTGAAAATGTGCCGCCGTTTGGACGGCCATCTACATTCAACCACTTGCATGTACATACTTGTCAAGCCTCTCGTATTCATCAATCAAGACAAACAATTGGATATATCCAAATAAAATATCAAACTTCTTTTTATAGGCATATCAAAAGCACTTCTTTAGAAGTATTTTGCCATCCTCCTCTAAATATTTTATTGAAAATAACGCACTTAAAAAGTAATCATGCATTCTTAAAAGAAGAATAATTAAGAACCAATTATGTAAGAAGTAAACTAAATAAATTTGAGGAGAAAACGCATGTGCTGTCATGTTGCTGGCCACAACTTTTTCGTCCAACAGCTACGCTTTCGGATGAATCACACCCCTATCGAAGTCAGCTATCTCCTCTAAAATCCAGATAAATGATTCGCAGTCACGTTGTTCGCAGCAGATTATGTAGCCTATTGAGAGGCTACAGTGATTCCCTACAACGATGACACACTTGCATTCGTTTCAGCTAGACTGTTGAATATTAAATATCATTTTTTCCCACAATGTGACTGAATTCAAATACATATAAGCCGTTGTATTTTCTGTTGACACTGGCTCCGACTCCGGCCTGCTAACACGGCTCCGGGCGGCTCCGCCTCCCTAACCCTGGTCTGTAGTCTCTTAATATTATATAGATTTCGGATGTCTGTCATGATCTTGTTCTTACAACGCATGCACAGCCGATCTCATGGAGCGAGTATATTATTTAAATGAAAATCATCATCCTCTAGGAATCTCAGTTGCAACTACATAAAATAAACTAAGATTAAGCCTACTGTACAAAATATAACTGTAATGAATAAATTTGTGATGAACTTTGAAGAAAAGAAAAAATTAAATAAAATACATGTGAAACTACAGTATGGGTACTGAACTTGCTAGAATCGACCTACAACGTCTCACCTGGAACTACTCCATGAAGAAAATGAAATAAGGAACTAGACTTGTTATAAATGGACCAATTAGTAGTAAGCCCGTGGCAAATTCAAGGACAGTGCGGTGCAGTGATGAGTCATCGATGAGTCATCAGGCTGACTCAGCCCCCCCCCCTCTGGAAGGAAGGTGAGGGAGGTGGCCAAGGATGTGTTGGGAGGAATGGGTCCGAGAGGAAGAAACCGATTCCATTTCCCCCCCCTCTGGAAGGAAGGAAGGAGTTTTTCCGGTAAGGGATGGGAAGGAAGGTGATAGGAATGTGTGAGGGATGGAGTGAGGAAAGGGTAGGTGTTGATGGTTTTGGGATGAGAAAAGTTGGAAAACGTCAGGAAGGAGGGTTTGGATGTGAAAGTGGAGTTTAGATTTGGAATCTGCGTGAAATGTTGGATGGGGCAGGAAGGCGGGAGGAGTTTTCCTGAGAGGCAAGGGGTGGAGCGGCAGAGTTGGAAAAGGGCGGGTGTTGGTGGTTTTGGGATGAGAAAAGTCGGAATTCGGCATGAAGGAGGGTTCGGATGGGAAAGTGGAGGGCAGATTCGGAATTTTTGGTCAATTTTTGGGTTAGGAAGGATGTTTCCAGCAAAATCAGAGAGAAAAAATTTCGAGGACGTCCCCCCCCCCTTCTGCCAAACTTCCAACTTTGGTGTGAGATATCGTGGAAAGTCGTGCAATAGCTCATTTGAAAGCTAAAAGTGAGAAAAATGCAGTGGAAGGCTCGGTTTGGTCGACTTTTCCTGGGTTGAGGGAGGAAAATGGCAGGAAAACGTCAGAGTTGGAAAAGTCAGGTGTTGGAGGTTTTGGGATGAAAAAGTCCATTTTTCGACAGAAAGGAGTGCTCGGATGGGAAAATGGAGTGCAAATTCGGACGTTTTGACCAAAGGTGGGTCTAGGAACTTGTTTCCAGCTCAATCGGAGAGAAAAAGTTCTGACCCCCCCTCGGCAGCGATCTTCCAACTTTGGTTCCAGAGATGGTAGAAAGTCGTGCAATAGCTCGTTTGAAAGCTAAGAATGAGACAAATGCAGTGGAAAACATGGCTTGTTCCTATCTGCCTTCGTTTAGAGGTGAGACGTTATTGAAAATTTTGGACATTGGCGAAAAACGACAGAGTTAGAATTTTTACGAAAATCGCTCTATCGGGTGAAGCAAGCCTCGGACGGGAAAACAGAGACCAGATTTGGAATCAGCGTCAAATTCTGCATCGGCATGGTAAATTTGAAAGCCATCGGAGAGAAAAAATTTTTCATCATTTTTCCGAGAAGCGACAGTTAGAATTTTTACGATGGCTGTGGGCTGTAGAGCCAAAACGAAGCGTCGGATGGGAAAACGGAGAGCAGATTCGGATTCAGCGTCAAATTCTACATTGAAATGGTGAATTTCCAACTCAATCGGAGCACTAGAACCGGAGATAGCATGGGTTTTAAGTTTTTGGATGATGGGTATTACGTCATCAGCTGATCGCCACAAACTATATAAGTGGAAACTCTGCTAGTGGAAATCAGTTCTCCTCACGACTGGGTTGGGGTAGGTCGTCTCTCTGAGCTCCGATGATAGCATTGGAAATCTGAAAAACCGGGTTTCTCAGAAACCGACTTAGAAAATTTCATTGCTGATATCAGCTAAGCCGTCAGACTTAGAGGTTCGCCAGGAGATGGCCTTCGTCTCCAGGCCATAAAAGACTCCAAAACTTTAAAGGCTTGTAACTTTGCTTCTACAAGTCCGTTTGACTTGATTCAAAAAAGGTTCGGTCGCTATTGACATGCCCTAAGTGATAAACTACTTATAAAATTTCATAAGTAGTGCTAAAAGTTGAAAAATTTAAATTCACTAGTTTTGGAGGTCTTCTGGGGATTTCGACCCTGCTGAAGTCAACTAGAGGATTTTTAATGATGTCTGAGCCAGTCTTCTCATGTTACAAGCAGCTTTTCACTGAAAGCAAGCAAGACACGGAGAGTTTTGCTGTAATATTCCACTGACAGGGTGTTCCTTCGGGACGGTGGACGATGCCGTAGTGATAAGTGTGGCAGGGGAGTGTGTCATATTTTAGACCGAAACCGCTGGGGCAACTCATGTCTCATGTTGGGCATTTGACACAGTTCTCAGCGTAGCACTTTGAACGCCAATCGGTTGAGTCTTAGCTATCTTGTCATGGGTGGCCTCTAAACATCTCCATTGCAAAACGTTGGTGAAGTTGCGATCCCTCTCTACGGCTTGCTATCAAGCTGATCAAAGCAACGACTTGAGATGTTTCCTCTTGTAAATAACTACACCGATTTTTATGTCAAAATCGGGGCCCGGATACCAACACAGTGACATGACGCACGCTGTGTCCGCCCGAGGTTGGATTTGTGGGTCGAGGCCTTGGAGTTGGGATAAGATCCCCTCTGAGTAATGCCTGTAACGGATTCAAGAGCTTAACACCCAAACGGTTGCTGGCTTGCTATCAGGCCTTCTTCGTCTAGCCTCAGGAACTCAGGGTTGGCAACGTCTATCGTTTGTCATTGTAACTTGGTAAAAATGAGATGGTTACTGCAGGCATTGACGTCAAACCTTTTCGCGTCATAGGGGAACCCGTCTTTGTGTTGGGAGTTGGTAACGGAAAGCACGGTGACTGCCGATGCCCAGACATGGTAAAAGCGTCGTTGTCAAGTCAAAAGCATGGCCAAATAAGGAAGGTCTGAATCATGGCTTTGTGTCAGAGGGGTATATAAACCGCCGACTCTCATTTAATTTCATTTCAATCATGCAGACGCCGAACACTGGTCAGCTCTCCTGACAAGCCTCGGTTGAAGCCGAGAAATCTATTTTAAGAGTTTCAGCGGGCTGAAGAGCGAGAAAGGATTTTTGACAATCTTGCTTGCATAGGCACATCTGATTACGGCGATGATGATGATAGGACTCAGTGGGGCTATATACCACCCCCAAGTAGTCAGTTAGTAGCAACTCTCTTTTAGTTAAACTCTAAACTCTCAGTTAGTTAAAGACTCTCTCAGCAGTATCGGTCTAAAGCAAGGTGGCTGATTACGATCCCGAGAACGTCCCATGAGCCCTCTTAAGGGCTACCTTCTAATGCAGCTAAAGCGGTCCCAAGCCCGCCACATATCTTCGGATATGGAATGCAGAGGGGAAGAATAAATGATGAATGGAATGAAGGGAGACCACCCTTGCACCACACGCAACACATCACAGATTTCTCTCTTCGCTAGTGAACCAGCTCTTGTCAGTGTCGTCAGAAAGTGTATCATGGTTTGCAAACGTTTTACTGCAACACAGGTTGATATATAGTTAGAAGAGTTTGATCATGACGTTTTATGAAACACAAGTGTCATAAAATGTAAGCGTCAGTGTAGTCAAATAGTTTTTACCGCGACGCACGTTTGTGAAAATAAAGTTTGATAATTGAAGTTGTATGACTGACCGAACTCATCACAGCACTAGAAAGTTTCATCGAAAAGGTTTTACTGCACAGTGTAGATTGTCTTGTAACTTACTTTCACAGCACTAGAAAGTTTTATCGAAAAGGTTTTACTGCACAGTGTAGAATGTCTTGTAACTTACTTTCACAGTCTTAGATAGTTTTATTGGAGACAGTTGGCAACTGTTCCCTTATTAGAAAATTCAAACTTCATGACTGTTGGATTAGTTTCATCAGGTTTACTGAAAACAGTTTTCTACTGCAGTGAGACTGAGAGTTTAGAGTGTTATATGAAAACAGTGTTCACCACAGCACTAGAAAGTTTAGCACAACACAAGTGTCATGAAAAAATACTTTATTTGGTCTTTGATTTAACATCATTGAAACCCACTTTACTAATAGCAATGACAATATGGTTTATTTTATTCAGAAGCAAATGATCGCCGTAACCATGAAAGTTGTCCATCCGAGAAATAATCTTACGCAGATGTCGTGTAAAAAACTCAGAAGCATCAGTAACATATTCTTGTCCATAGGAACGAAATTGAAAGTCAACACTTTCCGCTACTTCACCTTGTGGAAAATGGATGTAATTGACATGTGCAATTTAGTGAGCCTTGATGAGACTGTCTTTGAAATAAGATATCAACTCCGTAAATATTTCTCGTGTATAGTCAAAACATGCTTCCAATTCTGTCTCCTCCCTTTGAAACTCAAGGATGTAATCTTGTATTAAGCCTCTGAAGCACTCTTGATGAAAACGAATCGTGCAATCATGTTTCAATGTATTGACTTCAGGTGCCATGGTTGAGTCTATTGCTAAACATCATATTTGCCTAGGACGATTTCAATAACGCGTTACAAATGTGTGTGTGCACATCGGGAACTCTAGCTCGTCTGTGATTGGACGAGAGGTCTCATCCATTCACCGCTTAGGAAAATCTTATAAAAGGCAGTGCACCAGTTCTGCTCTTCACATTTATCTTTCACAAGGTGAGTGTCGGTGAGCTCCTGCTATCAGGTAGTTTTGACTTGCTATCAAGTTGAATAGTCTCTTGCTATCATATCTTCTGCTCATAAAACATATCATCGCTGTAATACCTCCTTTGCTCCAGCGTTCCTTCGGGACGGCGGGTACTGCCGTAGAGGGATTGTGTTGCACGGGTTGTTCGTCGTTTGTTCGACCGAAACCTCTCAGCCGTTGCTCATGTTGGGCGTTCGACTTCATACTCAACGTGACGCTTTCTCTCGCCAGGTCAGAGTACTTCAGCCATTCGACAAAGGTTGGTCTTTATGATATGGAGTAGAGTGAAATGTAATGCATTAGATGTCACTTCAATGATTGTTCCCATGATAAACGTTGACTAGGCAAACGAAACGATTCTCATCTTTCCTTTTCAGTGATTGAAATCTGCTAACGTAATCTGCAATCGACTATCTGCCATTGAGTTTACAAAAATTGAAAATTATCGCATTGCTGTCAGGATGGAGAAGGCCACCATCGAGCAATATAAGTATTTGTATCAAGGTTGACTCTATTACTAAAATCAATAGGGTAGACATCCTCATTAAAATCATGAGCCCTTCCCTTATTTTGTTCATGTCTAAACCGAATTCAAATTTTACCTCTGCTTATCTTTGCTGTCATTCTTTTTCAGTGCATGAATGTATTCGTAATGGGGAACCCGTCCCCAAGGAATAATCGGGGAAGCCTATGAGCGGCTTGGCAAGTGTAAGTATCCTCACCTATGACAGTTGGAATGCCATGTTTTAGCACTTCTGTATCCGTACACCTTACTCTCTATCATTATTATCTCCGCAACCTCTAATCTAATCTCTCTCTCCTCTCTACAGATATGGCGAAGATGAAGAAGTGGGAGGAAGCCGCGAGGCGGAAATACCACGATGAATTTCCGGCCCTACCTTCCCACCCATCTACCTCCGCTCAAGGTGCGACCCCTCTCTCGAGCTCGGGCATTGTCATCGCCCCACCTCCACCGCCTGCTCCGCTCCCTGCACCCGTCCCTGTTCCAGTCCCTGCTCCTCGTCACCACATCCCTCCGACACCGAAGCCCAGGACCCTTCCACCCTCGGCTCACGTCCCTCTCCTGCCTCCTCCGCGTTCATCCTTGCTGCCGGAGTTGCAGACCTTAGATGGTAAGCATCCGTGATTGAGAAAAGGGGGATAAGACTTCAAACTTGAAATGTTGATCATGTTACTAATCTCTTTTCTCTTTTTCTCAACAGATCTGGCGGCCTACCTCGACGGCGACGTTCCCTGCCGTCCCATCATCATCCCAACTTCGCCACCACCACCACCTGCAGTGGCCGAACTCCCTCTCCTCTCCGTCAAGTCGCTGGAGAGATTGTTGGAGCAGGAGGAGTTAGAGATAGTGGGAGAGGAGATTGCAATCGAGGAGGAAGGTGTCAGGGAGAGAGAAGGACCTACAGCTCGACAGGTCAGCTGTACGGACTGTGGGCAGGTTTTCGTGAGGCCATTCTGCCTTCGGCGACACCGGCATTCTCGCTGCCCAAAAGCGAAAGGAGATCTGGAGAAGACACGCCGACCGATCCCTCAACGACCCAAATGTGAAGGTTGTGGACGCACGCTCTACAACAGCACCAACTTGCGAGTCCACATCGAAGGCGGTTCCTGTGGCAGTGTGAGGCAACCACCAACGTCATCAGGTAAGAAGCATCCTTCATCACACATCGGCTTTTCCTGTTCTTCGTGTCAGAAGACCTTTCCTACAGAGTTTGTTCTTTCTTCGCACACACTCTGTCACACTCATCCCACTGAGCTTTACACTGTCAACAACCTCACTCTAAGGCTGAGCAAGTTTTCCCTTGAGAGGCTCGTTTGCGACTATGAGTTAGAAAGCTCTGAAGCTGTACAAGATATTCATCCTTTCTTGATGAATAATATAGGCTTAATACATCAAATGTTGGCGACTTTAGATAGATTTTTACTTAAGGGCATGTTCTATCTCACTGCTCGTTTCAATAAGGTAGACAGTAGCACGGGAGAAGTAGAGTCCACTGTGACCACTAGGATAGCCTCCTGTGCTGCTGATCTCATAGGTGATGTAAACGAGTGGATAGAGAGACATGCGACCTATCTCGTCAGCAACTTAAATAAATTTAATGAAAGAGACAGCGGTCTGGTCTTTGATGGGATAGAGAAAGCAGACATCAAAATCAATCTTTCAGAAAATTTACAAGGAAGTAGTTGTTTCACCCTCCCCAAACCACTGGCTGACAAAAAGGCTGTCATCAATGTAGAGTGTCAGTCCCAGTGTTTCAAGTATGCCGTCCTCTCCATTCTTCACTACAAAGATATAAGGGTACATCGTGAACGAATCACTCACTATCGTGAATGGGAGGATGAGCTTAACTTTGACGGGTTAGATGTCAACACATTAGATTTTAAAGGCATCGCCCAATTTGAAAAACTCGACAATATTAAGATTGTCATCAGTCTCTGGGAAAAAGGTCTGAAGGGCGTTAGGTATAACAATCGCCAAAGTGACTTCGACCGGGTTGTCAATCTCGTCCTAGTCTACATATAGCGACAACCACCCAGAATGGCATTATTGTGGCATTCCTAAAATTTCTAGATTGCATCACCATCAACAAAGTTATGATAACAAACATTATTACTGTAATCGCTGCACACGGCGCTTTCACATCTAAACCATATTTTGAACAGCATTACGAGTGGTGCTCTCGGGGTAAACTTCAAATGGAAATCATGCCCAAAGATAAATTTTATAGGTATGAGGAAAACGGCAATGAGCTCAGTCCCATATGTACCATCTATGCGGACATTGAATGTTATATTGAACAAGAAGACCTAAGTCATGAGCCAGCAGCCATTGCCTGTTATGAAGTCTAGCATCCATATTATAGGAATCAAAATAAAATGCATGTGTGGCAAGGCAAGGAGTGCGTTGAAAACTTCCTCAACTTTTTAGATAGGAAAGCCCGTTTTCATCAACGGTATGAAACGGAGCTGACTAGGAAACCCATGTGCTTCACAGAAGCCGATAAAATCAAATTTGATAAGACCACGGAATGTCCCCGCTGCTGTTCATCCTTTGATGATCAGCAACATAAGAAAGTGAGGGACCATTGCCATCTCAGTGGTACATTTAGGTCTGCCTTATGCAGTAAATGCAGTATGAAACTTAGGCTCAAACGGCGAACTCTCCCCGTCATCTTTCATAACTTTAAATGTTATGATGCTCACATCATCATTCGCCATGGATTCGGTAAAATGAAATACTGGTCATCCAAAGTGATTGCACAAAGTAAGGAAAAATTTATGTGCATCACTGCTAAAGTCCAAGTCGATAAGACGAAGGAGGAGAAGCCTGTCTTCTATGACATAAAGTTTCTAGATACCCTTCAATTTATGTCTTCTTCCTTAGACGCGTTGGCTAATAATTTAGAAACACTTCCCCTCACTCAACATTTAGAGAAATACTATCCCAACATAAGTGACAGTCTGATGCGACGGAAAGGGGTGTTTCCTTATAGTTATTTTAGTTCAATGGATACATTGAAAGAAACATCACTTCCGTCCATCGATAAATTTAAAAATGATTTGACGGGTGAGGACTGTTCGCTGGATGATTATAGGCATGCAGAGCAAGCATGGTTAGAATTTAGGTGTTGCACGTTAGGTGACTACATGCTTGCCTACATGCTTGCCTACTAATTAGACGTCTATCTGTTGGCTGACGTGTTTGAGACTTTTAGGAAAGTCACATTAGAACAGGACGCCTTAGACCCCGTCCATTTTGTCAGTCTGCCGGGTCTGTCCTATCAGTCAGTCTTCAAGATGACGAAATAGAGCATTCATTTATTGCAAGATGCAGAAATGTACACGTTAGTTGAACGTGGTATTAGGGGTGGCTTAACATTTGTCAACAAACATGTTGTCAACAGCACCCAAGACATAGGATCGACCACGCATTTAATGTACATAGACAAAATAATTTGTATGGGAGTGCATTATCCAAGCCTTTGCCACTGTCTGACTTCCAATGGGTAGAGCCCTATGACATGAAACACTCCTCTAATCCAGCACACATCATGGCACTGGGAGATGAGGCCGAAATAGGTTATTTATTTGAAGTCGACCTCATCTATCCAGACTGTATTAAGAATTTTCCTCTCGCACCCGAATCTGGCATAGTCAGTCGAGATATGTTCTCTCCCTTTATGGAAGAACACAATAAGCAATATGAGGTGGAAAATGACTTACACTATAAAGCCACTAGGAAGTTGTTGCTCACCCAATTGAACAAGCAGCATTACATCGTGCACTATTCCATCCTCAAATTGTATCTAGGTATGTGGATACAACTTGACAAAGTCCATCGCGCTATCCAGTTTAGGCAGAAGCCCTTTCTAAAACCGTATATAGAATTTAATAGCAAGAAACGGCCTGAATCCAAGAATCCTTTCGAAAAGGACTTCTTTAAATTTAAGAATAATGCCCTCTTTGGTAAAACCATGGAGGATGTAAGAAAGCACATGGACTATCGCATCGTAACTGATCCGGAAGCGAGTATCAAGTTATGTCGCTCGCCGTTGTTTTGCCACCATGATGTCATTTCCGAAGACATCACTGGTTTTAAAATGTTAAAATCTAAAGTAGAACTTTGCAAGCCCATTTATGTCGGTCAAGCTGTCTTGGATCACTCCAACTTAGAAATGTACAAGTTATTTTACCACACTTTTAAAACGTGTCCATTGATCCAACATGTGGAATTAGTAGGAGGCGATACAGACAGCTTCTTCCTAGCTTTGACAACCACTAGCCAAGTCAAGCAGGAAGACATTTTAAAATATTTAGCACCCAAGTTTGATAGTTCCAACTATCCCACTGACCATCCGCTTTACTCTACCTCAAATAAAGCGAAGCTTGGCTGCTTCAAGGATGAGTGTGCCGGCAAACAGATAGAGGAGATGATCTTGCTTCGCCCCAAGATGTACTCCATAAAGCTAAAATCCTCAAAGCTTTCTATTAAACGGGCGAAAGGCATCTCGAAGTCAATCGTTAGAAAAATGACACATAGGGACTATCAAGATGCCTTAGATTCTCTTAAAATTAAAAAAGTAGAAATGACTATTTTAAAATCACAGTCGCATCAAGTCAGAACAACGACGTTTAGGAAACGAGGTCTCTCAGCTTGGGAAGACAAGCGATGCTGGATGAGTCCTAACCACTCATTACCGTACGGCCATTCACACGCTCATCTACCTCCACCCAAGAGACAGAAACTTTCTCCTCCTCCGTCCGGCGATGTCTGATGATGAATGCTTCCTCTCTGTTGTGGTTGATGTTTTGCTTTTTTGCTCCATGGCGTTTTCTATGGGGTGTTGTGAGTGAGTGCCTTGTAACATGCGTCCAACTCCTGATCACTTCAATAATGACTTGCATATCAACTGGTTTTCCTGACTTTGCTTTCTCCGTGCACATGAGTGACTTTGTTTTCTCCCTGTACATGAGTGACTTTGTTTTCTCCGGTGATGTGAGCCATAAAAACTTTGTTTTCTGCTACCATCAGTATTAACGATGTGTGACTGTGATGAAATGTCTTTCATTCAATAACATATCATGTACAGACTGTCTCGTTTTTCTTTTGACATAAAGATGGGATTCTCACTCAATAGACAGAAGTAAAAGTTTTGATCATTTGTAAGATGGGTAGGGTTAGAAATAAAGTTGACGTTTGTAAAGTTAGAAATAAAGTTGATGATTGTAAAGTTAGAAATAAAGTTATCACCATGTCGCTGTTTGTAAGATAGGTGAAATATAAATGAAGTCAGAATCACTTCACTGTTTGTAAAGTTAGAAATAAAGTTGATGATTGTAAAGTTAGAAATAAAGTTATCACCATGTCGCTGTTTGTAAGATAGGTGAAATATAAATGAAGTCAGAATCACTTCACTGTTTGTAAAGTTAGAAATAAAGTTGATGATTGTAAAGTTAGAAATAAAGTGACAAACATTTCTTTATTTGTAAGATAGGTGAAATATAAATGAAGTCATAACCATGTTAGAGTTTGTAAGCTATCATCCTCACCAACGAATGTAACATCATGACAATTTCTTCGGCTTAGGAAACATCAACCACTTTGCTGACTCATGTCTATAAATAGCTCTGACTCATGAAGGGGTAAAGCACCAGTCATATGAATCTAATCAGTCTTGTTCAACCTTTTCACCGACACGTGTGTGGGCGTTATTTATCAGACAAAGCGATGGCGCCTCACGTCAGACAGCGTGACCTTTTCACCGACACGTGTGTGAACGTTATTTATCAGACAAAGCGATGGCGCCTCACGTCAGACAGCGTGACCTTTTCACCGACACGTGTGTGAGCGTTATTTATCAGACAAAGCGATGGCGCCTCACGTCAGACAGCGTGACCTTTTCACCGACACGTGTGTGGGCGTTATTTATCAGACAAAGCGACGGCGCCTCACGTCAGACAGCGTGACCTTTTCACCGACAAGTGTGTGTGGGCATCATTTCATGTCTATAAATAGCACTGACTCATCATAAAGTGATGAACCTTGTTGATGACCTTTTCACCGACAAGTGTGTGTGGGCATCATTTCATGTCTATAAATAGCACTGACTCATCATAAAGTGATGAACCTTGTTGATGACCTTTTCACCAGCACGTGTGTGGGCGATAGCTCATTGCGATGACTCATTCAAAACGCATCATGTGATTAACACGATTCTATTAACTGTGACTCATGCAGATAACGCATTAGAGATTTAACAGTGTCAGCTACTTTACTGATATCACGTAAACCAGTCATGATACAATGTCCGTTGTGAAACACTGCAATATGTACAGGATGACACTTCCGAATCAAAGCAGCAGGAAAGTGTTCAGTTTCATAAAATATACAATGATTACTGGTTTTAATGTTGGCTAGATTCACTAACATCTTCAATTGAACAGACACTACTATATTCTTCAATGTCAGGGGACTGAGGCGTAGATGAGGCATCAGTGTTCGCATTTTCTTGACGACTTCGTAACACATGGACTGCATCACGAAATGAGAAAGGTTTCCTAGGACTTGGATTTTGCCGCAGCGAAGGATTTGAAGATTTCGACCGTTGCTCATGCGAATGACCAACATTTGCGGACGACCGCGATGATAGACTGAATCGGGGAGATGGGTATGCAACTGTTCTCAATCGATGTCTCTTCTGAGACTCATTTCGCGCATGGCGTTGATGATGCAGATGGGGAGCATGACTCACAAATGACATGAGGATGTAGTGAGCTTCCCTTTTATACTTTCCCATGAGTGTTTTGGAATCGCAATGTAGCAGTGATCACTATGTAGAATCATCTCTTGAATGCGAATAAATACAATGCCGTCTCCTACGTTAATGACACGGCAAGAGTTGGAAAGGATAGCGCGATGCAACCTTCGTAGTTGAAAGCGTTCTAGAGTTATCTGAAGTTGACGTTTCGTATCATGAAATGTAACACACTGATTTTTCCATGATAGATGGAGCCATGCTGATAATTTCCACATGATTCAAACCTGAGTGAAGAATGGTATGTCTAAGAAAGAAGGAGAGAGTCATGTTCATCTGTCTATGATGAGTGTAAACGTTGTCACAGTTCTCCTTTATTTCCCGTAAACTAGTTGTGACACTTTTGTGTTTCACTTCATCTAGCAGGTTGATTTTTATCTCACACATGCTTTGAGTGTTTCCTTTCCTACTTGAAGCTGGGACATTCCCATAACGACGTCTAAATGCTTCATAATTTTAATAAACTTATAGATAATAAGACTTAAGGTTTGCCCTTAAGAGGACAGGTGGTGCGTTCCAACCGGCAGACATTAAACGTTCAAGGCGCGTCAAACTTTTGACTATCCTAGAACTGCATTTTAGAGCCAAACTTGACGAGATCAGTGTGGAGGACCTTCCTACTAGTCCATTTTTCAATCAGCGCTTCTAAAGCGGGGCTGGACCTTACCCCTAATGGTCCTTTGACTTGTGATCCTCGACAAATGCATGAATGCATGAAGGTCTTTAAGCACAAAGACTTGACGGATCTACATTCGACTAACAACGTTACAGGTTGTTATGTGTATACTTGTATGCTGTCGATGTAGAGTGCAAAAACACTATCTGTCTTTATTTACAAAACAGTCTACACACGCATTCAATTTGATAAAGGCAAACAACACATTTAGTAAAGCTAGTACGCTAACGAGTGTGACTGCAGAAACATTTTGTAAAACTTTTTCAACGTTCGCTAAGTTTCACAACAACCTGTCAAAGACTTCTTACAAAACTTATTTCAACATTTGCGTTTAGACTTTTAAGAGACATGTGCCTCACGTATTCTACACGAATGGTTAACGCATGTGATATAAAACCCTAAATCCAACCGTAGAGGAACCTACCCTTGGATTATGAGCTTTTACGACCCACGCGATTCAATGTCATGGAACTAGCTCTCACACAATCAACGTTTGTGACAACATCTGGTTTTATAAAACATTCAAGGCCTACTATAAGACCTTGCGTGAAACAATCTACACAGTGCAGTAAAACTTTCTAGCGCTGTGGTGAACACTGTTTTCATATAACATTCTAAACTCTCAGTCTCACTGCAGTAGAAAACTGTTTTTAGTAAACCTGATGAAGCTAATCTAACAGTCATGAAGTTTGAATTTTCTAATAAGGGAACAGTTGACAACTGTCTCCAATAAAACTTTCTAATACTGTGAAAGTAAGTTACAAGACAATCTACACTGTGCAGTAAAACCTTTTCGATAAAACTTTCTAGTGCTGTGAAAGTAAGTTACAAGAAAATCTACACTATGCAGTAAAACCTTTTCGATGAAACCTTCTAGTGCTGTGATGAGTTCGGTCAGTCATACAACTTCAATTATCAAACTTTATTTTCACAAACGTGCGTCGCGGTAAAAACTATTTGACTACACTGACGCTTACATTTTATGACACTTGTGTTTCATAAAACGTCATGATCAAACTTTACTTTCTGAAACGGGTGTCGCGATAAAATTATTTGACTACACTAAATTTGCGAACCATGATACACTTTCTGACGACACTCACGAATAAACGTCATGATCAAACTTTCTTTTCTCAAACGTGTGTCACAGTAAAACCATTTGACTACACCAACTTTGCAAACCATGATGCACTTTCTGACGACACTGACAAGAGCTGGTTCACTAGCGAAGAGAGAAATCTGTGATGTGTTGCGTGTGGCACAAGGGTGGCCTGCCGCTTCATCCCTTCATCATTTCGTCTCCGTGATAGAGATAGTTCTTAAAAGAACTGATGGTTCATTCTTGCATGGTTGGTCAACTGTCGGGAAACAAGTGCAATGGAGATTTCATGAGGTAACCTGTGGCAGATAGCTAAATGTCGCCCTGGCGGTCAGAGTACAACGTTGAGACGAAAGGCAACCACTTGGAAACATGACGCAGAGAGGTTTCACAAGGATTACCATGGCCCACGTCTCGTGCAGTACTCATCGCTACGGACTTCACCGCTGTCTCGAAAGAACGCCCACACACAGGAAGTATCACACCGAAAATCTCCGTGACTTGCACCGTCCATGACTTGATCGCCAGACATGAAAACCAGTGGAGTTGGCAAGAGGAAGCAAGTCATTGCTTTGATCAACTTGATAGCAAGCCGTAGAGAGGGATAGCAACTTCACCAGCGTTTTGCAATGGAGATGTTTAGAGGCCACCCATGACAAGATAGCTAAGACTCAACCGATTGGCGTTCAAAGTGCTACGCTGAGAACTGTGTCAAATGCCCAACATGAGACATGAGTTGCCCCAGCGGTTTCGGTCTAAAATATGACACACTCCCCTGCCACACTTATCACTACGGCATCGTCCACCGTCCCGAAGGAACACCCTGTCAGTGGAATATTACAGCAAAACTCTCCGTGTCTTGCTTGCTTTCAGTGAAAAGCTGCTTGTAACATGAGAAGACTGGCTCAGACATCATTAAAAATCCTCTAGTTGACTTCAGCAGGGTCGAAATCCCCAGAAGACCTCCAAAACTAGTGAATTTAAATTTTTCAACTTTTAGCACTACTTATGAAATTTTATAAGTAGTTTATCACTTAGGGCATGTCAATAGCGACCGAACCTTTTTTGAATCAAGTCAAACGGACTTGTAGAAGCAAAGTTACAAGCCTTTAAAGTTTTGGAGTCTTTTATGGCCTGAAGACGAAGACCATCTCCTGGCGAACCTCTAAGTCTGACGCCTTAGCTGAGTTCAGCAATGAAATTTTCTAAGTCGGTTTCTGAGAAACCCGGTTTTTCAGATTTCCAATGCTATCATCGGAGCTCAGAGAGACGACCTACCCCAACCCAGTCGTGAGGAGAACTGATTTCCACAAGCCGAGTTTCCACTTATATAGTTTGTGGCGATCAGCTGATGACGTAATACCCATCATCCAAAAACTTAAAACCCATGCTATCTCCGGTTCTAGTGCTCCGATTGAGTTGGAAATTCACCATTTCAATGTAGAATTTGACGCTGAATCCGAATCTGCTCTCCGTTTTCCCATCCGACGCTTCGTTTTGGCTCTACAGCCCACAGCCATCGTAAAAATTCTAACTGTCGCTTTTCGGAAAAATGATGAAAAATTTTTTCTCTCCGATGGCTTTCAAATTTACCATGCCGATGCAGAATTTGACGCTGATTCCAAATCTGGTCTCTGTTTTCCCGTCCGAGGCTTGCTTCACCCGATAGAGCGATTTTCGTAAAAATTCTAACTCTGTCGTTTTTCGCCAATGTCCAAAATTTTCAATAACGTCTCACCTCTAAACGAAGGCAGATAGGAACAAGCCATGTTTTCCACTGCATTTGTCTCATTCTTAGCTTTCAAACGAGCTATTGCACGACTTTCTACCATCTCTGGAACCAAAGTTGGAAGATCGCTGCCGAGGGGGGGTCAGAACTTTTTCTCTCCGATTGAGCTGGAAACAAGTTCCTAGACCCACCTTTGGTCAAAACGTCCGAATTTGCACTCCATTTTCTCATCCGAGCACTCCTTTCTGTCGAAAAATGGACTTTTTCATCCCAAAACCTCCAACACCTGACTTTTCCAACTCTGACGTTTTCCTGCCATTTTCCTCCCTCAACCCAGGAAAAGTCGACCAAACCGAGCCTTCCACTGCATTTTTCTCACTTTTAGCTTTCAAATGAGCTATTGCACGACTTTCCACGATATCTCACACCAAAGTTGGAAGTTTGGCAGAAGGGGGGGGACTTCCTCGAAATTTTTTCTCTCCGATTTTGCTGGAAACATCCTTCCTAACCCAAAAATTGACCAAAAATTCCGAATCTGCCCTCCATTTTCTCATCCGAACCCTCCTTCATGCCGAATTCCGACTTTTCTCATCCCAAAACCACCAACACCCGCCCTTTTTTAACTCTGCCGCTCCACCCCTTGCCTCTCAGGAAAACTCCTCCCGCCTTCCTGCCCCATCCAACATTTCACGCAGATTCCAAATCTAAACTCCACTTTCACATCCAAACCCTCCTTCCTGACGTTTTCCAACTTTTCTCATCCCAAAACCATCAACACCTACCCTTTCCTCACTCTATCCCTCATAAATTCCTATCACCTTCCTTCCCATCCCTTACCGGAAAACTCCTTCCTTCCTTCCTTCCAGAGGGGGGTAGGGAACGGTTTCCTCCTCTCGGACCCATTCCTCCCACCACATTCTTGGCCACCTCCCTCACCTTCCTTCCAGAGGGGGGGCTGAGTCAGCATTTCACATTTTGTGCTTGCGCCTGCCACGGGGTTACTACTCCAATTGGTGTCTAACTATTCATGAAATTTAATCTATCTCTCAAGAGGACCGGTCTTTGTCCCATCATATCTAGCCTTAATCCGCAAACAATTATGACAAGCGTAATCTGCATACGACGGAAGATGCTATCAATCACCTATTTCACTGCAGATGGGAAAGGAGATAATAATAATAATAATAATTGTATTTGGATGAACAAATACATAGCCACAAAGGGCAGTCGACAAATGTTTATCATGTTAGAAATAAAAAGGGTACTACCAAATGTCATGGCGTGTAAACATGCAAGTGATACATTTCTTAAACTGAGTCAACGTACTTACAGATTTCTCTTCTTCAGAGAGTAAGTTCCAATACGGAATAACATTACAGGAAAAACATTTTGTGCGATAATCATGAAATGACAATTCAGTTCGAATCTTGGATGTGTGACCACGTAAGAAATGACTACTTTCACAATATGTGAAAAAGTCATCAAAGTTAACATCAACATGTCCATGAATAATCTTAAAAAGAAATATCAATTGGTATCTTAAACGACGAGCGTTCAGAGACAAAAGGCCGAGATTGTTTAGCCTGTCACGGTATGCTAAACCTTTCATATATCGAATCGATCTTGACATTCTTCTCTGTACACTTTCGATTTCATCAATGTACTTTTTCCGATATGGATTCCATACAAGACAACCAAACTCAAGGATAGGTTGAACATACGTCAAGTAAAGCTTCAAAATGACACGGTAATCTATATGATTAAACGAGCGATTGATAAGTCCGAGCATTCTTCGTGCCTTATTAACAATGATGTTCACATGAGCACTGAATTCCATGGTATTAGAGAAGGTAAGGCCCAAATCTTTGTAAATTGAGACAGTAGGAAGTTTGTCAAATAGGATATGGCATTCAACTCTTGGATTTGATTTACCGAGATGCATAACTCCAGATTTAGATACATTTGTGGATAGTCCATTATCTGTACACCAATTCAGCAGACCAGAGAGATCACGTTGTAATGAATCAGTAAACAATAGAGGATCAGATGTTTTTTGGCCAGGCAATGTATAGCTTTATATCATCCGCGAACTTGATTAATGCACTATTATGAATTTCATCATCGAGATCGTTGACAAAAAGACAGAAAAGTAATGGGCCGAGTACGGAGCCCTGTAAAAGACCGCTCGTCACAGTAATTGCATCAGAAAGAACACCATTATAAGAAACACGCTGTACACGAGTTGTAAGCCAACTCTTAAGAAAACGAAAAAGATGACCATCAATAACAGCATTCTTAAGTTTACATAAAATCCTTTCATGAGGTATACAATCAAACGCCTTGTTGAAATCTAGAAAAATCACATCAGCTAGGCAGCTTCTATCAAGGCTTTTCGTTATGTAATCAAAAAATGTCAGGCTTGCCGTTTCAGTGGAACGTTTGGACAAGAAACCATGTTGTGTCGGCTTAAATAGACCAAGATTATTCCAGAAATCGTATAGTTATTGACGTATAATTCGCTCCATTAACCGACAGAAACAACTCGAGATGGTAATTGGTCGATAATTGCGGATTGAGCATTTATTACCAGACTTAAATAAAGGTGTAACAATGACAGTTGACCATCCATTAGGTATCGCGCCAAACGAGATGATATAGTGGAATAAAATGGACAACTTCTCCGCAAGAGGCCGTAGGCCTTTTTTGATAAAAAAATATGAAAAGCCGTCAATATCAGTAGTCATGCTATTGGGTAAAGATGCGATTACCTTCATGATAGAGTCTGAATCGAAATAGATATTATAGATGTAGTCCGGGAATGATGGAGTCACCAAAGTATCGGCCAAATCCAAATTACCACTCTCAACAAACGACGATGAAAAGTAATTGTTAAAACCATTTGAAATCTGAACATCACTATATAAGTTGTTATCACTTTGATCAGTAAAGCTTGACGGAGATTGATTCAGTCTTAACTTGTGGTTGACATATTTCCAAAACATTTTAGGATTTTTGCGGTTATGAAGTGAAAGCTTGCCTTCATTGTCCAAGATGGATTGCTTTGTGGCTTCATTAAGTTTTTCTTCAGAGAAAAAATATTGAAGTATGTTTAATTTGGTAGACAATTTTTTCATAATTGCATAACATCTCCTCTTATAACGAATGGCACTTCTAACACGACTTGAATGTTCAGGCTTCCAAGGAGTTTTCGGTTTAAATGGAACAACACTTTTCATAATTGATGACAAAGACGTAGAAAAATAATTCCATAAGGAATTCACATCGTTACTGTTATCGTGATACATGTCTTGGTACCAATCATATTCAACAATATTTTTCACAAACGATTTCCATTTAGCTTTATGATAAACCGGTACAATAGGTTGGAAAATATTTTTCTTTAATAATGACACATTGATAGTAAAATTAAGAATCGCGTGATCAGAGGAACCAAAATTTTCGAGCACACAAACATCATCAACCATAGTACAAGACGTCGTAATTACAAGATCTAAAATGTTATTAGAGGCAGGACGAGTAGGAACCAAAACATGCTGTATCAGACCATTAAGGAGTGACCATTCAATTATTGGGGAATTCAAAGAAACAAAATCATCATCATTCCATCTGACATCTGGGCAATTGAAATCTCCAACAATACAAAAATGGTTATGACTTTTATTAACAATATAATCGCTAAGTAACTCAAACAAGTTATCAATGTCGCTATGAGGTGGACGGTAAACACAAACAATGCCAGTAGTCGAGTTATCAGCATTTAAGAGACTACAACAAACAATCTCAGTATCATCAATAGAATAACTATTCTCGAAAGATGCTGCTAAGGTATTGTGAACATAAATCAACACACCACCACCTTTGCCATTTTGACGGTCACATCTAAAAAATACATAATTGATTAGATTAAGGAAATTGTCACTGAGTTCAGGATGACACCAAGTTTCAGTTAAAAATATTATCTTAGGCTTAAATTCATACACATATTGACGAAAAAGAAACATTTTGTTGAGCAAGGGACGAACGTTTGCATACATAACCGAAATATCAGAATTAACGGAACTCTCTTTATCTGTTATACATTTAGCTGACAAGTTCTTCGGAAAAACTTTATAGTCAGAAAGAACACTCAATATCAAAGAAAAACAAATGTCATGCTCGCAAACATGATAATTAGGTATTACAAACTTCAAGTAATTTTTAAAAAGAGAACGTATACTATTTTCACTTTCATTAGTCAAGCCGAAAAAGCTGATTGGCAATGTCAAACTGATCGATGACATCGTGATTTTTGTAGAGTTTTCCATTTTTTATAAAAACTTTGTCGTCATTATTAGCATGCAATCGATTTTTACGGGCCTCTTCTCGCAATCGTTTATCTTCATTCCTTGATAATATAGCCAAGTCTTTATTGAAATATTAATTATTAAATTATTATTATTCACGTTGTTACCTAACTTAATATAGAAAATAAGCTAACCAAGAAATTATCAAAGTGTAGATCGTGCTAACAATTAAAATACAGAAAAAAAGGAAAGTGATGGGTAATAAATTCTGAAAGATTAACTGCTGAAATTGATTAGTGAAGTACGACTGTAATGGAATATTGAAATTGTAACAAAAGAAAAAATAATAAGAAGAAGAAGAAAAAAAATTGAATGAATGAATAAATTAATTAATTTGAAAAAGGAAGGAAATAAGCAGCACAAATCAAAATTATTAGGTAAAAGAATCAAAATTTGAATAAATAAATAAAATTGATAGTCAGTAGTAAGTAAAACTCCACTTCCGGATAGCGCAAGATGGCCGCTGTCGCTGACGCCCCCCCCTCCTGTCAGCCATGTCGGTCGTGGTGAGCCGCCGTGTTGCTTCGAGTCTGACGTCCCCCCCTCCTGTCAGCCGAGTCGGTCGTGGTGAGCCGCCGTGTTGCTTCGAGTCTGACGTCCCCCCTCCTGTCAGCCGAGTCGGTCGTGGTGAGCCGCCGTGTTGCTTCGAGTCTGAAGTCCCCCCTCTGGCCCGCCGACGTAGCGAGAGGTGGTTTGTGATGCGCTCTCCAGGTTGTCGTGGTGTGCCGGCCAGGTTGGCGTGGTGTGCCGGTCAGGTTGGGAGGGTGGAATGTCGGAGCTCACCTGAAAAAATCCTAAGTGTCAGAGTGGCTTTGTATGGACAAAATTTTGAAAATTTTCCAAAGTGTCGCATTTCGACCTCGGACCTTTACCAAAACATTTTTCATCAAATTTCACCGACCCCCCCCCCGACGGCGATCTTCTAATTTTGGTTCTAGTGGATGGATTTTGTCTTATAGATACTCGTTTGAAAGAGGAGAAAAAAATGCTCGGTGACATTTTTGTTGCTAGTCAATCGGACCAGCCGTTCAAAAGTTAGAGCTGTTACAAGATTTTAGGACGGAGCTCACCTGAAAAAATCCTAAGTGTCAGAGTGACTTTGTATGGACAAAATTTTGAAAATTTTCCAAAGTGTCGCATTTCGACCTGACACCTTTACCAAAACATTTTTCATCAAATTTCGCTGACCCCCCCCCCGACAGCGATCTTCTAATTTTAGTTCTAGTGATCGTAGAAAGTCGTGCAATAGCTCGTTTGAAAGCTAAGAGTGAGACACATTCACTGAAAGAAACGGCTTGTTCATATCTATCTTCGTTTAGATGTGAGACGCCATTTAAGATTTGGGAGATTGGCGAAAAACGACAGAGTTAGAATTTCCCAAGAAACAGCTCCAGCGGGCGAACGAAGGCTCGGATTGGTAAACGGAGGCAAGATTTGGAATCAGCTTGATGTTATTGTCCAATGAGGATCATCATCTAATGAGAATCAAGCATTTCTATATAAATAGCGAGCCTTCCACAGTGAGAATCATTCCATCGTTGAATCGCACGAGTGACGGACGCACATTTTCTCTCTCTCTATTCTATCATCCAAATAAAATGGTAAGTCGCTACTTCCCTCCCTCTCCTCCCTTGAACGTAAACTTAATACAATCTTTTTCATTTTCAGGCATCTACTCCATCTGCTACACTAGTAGGACAAAATGGCGGTCAAACGTTACAAGGTTCGCTACGATCAGATCATCTACAACTGAGGCCAGTGGAAGAAACAACCAAGGTACATAATCCTACACCGCTACAGCGTAAATTTAAACAAGTCTTGCGTTATGACGATCATAGCGTAGTACTCCAAACGGGAATGCTCCCTTCCGCGGATGTCAAGATAATGCACAATCAGTATGGGGACTACATACTGATCCCCGTGAGTCCGTACATTCGCCACCAACTTGATATTATTGAGGAGTACGTGACATTAAATATGGACATTCCTACTCCTCTTCCTCAAGAGTGGAAGGCGAGAGATGACAAGGATACTCTTTATAGAAAGATTTGGGATGGTAATCAAATTTGCCTACCAGTATCACATTGGTGCACTTACTATAAGAAGGAGGGAGATCATTCAACATCCATCACATGCGACGAGCTCGGAGAAGGTACTTGGGATATCCTTTTCAAAGTGAATGGGCTATATTATGGTCGGCACAATGATAATAAAATAGCCTCGCTCTCCATGCATATGGAATCCATCCTATATATTCCAAAACCACCCAACGTGGATGACATAATTGATCAAATCCTTAACAGCAGTGGTACGAAGCGCAAGTCGGAGAAGAATGCTGCATCAAAACGCAAATCAAAGAAGGAGAATTACTAGTCCTTTCCTAACTCTACCCTATGACAATTCGCTTATGTGCTTTGAGTGTCGTAGACGTGGTCTTATTAGATACATTTTACTTCTTCGTTGCCATCATATCATTTGTGTATTTTGTCGTGAAAAGCATCGATGTAATTCTTCATTTTGTAATATGTTATAGAACGTTTCCTTAGATGTGTAATTTCCGTTTTAGGCTTCTATCATCATTTTTATGGATTGTGAGGGTTAGCCTGTACAGGAGCTCAGTGCTATTGCTATGAACAATTGGACATATCAGATTGTTAGTGTCTATCATCAACATGCCAACTGCGATCCCAATGTTGATCAATGGGCGAGAAAACACATTCATGGACTTAATCTGAAATATTTGCAAGACTATGGCTTTTCTTGTGAGAGTGCTCTTCTTATTGACTTCAAACGATGGTTAGCTGCTTTCAATGTTATACGCATCTTTTGTAATAATCCTGGTAAGGAGAGGAAAGTATTTCCCAATCTAATCATTGATGATATTTTGCTCCCGCCTTGGGATAGTAGAGTGAATCAACACTACCATGAAGTCACGAAACGTTTTAAGGATTTGTGTGTTCCCATTTTGTCTGTTCGTTGTAGTAGCTACGTTCATAACCAATGCTTCTTTCCTCCTTACCTCAACACTGCCAAAGTCCCGTATGGTTATCATTGCTCGCTGTATGATAGTTATCAGCTGTATCTATTTTATCTGTTTCAAACCATTGATTTATAATGCATGCTTGTTACCGTTATTCAATAAATGTTACTATGAGAAGAGTTGTTGTTTTCATGCAATGGATGGGTTAGATAAAGGGCGATCATGTCTTTCTCAAACGACTGCGGAACATTACATTTTCATAGGCAAAGTTTAAAAGGAGCTGTTCAAGATTATGTGATAAATTTTCATAAAGATGAGACCGACATCGAAGCAGTGGTCGATGATGCTAGCACTCTATTTCTAGAGTTAATGAATACATTCTCTGATAGCATTATCATGGCGCGATTAGTTGCGAAAATTAAGTTTAGTCATTTTGGAAAGGAAGAGGTGGAAAGTCACTCTTTCCATTTTGCTTCTTATTCAATGGAAGTGGTAGATCACCCCAAAGAATTTTTTAAAAGACATATGATAAAAATTGCTGAACGTCTTAACGCATTTAACCATCATGGTAGCAGTGTAGTGATTGAAGCGATTTCAGATATTCACATTCAACTTTCTATAAAGAAAAATTGAAAATGCAGTGGTACTTGATTGTAGCACAACTGGTTTTCGAGCTATGTCTGCTCACTCTCGAAGTATATTCCTTCTGTACATGCGTCTATTATTTAGAAAAGGCTAGCACATTCATATCTTCAAAAAGACTTGCTATAGACATCAGTAACGGTGAAACTATGTGTTGCGATGTATGTAAGCGAAAGGATGAAAATTAAAAGCGCATCTTCAAGAGATGTAAGCATGCTTTTTGTCAACGCTGTTTCATACGTAATTGCATTCAACTTTGCAAATGTAACCACTGTGATATTGCTCATTTCGAGTGTCACTTATGTCGCAATAGTTAGTACCTATGCAAATGTGGTAAAGATAGGTTTTAGCAAAGACTAATACGGAAAATGGCGAAACGTAAAATGACAAAACGTAAAAGTCAAAAGTCTTCAAAGTTTTCTTCAACCATTCAAGCTCTCCAACGAATGAAAGCAAATCAGCGATACAATGCTATACGACATGCTAACGATAAATTCATTCGTGAAATTATTTCTCATGTGAGAAAGTTGAGGACGAAGAAATTAGCGCCAAAACAACGAAAGTTACTTAAGCCATATGCTACGAAATTGCGTTTCATCTCCAATCCTAAAGTCACCCTTCAAAGAAAGAGGGAAAACTCTAACACAAAAGGGCGGTTTCCTTCCAGCGTCACTACCGATGCTAGCTCCTACCGTGGGCAACGTATTGGGTAATATCTTTGGCTCTAGACGTTGATTATGCAAATGCTGAATCTCAAAGTATTATAATGAATTTCAGACTTCAATGAGATAAAGTTCTGACTGTATCAGGTCCATCTCATGCAGGTAAAACTGTTTTCACGCTGAATTTATTGGACAAAAGAAGGGAGTTGTTTAAGGAACCTATCAATCGAGTGATTTGGTGTTATGGTATTTATCAACCGTCGCTGTTTCAGGAATTGCAAAGTCGCAACTTCATTCGACATGAAGGAATTATTCCAGTGGATAAACTTCAGTCTAATGATGTTGTTGTATTGGATGATTTATTAAAAGAAAGTAAGAATTCCAAAGATGTTACAGATATGTTCACCCGCGCAGCACATCATAAAAGGTGCTTTATCATCTATATCACACAAAATTTGTTTCCTGATGGAAAAGAAGCTCGTACACGAAACCTGAATACACACTATTATGCTATTTTCAAGAATCCGCGAGATAAAAGTCAATTTGAAATTTTAGCGCAACAAGTTGCACCAAGAGAATCAAAAGCCTTAATTGAAATTTTTCAAGCAGCTACTGAAAAACCACACGGTTACTTATTCATTGACTTTACGCAAGAGTGTCCGGAAGAATTTAGATTTCGAAGTGATATTTTGAAAACTCTCATGATTATCTACAAACTATGAGTTCTTATTCTCGCATGATTGTTATTCCTCAGGATGAATATGTACAATTGACTGCCATGCAGCAAGTAAAGCAACCTCTTGCAAATCAAATGTATAGGAAAGAAATAGATTATCAGCAAAATGTTCACATCAAAGATCCACATCGTGCTGTATTATTACAATCGGAAACTGTTGAGCAATTGAAAAACGTGAAGAATAAGATGCGTGACTCTGTATCGACTGCTACACCTTTAGCATCTCGCGCACATGCCATATCTCTTTTCAATAGTATTGAACCCCATCTCAATGTAAATGATAGAGGAGAAATCATTACAGATGAAAATAAAGTGATTGATGCTTCACGTTATGAAGACTTGATTCAGTATGCGACACGTAGAAAGCGCCGTCAGGGCTATGTTCCACCTGGTTGGTCATACTTTCTTAAACTATTGAAAAAGCATAATGTACCAAAATTTGCTTTGAATAATGAGACATTGAAAGAACTTGATTCAACAGTGGCTACTGCTCCAATGCTTCAGACGATGAAAATGCCAACAAATTGGTTTAAGACGTCACCTGCTACATCCCCTCCCACACTCACTAAGCAAACAAGAGGAAGAACTCGACGTAGATCTACGCCACCACTAAAACTAGTAAAAGGAAAACGTAAAACAGCTCCTCCCAAGAAATACATGTTCTCAGACTATTAATATGAAGCAGATGTGTTGCTTGCCGTGTAATGAGCCGCCAGAGGTGAATGTCGTTGTCACTTGCACTTGCTGCGCCAGCTCTCACAATGAAACTCCTAAGCAATGTGAACACGATCGCAAAACCGCTAAAGCTAAATGCTGTAGTTGTTGTAAATGCAGAAATGCAAGAAAGCAAAAAGATGAGAAGGAGGAAAGAGAGTCAGTCGTCATCGACTGAACGTTTGAAGTCAATCTATTATGATGTAAAACATCCGGCAGGATTTGCATCTATCAAGAAATTATCAAAAGCGAGTGTTCTTCTACAATCACAAGTGAAACGATGGTTAAAGGGTCAGGCTACCTAAACACTCCACAAACAAGCGAAAAAGAAGTACCGCACCCGCCATTATATTGTTCATGACATCGATGAACCGTGGCAAGCAGATTTGTGTGATGTTGCCTCCATTTCAAAACATAACTCGGGCAATAATTTTATTTTAACCGTCATTAATATTTTCTCGCGTTATGCGTGGGCTCAACCTTTAAAAACTAAAGAAGGGAAAGGAGTAGCAAAAGCATTCCAAACAATTTTTCGAGAAGGTCGCATTCCAAAAAGAATTCAGAGTGATCAAGGAAAAGAGTTTGAAAATCAGCATGTGACAAGATTATTTGAGAGGCATGACATTGAGTTGTTTAGTGTAAAGAGTGCTTATAAAGCTGCACTCGTTGAACGTTTTAATCGCACATTAAAAAATCGCTTGTGGCGACATTTTACTGCCAACTTGACACAAAATTGGACAAAGGTTCTACAAGATACACTCCATGCCTACAATCACTCTATCCATCGTTCTATTGGACTCAGACCAGTAGATGTAAATGCTGACAATGTAGATAAAGTGCGCGAATCATTCCAACGTAAACGCACTCATGTGAAAAGTGATGTGAAAATTTGTGATAAAGTTCGTATCTCAAAAGTGAAGAGTGTTTTTGCTAAAGGGTACCTTCCGAATTGGACAGAGGAGGTATTTACAGTATCAAGGATTGATCACAAAGACTCTCCCACCACCTGCAAGTTGAAAGATTACGATAATGAAGAAATTGAGGGTAGCTTTTACCGCGATGAGATTGAGGTAGTCACTGAAAGTGAAACATATTTGGTAGAGAAAATCATTCGATGTAAAAAACGGCAAGGTGAAGAATGGTGTCTTGTTAAATGGACTGGTTATCCTTCAAGTATGAACTCTTGGATGCGTCGTGCCGACATCTTTCATCTAAGTGATCGACAGTGATTCATGCAAAGTTGTAACTAACAATGTTTAGGGTTTGAGCTATGAATCCAACTGCCTCATTTTATTCACGACCCTCCTATGTAAGTAGTGGAGGACAAATTTACGGCGGCGCTCGCCGCCAACGTGGAGGTAGCATACTTGGTGCACTGAAATCTGTTGTAACACCTCTCATATCCAATGTCGGAAGATCTTTAAAACGAAATGTTTTAAGTAATGCCGTTGGCTTTGCTGGTGATGTTGCTAGTGATCTTTCCAGAGGTAGAAGTTTTAAGAGCAGTTTGTTGAATCGTGGGAAGGAACGCGGTTTAAAAACATTGAAGCAGACCTTTGCTGGTGTTACTCAAGGAAAGAAATCGCCTAAACGAATGAATAAAGGAAGAAGGAAACATCGCGGAGCTGGTAAGGTGCGATCTTCAGTCAAAAGGCATTCACGCAAACGTCGCAGAGGCTCTAATCATTCATCAGGCGCTAAACGACGACGCTGCCATAACTTCTAATCATGGAGTGTAAAGCTTCCAGGTTTTCTTTGTTTGATCAACAAGCCATACAGACAGATATTCTTAGTTCAAGTATTGTAGATTATCATCCTCGAACAGCTGAGAATGCTGGCCCCATTGAATTTGTTATTCCTGGTGGTAGTGATGACTACATAGATTTGATTTATGCGATGCTTGATTTGAGGTTTAGAATTCAGCAAACAGATGGAACTGCTATTGACGATACACATAAAGTTGGACTGAACAATTTACCATTGACTACATTACTTCGCGATGTTTCTCTAACGATTGGAGAGCAGCAGGTGGAAGGTGGCCAAAGCGATTATCGCTATAAATCATATTTCAATCATGTATCACAGTTTCATCCAGCAGCACAAAAAAGTCATATGGAAGCCATGGGATGGTACAGAGATGAAGCAGGAAAATTTGATGCTGAAACAAACAGTGGCTTTGTAAAGCGATCTGCCATGATTAAAGATGGTAAAGTATGTCAGCTATATGGTCCGCTGAATTTAGACTTCTTTAGACAGTCAAAGTTTTTACTGTGTAATACCAGCATGCGACTCAAGCTGACATTGAATAAGCCTGAATTTGCGCTGAATGCATTTGCTAAAGTTGACAATTTTAGAATTCATGTGGAAGATATTGCACTTTACATTCGTCGAGTAGTACCGAATCCAAGTGTCATTAGAGGGCATGCTGAAGGCCTTAACCGCCAAAATGCCATTTACCCCGTTCAGCATACAAAGCTTCTCACCTTTACAATTCCGAAAGATCAAAAGAGTTTCATGAAAGATGGCCTCTTTCCATCGGAAGCACCGAAGCTCCTCATGGTGGCAATGGTTGAAAATGATGCATTTAATGGTAATATAAAGAAGAATCCTTTCAATTTTAAACACAATCAGTTAAGTGAAATTGCTTTACGTGTAAATGGTGTGAGTCATCCTGGTCCACCCTACAAACCAGATTTTGCTTCGGATCAATTTATGCGCAGTTATGTTGATTTTATGGATGTCTTTGGCTTTTACAATACGGATGACACCAACGGACTGACTATGAAAGAGTTTAAGAGTGGATATACTATTTATGCATTTGATTTGACTGCTGACAGCGATATTAGTGCACCCTATCGTCAAGCGAACGTGCCTCATAATATTCGTTTGGATTTGACGTTCAAAAGAACACTACCTGACACGATCAATGTATTAATTTATGCAGTCTTCGATTCAAATATTGAAATTACAAAGTATCGTGACGTGATTCTTCAGTATAATCGTTAATGAGTTGGTTGACTGCTGACGATATTAAGACTAAAGTGCAGCGTAATGCAGACGAAGCGACGTTGAAATCTTTCGATAATGTCTATTCACTCGATACCTTACCACCTGCAGTAAATCACTATCCCATCTTTATTGTGCTAAACACTCATTCGCAGAATTTAGGCGGTGAGCATTGGAAAGCGATCTTTATTGGAGAAGACCGACGTGGTGAACTATTTGACTCTCTTGCTCAACCTCCAAATATACCAACACAGCAGTGGTTGAGAAAACATACGCGTCAATATCAGCGAAATGAACGCATACTACAACATCCACTTTCATCAACGTGTGGTGCTTTTGTACTGTACTTCATCTTAAAACGTTTACATGTATCTCGATTTGCATCTATTATTCAAAACTTTTCATGTAATCCATCCTCTAATGAAAAAATGATTTGTAAGTTCTATCATGATTTGAAATAAAAACATCATGTTGGAAAAATTGTTTTTTATTTTACAATCCGCTGGGTACGTACATACTCAATGAGATAGTCTAGGATCACATTTGCTTGTACATGAGATTTTAGTCCAGTAATGATCACTTTACTATTATGAAAGATTGCCACATGCACAGGTAACCAACAAGTAATGAGAGCTGCAGGAAAAAGTTCGGGTTCATAACACAAATTGTAACTGCTGGTACGAATCTTCAAAAATGATAGACTGTCACTCAATTGAGTAGATATCACCATATTGTCCACAGTCAGATTCGACATCACACACCTCTCCCTCTTCCATATCCGACGTAGTATTCTCTGTAGCTCTAAGCGCATTGACTGCGCCGATGAATGAGAAAGGGCGCCGAGAATCTGTACAGTCCCATTTGGGAAGAGTTGAAGATTCCGTGAATTGTTCATCTTCACCACTAACATTTGAGGACGGCCCGGGTAATACTTGCTGTTTGGAAGGTGTTGGTGTAATGTAGTGAGATCGATTTTGGTGTAGAGTCTGAAGCGGCGGAGAATGTTGACGATGGTGTAGCGATGGCGCTTCATGATGAAAGAATGAGTAAATTGAGCGATGTACCTTCCTTTTATACTTTTCCCAACTACCTTGATGAAATGTGAAGTTAGTATGGAGTTGGGAATGATAGAGTTGAATTCGCCGTTTGTTGACGCGCAACCAGATGCGATTTCCAATACGTGAATGCCTTTTCATATAGAAGTATTTCAAATCCTTCATGATATGATGTAGAGATTGAAAATGACGATAAGATAAAGCAAACTCTCTTCTCACATTTCCAGTTGAATCTTTGAAATAGACGTTTCGATCATGATCCGTTTCAATACGTTGTAGGGAATCTAATTTCCAACTCATGGTGTGTGGTAGTCATGTCTGATTAAGATTTGCATAGTAGGGCGATGAACTCACGACGAATAAATGTCATGATGGAGCGATGTATGTATCTTCTATACTTCTCCCAATTGTATTTGCGAAATGAGAAACAGTTTGTGGAATGAGAATGGCAGATTTGAATTTCATTTCTGTAATGTTGAAGCCAAACTTGATCACCCAAGGAGATGAATCTTAATGTTTCAAAATATTCCAAATCCCTCATTATATCATTGAGGTTGACAAATTGTCGCCATGTTAATGTAATACCTCTTGATGTATGACCATGAGAATTTTTGAAATGTACGTTTCCATTACGATCAACTCTGATATATTGTAGAGAGTCCAAAATCCAGGTCTTCATGATGTTATGCAAAGCCGGAGATCAGCAATATCAAAATGTCGTTTTATCATATTTTTCTTAGCAATGCGGCCGCAAATAGATTTGCTAGTAATCGAGCCGCACTCTTTTCTACTCCCATTGATCATACACAATAGCTAAATGGAAAGTGGGAAGTGGGTGTCACTCAACTTGTTCATAGCAACTGCGTCTATACTTTTGATCATGAGGTGATGACTATTAATATGAGACGCACAGCTGCTCACCAATGTGAAAAGGGCTGCCGAGTATACATTCCACAGTGGCCAAAGAAAGATCTCTTATTATGTAAAATGTTTATGTATGATTTCTTGAATAAAGCGTGTAAACATATTGTCCAATTTACTCCGCACAATGATGATCATAATTATGTACATCATGTAGTTGAGAAAGATTGGATTGTTGGTTTAAGTCCAAGTTTAAGAAATGATTTAGGTTACCTCGCTAGCGCCTTAACAAGCTATGATAATTATAACATTAATTACCACCCAAGTGGTCATAAACAGTTAATATATCGAGAGGAAGCTTATTATGTAGATCTTATTCCAAAAAATGAGAAGACGTTGGTGAAGAAGATTGTGATTAAGCCAAGAAAGACAAACATGACTCCTGAAACATTATTGAAGAAATTTAATTATCTCCTTCGAGTTGATGGTAAACAAGTGGCAACATTGACTTATATCAAATCATCTAATCATATTGCAATAAGTAAATTAAATGATGATGATCTAGTATTAGTTTGTTCAAAAGATTTTCATCAGTTCTTACGACATCGTTCTGCAGCTGTTCATGGAAAATTTGATATGCAACATTTACCATGTGAAAGGTCAAATCAATTTGATACAGAATGGACCGTATCTTTATACAGAAAGTGTGTAGAGCCTTTAGGTGGTATCTTACATGAAACAAGAGTGTTGATCCCTCGCATTATTACTTCAGTTAAATTGGTTGTAGATTATTTAAATGAAGTGATTAATGAGCAACAATTTCATTTTCTGAAAAAGAAGGTGTTTTGTCTCTCACTATAAGTGGAAAAGGTATTGAACTAATTATGGATAACACTCTAATGGACATTTTCGGTTTTGATCAAAATATCTTTAAAAGTGGTACTGTAACCAAAGCTAGCGCAGACATGTCACTATCGCGTCGTATTAACTATTTTCAGATATATTCCAATATTGGTGAAGATGTACGTGTGGGAGATGTTGAAGCTCCATTGCTAGCAATGATACCATACCAGCCAAAAAGCTGCAGTATTTTATCTGAGCATACTTTCAAGAAAGTGCATTATACAAAGCTGAAATCAAACTACACCCCACAAATTGATATTGCAATTTATGACGATGCTGGTGCGTTGATTCCTTTTCATAAAGATGCTGTGACAAGTATCACACTCCATTTCCGAATGAAGAGTTAATGCAAAAGTATGCTAATATATTTTTCCAATGTGAATAATATGGAAAGTGAAAATAAGGACTCGTTTCTAATCTACTTGCCCAGTAATGCTTCTATGAATAAATTTCCCAAAAATAAACCATCAGACTATCGAGTAGAATTAAATCGCCCACTACATTTAGAAGGTGAATGGGAGGTTGGTGTTTCTAGTATTTGCTATGATAGCAATATTCAGAATGTGAATGATTTGGAAGAAATGATATTGACTCCTCGCACCCATGATGGAATAACGATGAATAATGCATTCCAGTTCCCATACAATTTAACGTCAGATGGAAAGTGGAACTATGAATGGATTCAGATAAAAACAGATTATTATGGTCCATTTGGGAATGAGAAAATTATTAAGGCATTCAGCAGTGGTAATACTTCCATCATGAAGAATAAGGATCAGAAAGCTTATGAGTTTACTATCTATCATTGGAGTGGGAGACAGTTCCTTTGCTTTCATTCTTTTACTAAAGGTCTTACACTGAGGTTGGATAATGAATTCTGTCCACATCTCGGTTTTGGCCATGGACTACATCTAACGTCAATTGCTACTGCAAATGTTAAAAAAGTTTATTCAAATCGAATCAACAAATTTCATTATAAATTTAAAATATTTGATGAAGATGTTGTAGAATGTGAAGAACGCATCATTTTGAAAAAGCGTGGTGTTCAACCTTTATCACTTATTGAGTTAGTAAAACGATGGAATGAGACTGTGGGTAAGAAGTATGGAGAGAAAATTATGGCGGACAAAAATAAGTTGGTTATTCAGAAATATAATGACAAACGTACAGTTTATTTCTCTCCAACCTTGCTTCATTTTGTAAGACATTATACACCTATTATTGGAAGCGGTCTGGTGTATGCTTCTCATGAATATCACACTAAAGCTGATTCAGTTAATGATGAATGGTGGGTGGACATCTAGGGTGATCGCATCAAGAAAATTTACCAGTCTTATCAAGAATCTAAAGTTGCTATCAATATAATGCCGCGTCTATATCATACAGTTGAAAGCTTCATTCATGTGGTAAATCCTTATATACAACAGAAGTTGAAGCATGTGATGAAAAGTAAATATGATGTAAAGACACACCACATTTCGTTTTCAATTGAAAATCAACGCGTCGTTCTGAAACTGGGTGATGACATTCAATGTCAATTGAGTAAAAATTTGAAAAAACTCTTTGGTTTTTCAATGCTACAAACTGTGTTTACTGCTGCGCATACGATTGGTATAGAAACGCCAATGACACTTGATAAACATGAACAGCACCTTTACATTCAAAGTGATTTGATTCTACCTGTTTCTGTTGGTGAGAAAGAAGAATACTTTTTACGTGATTTCATTCATGATAAAGACGCTTTATATGGAATAGTCGAGAAGATGTTTGAATCTATTTTCTATCATCCCGTCGTCAAACAAACTATACCCTCTATTGCTATCAAAATTACCAATGGTTTACAAGAGTGCATCCATGTGAAAGATACTAAATCCCTCGTAACTTTAGTGTTTCGGAAAACAAAGTGAAGTCATTGTGATATGTTTATTGAAATAAAAATGTGTATATGAAAAAGTCTTTTCACAGATATAGGGGGAATGAGCTAACTGTAGGCATATATTCACAAGGAAGAAACGATCTCATGCGATACATAAAACAACCATATATATCTACAAAAAGCAACATCAAAATACTGAGTTAAAGTTGATTATGTCAATACATCTCCTGAATGTGGTAGCGTGAGTTTTATTCTTTTGGGTGGAGGTATGTTTGTGTCAGGATGTCCATGTGGAAGAGATGTGTTATGTCCTATCCAACACCTCTTATCCTCCCATGCTGAAAGCGCTCGTTTCTTGAACGTGTGCGTTTTCACAGTATGAACTTGAGATGTTAAGATTGTCATATTGACAAACGTTATAGTTTTATTTTTATAGGCCTTCTTATAGGAACGATGTTTCATTTTGTGAACAATGGATTTTGATATACCTTTCGCACGCTTAATACTATCTGCACATTCTTTTAATTTCATGGAATACATTTTAGGACGGAGGAGAATCATTTCATCTATTTCCTTTCCTGCTGTTTCATCCTTAAAAGAACCAAGTTTGGCTTTATTCTGTATGGAATAGAGTGGATGAGTGGGATTGTAGTTAGATGTGTCGAAATATTTTTCTAATGACTTGCCTACTTCATTAAAATTTAAATCTTTTTGAGTGGTAATTCCTAAAAAGAAACTATCTGTATCACCACCCAGCAAGCGAACCTCTTTTACGAGAGGGCATGGTTTTAATATTTTGTAGAAGAGTTGATACATTTCAAGCTTGGAATAATCTAAAACGGCTTGCCCAATATAGATGGATTTGCACAACTCAACTTCTGATTTTATCATTTTAACACCTACAAGATCATCATCGATGATGTCTCTATCAATGAAAAGAGGTGATGAGGTCAGTTTGTGATATTTTTGATCATCAACGACTAGTTTGTAGTTCATACGTTTTCTAACATCATCCATGGTCTTTCCGAAAAGACTGTTATTCTTATATTTATAAAAATCCTTTTCAAAATTATTTTGGGCGAGTGCACGTTTTTGACTGTTACTATCTATATAGGGTTTGAGGAAGGCTTTCTGTCTAAATTTGATAATGCGGTGTACTGACTTTAGAAGCATGCCCATTTCTAAATAGAATTTTAGTATGCAGAAGTGCACGAGATAATTTTTCTTATCATATTGGGTGAGTAAAAGTTTGCGGCATGGTTTGTATCTTGGCTGTCCACACTCTATTAAGTTATTATGAAATTGTGACATGAATGGTGAAAAAAATTCTTCAGTCACTTCACCAGATTCAGGTGCGAGTGGGAAATCAGCAGTTTTGTTTTTAATAAAATTTGGATAAATCAAATCCACTTCAAAATAATATCCCCAATCACCTTCATCTGGAATCTTCAGAATGTTTGAAGGGTTGGAGTAATACTGAAGCTCATCTTGATTTAACCAACTAAACTCGGAATGAGGTAGTGGTTTAGACACTGAACTGCCATATAAATTATTTTGGTCATAGTATTTTAGGTGGATATGATCATTACCTACTGTTTTAGATTTTATGTGATGTTTATTCACAAATGTGAGACCACCGCGTATTCCGCGCTCAAATTTTTTATACATCTCGGGGTCTTGTAAGAGATGGATGGTCTCACCAGTCATTTTAAATGCTGATTTAAAGGACATGGCTGGTAGACTGACAAAGTGGACAGGATCTAATTTGTCTTCTTCTAATGCCACTCGTCGAAATTCCTGAAAGACATCAGCCAGCAAAATGACATCTAATTCTAAGTATGCGATCATATAATCGCCAAATGTTTTACAATCAAATTTTAACCATGCCTCTTGAGCATGTTCATAGTCCTCTACTGGACAATCTTGACCCGTCAAATCGTTTTGGAATTTGTCAATGGAAGGAAAGGTTGTTTCATTTAGTTTAGACATTGAGCTAAAATACGCATAGGGAAAGACTCCTTTGCGAGTGATTATTTCATCCGTTAAGTTTGGATAGTGTTTCTTCAAAGTTTGACTATGGGGAAGAAACTTGAGATTACGAACGAGAGAAGCTAGTGACGCTGACATGAATTGGAATGAATCTAAAAATTTTATTTCGAAGAAGACTGTCTTATTTTCTTTAGTTTTATCTACTGGTACTTTTGCTGTCATTACCATGAATTTTTCTCTCGTTTGCGCTATTACATTAAACTGCCACGATTTCATCTGGCTCAACCCTCCTTTTATGAGCATATGACTGTCATGGCTCTTAAAGTTGTGAAAAGTGACGGGTAGTACACGACGTCTCAACCTAAGTGAAAAGTTACATTTGGAGCAGAGTGCGTTTCTAAATTTACCAGTGATGTGATCATGATCACGCACTTTCTTAATTTTATCGTCATCAAACGTTTTATGACATTTAGGACAGGATGTGCAACTTTCAAATTTTTGTTTGTCTTCATCTGACATATGTAGTGACTTACGCTGCAATTGGGAATCATATGATTGTTGAAATTTGGCAGCTCCATCGAGAAATTCTAGACATTTTGAAATGCAATCTTCACCTTGCCAAGTATGCATTTTGTTTTGTCTTTTCCTAAAGTGGTCATGCCATACTTCATAGCAGGATATGGCTGCTGGCTTGTGGATGATATCATCAATGTAGCATTCTATGTCTGCGTAAATGACACGCAGGGGACTTAATTCGTCACCATTATCCCTATGTGAAAATATTTTATCTTTGGGCATGCGTTCCATTTGTAATTTACCTCGCTTACACCATTCATAGTGAGTTTTAAATTTATCTTTACTCCAAAAGGAGCGGATGCAGCGGTCGCATACAAAATGTTCACCTCTTTTAGAGTGCCCCAAGTGAGTGTACAAGCGAGAGATTTTGGGAATACCACAGTAGTGCCATTCCTCGCTATCATCTTGTTTTACTAATAAGAGGTTGACTACACGTTCATAACAAGTTGAACGTGAATTATAGCGGGCACCCTTCAACCCCTTCTCCCACACGTGAACTACAATTTTAATCTTATTATGTTTTTCGAACGTTTCTACATCTTTGATTTTCATGTTGTTACTATCACAACCTTCAAAGTCTAGTTCATCCTCCCACTGTCTATAGCTATAGGTATGATTTCGATTCGCGTTGATATCATTATAGTGAAGGATGGATAGGACTGCGCATTTGAAACACTGCAATTTACAATCGACATTGATGGCCGCTTTCTTATTATACAACGTTTTTGGTAGTTTAAATGTGCCTCGAGCTGCATGACTTTCTAATAGGGAAATTTTGAATATGGCTGAGTCCACACCATCAAAAATGAGAGCGCTGTCGCGCTGATTGAATTTATCTACATTTGATTTTAAACATTGAATGTGAAAATTTAGCCAAGACTCGCAGTCTACAACTTCGGTTGCGGAAGAGGAAGGAACATGAAACTGTATTCTCTCCGTCACTTGACCCGTTTGAAAATCTATTTTAATATATTTTAGTTTAAGGTAGATGAGCGCCTTCATTCTAAAATTGTCTAAATTGCTGAAGAGCGCTTCGATAATGTTAGAATTTTGAAGCAGCCACTCAGGAAAATCTACTATTTGAGTATTGGACTCCATGCAGTAGTCGCGTACTAAATTATTATGTGAAACATTAATGCGAGAGATGGTAGAGGTACCGTTGGTGTAGTGATCATTTGCATGCGTGTGTTGAAGTCTGTGTGAAGATCGCTGAAAGTGACTATCAAAAGAAAGAGGTCACAAATCGCAAGGAAAGGAGATGTCATCGTCAGAATCAACTTCACCTCCGGAGATTGACGCCGCTTTGCGTTGACACACACGTTGTTTGATGTGTCGAAGGAGACTGTGCTTCTTTGTAAACATATGTCCGCAGTCGGCACATTCCCACTTGTTGCCTTGTCGCGAGAGTCCTGAGCTGGAACTCACATCACCTGAAAGAGAAATCATTCTATCATCTCTGTTCAAGTCTCAGTGTATTGTTACAACCTACCTTGACTCAACAACTCTAAACTTTCCTCGAGAAGGGAGGGCGTTGGTGATGAAGTTGATGCCTGAAATTGAGGAAGATGCTATTAGCCACACGTTTGAGGGAGATGAGTGAAGAAATTTTCAACTTACCATTTCAACGAAATCAAGTTTAAGGTTGATACTTCAACAAGATAGAGACTTCACTCAAATAATACGTCTCAAATTTGGAATTCACGAGAGAGCAGTTCACTTGTACGCCTCAAATAATAACAGAATTCGCTAGAGAACACTTCACTTATACGTCTCAAAGACAGAGTGAAATGACACGAATGTCACTTTACATATATACTTTCGTATTCATCATTCATTGGCTGTTCATTCTGATTGGTTGCTTGTTTATATTTAAGAATTAGAAAACATTTCAAAGTTATTATTCACAGTCAACATGGCAAGCCCTCCGACAACACCGAACACAAAATTCTCTTCTCCATGCTCATCACCAAAGGCGCTCGTTGCACCAAACGCTCCAACGAAGGGGAAGGTGGAGAAAATATACCGACTCGACAATATTAGAAAGTTGTCATTACCAGCGGACGACGAAGAGGAAAGTGTATGTGAGAAGAAGTGTCCCGACTTAACAGGCGTGAGGTGGAAGTATCTGCAATACGATACTGATGATGTGATGGAGATCACCAGCATCAAATTCCTCCACCAATTATGGGAATGGTACACCCCTAACTCCCAGCCACGAACTATGGCGGAGTGGGAGTACATCGACAAAGTGAGGCTCGCGGTAGAAGAACGATTGAAGCAAGTGAACTGTTTTTGCTATCTATGTGAAGTCAGACTCTGGGACGATATTGACGATGAAGACCTTTTGAAATACATGCCATAATAAATTTTTATTTCGTATTATCTTTGCTTTCATACTGACTTACTTGAATGGGGCTTCAGTGGATGATTTAAGCATGTATACTTTTTCATTTGGAAATAGTAGCACACTTAGTTTAACTTGCAATTCTTATAACATTTCATATGGACGATGATGATAGATGAAATAGTGTCAAATAAAATTAAGATGGCTTACACTTCTGATACAGGGATAGCAATCGACTGCGATCCATGTGTAAAGAGCTTGTTAGACTACGGATGGGCTTGAGTGGATGATTTAACCATGTATACTTTTTCATTTGGAAATAGTAGCACGCTTAGTCTAACTTGTAAATCTTATAACATTTCATATGGGCAATGATGGTAGATGAAATAGTGTCAAATAAAATTTAGATAGCTTACACTTCTGATACAGGGATAGCAATCGACTGCGATCCATGTGTAAAGAGCTTGTTAGACTACGGAAGAGAGAAGTGTGTTATGTTGCGTGTGGCGCGTGAGTGTCCTCCCATTTCATTCCATTCATCAATTCGTCTCATTGATAGAGACAGGTAGAACTCATTGTTCTCATAACGTATGCAATGGAAAGTTTATAAGGCAACCTTCGACAGTTGGCTAAATGTCGCCCTGGCGCGAATGCATACTACGTTGAGACAGAGGCAATCACTTGCAAACATGACGCAAAGAGGTTTAACAAGATTGACCATTGCCGAATGTCCCTTGCGGTATACATAGCTACGGGTTTCACCGCCGCCCTTTACAGGAACGCCCGTCGAAAGGAAATATTACACCTAACTTCATTTGCAACGTTCAAGTTGACTGATAGCAGATTCAACTAAATGATAGTATTCGCCAGTCCGAAGACTGCCCAGGGCAAACCGCGTGGAGGTTTTATCATGTCTTGCCCCTAGGTGGCCCTTATGAGGGCCGGTGGTTCGTTCTCGGGAGTGACGTGATGGGGTGGTGAAGGCAGGGAAAAGATCTGCAATGAAAATGATATGTATTAGAATAGGATATACTATCTTATTTGCTTTTCGCTTACCAAGTTAGCCATCCTTAGGCAGTCTCGCGGGCTTCCTCACTGAAAATTTATGTAAATGCCCGCGCATTCTGAGTGTGGCATGTAAGCATTTCTTAGTCGGATGGCCATTGTAACATATGATGGACTCATCTAAATTCTGGTTTACAAGAACTTGACCGTCCAAATGATTATCCCGAATAGGGATGTGAAATTCAAACAACCTATCCTCATTCAAACGATTCCACTCATCCCTCATGCGCTCCAACTTCTCAAACGCCTGTCTCTCATCACCCCGCCGAGCCACATTCCTCTCCAACTCAACATTCCTCGCTCTCAATACACTCATCTCCTTCATTATCTCCTCAAACTTCGCTTCTGCATCTCTCATTCTTCTCTCTGCAGCACTCGCCCTCTTCTCACAGTCATCATTCTTCTCTTCCAACTCTCGCGTCTTATTCTTCAAATCATTCACACTACGCCTCATTCGAATATTCTCATCCGCTATCTCCTTCGACTTCAGTTCCTTCTTTTTCAACTCATCGAACTCATTCACGACTTCATCCTTCACCTTCTTCAAACTCTCATACTTATTATCAACAAATCATGCGCCATCTGCTGCGACACATGCTTCTTCTCTTCATCCTTCAACCACCTCGCCACTCTTCCCCCCACCACTCTTCACTTTTGGGGAAGATGAGCTCTGCGGGGGGTCCTCAACAACAATGTTGCACACCCCCGAGGAAGAAGAGCTCAACTTCCTCGCACGCTTCCTCACACGCTCCCTATCTAAATCCACATCATCCTCATCATCACTCTCAAGCACTCTCTTTCGCTCAATCTCAACCTCCAACGACGCAACTGCTTTCGCCAACTCATCATTCTCAACAACATTCTCCACCTTGCCGTCTCGCTCTATCGCCAACATTCGCTCCCTCTCTTCAACAATCAACTTGGTGAATCTATGGTCATTCAACAAACCTCCACTACAATCTGCATGCACTCTGTAAAACCGTGCCTCATCCTCAACTCCCTTCAACACTCTACACTTTACACACGCAACCCTATTCAGGATAATCATGTGGTCAGTGCCCGCCTTCTTTACATGCGCCTTGGCGTCCGCACTGCGATTTATTCGACCGCACACACACATTTTGATGTGGAATTTTTGGTTCTTGTCATTTGCCATTACTGAGATTTCTCGTTAATTGTAAGATAATGAAATTTGTATAAGTTTGGAATCATGTAGTACAGTCATATTCCTAAAGCATTACACTTAGTGAGGAATGATAGATTTGAGTGTAGTGAGTGGCACTCGATCCCGTCGACAGCCCGAAGGCCTTGTACTGATCACTAGGGAAGTGAGAGATCTTCCCCGATACCCGCTATTTACAGCTGAAGACATCATTGTCACTGCCCCGAAGTGGTAACAGCAACGCCGAGTCAAAGGTAGTGATCAGTAGCTGGGATCTAACCCCTCAAAGCTGCCTTAGACTTAGTTAAATTTCAAATCTGATAGCAGATTTGAACTCAGCATACTTGAAAACCTTAGACTAAATGTTAAAACTTTGAAAAAACTGAAAATTAAGAATTTTTAAAACATTCCGCATTTTACTACTCATACTACTTTTAAAAAATATTATCAGTAGTAAAGACACTATCAAACTCTATCATACAAACTTTGAAGTAAGAAGATAGCTTGCCTACTTCAAAAGATAGAGTCCTTTGAAACACCCGATATCGGGAGCTCAGAGCGACGACCGTCGCTTACCTCGTCTTTCGATGAAGTGATCAGACTTACGTTGCCGGGGGTTTATATATGCTCGGAAGAAAACTTAAAATGGCTCTATCTCCGAAAGTATTCATCGTAGCGACATGCGGTTCGTTGCAAACGATTCGTCTTATCATTCTCTATCATATGACACCTGAACCATTCTCATGTGACCACGGGAAGTTGGTGGGTTAGCACATGGCCATGTAACATGCCACAAGTGGAAAAAATCCTAAGTGCGGGAGCTCCAGTGTGGTGAAAATTTTGAAAAATTTGAAACTTCCGAATTTCAATCTGGGACCCTTACCAAAACTTTTTTCATCATTTTTCACTGAGCCCCCCCTCCCCCCCCCCACCGTTCGGAGAAATTTGATGAAACAAACTTTGGTCAGGGTCCCATGTCGAAATGCGACACTTTCGAAAGTTTTCAAAATTTTGTCCATACAAAGTCACTCTGACACTTAGGATTTTTCAGGTGAGCTCCGAACTAAAATCTTGTAACAGCTCTAACTTTTGAACGGCTGGTCCGATTGACTCGCGGCGAAAATGTCGTCAAGCAGTTTTTTCTCCTCTTTCAAACGAGTAGCTGTAAGACAAAATCCGTTCACTAGAACCAAAGTTAGAAGATTGCTGTCGGGGGGGGTCAGTGAAATTTGATGAAAAATGTTTTGGTGACGGTCCCAGGTCGAAATTCCACACTTTGGAAAATTTTCAAAATTTTGTCCATACAAAGCCACTCTGACACTTAGGATTTTTTCAGGTGAGCTCCGACATTCCACCCTCCCAACCTGGCCGGCACACCACGCCAACCTGGCCGGCACACCACGACAACCTGGAGAGCGCATCACAAACCACCTCTCGCTACGTCGGCGGGCCAGAGGGGGGACGTCAGACTCGAAGCAACACGGCGGCTCACCACGACCGACTCGGCTGACAGGAGGGGGGACGTCAGACTCGAAGCAACACGGCGGCTCACCACGACCGACTCGGCTGACAGGAGGGGGGGACGTCAGACTCGAAGCAACACGGCGGCTCACCACGACCGACATGGCTGACAGGAGGGGGGGGGCGTCAGCGACGGCGGCCATCTTGCGCTATCCAGAAGTGGAGTTTTACTTACTACTATAGTCACAAGAAACTAGTGTAAAATAAATGAGTAGACTGCAGCAAAAAGAATTAGTGCAAACGAATAATGTAATATATACTGAAAATAAAATGAAATTAAATTGAAATTAGTCCTTAAAAGGACTGGTTTTGCGTTCCCTGTACCAGCTAGGAAGTCATCAGCAGGAACTCAGGTAGGATTCGTGTTTCGGCTCCAATTCCTGGACACTCAAACCCACCTGAACGGGGCCCTGCACAGCAATACTGTACAGCTTCCGCAAAGTCAAAAGTCGAGTTAGTCACAATCGGTGTAAGTCAAAATCGACAAAAAAAGAAAATCTGATTATTCGGTTAGCAGAAAAATGAACTTAGAAAATTGTCTGGCTGAATACAGCCCAAGTTTCAAAAGTACCTCTTTATGCCTGTGTAAACATCTTTCTGCATTATTGATTAAAGAATCTTGATTATAGCCTCTAGCAACTAAAAATCTGAAGGTCGAAGAAGCTTTTTTCGCGAAATCATCAAGGGATGAACAAATTCGACCATTTCTTATAAGTTATCCGTTAAATACTTAGCTACCCATTTTGTACGGGATTGTATTTTCTGGGAATGTTAGGAGTGTAACAGCAAAGTTAAAATCGTCTACTTTATGATACACAGAAGTTCGTAAACCATCATTAGTAATGCTCAATTTAACATCTAGGTATTCAACCTCTCTGTTATTACTACCGCTTCTGCTCGCTTCCAAGCTACTGGGGTAAATATGCTTTATAATCTGGTTAAAATGTTTATGATTAATTATACAAATGTCGTCGATGTATCTAGAAGTATTAGATAACAGTTTAGCCAGTCCCATCTTCTTATTTTTCAGTAAGTTTTGCATATAAACAAATTCACAGTGTAGTAGGTAGAGTCGATTAGGTAGAGTAGCAGCTCAGCATATCTTATAATGCATGCGTAGCTGATCTTTTAGAGCAAGTATATTGGGTAGAGTAGCAACTCAGCATAAATCCCCAATGTGTGTGCCATTATGTAGTACTTACTTACTCGCTATACACCTACTATATGTTGCATACAGTTTAGATTGGATTAAATGAACTTGAGTTGAGACCATATAGTAAATATATATCTGTATGTAGAGTGTCGACTCAAAAAAGTTTCTGTATACAGTGAAAATTTTTATATCAAAAGATTCAGTTTTTTGCGGAGATTGTGTTCATGTGGACCAAAAAATTATTTGAGCAGTTTTCAAAAAGCTAAATTTTTCCAAAATTATATACTATCGTCATAAAGCCCACTTTGTAGGTAGTAGGAAACAAGTTGGATTTCAAAAGGAATGGATATTTGTTGACAAGCATCTTAATTAAGCTGATGATCTAGGACTGCAGAATACTGCAAGTCCCTGCAAGTCTTCAAGGAAGTGTTGCGATCTTTTTGAGAGGTTCTTGGCTGAGATGTCATGTTTTTAGTTTAATTTTCATCGGCATGATTTTATGATTCACATGGTGTTATTTCTTGAATCTGAATAGTAATGTGGACCCATTAATATTTTTGAAGCTAATTATGATAAGCTTCTTTGACAATGATGTTTTGCTCTTTCAGTGGCAGTTTGTGATATGATAACGCTTCAAAAAGTAATCTTATTATAATAAAACTGAGCTTTTAGTGATGGTAGCCCATCGAATTGTTAATTTAACAAACTATATTGCCTTTCCAAATTGACGTGACATGGAGGATTTGTGGAATAGTATTCCTTATTCTGTATTGCTATCAATGTCTGTCAAATTCGTTTACATTTCTCCAAACGTGTAAAAACTGCATATGACAGGTGTACTGGGTCTCGACCTGGTATCAACTCATGTTCATTTAATGAAATCGAAACTGTATGCACATTGAGGATTTAATAAATGCTGAGTTTCCACTCTACCTAATTTGCACTGTAAATCGCTCAATACCAATCACATACGAAGGATGCATACAAAAATATATTTTTTTGGTACATTTCTGTATATGTTTGCATGCTTTTCATATGTTATTTCAAGTGTGGCATGCTTTAAATACTAAAGCCATACCAGCACAATGCTAAGAGAAAGCATCAATTATGTCTAAAGTATGCTGATTTAAGGCCTTTTGTCAATAGAGATCACACTAATGCTACTACTGTTTTGTAAGTAGTGAGATAATGACATTCAGGAGTCATACTTTCAATACTGAATTCGATTTTAATACATGTAATTCATAAATAATCAATAAGTATTCAACCATCAACAATTGTGCATTATGTAATTTTGGAATTAAGCATATTATCAATCCGAAATAAAAACACATTAGGATTCATGAACGCAAAAATAGCTATGTTTGAGATATATAAGTCAACCTGATTGCATGAAAAATTTCGTTTGAATTAATTGATGTTAATCAACTTCGTTCATAAAGTAGAGCTAACTAAGCGTCCTGTTAAGGTTGCTAGACAAGTAGCAACGACGACATACTCGTGGAGCAGAAAATTCACACTAAATCCAAGCTAGTTAAATATCACACTATCAAAAAGAAATATTCACGACTGGCATTGCTGAAAAAAGTTATTTGATAGTAGTATGTATTATATATATTTTTTGCTATGTGACTTAAAGCTCTACATACCAGAGGCATGTGAATGAGGATGAATTTCCATCGGGTCTCGTATATAAAACATACAAACAACTCGTATTTCAGTGTAAAACAGCTAATCACAAATAGAATTCGTATCGCTACATACCAATCACATACAAAAGTAAGTGAGATTTCGTATGAAAAACATACCAGATCTCTGTAAGCATGCGAGAATCTCGTATCAGATGTTAGTTTCAAATTGTATGTAATTTTCGTATCCAACGATTTACAGTGTATGGTTGAGACCCATGCATTACCATATCTGAGATATGCAAATTGTTTCACTTCTGGAATAACGTAAACGAATTTGACTGATTATGATAGCAATACAGTAGAAAGAAAAGTAATTTGCAAATCCTTCATTTCATGACAACCTTAGATAGGTAATATGGTTTGTTAAAATAGCAATTCCATGTGTTGCCATTACTTTAAAGCGCAGACTTATTATGATAAGATTGCTTTCTTAAGCGTGATCATATCACAAACTACTTGCCAGCTGCCACTGTAAGAGCAAAACATCATAATCAAAGAAACTGATCATAATTAACTTTAAGAGATGTAAATGGTTCCACACTGGGTTCACATTACTATTCAGATTCAAGAAATGATACCCTGTGAATCATAAAACCATGCCGATGAAAATTGAATTAAAAACATACTATCTCAGCAAAGAAGCTCTTAATAAGATTTCAACTTTTCTTTGAAGATTTGCAGGGACTTGAAATATAATGCAGTTCATGAAATTTCCTTGATAATCAGTTTAATTTCCGTTTATTTAAGATGCTTGCTAGCAAACATTCCTTTTGATATCCAACTTGTTTCATACTAGGCCTACTTATAAAGTGGCTTCATCTCGGTAGTATATATAAACACGTAAGAAATAATTTACAAAAATTTGGCTTTTTAAAAACTGCTCGAATTTTATTTTGGGCCGAAAGAACATAGTCTTCGTAAAAAACTGAATCTCTTCGTATAAAGATTTTCACTGTACACAGATACTTTTTTGATTCGACACTTCTACCTACTGTATACTATATACAGCCTATATGGCTGATCTATATTTCTACTGAAGAAAATGGGGGTTCGTTTAAGCAATTTTTATTCGGAGGATTTCTATCTCTCTGTAGACGGAGTTTTGCGAAAACAAATGTAATTCATGGCACTTGTATCCATAAGAAATCAGATTCTACTAGGCTAGGGTCATCGTGCTGAAACCGCCTATCCCGACATGGACATGAATTGTTCGGCACAGCGAGCAGTTTAATTCATTTTTTAAAAAAATATAACATCATAACCCACGTGGTGCGCAGCTGTTCGCACTTGATTGCACCCGTTAAATTTGCAACTGTAAATGGATTAAACCAAAGATCGAAATTTCCATGAGTTATCGTTTGATTTGTCAATGAACCGCTGAAAATGTAAAAATCATTCATTTTCATAACTAATTAGCATTGTTTTCTGCTTTTGTTTTCTGTATTTCGCTGCATCTGAGTGCTGCTTGAATAATGCAATGACTTAACTCAAACCGCTTAGAAGAAAGTATGTGATGTCACATTTATAATGTAATATAAATAATAATAGAAACCCCTATTGACAGATTTTCAGTGATAGTTCGATTTCAATTCACGCATATATATTTCTTGAAATAATAATTAGCGGAAGGTGTTGATGGACGTGACAAGAACTTTGCAACAGGCTATCCCTACCAAAGATATTTGACACATACATATATACACATTTATAGACATCTCAAAATTCAACTTGATGATCTTAATTTGCCTAGATTTCATGCAATTTGTGAATTTTCAATACAGCATCTAGACAAGTGTTAACCTTAAATATATCTCAGCCTTGTCAATAGCATGGACAGCCTTATTGGTAAGACTGAGACTTTGTGATATCCATGCATTACTATCAATACAACTGAAGAGTTCGGTGCAGTAACATATTAAGTGACATTTTTGAAAAATTTGAGTAATGCAAATTTTTGTCTTAATTGGACCACACTTTGTCATATTAAATGCTATCTAACCAAAAATTCAAATTAGTTCAGGAGATCTCGGTGCTTAAAAATGTCAAGTACAGAATTTTCAGTGCATTTTGATGTTAAGTGCACTTAATTAACATGTTCGTGCACAGCATTTTGCGTGAATAAAGCATGGAGCAGGATCATAGAGTAGGGAGTAGGATTACTCTATGAGTAGGATTTTGTGAAATGATGCAACAATTTCAAAATTTGATTATGAAAGCAACAATTCAAAAGTTTGCTTTTATGAAGCATCACAGTTCTAAAATTTCACTGTTTATCGGATTCCATTGGTGTGAAACTTGTGAATGTTTCATCTTTTCTTTGATGAGCTTTAATGATATACTAAAGTATTTCGTTATATACATAGACATATTAAATAATGTAATTGCAACATGATGGGCCAAGGCCTATATTGACAACTTTTTCCTAATCGTAAATTCATCTGGTATGCGGAGGCGATCAACTTTGAGGATGATGATCAGTTTATTCTGGGGATGCCGTGACGATACGAAAAAGTCATCCTTAAAACGGAGAAGAGACCCGAAAGAATGGAAGCGAAATATTCAAATATTCAAAATGCAAGACGCCAGAAAGGGTAAATCAAGTCTAAATTGCAACAAAGGGAAATATAATTAAAAAGAAGGATAGCTGTGGTGTTCAAATTTTTACTGAACGTTACAGATTTAAGTGCTATTTGATATAGCTGATATTGAGCGAAGAAAATTATTGTACTTTTCAGTAAATCAAGCAATGAAAAGGCACTTTCATCTACAACTCGATGGAATCAGAGCTTCCTGCGATAACGAGTTTCATTTCAAGAAATCGATTGTATTGCCATAACTTGTGCAGTCCCAGATAGAATACGAAAATCATTAACCCTAGAACGACCAAGCCTCTGTACACCCTAAAACGGCCAAGGTGTGATCAATTGATCACCCTTTATTTTTCTCTGTAAAAAGGAACCAATCAATGCGAAATGGATTCTCTTATTTGAAAAAAGTAATTTCAACAAAAATTGTTTCACTGTCCACTGCATTTCGAGCACTGGGGGCTGGAATGTGCAACACAGACGGGTTCACGACAATCATTGCAACAAATCTTAGTTAGGTTGCAATTTTTCAGGCCTTCCAGACTCCTTGCAAAGGCCGCACCGAACTCGAGTAGACAACTGGGCTGAGCCATCGGTAGATGTGGCTGGAGATGCTCCAAGTTGTTCCTGACCGGCGAACTCGCCCATGAGTCGAATAACCGATCGATGTGTACCTGTGAATGAGGCATCAATATCACGTTGTGTTGTCATTCGCTGCCATCTAGCTGCCATGAAGAGAAGTCACCGAATGAAAACACAAACTGGTTGAATCACAGAATGAGTCACCAAAAGAATTGTTTAGCGTTCAATCAGAAATAGTGCGTTCAATGTGACTGATGATGAGATGAATTCTATAAACAATTAGAGTCGAGCAGTCGCACACAAAAATCGTCCGAATCTTGAGACAGACAGCCTTTGCTTCTGTGTGCGCGCGTGCGGCATGTGTGTGTGTGTTTGTGTGAAAGATATTGAGAAAGAAAATAATGCTTCGATACTGTAGCCTACTATATAAAAAGTAAGTCACTAAATGAGAAGTCACAAACACGTAAATCCAAGCGTAAATCGGCCGAATCTTGAGACATACAGCCTTTGCTTACGTGTGCGCGGGTGCGGCGTGTGTGTGTGTGTGTGAGAATATTGGAGAAAGTATTTCATGATTCGATTGTGTATATCCATAAAGTAAAAGTCACTAACTGAGAAGTCTCAAACACTTATACTTCTGAATAAAATTTGAACTTTTTTCAAAGGTGATCAATTCATCACACCTTGGCCGTTCTAGGGTTAAAAAAGTCATTGGGCCCTGATGACCATTTTTCTACAGGTAAGCATGATAATCGACCATTCAGAATTTCAACTGAGACGAAAGGTCCAGTGAAAGATCACATCGCACCTGAAGCATCGCACTAGAGAAGAGAAAATATCTCAAAAGATTAATGTCATTCGCTCCCCGTGTTCATTATCCATTCTACGAGTCGAGTGTGCCCACTGAGGGTACAGCTATCTGTGATGTTTAGGATGTTTTGCTACATTCAAAGCGAGTTGTCAAGAAGTTGTTTTATTTTCGATTTTATGAAATGCAAAAATCATGTCTATACAAAATCCCCAATGTGTATCACTTTCGATTTTATTAAATGAACTCAAGGGAGATACACTCGGAATTGTTTCAAAATGTGAGATATACACATTTATTCAGTTTTGAAGAAGTTACACTGGAATTGACTGATCATGATAGCAAAGCAGAAGGAAATGATATTATTTTACAGATTGTCCGTGTCATGACAGCCTTGGAGAGGTAATATTTGTTAAATTGGTAACTCGATGACCTGCTATTGCTTTCACGAATTAGAAACTTGAAATTTCAGTCAAGAAAGCACAATAAGATGTCGACTTTTTCATGACGACTTCCATTATAAAACGGATCATGAAATTCCCTTGATAATCAGCATAATTTCCGCCTAGTTGGGATGCTTATTAGCAAATATAATTCATTCCTTTTGATATCCAACTTGTTTTATACTACTTACATAGAGGAGTCATCTCGGTAGTATATAAATTGACAAAATTTTGACTTTTTTAAACTGCTTAAATAATTTTTTGGACCACGGGAACGTAGTCTCCGCAAAAAGACTGAATCTTTTCATGCAAAAATTTTCACTGTTGTTAGTGATGATTTTTTTTTATAGGCCCTATAATTTGAGCGCTTCAACTGCCGAGGTAGCTGAGTACCAATAAATTGGGTCTAAAACTCTTGATTTCATCATTATTTGGATTAAAGGGATCGTAGCAATACGATTACCGTCCGCGGATTTTTGAACATTCCTTTGCTACCGCAGTGGCTTGTACTATAAATTGTTAGCATTTTAATTATCACACAGACACCGTTTGGGATAACGTGAATCTTGCTTTACAATAGGGGTATAATTTCATGCAATGTGAAAGAATAATGTACTTTATTTTGGAGTTTGCTAATTGTTAGCTTCAAAGTTACAAGCTTTATTATGCAGCGTTGATCATAGTGATGCAAATTCTCCATGTGTTGATGAACATGTGATGAAGTATAAGCACACAGTCCACACCATGTCGCGGGGCGAGGAGAATCAAGGAGAAACGCGAGACAGTTAAATGATTAACTATGAGTGGCCACATGTTGTGGCGTAGAGCAAACAATTTCTCACTTGAGATTTGACATCCCAAAAGATTTCGGCATGAATGCGGAAACATGTGTTTGTCGGTGCGATGATTGCTTGTAATTTGATCACACGTGTTAAATGCTACTTGAAATGTACATGTAGAATTCTATCAAAGCTGTCGTGTTAGGAAAGTATTCTGTGTGATTTATGGCCTTCCCTATGTCTTATGTTTCGATAAAGCTGTTTATTAAATAGAAGGTCAAGTGAATGTACGAGAGAAAGACAACTTGGAGATACGTCAAAGAGTAACGTGAACGACTAGTGATGTTTTAACCTGCACAATCACACTTGGGATATTCCTTCTCGTTCGAGTTCTAAGGTGGCATAACTATACGAAAGAATAGCGAATCTTCATAACGATTGACTATTTAATTGATAAATACATCAATTAAACTTACTGTAAACATACGCTTCGCTACATGGTGCCGCGACCCGGGATGTCACTGAAAGAACTACGCCAATCTCGCGCGATTCATCGTGCATGTGCTACGAAGTTGATCAATAAAGCTCAAGAACGCAACGACGATGCGAAACTCAGTGAGCTGAACGCAATTGTGACTCAACTGACGACGAAACAGAAACTTCTAGCTGACATCGACGCTTCGATCCTAAGTGTGATTGATATAGACTTGATTGACGACGACACACTATCTCCAGAAGTTGAATCCGAAATCAACGAGGCCGAGGAACGACAACTGCTGATACTGACGACGATAAGTGAGTTGAATTCCTTTATTTCTGGGATTAGAGGGGATACGTCTCGCATATTAGGATCTACTAATTCTATTAGCTCCCCTACTAATGATAAGGAATGTTTGATCTCAAAACAAAGGTGTAGGGCCATTCAAACAATTCGAAAAATAGAAAACGAAGTAAACCGCAACAAATTCAATTCGAGCCTCGATCTTGAGTCTTCATCTAAATTACTCCAACGTACTGAAGACGTTACCAATGAGCTCAATTGTTTAAACGAACGATTCCTTGATAACATAACGTCAAAGGGCATCGACGAAGATGAATTAGATAAGGAACTAGAAGAAATTGATAGTTACAAAGAAAGGAGCCAAAACCTGATCAGCGAACTCAGAATTACTATCAAGAGCCTAGAATCGCACAAGAACAAAGGTTACAGATCAACGAGATTACCTGAAATTCAGCTGCCAAGGATTGATAGTAACCCGATGAAATTCAAGGCCTTTTGGGAAGCCTTCAACGCAACAATCGATAAACATGACGATTTAGAGCCATGTGTAAAACTGACTCATCTTCCCAGTCTATTAGACAATGATGCAAAGGCCGCCTTCGAGGGCACGATACCAACCAACGAACTATACAAGGATGTGCGTGAGCGCATGATTGAGCGTTTTGGTAGAGAACAGCTTGTAACACTATCTCATCTACGGTCATTGTTTCATTTACCTCCTGCTACGAACGCTTTAAAACTGAAAACGATGTACAACAGTTTTCTCATGCATGTTCGATACCTCAACAACATACACGTAGAAGACTGGAAAGAATTAATCTTCATCTCATTGCTGCTAGATAAACTACCCCCTGAAGTAGAATCAGGTGTTACTCGTCAACAAGGAAACAGTGATTGGCAGTTGAAGGAGTTAGGAGATCTGATCGAGATCGAAATTAAAGCCGCTGAACGCCCTAAGTCAATGTTTGAACGACCTCAGAAAAGATCAGGTGGTCATATCACTCAGGCTACTGCCGTTATCGCCTCAGAAAACAGGCCAAATATGAAGGTTACGAAAAGGTGTACCTACTGCTCCACGAATGGTCATTATTCTGAAGATTGTCCCCAAATAAAACACGCTGACGCAAGAAAGGAATTCTTGAACTCACACCGCCTCTGTTTTACTTGCTTGGGAAGTGGACACACGGTTAAGTTCTGTAGAAAACAAAGGTCATGTAAACATTGTAATGCATCGCATCATCACCCCAGCATATGTTACGCAAAGTACGGTAGACAAAGAAACAATGGAGAGGTGGTTAGTCAAGTTCAAACCGATTCGACAAATCAAGTCGTCCATGAGAACGTCTTATTAGCAAGCGATGAAGAGATATTCATGCCCTCTGCTTGGATTGATATCAAGACTCAATCGTCGAGCACGATTGTCAGCGCCAGATCAATTATCGATACTGGAAGTCACCGTACTAAGATAACTGAGTCGAAAGCACGAGAATTGGGTTTGAAACCGGTTGACCACGTAACCTTACAGATAGGCACATTCGGAACTGATACATTTCAATCCTTTCGAGTACCTGTAGTTGAGATGTCGCTTATCGGTCGTCAAGGTGAAATGACCGAAACTAAGGCACATGTGTTCCGAGTCCTTACAGGTAGAATTGCACGTCCTGGGTTATCTGGTAACAAGTACCCAATTTTAAAACAATGTCATCTTGCTGATCCTCCTCAATCAAGAAGTGAGGAAATCGCTATCGACGTTATTATTGGATCGAATCTCATCAACAAGGTGTATGCGAGTAACTCGACTGTGATCTTAGATCAAAGCCTCGGACTCGCTATTCGAGATAGCATATTCGGCTGGATCATTTCTGGACCTACGAAGGAAGAAGACGAGTCTAAAAGTACGACGAACGCTGCATTACTTACAATCGAAAACCCCATCACATTCTATTCGCATCCTGAAAGCTTTTGGAACCTTGAGTCGATAGGCATCACTGAATCTCCCACGCGAAACGATTTGGATGACGCCATCGATCAACTCAGTTCAAATATCAAGTACGCAGATGGAAGATACCACGTTCGATTTCCATGGCGGATGGATAGCCCTGAACTCCCTCTCAATTACGAATTAGCTAAAGGTCGATTACGCAGTTTGTGGAATAGATTAGAGAAGGACGAATTGCTTCGCAAAACCTACGATGACGTAATAAGATCACAGAAGTTGAAAGGTGTGATCGAGGAAGTTCCCGACTCAATGACTTTTCAAGGATCAAATATCCACTATCTGCCACACCACGGTGTTAGAAAGGACCACAGCACGACTAAACTACGAATAGTTTATGACGCATCGGCAAAAACAAATAAACGAAATACAAGTTTGAACGACGCACTTTATCCCGGTCCTTTACTCCTATGTGATATGACTGGCATTTTACTTCGATTCAGAATGTCACCGATAGCCGTAATCAGCGATATTGAGAAAGCCTTTCTGTCAATCGGATTACAAATGCCTGATCGAGATGCTGCACGCTTTTTATGGGTTAAGGATAACACGAAACCTCCTTCCGATCAAAACCTACGAACCTATCGATTTACGCGAATTCCATTCGGTACGATTGCTAGTCCATTTCTTTTAAGCGCAACTATCTCTCATCATTTGAGTCATTCAAATTCAACAATAGCTGACGAGATTCAGAACAGCATCTATGTGGACAACGTAGTTATTGCTAAGCAATCGACTCCAGATGCCCTCAAATTTTATCATGATGGCAAGGAGATATTCGATAAAGCCGGAATGAATATTCGTGAATGGACCTCAAATTCAAAGGAATTCACTGAATCGATTAATCCAGAAGACAGAGCAAAAGGTGATACAGTGAAAGTCCTCGGTCTACAATGGAATACCACAAATGATAAATTGCACATCCCTCAAGTTGACCTCAAGATCGCAAGTGCAATTACAAAGAGAGCCCTTCTTCATGCTACTGCTACATTGTTCGATCCGCTTGGGTTATTTTCCCCCATCACCATGAGAGGCAAGTTACTTTTTCGTGAATCTAATGAACGCTCAAGCAATTGGGATGAAACCTTACCCCTCGAATTAAGAAGACAATGGGACTCACTTATCATTGATCTATCCGCAATTTCCACACTTGAAATTCCCCGTTACATCAGCCAAGAAGACTTCGACACGATTGAATTACACTGTTTCTGTGATGCTTCCGGTCAGTCATACGCAGCCTGTGCCTACATCAGAATCGCCAAAAATGAATCTGTATCAACATCGCTAATACTATCAAAAAATCGACTTCCCCATCAAAGAAAATCACAATCCCGCGTTTAGAAATACTCGGTGTCAATTGGTACACGCATTATGAATTATCTCATTGCACAACTTCCATATAGTTTCAATCGTTACTGCATATGGACTGATTCTCAATGTGTCATACATTGGATCAATAGCAAAAAACTTCGCTCAGTGTTTGTTGAAAATCGATTGAAAGAAATTCGAAGACTCGATAAAGCAAAATTTCGTTACGTCCACACTACGGATAACCCAGCAGATCTTCCAACACGCGGAATGGCATTCCCTGAATTGAAAGAAAGCACGCTTTGGTGGCAAGGACCAAAATGGTTGAAGCGTGATGAAAAGAATTGGCCTCAACACACTATCGACAAGGTAAATCCTGCCCACGACGAGATTGAAGAAAGAAAACAGGCCTCTACAAAATCCTCCGTCCTCACTTCACATTCCCGAACATATCCATTCGATTTGAATCCTGAAAAATTCGTTTCATTAGGGGAGTGCCTACGGAGAACAGCTATCAGTAGTAAGAAAACGGCGAACACCCGACCGGCGCGCCCCCCCCCTCTGCAACGACAGAGGTCTGTCGTGGTGTGCCGGCCAGGTTGGTTCCCGTTCACAAAATGTTCGCTGACTCCCCCCCCCTCTGGAACGGCAGAGTGTCGTGGTGGACTTGGGCGACCGCCAGGATTTGTCTTCAGGCTATAGTGTGTGATGTTTTTCGTGCAATCTGCTGAATGTTGGGTTGTAAAATGGGCTGTTTCGAGTGAAAGGAGTGCTCGGATGAGAAAACGGAGGCCAGATTTGGATTCAGCGTGAAATTCTGCATCGGTATGGTGAATTTGAACGCCATCGGAGAGAAAAATTTTCGCTGACGTCCCCCCCTCTGGACAGCTCGCTTCGATTTTGGCTTCCAGTGGACGGATTTTGTCGTGCCATAGCTCGTTTGAAAGCTAAGAGTGAGACAAATTCAGTGAAACAAACGGCTTGTTCATATCTGTCTTCGTTTAGATGTGAGACGCCATTTAAGATTTTGGGACATTGGCGAAAAACGACAGAGTTAGAATTTGGGACGTTTTGGGCTGTAGCTTCAAAACGAAGCATCGGATTGGAAAACGGATTTCAGATTTGGAATCAGCGTGAAATTCTCTATCTGTATGGTGAGTTTCAAGGCAATCGGCGAGAAAAAATTTTCAACATTTTTCGAAAAAACGACCGAGTTAGAATTTGGGACGTTTTGGGCTGTAGCGCCAAAACGAAGCATCGGATGGGAAAACGGAGGCCAGATTTGGATTCAGCGTGAAATTCTGCATCAGTATGGTGAATTTGAAAGCAATCGGAGAGAAAACATTTTCGCTGACGTCCCCCCCCCCTCGGGAGAGCTAGCTTCGATCTTGGCTTCCAGTGGACGGATTTTGTCGTGCCATAGCTCGTTTGAAAGCTAAGAGTGAGACAAATTCACTGAAAGAATCGGCTTGTTCATATCTGTCTTCGTTTAGATGTGAGACGCCATTTAAGATTTTGGGACATTGGCGAAAAACGACAGAGTTAGAATTTGGGACGTTTTGGGCTGTAGCTTCAAAACGAAGCATCGGATTGGAAAACGGATTTCAGATTTGGAATCAGCTTGATGTTATTGTCCAATGAGGATCATCATCCAATGAGAATCAAGCATTTCTATATAAATAGCGAGCCTTCCACAGTGAGAATCATTCCATCGTTGAATCGCACGAGTGACGGACGCACATTTTCTCTCTCTCTATTCTATTATCCAACTAAAATGGTAAGTCGCTACTTCCCTCCCTCTCCTCCCTTGAACGTAAACTTAATACAATCTTTTTCATTTTCAGGCATCTACTCCATCTGCTACACTAGTAGGACAAAATGGCGGTCAAACGTTACAAGGTTCGCTACGATCAGATCATCTACAACTGAGGCCAGTGGAAGAAACAACCAAGGTACATAATCCTACACCGCTACAGCGTAAATTTAAACAAGTCTTGCGTTATGACGATCATAGCGTAGTACTACAAACGGGAATGCTCCCTTCCACGGATGTCAAGATAATGCGCAATCAGTATGGGGACTACATACTGATCCCCGTGAGTCCGTACATTCACCACCAACTTGATATTATTGAGGAGTACGTGACATTAAATATGGACATTCCTACTCCTCTTGCTCAAGAGTGGAAGGCTAGAGATGACAAGGATACTCCCTATAGAAAGATTTTGGAATGGTAATTTAATTTGCCTACCAGTATCACATTGGTGTACTTACTATAAGAAGGATGGAGATCATTCAACATCCATCACATGCGACGAGCTCGGAGAAGGTACTTGGGATATCCTTTTCAAAGTGAATGGGCTATATTATGGTCGACACAAGGATAATAAAATAGCCTCTCTCTCCATGCATATGGAATCCATCCTATATATTCCAAAACCACCCAACGTGGATGACATAATTGATCAAATCCTTAACAGCAGTGGTACGAAGCGCAAGTCGGAGAAGAATGCTGCCTCAAAACGCAAATCAAAGAAGGAGAATTACTAGTCCTTTCCTAACTCTACCCTATGACAATTCGCTTATGTGCTTTGAGTGTCGTAGACGTGGTCTTATTAGATACATTTTACTTCTTCGTTGCCATCATATCATTTGCGTATTTTGTCGTGAAAAGCATCGATGTAATTCTTCATTTTGTAATATGTTATAGAACGTTTCCTTAGATGTGTAAATTTCCGTTTTAGGCTTCTATCATCACTTTTATGGATTGTGAGGGTTAGCCTGTACAGGAGCTCAGTGCTATTGCTATGAACAATTGGACATATCAGATTGTCAGTGTCTATCATCAACATGCCAACTGCAATCCCAATGTTGATCAATGGGCGAGAAAACACATTCATGGACTTAATCTGAAATATTTGCAAGACTATGGCTTTTCTTGTGAGAGTGCTCTTCTTATTGACTTTAAACGATGGTTAGCTACTTTCAATGTTATACGCATCTTTTGTAATAATCCTGGTAAGGAGAGGAAAGTATTTCCCAATCTAATCATTGATGATATTTTGCTCCCGCCTTGGGATAGTAGAGTGAATCAACATTATCATGAAGTCACGAAACGTTTTAAGGATTTGTGTGTTCCTATTTTGTCTGTTCGTTGTAGTAGCTACGTTCATAACCAATGCTTCTTTCCTCCTTACCTCAACACTGCCAAAGTCCCGTATGGTTATCATTGCTCGCTGTATGATAGTTACCAGCTGTATGTATTTTTTTTCTTTCAAACCATTGATTTATAATGCATGCTTGCTACCGTTATTCAATAAATGTTACTATGAGAAGAGTTGTTTTCATGCAATGGATGGGTTAGATAAAGGGCGATCATGTCTTTCTCAAACGACTGCGGAACATTCCATTTTTATAGGCAAAGTTTAAAAGGAGCTGTTCAAGATTATGTGATAAATTTTCATAAAGATGAGACCGACATCGAAGCAGTGGTCGATGATGCTAGCACTCTATTTCTAGAGTTAATGAATACATTCTCTGATAGCATTATCATGGCGCGATTAGTTGCGAAAATTAAGTTTAGTCATTTTGGAAAGGAAGAGGTGGAAAGTCGCTCTTTCCATTTTGCTTCTTATTCAATGGAAGTGGTAGATCACCCCCAAGAATTTTTTAAAAGACATATGATAAAAATTGCTGAACGTCTTAACGCATTTAACCATCATGGTAGCAGTGTAGTGATTGAAGCGATTTCAGATATTCACATTCAAATTTCCATAAAGAAAAATTGAAAATGCAGTGGTACTTGATTGTAGCACAACTGGTTTTCGAGCTATGTCTGCTCACTCTCGAAGTATATTCCTTCTGTACATGCGTCTATTATTTAGAAAAGGCTAGCAAATTCATATCTTCAAAAAGACTTGCTATAGACATCAGTAACGGTGAAACTATGTGTTGCGATGTATGTAAGCGAAAGGATGGAAATGAAAAGCGCATCTTCAAGAGATGTAAGCATGCTTTTTGTCAACGCTGTTTCATACGCAATTGCATTCAACTTTGCCAATGTAACCACTGTGATATTGCTCATTTCGAGTGTCACTTATGTCGCAATAGTTAGTACCTATGCAAATGTGGTAAAGATAGGTTTTAGCAAAGACTAATACGGAAAATGGCGAAACTTAAAATGACGAAACGTAAAAGTCAAAAGTTTTCTTCAGCCATTCAAGCTCTCCGACGAATGAAAGCAAATCAGCGATACAATGCTATACGACATGCCAACGATAAATTCATCCGTGAAATTATTTCTCATGTGAGGAAGTTGAGGACGAAAAAATTACCGCCAAAACAACGAAAGTTACTTAAGCGATATGCTACAAAATTGCGTTTCATCTCCAATCCTAAAGTCACCCTTCAAAGAAAGGGGAAAACTCTAACACAAAAGGGCGGTTTCCTTTCAGCAATACTTCCAATGATAGCTCCTGCTGTGGGCAACCTATTGGGTAATATCTTTGGCTCTAGACGTTAATTATGCAAATGTTGAACCTCAAAGTAATAAAATGGATTTCAGACTTCAATGTGATAAAGTTCTGACTGTATCAGGTCCATCTCATGCAGGTAAAACTGTTTTCACGCTGAATTTATTGGATAAAGGAAGGGAGTTGTTTAAGGAACCTATCAATCGAGTGATTTGGTGTTATGGTATTTATCAACCGTCGCTGTTTCAGGAATTGCAAAGTCGCAACTTTATTCGACATGAAGGAATTATTCCAGTGGATAAACTTCAGTCTAATGATTTTGTTGTATTGGATGATTTATTAAAAGAAAGTAAGAATTCCAAAGATGTTACAGATATGTTCACTCGTGCAGCACATCATAAAAGGTGTTTTATCATCTATATCACACAAAATTTGTTTCCTGATGGAAAAGAAGCTCGTACACGAAACCTGAATACACACTATTATGCTATTTTCAAGAATCCGCGAGATAAAAGTCAATTTGAAATTTTAGCGCGACAAGTTGCACCCAGAGGATCAAAAGCCTTAATTGAAATTTTTCAAGCAGCTACTGAAAAACCATACGGTTACTTATTCATTGACTTTACGCAAGAGTGTCCGGAAGAATTTAGATTTCGAAGTGATATTTTGAAAACTCCCATGATTATCTACAAACTATGAGTTCTTATTCTCGCATGATTGTTATTCCTCAGGATGAATATGTACAATTGACTGCCATGCAGCAAGTAAAGCAACCTCTTGCAAATCAAATGTATAGGAAAGAAATAGATTATCAGCAAAATGTTCACATCAAAGATCCACATCGTGCTGTATTATTACAATCGGAAACTGTTGAGCAATTGAAAAACGTGAAGAATAAGATGCGTGACTCTGTATCGACTGCTACACCTTTAGCATCTCGCGCACATGCCATATCTCTTTTCAACAGTATTGAACCCCATCTCAATGTAAATGATAGAGGAGAAATCATTACAGATGAAAATAAAGTGATTGATGCTTCACGTTATGAAGACTTGATTCAGTATGCGACACGTAGAAAGCGCCGTCAGGGCTATGTTCCACCTGGTTGGTCATACTTTCTTAAACTATTGAAAAAGCATAATGTGCCAAAATTTGCTTTAAATAATGAGACATTGAAAGAACTTGATTCAACAGTGGCTACTGCTCCAATGCTTCAGACGATGAAAATGCCAACAAATTGGTTTAAGACGTCACCTGCTACATCCCCTCCCACACTCACTAAGCAAACAAGAGGAAGAACTCGACGTAGATCTACATCGCCACTAAAACTATTAAAATGAAAACGTAAAACAGCTCCTCCCAAGAAATACATGTTCTCAGACTATTAATATGAAGCAGATGTGTTGCTTGCCATGTAATGAGCCGCCAGAGGTGAATGTCGTTGTCACGTGCACTTGCTGCGTCAGCTCTCACAATGAAACCCCTAAGCAATGTGAACACGATCGCAAAACCGCTAAAGCTAAATGCTGCAGTTGTTGTAAATGTAGAAAGGTAAGAAAACAAAAAGATGAGAAGGAGGAAAAAAAAGAGTCAGTC